>CM034151.1:258901189-259553101 GCA_019776745.2 Taxus chinensis | reverse complement strand
CCCATCATTCGTTGAGCTTATTGTACAGTCTCATAGAGAGAGTCATAAGACAGAGGGATGTCATCATGATTTTATTACATAGATAGACTCAGCAAGTGTAGAGGATGACTATGGAGATGGATCATATTGTCATACAGTAATGGTAGACTACAATTGAGAGAGATTTCCTTCGCCACATGGTGGAGGCAGGTGGGATGGATGATGTTTTACAGGATATTGTTGACATATCACTGGAGATGGAATATTATAGGGCCTTATATGAGGCATTTTTTCCCGAGGATCAGATACCTCCAGGGTAAAGTCAGAGGGATGCCATCCAATATACAAGGAAATGGATCACAGAGGTCATTTAGATCAGTTATATCAATGCATATGCCACCACCGAGAGGTGGTGAGATACCATTCAGTCTCAGTGTTAGTGAGAGCCATCCATGACTCTGTGGATCAAAATTTTGTATTTTTTGGTGTGTACACCTTGAGATGAAGCCATGCAATTTTGTATATTGATACCATTAATGGAAATTTATATGTATATATAGATGATATCAAGATTGTTTTTGGTATTTTCTACTTTATTTAATGATGAGACACTTAGTGCAGATGTTGATGTTGTATGTTAATGTATTATGGATATGTGATGATATGTCTGTATCTTACCTTTCATTCAAAGATGTATTTTTGGAGCAACCTATTTTGATATTACAAATGTACAGTTAGCACCATGGTTAGTGAAAAACCATGACAAGAAACCCATATGCATAGAACATGCACAGTAAAAAGATTATATTTCATTCCCAATAGATAGAGTAAATTTTTGGAGCAACCTATTTTGATTTGTGCACTATGTAGAGTTAGCACCATACTATGTACTTGGTTAAAAGGACCATGATGAAAATAAATGTAAAACAAACCCAATATACGCTAGTAAAACAATTACACACCATGGACATCACACACAACCAGGATGATAACATAATACGTGCAATTGGTCTAAAAATGAAACAAACCCAATTGACATAGTTTTTTATCACACCAAAATTATACATGAACTAAGATGCTACAATGTACCTGCAATTGGTCCAAACGAAGTTAAACAATGTAAAAAATCCCCATATACCTAATAATTGATAGACACCCTAATTATGAATGAAGTCCAAGATGCATCACAAAATACCTGTAATGGGTACACAAATGAAGTAAAAAGTTTAGAATACAGCCCAAAATACCAAGTAAAATGACGAACCAAGATGACAACAAAAGACTACAAACTAAACAAAAATGTATAATGAGGAATGAAACACAAACCCAGTATACAAGGCAAAACTGATTAGACAGAGAACTAATAATGAGCCAAGATGGTAGAAACGATACCCATAATTTTTCAACAACAAAGATAATATTAGCAAAACAAACCCAATATACAAAGTAAAATGAATATGCAAAAAGGTCTAATAATTAACAAAAATGATAGACAATATACTCATAATTATTCAGAAACAATGGCCAATTTTAGGGTAAAAAATCAAACCATACATGTACATATAGTAATACAAAAACTTCAAGTTTTATATACAAACCAAAATGATAACAAGATTGCTTACACTATGTCAAAAAATCAACAACAAGGAAACACAATTTGATAATAATGACATCTAACTATGCCCCTAATGTGTTCCATGGTGAATAATAATTAGATGTGAATTCCCCTGAGAAAAGATACATATAAGGGGATTGAATCGAACCAAAGAGTGAAGTTAAGAAACCCCTCATGACACTCTTATTGGATGTCATTTAAATGCGATATGAATATTGATTGGTTCAGTTTTCTAAGTAGGGATACATGTGAGGAAAGACACATGAGATCCAAGATGACTCCAAGAAAGGATGCACATGTGAGGGTTTGATTTATTTTCTTTCCCCCGAGGAAAGTATACATACAAGGGGTAAGAAAAATTGATAAACATAGGATAGTCTAGAATGATCATCTAGGATTATAGTCAAGATGTGCGTAATATTGTGAATTGTGTTGATAGTTTTTGAGATTTTTTGAAACATTTAATGAATGTTTTTTATTGTTTTTATTTTTTTGATTTTGTGATATATTTAATGTTTTTGAATTGTGAAGGTTTTATATTATTTATGTTATTTTCTGAATATTTATATTTTTTTATTTTTTTGCAATATATGAAGTCCAATGAGATGGAGAAGGTTCCCTTAGTCCATATCAAGCACAATACAAATGAATAAGCTCGTTGAGACCAAAGGATGGAATGCGATGGATGTGGCTAAACATGATTATTGTGATATGGGATGCACATCTTAATAATGAGGAACATGTGAAAAATAGAATTTTAGAATGACACAACAAGCTGAAAAGAATGGAGGTATGAGACAAGTGGTTGTGCCGATATTCCCCCAACACAAGGGATACACTTAGAAGATTAGGAATCTAGAACTTTTTCAGATGAGCCTCATTTATGGGATCTTTAAGATCTTTTCCATCTTTGAAGGATAGACTTAAATACATCGAATCCAAATTTAGCTATGATAATGTAAGGTCCCAACCAATTAGGTTCAAACATGCCATATTTTTTCTCATTCCTTAGTGGTGTTATTATAATTCTCTTTAAGCACAAGGTCACCAATTATAAACTATCGGTTAGATTTTATGCATTTTTTTGTAGTTACGAGAGAAGTCATACTCTGACTATAATTTTAAGCGATCCAATGTATAAACCCGTTTCTCATCCAAGATCTCTAGTTACGTACAGGCACATGTTTAGCAGGTAATCTTATTCATGTCATGAAGTGTTGTAGTGATACACAAAGGGAAGAGAGATCAAATTATATGGGTAATACAAATTCTAATCCATATATGAGGGAGAAGGAAGTGGCTTTTGTTAGAGTGGTGAATGAGGTGTGATAAGCCCAGAGGGAGGGATATAGCTGTGTGTGTCCAATTGGGATAACTGTTCTAATCAAATAGTCTTTTCTAATATTGAATTTATTATTTTATTGGAAGCTTCGGATTGGCCACTACACTGCGGGTAGTAAGGAGTTACCCAGTGAAGATGGATATGAAATTTTTTATCTAACTCCTTGAACATTATTATTCTTGAAGGATACATCTATTGTCTATGAAAAGATACATAGGGATCTCAAAGTGGCATATGGTGTGGTTAAAGAATGAACTTAAATATATTTGACCTAGTGAAATAGGTTTACAACATAGCCTCTATCCACTTGGTAAAATATTGTTGTGCCGTAGTTATTATGAAGGTGTGATCATAAGAATATGTGGGCTTGATTTTTCCTACTGACGTCGATCTCCTTATCTATAAAAAGGCCATGGTGAGGTGATTATATGGATGGCTTGTGACAGGCACATGAATTAGATTATCTATGACGATTGACATGTCTAGATACTTCTTGGATAAATTTTCACTGCATCTGAACTCCATGGTTGAATAATAGTAACCCACACACAATGATATTTTTATCTAAGATACCATTTTTCGATTGCATGTACACCACAAATAACCTGAATGCACTTTAACTAGTGTTTTGTTCAACTTCATCCTAATTGAGCCATCATAAAGAGAGTCTTAGCATATCCTCTTCTATAAAGGGTGTCGTAAAGGATTTTGTTAGCATGAAGGACAGTTTTGCTAAAGTATTGTTTATTGTGGGTGTTCATTTTTAGGAGCGTAGACTTTATCTTAGATAAAGGTGTATATGTTGTGGTACTAGGGATTCCTAGGACCAAATATTCCACATGCCATGGTGGACTCAAGAAGATTCTATGTGGGCACCAAAATATGTTTTATGAGAAACTCACTGTGCATGTTTGATTTTTATCAAACTCAAGAAGGGATGTAATTATATACATGACATCCACTTGATTTTTTCTATAGATGAGGAACTTTCTTGGAAGTGATAAGTTAGAAATATCCTTTAAGGCTATCAACCATGCATTTATATGAAAAAATTTATTCATCCTTAACATGATATTTGACCCAATGACATAGGTTAATGGCATAACCTCTATCCACTTCATAAAATATTCTTTGTCAGTGATTATGAATGTGTGACCATCATAAGATGTGGGTTTGATTTTTCCTATGAGTTCGAGCCCCCATCTAGAAAAAGGCCATGGTGAGGTGATTGGTTGAGGGGCCTATGACGGTGCATGAATAATATTATCATTTCATTGACATTCCTGATACTTGTTGACGAAGTTACATGTATATGACTCCATGATGGACCAATAGTATCCCACATGCAATATATTTTTATCTAATGTCATACCGCTTATATGTGCACTGCAGATACCTGAATGCACTTCAACTAGTGTTTGTTTAGATTCATCTTGATTGAGACATCCTAAAAGAGTCCCATCATATCCTCTTCTATAAAGTGTGTTCGAAAGGATTTTGTAGCATAAAGCACATTGTGCTAAGGCTTTTTCATTATGGGAGTTCATGTTTGGATAGTAGAATTTATCTTGGATAAAGGAGTAAATTTCATGGTACCAAGGATTCTTAGGACCAAATATTCCATATACCATGGTGGACTCTAGAAGATTCTGTGTGGGCACAAAAATATGTTCAATGAGAAACTCACTATGTATTTTATTTATATCAAACTTAAGAATGGATATGATTGTAGCCATGACATCTGCTGATTTTTTCTGTAGATGCGGAACTTTCTTGAAAGTGATAAGTTAGAAATATACTTTGAGACTATCGACCATGCATTTATATGGAACAATTATTTCATCCTTAACCTAATATTCTCCGATGACTTTCTTGACGATCAAAAGAGAATCCCCAAAAATTATTAATTATTTGAGCCGCCAACATATAGAGAATTTTAGGCCATATATAAGTGCTTCATACTATGCATTGTTGTTTTTGCATGGAAATCCAATGTTGTAAGACTTTGGAATAACATCATTGTCAGGTGTGCATAATAGAACACTAACCCACGACTCGTGAATGTTGCAAGATCCATATAAAAATAGAGTCCATGAAGTAAATGCATCAACGTATAATATCTCTTTGTCAAAAAATTCAAAATGAAGGGGATCTGATACTGATAGTGGTGTTGTGGCCAGTTGATTTTCTATTGCTTTCCCTTTAATTACTTTTTGATTAAAAAATTCAATGTCAAAATCACTAAGGAGAATGATTCAGCTAGACATGTGCCCTATTAAAACAGGTCTTGATAGTAGATACTTAAGAGGATCAACTTTGGTGATAATCTTAATTATATGATTGAGCATCTAATGTCGCAAGTTGTGAAAAGTGAACGCTACTACCAAGCATACTTTTTCAATATGAAAATATTGGAGTTCTTGGGCAATAATATTTCTATTAAGGTAGTACACTACTTGTTCCTGCCCTTTGTCATTGTGTTGCACAATAAATTCCTCAATGGCATGTTCTGTAGTTGAAGTATATAATAGAATAGTCTTGCTTTGAATGGGAATCATGAGTACCAATAGATTTGATATATATTATTTCAACTTGTTGGAATAATCTTGACATTTTGATGTCCATTTGAACTAGACATATTTCTTGAGTATCTAAATAAAATGATGACATTTATCTGCAAGTTGAGAGATAAACCATAGAATAGAGTAAATATTTCCTTGGAGACCATGTAGGTGATGTAAGTTATGAGGGGGAGGAATATCCATGATTTCTTTAACTTTAGCAGGATCAACTTCAATTCCCCTCCATGAGAATATGAATCCCATAAGCATCCCTAAAGTAACACCAAAAACACATTTCTTAGGATTAAGGCACACCTTATATTCCCGCAATCATTCAAACATAAGCCATAATATGGCATGATGATCTACTCTAGATTTAGATTTGGCAAGAATTTCATCGACATAGTCCTCCATGATATCATAAATTAATTCATCGAAGATGATAGTCATTGTGTATTGATATGTTTCCCCTACATTCTTAAGACCAAAAGGAATGACCTTATAGAAAAACGTACCCCGCGATGTTGTGAATTTTGTCTTGTGTTGGTTCTATTTTGCGATCGAAATCTTGTTGTAACCCAAAAATCCATCCATCAGATATAACATTATGTTCCCTACTATAGGATTAAAAATCGTGTTAATATTAGGTAAGAGAAAGTCAGCCTTCGGAGAGGCCTTGTTGATATCTTAGAAGTCAGTGTAAATTTGTATTCCTGGTATCTTTTTAGAAATAGGTAGCATATTCGATATCCATTCAGGGTAGTCAATGGATCATATAAATTTGACCTCTAGCAATTTCTAAATTTCTTCATTGACCAACAATGCCAACTTAGAGTGCATCTTCCTGAGTTTCTATTTAACGGGTTTCACATATGGGTGAACTAAGAGATTATATACTACAAGAGAAGATGGTTGTAAATTCACGAGCCATCTCTCTACACAACTCCGTTCATTTTGTAACTTCACACTCCTTCTCTATATCCCTCTCACGTGCCTTATTGAACTTAAGTCACCTTTATTCCCTTTGTCTCTCTGCTGCTAGGTCTGCCATCCTTACCAAACCTGTTCTTGCCCCCGCACGTGGTGGGGTTTAGTTAGCCATCAAATTATTTTCCAAATCTACGGTTATAATCAGGATCTTGATCACCATTAGAATACCACATAAATACAATCCTTTGGGCTCACGTTAAAACTAAAACTCAGCAACCTCTGGGAAAGATTAAGTCAAAACTACGTACTCCATAATATAACTATTCAAAACACCATGGAACCAGACATCCACCGAGCACATCCAAATCACATCTGCATCATAAAAGGTCTGAAATTATTCCTGCATCCAAACAAGCATGTGAAAACTCCAATTCCTCTTTGATGCATAAGAAACGAGCCACTCGTACAACTCTATCAGGAAGATAGCAAATAAACTCTCATATAAGAAGTCATATAAATTATGCTCGACCCACACATGTGCATTAAAATCAGGTATGGTGATGAATCTATGAGCTTACTCCTCTTCCATATCTACTAACCACTCCTCACTATTGGCCAAGGTCAATCGGTATGTATTCATCATGCAACATCCTAAAAAAATATGTGAGAAAGAGGTCCCCGCAACAGAAGGAATGATGCAACCTAGAATTCACTGCAAATAACCCAAGATATGTTGTCACATCACTTAGCCTGAACTGAGTGTTCACCCAAAGCATGCAACGGTACCAAGTCCCTCTTTAGAGTTGCTTGTCCATAACGTTAGAATGATTACGCATGTGTATGTTCAGATTCATAGCAGATAATTAAGTAAACCACAATGCATGAACCAGATCTAGATCTAAACCATGTGAAAGATTGACTAAGCAATGATTATAGTAAGATTTACCATGCAAGAACCAGATTCAGTCACATCTAACACCAATATCCAACCAATGTGATCCATTATATTAAATATTGTAAAACATATAAGCTTCATACATTTAAGATCCAGTTTCCATGGTTATGAAAGGAATGATAAGAAGATTGTTCCAAACCTTGATCTTATATGATAATAACACACCACATTAGATTTGTAAAACAAAAGAGCTAAAATTCCATATATGGAAATACATCATAATCCAGAATTCTCAATACATTACAATACAATGACTTGAATTAATCAATAAGAAAGATGTACATATAGGAGGAGGGAAGTGCAACTACTACCTAAATCAGTGGGGAAGAACACCCACTAACTAATATTGGTAGTTAATTTAACTCCAGAAGACTAGTAAACTAACTCCACATAACTGAGAAGCTAACTCAACAAAACTAGTAAGCTAACTCCACAAAACTAGTACACCTAAGTAAGATAACCCAACAAGTGTAGGGCTAACACAAGTGTAAGAATTATCCTAATAAATAAATAAAAGGATAAATAATAACCTACACTAACACCCTCTCGTAAGCAGAGCTTAGGTGGGAAAAAAAGAAGGTGGGTCTCGACAACAAGGTCTGATGAAGTACCCACGTACAATAATTGAGAAAATTAGACACCGCAAGGTACTCAAAACCAGTAATAACAAAGTAGAGAGGAAAATCTTATTGCAAGATATCCTAGGAAGCTCAGCTCCAAAAACTAGTACAGTGCTGAAGAATTTTGGTGCACACTGTGGTCTAAATCCATTGCTCAATCATAGAACTCAAAAACAACTAACATTGGGCTTCACTAGAATAGCCCCATGCAAGGAGGTTGTCAATGGAGTGATGTTGAAAGTGTAAAAAAAAACCAAACATAATTTGATCAACTGATAAAAATAGGTGTGCCACGATCCAAGAACAACCAAGGAAATAAGGAAAGGACACAAGATCTAAATAAATATGAGTGCCATGATCCAAGAAAAGCCAAGGTAACAAGGCAAGGACACAAAATACAAAGAAACAAGATCAACTACTACAAATAGGTGTGTCACGATCCAAGAACAATAACCAAGGCAACAAGGCAAGGACACGAGATTCAAATAAATAGGAGTGCCATGATCTAAGAAAATAAAAGGTAACAAGGCAAGGAAATAAAACCCAAAGAAGCAGTATCAACATGTAATAAGGCAAGGACACGAAACCCAAAGAATCAATATCACCCTCATACCCTCCCATATTATTGAATGGGTAGAGTGATACCACAAATTTGTATGAGTTGCCAAAATCAACTACTCAAACACTGAAAAACTAACATTGGGATTTTCCAAAATAGATCCCCCATGAGAGAGACTGTCAACATGCCAAAAAAAAGTGTCGAAAATACATATCCAAAATATATTAACAAAGAAGAGAGATATAAATGTATATACCCATACATACAAGAATGCAACACCCAAAAGTTTAGGATTTCGGACTCCACCAAAATTATGTCCACAAGTGATTATAGCACCCTCCCAAATTTGGCCCTTTATAATTAAGTGCATGTAAATATTACAATGATTAAAATTACCTTTTACATTTCAAATATGTGTATAAAAATTTCACTAATGCGTAGATATCGAAAAAATACACAATTTCAAAACAAATATCACCTTAATCTGAGCTACAGATTAAAAGTTATGAGCTCTAGAGGGTTTTGCTATTAAATTAATATTTTAATGCTGATTTTTTTTAAAGGTACATGTGACACCCAAATGTATAAAGCGTAAAAGAGTGCATGCACATGATACAGGCTTGTGACCAAAGGATAAAGGCATGTGCCCAAAACCTAAATTTCTAGAGAGTAAATCATTGGATCCGGAGGGTGCACATCTATATCCAATAGATAAAAGAATGTGCCCAAAGGGTACAGATTTGTGTCCAGTAGATAAAAGAATATTTCTAAAACAGAAATATCCAGAGGGTAAAAGAATGCATCTTGAAGGTACACATTTATATCTAATGGATAAAAGAATGCACCGAGAGGGTATAGATTTGCGTCTAGTGGATAAAAGACTACATCCAAAACAAAAATATCCAGAGGGTAAAATAATGTATCCAAAATATACACACTTATATCCAATCGATAACAGAATGCATCGAGAGGGTAGAGATATGCGTCCAGTGGATAAAAGTATGCACCCAAAAAGTACAGATCTGTGTCTAGATTTGACTGTCTCAAAACATGGTTGAGTTTACAGTCGATTATAGGGTTTTAACACCTTCCAAATCCAATGGCACACTCTGTTTTGGATAAAAATGTAGGTTATAGAAAAGTTCTAACAAATTCCAAATAAATGAAAATAATAAACCCTTACTCGCAAAGAAAAACTTGCAAATGGATGTCTACATCATCTATCGCTCTGATACCATGAAAGGACTGATATGAAGATTGTTCCAAACTGTGATCTCATATGATAATATCACACCACATTAGATTTGCAAAATAGAAGAGCTAAAATACCATATATGGAAATCCATCATAATCCATAATGCCCAATACATTACAATACAATGAATTGAATTGCTCAATAATAAATGTGTACATATAAGAGGAGAAAAGTGCAACTACTACCTAAATCAGTGGTGAATAAATCCCAATAACTGATATCGGTAGTTAAGTTAACTCTAGAAGACTAGTAAGCTAACTCCACATAACTGAGAAGCTAACTCAACACAACTAGTAAGCTAACTCCACACAACTAGTACATCTACGCAAGCTAACCCAACAAGTGTAGGGCTAACACAAGTGTAAGAATTATCCTAATAAATAAATAAAATGATAAATAATAACCTACACTAACAGGTTATGCGCACTAACAAATTTGTAGCATAACTCTACAATAATTGGTATTGTCTAAACCATGCAAATCAATACATATATATAGGGATGAGGACTTTTCCTTCACTTCTCATACACCTTCCAAAAATAGGATACATGCTAACAATAACCATGTGCCTTTGCAAGGGAATACAAAACGTGCAAGTGCTAATAATAGATCTTCTATTAGTTAACTCTAAGTAGAAATCTTATTATTAGATCAAGACCCTGCATGGCGCTCGAATTGTTACATATCCCAAAATAGCCTTGCGTGAGCTTAAAGTCTTCATGTTTATCACATGCTCAACACTCCATCTCCAAAAATATCCTTGACCCACAAAAAGTGGCTAAGGCCGGAATTCAAACTGTTCTTGCACACTCATGTTCCTCCTTGAATTTGTGCCTTCCTGCGCATCTGGTTTCTGTGTGCCAAATCATTATACGCTCTTCTACTTGAGCTATATTCCATGCACTCAACTAAAACAATTCTTGTGATTCAATAAGGGAATAGGTTATTGATTCTTGAGGAACTCTTTGATGGCCTCATCATTCTGAAAGAGGTCTATGGATATGTGATTTAGTTGGTATTGATGGATAAGACTGTGATAGACGATGTCAAGGGTGTAAAATGGATAAGTTCTCAATAAGAAAATCGGTTTCAACTAGGTCCTCAACTAGGCTATGTGTGATACATGTCTCAACTTCAGAGTCATAATCCTCCTCACTAGTCATTATGTCAAATATTAATTGCCTCTTTTCAAAAGGTTCATAACCTAAACCATGATGGTATAGATTTTATTCATACAGCACGGGCTAAAGATGAACTTGTTCTTGTGGGATAAGTCCTTTTCCTTTTCATTTCATATTTTTCATTATTTTATGAGCCTTTTTGTAATAAGTGGATTCATAACAGTTAGCCATCAAATCCTCGTATAGCCAAGATCCGTTAGATCCATGGATGTGTTTATCCTCTAAGTATCCATAATGTTTCCATAAGGCATTACCAAGGTAGTAAACAAAATATTATTTTAAATGGGGTGCACTGGGTCTTCTGTATCTATGTCGGGAGAGTGACAACTTACCAACATGAAATGTATTTTCTAGAGCTTATTTTCCAATACCTTTATGAGTGATTTTTAATCCAAGTTTTGGATTAGATGTGGAAGGTTGAGATGGTTGCGATTGGAAAAGTGTGTCAGGGTTGATATGGTTATCAGTCACGGGTATGAAACAAGGTACAACATATATGTCCTTGGAAGGACAATAATTCATATGATTGTACCTTGCTTCTAAGATCTTACATTTTTCAAAGGGTTTTGCATCTGTGAGATAAGTAAATTTTTTCCATTGTGTGGGAATTTGATGCATTGGTGGAAAGTAGAAGACACAACTTTCATTGCATGTATCCGAAGCCAACACAAAAGGATACAGTACGAAGTCTCAACATGGACAACATGATAGGGGGTTTCTATCATCCATGGACCAACTTGTATGGATAAGGTGATGGTTCCAGAGGATTTTCATTCATTTTAGTCATAACCATGAATAATAATAACGTTAGGTCCCAAAATTTATTTTTTATGGCCAAGGCACCTCAATATCTTTATAGAACAAATATTCAAGGAAGCTCCATTATCAATAAGCACTCTTTTAATTTTATGATTGGTATTATGAGCTTTAATATACAAAGAGTTATTATTCTGAAAGTTCAGGTTTAGAAGGTCCTGAGGACCGAATGACAATATAGGATTGTTAGGTGAAAGATTAGAAATTAACACTTGAAATTGTTGTGTATTAACGTCCTTAGGAACATGTTCTTCATGAAGTGCACAAGTAAGGATGTCATGAAGTGCATGAGTTAGGATATTCTGAAGTGAAGGTAAAATCTTCAGTAACTCCACGAGAGAGATATGTACAGGTGTCATTGTAAGGATATTCTGAAGTGAAGGTGAAATCTTCAGTAACTCCATGAGAGAGATATGTACAGGTGTCATCTCCAACTATCTCACAAGGTCATATGCACCATATGGGGAAGCTTTAGTACTAGATGTTGGCTTTGGATTACTTATAGATGTAGGTCTAGTGGACACTTGAGGCATGGTGGAATTGGATGTTTTCTCCAACATAAGCACCCAAACCTTCTTTTACGCATGAACAATGAATTAGTAGGAGCTTGGAATTTAATGGTAGCAATGGAATTATGTATTTCTTCTATGAATAATATGATTAAGTTAAACTCAACATCGTTTGACAATTGGCCCTTCTCAAGAGATTTACCATTTGCACCATGCTTAGGAAAAGGATTTGAGAAAACCTTTAAATTATCATTGGGTGTTTTATTATGTGATGGATTTTCAACAGCAATGTCTCTGCTGTCAATGAGATCTTTAAAATAGTTTTGGAATCACATACAACTATCTATACTGTGTTTGTAAATGTGATGGAAATCGCAATACTGGATGGCTTTGTACCAAGATGGATTTGGTTTCCCTTCTTCGAAGGGTCTTGTGATGGGGTAAATAACCATGTTAGAACTTACTATTAGTGGTAAGATTCTTGAAAGGATTTCTCCCAATAGTGTGAATTATATTCACTTATAATCACAAGGGGGAGTAGCTTCTTTAATTAGAACAACTATGACTTGCTTTGATTTAGATTTTTTCATTTGATTATTTTCTATGTTACATACATTTATATTTTTAGTATTTAGTTTCACTTCAAAGGCTATGCATGTTGGCACTTCATTTAAATAGGTCTAAATGCTCACCTGAAGCACATGAAGCTACCAAGTCCCTCTTTTGAGATGTTTTACAAGAAGTTAGCATGCATGTTCATATTCATATTCAACCATAAAATCATTGAGATACATACAACCATTACATTCAAGTCACTTTGGAAACACATATAATAAGGGAAACATTTAATCCATGTAAACAATAAATATCATCAACTGAATCATTAGATCACCATACTTAGACATATCCACAACCAGAATCCATCCACAATTATACATCATAAAGTAGAATTCATTACATCACAATAAATATTAATACATGATCATTTGGTACATCAATTCGAAGATCCATGTGCAAAACCCTACAACATAGTATCAACTATTCCTGTAAAACTATGTTCTTAATCCACACGGTCCCTTCTACAATACATCCATTACATATAAATAGGGGTGGGGAATTTCTCTTCACCACCCATGTACTCTCCTAAGAATAGACATGCTCTCAAAATAGCCAACATGCATTACATTCCAAAAATAGCCATTAAGTGTGCATGCTTTTACAACAATCCTAATAATAGATTAACCTAAAGATAGGTCTTGCTTTTAATATTATTATTATGTTGACCTATGAATGATCTTATTTTAATCCCTTTGTGTGCGTCCCAAGACATCCTTATACTTTCTAATTATAAACCTTGTTTGGTCATCACTCTAGTTTGTAGTATTCTATTTTTTAGCCATGCCTTCAAAAAATCGGATAAGTCCCTAACTATGTCTATCCATGCACGAACCCCCTGTGCACTGCTCTATCCTGAATTTGTGCCCCCCTTGCACACCCCTTGCGCGTGGGTTCAACCCTTTATGTTTGACCAATACTTATCAAATCTTCCCACTCAACATTACCCCATACTAATATCATTTCCGCCCTCGGTAATGTCATGCCCATACTATCTCTTCATAGAAAGAATGAATCAAGAATGTGTAAAGAATAAAGAAGGAGGTTCAAAAACCATAGTTCCAAAACTAAGGAATCTAGACCCTACACATGCTTCTCTAAAATTCAGACTGTTGGAGGAGCTCTAGAAATTTGGCGTCTAACTCCCCTTCGAACTTCTTCCTTTTAGCAAGATCTTCCATGCACTTCCTGGGCACCACCTCTATAATTCTTGGGATTGGATTGGGTTCCAGTTAATTCACCCTTCCTTTGAGCTCATATATGATCACAGTCAAATCCATGATCACCCCTTCAATCATATCCATATGCTCCATCACCAGGGTATGAATTTGTTTAATTTGGAGCTCTAGAGTCTCCTTCTTGGTCTTTATGAATCCTTTCTGTGCCGACAACTCTGCCATAACTTTGGTGTGCTCAATCATTTTAGTTGGTGTCTTCACCTGTATAGCCTTGAGTTCTGCTTCTTCACTAGTTACCCTTGTGTGTAGGATAGGGTCATATTTTTTCATCTATCAAACACCAAATTAGCTTTATTAAAAACCTTTTTGAGCTATGTGAATATACCGTCAAGTTCAGTTATTTTGTCTTCCATATCCACCTTATTCCTCCTCTTCTCCTTAACCAAATCCTTAGTTGATGGCCTCATGCCACCCTTATTATTTAGAAGCAAAATCCCAACCAGGTCCTCAAGGTATTCTATTTCATCTATTGTAATCATCCGTGCAATTGGCTTACCAAAGTAGGACATGTGCCTGTAATCTTCTTGACAAGTTCTTTTGCCTTGGCATAGGCCTCATTTATACGCTTCTTATGCTTCTTTGTTTCCCCTTCATCGTTTCAACCTCACACTCTTTATTATATTTTTATTATAGAATTACCCTCATGATATCTCCCTTATCAAGGTTTATGAACGTAACCTCAGCAGACATCTCATTCAAGGAATTACGTGCATGTTCATCAATTAGATACATTGGGTCCACATGCTCGTATTTATTATCAAGCTCCTTCTTTAATTCCAAGGTCAGTGAAATATGTTATTTAATCTCAAACTTTGGCTCCTCTGAATGTGTGTGCATGTTCCAAGATAGCATCTTTTTCATGTGTGAGATTCCTCCCCACTTATCCAGCAATTCCCACCCAAACAACTTCTCTGTCATGATTGTGCTTTGAAACCTCGCCCTTAGTACCTTTTTGGGGTCATCAACAAAAACCATGTGTGGTGATTGGGGAGTCTTCGTTGCCTCACTGTCTTGGCCTTGGTTCTTGGCTTTCCTTGGTGTGAAAGGCCTTGCGTTATTTCTCACTTGGTGTGCCCTTATCCTCCTTGATCACATAGGCATCATCAGCCCTTTTATTCTCTTCATGATCCTCCTCGTGCACTGGTGACATCCCCTATGTGGAATATTATGGTTTTTCTCCCCATTAGGCTAAGCTCTGAATCTATAGGGGGCTCATTTCTGACCTCTTGTGTGGCATTTTCATGCTCCATCTCCTCTACCACATTCTCCTATTCATCATCATTAGAGACTACTTGAGTCCCTCCATGCTTTGTATTTTTCTTCACTAGGCTCTTCTTAACTGGCTAAGATGGGCCTACACCCTCATTATGCTTTCTCCTTTTATAATGCATCTATCTTTTACACATTTGATCTAGTGTAGTACCTTCTTCTTCTCTTTCTTCCTCCTCCAAATAGTCTTCTCGACTCCTCTTCAGCTGGGGTATGGTGCTCTTCTTGGGTTGAGGTAGATTAGTATTACATACCTCAATTTCTTCTCCATCCTTTGTCTTTGGTCATAAAACCAAAAATACCCTACATATCATACCTTTAATTGTAACATTCATAATTGGACTCAGGTCCAATGCATCCAACACTATAGTCTCCAATTATACAGACCTAGAGTCATACATGTAGGAGGTGCACAAAGTGTGTCAATCCAAATCCACCTTATCAATGTTAAATACCATTCTTTGTGTGTCCTTGATCCTATTCACCACATATTTGAAGTATTTTGCAGTAAATGCAAACGGAAGTTTGCACCATGGCCCCATCTCTCCATTGGTAATTAAAAACCTTGCAAGGAAAAAGTGTTGCATGGCTGCATACTTTTCCTGGCCTCCCACTTCTTATGGTAGCTCATGGGGTATGAGACATTCATTTTCAAATACCTCATGCATCATGCCATACCATTTCGCTAAGGGAGCCTTGTATTGATTGTTGAATTCCCCTTCGTAGGTGAAGTCTGAAAATTTGGCTACAGGGGATTTGTTATGTGCTGGGTAGACCTGTATATTGTCTCTAGGGCCATTAGGTAGACCTACCTCCCAAAACACAATGAGTAGAAGGATGGAGCCCCATGTAATCTTTACTCCTTCCTCGGTCTTCTCTCGATCCTCCTCAATAATTCCATCAACAGTGAACTGTGCAATATTATACCATGTGTTATGTGCCATCTTGTGTACAATATAGAGGAACTTCTTATTAAGATTTTTCCATCTTTCTGTAGAACCAAGTTTCCACGTGAAAAACCGGGCTACTACCCTAGTTAGCAATTCTACTATATTTTCTACATTCATGAATCAACTCACTCTATCATATTGTAATTTTTTACCTAGATCATCAATCTTCTCATCATTATGCAATTCTAGATCTAGGTCTTTTCCATCTACTTGAAGCCTTGTTACCTACCCAATCAATTGGGTTGTGATTCTCATCAACCTACCTATGAAATAGAAATAATCTTCATGCACCCTAGATATGAGCCGCTATAATAGGTGTGTCGGCCTCTCGAAGTATGGTAGCTCAAATAACTTTAAACCCCTACCTTCTCAAGTTTCCTTCTCACTGAATCTACTAATATCTACCCTTCAAAACTCCTATTTGATAGTTCTTGTATCATATTTTTTTTAATATCACCTCATGCCCTAGTGCCCTGTGATTAAACTCACTAATTTTTCATTTTTCAAGTTGTTATTTCCACATTTGTTCTTCAATTACACCCGATGGAAATTTCATTTCTTAACATATTTCCTCAGGAGGGTATTCAACCTCAACTCTCTTCATTTGAGCCTTGCCCTTATTCTTCATACATATCGTAGTTACTTTCTTTGGTGTCATTCTTCTAAAAACTTGTGTCCTAGATAGTTCATGTTATACCCCTTTAATTTTATGCAACAACCAAGCTTTATGAACCCTAGATGCTCAAAATCCAATCCTTACAAACCCTAACTACCCGTGCCCTAGCTTTGCACTCAGACCTCTGCTCCAACTTCCTTTTTTCCACAAAGTATCCTTTCACAAACACCCTCTTCACACTGCTCTATTTTATTCATCACTTATCTCACTCTATCACACTAAGTCATTTGGTTTCTCTCTTCACTTCAAATGCAAGGTGAAAAATAACTCATTTTGTCCCCTTTTATAGCTTTTTTTTACTTTAAAAATTCCACTGCCTTACTTTTTTTCTTTTAAAAAACTTTTTCTTGCTTTAAAAATTTCAAAGTACATTTTCCCTTTAAATCACCTTTTTCCATATAAGGCACGTTTTAATTTCCTCCATGCCTTTCTTTCCCACGTGCAGAATTCATAACCTTATAGTGCGCCAATTACTTCTCAAGCATGTAGATACCTATGGACACACTTCCTTGCATCGCAACCCATCTTCCTCTGCACCCTATTCCAATTAGTATATCCTATTTTTTCATACCTCACATTATACTACGTTTCCTTCCTGTATGGACTTCCCTAAAAAAATTCTTGCACTATTCATACCTAGACACCTGTGTCACCTTTTCATGCATCCCCAATTTTTATTTGCCAAACACCTATCTCTTCATTGATATCATGCAAAACTCCATACCTGCTCAAATTTTCTCTTTTAATAGGCACCTATTTCCACCCCACACTAAAAGTATGTGTGGTTATCTGTACATGGAATCCAAATATAGTAATCATCTTCTAGTGTGCAAGTACGCTTATTATAATAAAATAGACAAAATAAACAAAACACAAACAGCTGAAATGCAAAATGAAACGTAAAAGGGAAATCTAATTTAAGTGGCAATACTACCTTATTACAAACACCAAGAAGCTTTATTTATAGTAGGGCCTCAGCCTACTCCCATTGAAGTAACTGGGAAACATGGTGCCATCTAGTTCCTAATTGACATGCATCTGATTCAAGTATCTTGGTTACTACAAAAGGTCCTAACCAATGCTCCTTCAACTTCCCTATGTGGTGCTCAAAATTGGAGTCATAGACAAGGACCATATTCCTAACTTCAAATGAATTGTACTTGATATTCATATAATGTCATGTCTTCTTAGTATTTTGGCTCCAACACACAATAGTGCACCACTCATCTAATTACATTAGTTTCTCAATGCACTCTTCTAAATATTTCTCATCTGACAATCCTCTTACACGTGCAATACATAGGGATGGTAGAAAAAACTCCACGGGTAATTTTTCTTCTATGTCAAACACTAACTATAAGGGTATGACCTTGTTTAACCTCTTATACGTGGTCTTGTAAGCCCAAAGTATAGTTAATACTTTATCATACCAATCCTTTCTTCCAACATCACAAATATTTGTAAACTTTTAGCTCAAGACCTTGTTGAAAGCTTTTGTAGTACCTTTATCTTGAGGGTAATAAGGGGTATTTTTATCGTGTGCTACCATAAACTCTGCTAAAAGGATTCTGATTGTATCAATCAAGAAATGTGTCCCTTTATCATTGGTCAAGCTTAATGAACAATCGTACCTACTAATCATATTTTCCCAAAGGAACCTTGTTGTTGTGGCTACAATACAATATTTTATAGGTGCCACCTCTGCCCACCTTGTTAAATAATCTATGTAATTAATAATGTAGTGCACGCTAGTTCTACACATGAGTGGTGCAATAGGTCCTACAAAGTCAATAGTCCACTTCTCAAAAGGTTTTGCACTTGTTATAGGTCGTAATGGCATCTCATCTATTTTTCCAGGCTTTCTAAGGTTCTGAAAATGATCACATGCTTTAACATAAGCCTTGGTATCTTTATACAAGGTCTCCCACCATAAGCTAGCTAGAAGGATCTTATATGTAGTCGCATCTAATGCATAGTTTCCTCCTGTAATTCCTCCATGAGATTCCTTCATGATATCTTTGTGCTCATGTTCCAAGACACACCTACATAATATTTCATCCCTACCCATATTATAAAAATATCCTCCAATTAGCTGATAAGGTGCTACGTGTATAACAGGTTGTTTTTTATCCAATGTCTTCATCCCATCTAGTTGTCGGTCAATGCACAAAAATATGTCTATATCCTCTAACTTTTCCAGTGTGTGGTTCAACCTGAACAACTGCACATCAGGCATAATGTATCCTCAATACTTTGTGCATCCTCTCCAGAATTGATTTGTGACAAATGATCTAGCTCTAAATTCCTCTTTCCTTGATTTACAACAACTGTGAAATTAAACTCCTAAAAAAGAAGTATCCACTTGCAGATGTTCCCTTGCAAAAAAGGCTTGTTGACCAAATATTTCAATTCCATATGATCTATATAAAAAATGAATGGTGTATCCAACAAGTACTATCAAAACTTATGAAGTGTATAGATCATAGATAATGTTTTGCACTTAGTGGTAGTGTAATTCTTCTCCGTTGGTGTTAACTTCTTGCTTGCAAAGAAAATGGAATGATCCACATTTCCTTCTCCAAATTGTGTCAACATTACACCAATGGTAGTACCAAAGGCATCCACATGTACATTAAAGGGTTTCGTACATGAATGAAAGCACAAAATAGGGGAAATAGTTCATCTTTCCTTCAAATCCTTAAAGGTTTGTTGTTGTGCATCACCCCAATGAAACATTCCTTTAGCCTTGAACAATTCCTCCACTGGCACAACAATCTTCACATATCCTTTGATAAATTTTTTGTAATAACCCATATGCCCTAAGAATCTATGCACTTCACTCTGATTGGTAGGGTTAAACCCAAAATCATAGCTATCTTAGCTGGGTCTACCAATAATCCTTCCTTACAAATGATGTTCCCAAGTAAAGTTCTAAAGGGTGTAGCAAAGATACACTTCTTAATGTTAAGAGAGATGTTTAGCTGCCTACACCTTTCAAACATGAGCCTCAGATTGTCACAATGATATTTGAAAATACCATAGACAGTCTAGTCATCAAATTCTACATGTAAGAACTCGTGAATGAATTCATGGAAATCCTACAAAACAATGCACGAGAATATTGTTGGCACATTCTTTAATCTAAATTTAATCTAAAGGGCATGACCGTATATGCAAATATTCCCCATTTAGTGGTGAAAGTGGTCTTTTTCTAGTCTTCATGCACAATGTGCACTTGATGATAGCCTAAAAATCCATCAATAAAGGAGTAGATCTCGCACCCTATTACGCCCTCAAGAATTTATTTTGAATGTGTAGGAAAAGGATTTGTCACATGTGATGCATTCAATTCCCTGAAATATACATAGATCATGATCTTCCCATCTTTCTTGATACTGATTACCATGGGGCTAACCCACTTAGACTCCTCAATTGATTCAATGATCTCATACTTAATAATTTTATCTATTTATTCCTTGACCCACACGCACAAGATCAGATTCATCCTATAAGGCATCTTCCAAACTGGATGCGTGACTTCTTTCAGGTTATATTCATCTCTCCTAATGAGGTGTGCACTCCCTTCAACTCATGATAGCCATTTGGAGATAATTCCTAGAATTAATGCAAGATCTCAATAATATTTTCTACCTCATGTTCTAACCAGTAATCACCAATAATGGCCTCCTTAGGCAGATTTACAAGACCAATATTAACCTTCTTAGTCTTCATTGGTGGATGATACATGTGTTCCTTTTCATTTAAATTACACATTACTTCATGTGAACCTTTTGTATGGATAATCTATAGATTATCTACCTCTCCATCATTGATAAGATATACCATTTTACCTTTTTCCTTATCCTTCCAAGCGTGGAACATTTGTATCTCCTTTATCTCCTTAGTATCCAGGAGTGCTTCGGAATCAGGTTTACCAAGTAATTCGAGCATGAGCTCTTCTAATATCGTGTTATCCCCTAACGTGATGTGCTTCATTATCTACAAATATTCATGGACTGGAGGTTTATTAGAAAAATAATAAAATGTATGGACCATATCTGCAGTCATATCTCCCTAGCTTGCAATATCTTGCTTGTACTCAACATGCACATACCATGTGCATGCAAATTCATGCAGAGTGGAATAGAACTTATGCACCCATAAAGATGGTGGTAAATCCTACTAGGCTTGCATCCATTTCCTCTCAAAATTATGAACGTGTACCAAAATAGGATCTTTCCCATCATCCTCGTAGATATGTGTAGGTGCATTGCACTGAGTGAATCTTGTTGAAAATGTGTTCCTCACCTCTCATCAACCCAACAATTTATCTATGTGTGTTGCATGCCAACGCATTTTTGTTCCACACAAAGTATAAACAAATATGTTCTTTCAATCACCTTCATTCTTCTGGTGTTCACCCATTACACGCAAGAAAGACTCGGGTTTTTATTCACTAGTATATCTAAGTAATTGAATTCTTCCCATGCACCTAACCATGCACAATCTGATAATTCTAGTTACTCTCCCCTTCATCTCACGCCTAACCATTTCATATGTGCTATGGGCCAAGCTATCCCAAGTAATATTTTCGGTGTCACTAACTAACTACACATCTTCCCAATAAACTACGCCTTCCTTGGATGGTTCCACTGTCTCAGAATATTGCACAGTGTGCACATAAATTCTATTCAGATCTTGTTTTCTCAAAGGCTCGAGGTAAGGTGTAGTTATTGCCTCAGCTAGAGGAATAATCACACGTTCATCCTTATTCTTGAATCTTATGTATCCCTTATTGAAGCACATTTCAGCATTATTTGCATAACACCAGGGACATCTAAGTAATGTTGGAAAGTTGTCTGCTTTAACAAACTCTAATAACTTAAATTCTCTAGAAAACTTGGCCCTTTGAATTGTAATGGAAGTATCCTTCCACACCCCAATAGGTGTATCCCTAGTCTTGTTCACCATATAAACATATTTGAAGATGACTGTAATATTGGTCTCCCCATCTGATTCCATACATCCAGAGTTAGCACATTTACCTCAATGCATGTATCTATCAAGATGTTACTCACCAACCAACCATCGATCACTACATCCAGTTTGATTTCTCTTGTCATACTCATGATTTTGTGGTGGAAAATTTACATGTAGTATCTATCATGTTGTGCTCAACATCTAACACACGGTAATTTTCATGTAGCCATTCCCTAAGTATGGGAATGATATTCTCATTGTGCAACATCTTACATACCTCCTTTAGATCATCCACATCCTTCTATGAGATCTCAACATTCTTCAAGTGTTCTCTCTCTTGCACCTAATCCTTCAAGCATTGTATTTTACCATGAAAATACTTGATGACTCTCATAGTCTCTTGGTAGACCTCCTTTTGATGAGCAGCATCTTAGGTACTTTGTACGCATGTACTCACTTCTCTCTTGATAAGTGGCTTGGCCTTAAGAGGTTCATGTACATGTGTTATTTCAGTGCATGTATTAACCAATACAGGTTATAACTCAGGATTAGGAATCTTCTTAGAATCCACTGATAAGTCTTCATGTGTTGTACCTTGATCATCCCCACACCCTTTTCCTTATTTTTGTTCTTACACATGTACTTATAAAGGTTAGGCAATCCTCAAGCTTATGATGACTTTCCACAATAGGCACACACTATAATTCAAAGAAAATTCTACTAGTAATGATCAAGGAACCCACAAGTATAACAGGTCCTACGTGGAAACATAATTATACCACCACAACCTCTACTTCTATATCCTCCTTGGAATCTACCTCCTTCAGTGTAACATTTCTTCAAAGGTTGAGCATTTGTATGCCTGAGATATTCTTCCACATGTGGTCTTCCATAATCCAGTCTCGCATGCCTCATGAATTTGATCTATCAACTGAAAACTCCTTCACATCATGAGTGTGTGCATCACAAATGCATTACAATACATAGATACATTCTTCATATTCACAAACTTCAAAAGAGGAAAATTCTAAACATCATGGTCCTTATGGAAAATATCACAAGACTCTAACAACATGCACATTTTCATGCACAGGAAGCTATCATTGGTATTTCCTTCAACCTCACAATCAGAGCACCATATACTATGTACGTGTCATGTGTACAATTGGCAGAGAGACTTCTCCAATTACATTAGCCATAGTTGTTATCTAGTGCTTCTAAAAATGGGCTCACTCTAGTATCAACACTTCCAACCACTTTGGCATGCAGAGCTTGTTCCAAGGCCTCACATGGATCCGCATATGTCTTATGAGATAAGGCTCTTCAAAATAGAGTTCAACAATCCTCCAACAACCATTATGTGCATGCTGACTTGGATGAATATCATAAGATAATTTGGACAACAGAGTCTTAAAATGTGCATGTCATACTCTCTCATGCTTTCTAGATAAACCCTGTTTGATATCCTTGAGTGCACTAATGATCTGTTGCTCAAACTCCAAATGTGAAATTCAGCCAAAAATGTAGTACACAAAGCATCATATTCCACCACGTCCTAATGTGCATCATACTTCCTATACCAATTATGCACATGCCCTTGAAGTGTAGTGGAAAATTGGTTTGCCTTCCTATCTGAAGCTATAATTCCCTTAGCCTACACTAGTAATTCACACTTATGCATGTGCTCTGATGTATCTTATATACCTCTATACTTTGGTAAGTAGAGTGACATATCAAAATATACTTGAGGTGTCTGGTTTTGTTGTTGAGGTGGTGTCTGATGAGGTTAGGCAGTGGTGGCTTATTGTGGTGGACCTTGCCCTAGATTAGGACTAAACCCAAATCCTCCACCAGTGTCTTCACTCCAGGTGGCTACTGACTTGACCCTCTTGATCCTCCCATACCCCTTATTGCAAGATGTGGTCCCGTAGATAAATTTCTTTGTATCCCAGCTATAGTACTGAACTAGACACCCATTTTCTATGTTGTCGTAGCACCTACAAAAGTGCTTCCAACGATCTGCACTCTAATACTCTTCCTTAATGACGCTTCTGAAAATAACCCTGCAAGAGTACTCCCAAACATTGACACATGTTTTTTTGCCATGGGCACGTTACTAGTTTGATGCACTTCCTCATTTAACATAAAATGATATCTACTTGTATATTCCTGATTACCTTCACTATTCTAACCTTCAACCACTTTTGTATCTGGAACACCAAGCAGAAGGGCTAGGTATCCAAGCTAATTCATATACGCACCCAAAGTTCTCATTCTCTCCTCTGACATGCTCTCATCTGAATTTGATGGGGAATATCTACTGCACTTTCCCAAGGTTAGGAGGACATGATGTTGTAGTTCCTCTCCTTCCATGAGTGTGTAAAACTTTTTTGATCCATCATTCTTCTCGAATGCAGCACTGCTTCAATTTGCCTCTTTTGCGCTTCATTATAACTTGAGTCATCTTTCTTATATTTTACCTATTTTCTGGCTAGGGCCACCATATTTCTCCACACCTACTCCTCCCACTACGTGCGTGGTGAGGATTTTAGTTAGCCATAGGATAACCTATCCAAATCCAAATTCTATTATCAATATATTTATGGCTAAGGGTATCATGCATAAATAAGATCCTCTGGGCTCGCACAAGAACTTAAACTCAACTTCTTCCTCGGGGTAAGAATACGTGGTGAAATTACGTATTCCAACATATACTTTATGAAACATAATGGGTCACCAGTGATCTAAAACTATAGTCCAATCCTCATCTACATAAAATAGACTCTCATAATCTTCATGTGGCCAAATCCTCTCTTTAGGATGATAAATTATTGTTTGTTGTGAAAGAAGTTAGCCAATGGTACAACTCTACTAGGAAGAAACTGTAGAATGTCTCATATAGTTTGTGATAAATATTATCTTCCACTCGTTTTTGCACATTTAAATCAGGTCCAATTTTATACCTCTATGAAAAATTATCTTGGTCTTTCTTCTACCCAAATTTTAATACTTTCTAGAGATAGTTGAATAAGCCATCTGCATGTAACATCCTTGCAAAAAAATTGAAAAGAGGTCCCAAAAATGGAACCAAAATACATTCCTTAGTTTTAACTTCAAATAGGGTATGTGACACTAGTACTTCATTCAGATAGATCTAAATCATCACCGGAAGCACGCGCAGCTACCATGTCCCTCCTTTGTGTTGTTTGACATGAAGGTAGAATGCATTTATATTATAGTAATTAACCGTGAAACCATTCAGATACATATAACCTCACCATTCAAGTCATTTTGGAAACATGTATAATAAGGAGAACATTCAATCCATGTGAACAATAATTAACACCACTTGCATTGTTAAATCACCATATTCAAACTCATGAACAATCAAGATCAAACCACAATTATCCACCAAAGTATATTAAATAAGAAGCCGAATTCATCATTGTCCATTACAACAATATGCATGATCTCATGTGTACAATCCATACTCTCAAGAACTCTATATGAAAAAACCATACAACATGATATCGATTACCCCCTAAAAAACTATGTCATGCATCCACATTGTGTCTCCTTCTCACACAGTACATAAAACACATATAAATAGGGGCGGGGACTTGCCCTTCACCATGCCCATGTACTATCCTAAAAATAGGCATGCTCTCAAAATAGAAAAGATATACTTCATCCTAAAAGTATCCATACACATAAAGCTTTCATGCTTTTACAAAAATCCTAATAATAGATTAATCTAACGATGAGTCTTGATTTTAATCCTATTATTAGGCTTACCCGTCCATGATCTTCTTTTAATCCCTTTGTGTGCATCCCAAGCCATCTTGATACTGTCTAATTATAAACCTTCCTTGGATGTCACTCAAATTTATACTTTTCTATTTTTAGCCATGCCTTCATAAAATTGGATAAGTCCCTAACTCTATCTATCCATGTGCAAACCCTCGCACACTTCTCTATCCTGAACATGTGTGCCCCTTGTGCACCCCTTTCACCTAGTTTCAACCCTCTGTGTGTGGCCAATAATTAGCCAATCATCCCGCTCAACAATATTGTTAGTTATGCCATCATTAACAACATTTTGGTTCTGATTGATGTACTTGGATTTATCTTTTGAATGATTGTCGTTATTGTTCGTGTGGTGTTTAGAAGGTGGTTTGAGTAAACCTTTCATAATGAGGGATTTTTTGATTTGGGTCCCCTTTTCAATAACTTCCTCAAAACTAGTGAGACGATACATCTGCATGTGGAAGGATAGTTCATTATTAAGGTTTTAAATAAAGATGCTAACTAGTTGTTTCTTTGGAATTGATAAAGGGAATCGACTAGTGATTCTTTGCCATCATTGTAAGAATTCAAAAAAGTTTAATTTTTTTCATTGTTTGGTATTACACAAGTCCATCATTGTAATCTCAGAGTCTAAATTGAAAGAGAAGTGTTTAACAAATTTCTCTGAGACATTTGAAAATTTAGTGATGGATCCTTTGGGAAGATGAAGGAACCAATCTGAGGATTTTCCACCCAAACTTTTCAAAAATAAACACAAGGGATACATGTCGTTATAGGAAACCTCTTGGCATGCCATAAATAATTCCATAACGTGTTTGCTAGGGTTGTGTTTTCCTTTATACTTGTCAAATTTGGGAATTTTGAAATATTTGGGAAAGGGTAAGCGCAATATGTCCTTTTCAAAAGGATGAGGACAAAATTCTTCAAAATTGAATAGTTTTCTTTATTTTTGCATCCCTAAAATAGTATCCTTCATAGTTTTCCATTCTTGTGTGAATGGTGAGTTATTTTTTGCGGTACTCAATACATCGTCAATTTTTGGATTGATTTTCTCTATTTTAGTTTCACTTGAATCACTATTGAATTTTTAAGCCATGGAAGCTAGCTATTTGGTCATTTTTTTGATCTTATCACGTAGATATTTCTATGACTTACTTGTAGAATCACTCAATTTTTACTTGTGTTTGTATTTGTTTTTACTTTATTCAAATTCATTGTTCTTACTCGATTCGGTTTCATTATTCTTACTTGGTTCAGGTTGGATTATAATATGTTTTAAATTCTCTTCACCAAAATTTGAAGGTAATTTGGCTCCCATCTCAAAGAGATGAAGAAGGAATCAATCTGTGTTTTGTCTCAAGATTCCTTCAACTTATGTTTTTGCTACAGAAACGTCGTGTTGTTGATTTTATTTTTGGTTTTCTTCCTCTTCATTGGAACTATCAATGTGAAAGGGTTTTTGTTTTTTGTCAAAAATGCTATAATCTCAATGTCATGTTTCTACCATTGTGTATAAAAATGTGCTAATATGGAAAAAGTGGTGTATAAGTTCTTAGAGTTTGGATAAAGTGAATATCTAATTACGTAAGACTTTAGGATCTAAAGAGATTGTACTTAAACTTAAAAAAGTGAATGTCAAAGTATAAGACACAAGCATTAAGGTTGATGGGCTCAAAATTGAAAAAGTGAATTTGGAAGTATAAGGTGTAGATAGAAATTGATGTTTGAAAATGGTCATTCTTAAACTTGACAACGTGAATGTAAAATTATAAGACTTAAAGATTCAAAAGATAGCTCTTAAATTGTGACAAAGTAAATGTCAAAATATAAGATGTGAAAGTCAATTAAGCATGATAAAGTGAGAATCAAAATATGATAAGGAAATGAAGTGGCTTAAACCTTATAAAACGTGAATGTCAAAGATATAAGACATGGAAAGAGAATGGAGTGATGAAATGTCAACAAAGTGGATGTCATAATAGGAAATGTGGTGAAAGACACTAATACACTTATATTATGATAAAGTGAATGTCAAGATACAAGATGTAGGCATGAATTCTCATATTTTAACAAAGTGAACGTTAAAATAAGAGGTTCATAGATGAACAGGAAAACACTCAAATTTTAAAAAATTGAATGTTGAAAATAGGATTTTTGGAGATGAAAAGGAAGGTACTTAAATTTAAACAAAGTGAATTTTGAAATAGGAGACATAGCAATGAAATGTGAAGTACTTAAATGTCAACAAAGTGAATGTTGAACTAAGAGGCTTTAGATATGAAAATGAGATGGTTCAAATTTCAACAAAGTGAATGTTGAAATAAGAAACTTAAGAATAGATATGAAGTGCTCAAGTTTCAACAAAGTGAATGTTGAAATGATAAACTTAGTAATATTGTTCAAATTTCAACAAAGTGAATATTGAAATAAGAGATGTAAAAATGAAAGAGATTGCTAAAATTTTAACAAAGTGAATGTTGAAATAAAAGGGATAAAAGAGAATAACTCAAATTTCAATGAAGTGAATGTTGAAGTAAGAGAGAAAGGAGGAAAGGAGATGGCTTAAATTACAACAAAGTGAATGTTGAAATAAGAGAAAAATAAAGAAAGGGGGTGCTCAAATTTCAACAAAGTGAATGTTGAAATAAGAGATGAATTGTGGATTGATTGAATTATGATTGTGTTCAATCCTTGATAAAGTGAATATAAAAGGAATAGCTTTGAATTGAAATATGTGTGCTTAAGTTAGGATGTGGTTACCCAAAATGTAACACTTAGACTCAAATGTGAATTGAATAATTTTCTTAAACTTTGCAAAGGGAATCCAAAGATTAATACTAAGGCGTGATAAGATCGATCCGAAATCTATATCCAAATGAAGAAAATTTGGAAAGTTTGAAAATATGTTTTGATAATGGGTAATATTTTGGAACACAAACTTAATGACTTAGATGAAAATAAAAGTGATATGAAGGCCTCGAAACTTACTTTGGCTTGGTCAAGTGGGGCTTCCTATAAATAATTTATCTCCCTAAGTACCAAGTATTATCTGAATGAGCATGATAATTATAAATATTCACTGACTTTACTTTACCCCTTGATTAAATAAATGGGATTTTACTCTGCTCAAATAATATAACTGGGGTTTTCACTAAGGATAACCTTGGCTCTATCTCTCACAAGTGTACTAGTCAGGTAGGTAGGGGTACCCATTTCATTTTCCAGTTCCCTCACGACACCAACTAATTTGGGGTTCCTGTGGTACTCCTCACAATAAGTTTTTGGCCCCTGGCCATGCACTTCCCATACTTAGAGAAAATCAGGGAATAAACCCATCTCAAAATATTTAATTAAAAGTCTTTTATAAATTTTAATAAAAATATTTGATAAGATTTTGTTTGATTTTCACGAGAAAGGCAACCTAAAGTTAGCAGATTGATTCGAAAATAATGTTTGTATGAGACGGTCTGAAAAACAATATGTTAGAAGTTTTCCTGAGGTGAAATCACGATAGAAAACACAAAAGGAAATCTCAACTATTCTAGTTTTAAAGACCACCCAAAAGGGTGTGAGAAAAGAGCACACATGGTGGTTTGCAAGATTAAATTAAATGACAACTAAAAACAAACTAAGAAATTAAATTGATTATTTGTGAAAACTTGCAAGAAAATTATTAACAATTGTACTAAAAATAGTGATTAAAAAGAATTTTACTTGTTGGAAAACAAATAAAGTTGTAAAAACATAGACAGAGCACACTAGCATGTATACTTGGATGTGCAAGCATAAAAAACTATGGTAGCATGTGAAGTAGCACATATGCATGTGAAGGATGGCGTAAGAGCATGTGGACTGATTTGTGTGTGATTGTAACACGTATAAGAGAACGTTAGCATGTAAAAGTGAATTTTTTTGACACTAGTGTGTAGATGACTATGTTAGCACGTGAAGGTAAAAAACTAGTGTAATGCTAGTGCATAGATGAATATGTTAGTATGTGTAGGGTGTAGAAAGAAGAAACTTAGTTATATAGAGGCACGTGAACCACTATACAGATGTGTGCATTGTGAGTCTAACACGTGCAGTGATACGCTAACATAGATCATGTGTGATGTAATGCCCACTTCTCTTAGACACTTGTTCTTGTCATACTCTTGTTGACTGGTTTCATGGAGACATGATTATTGATGTATTATTTTTTATAGCACATGTTTTGGCTATGCATACATTTGATTATTATGATGATCTGACTCTTATCATAGATTGTTTTGATGTCTTATGGACACTATTAGACATTATATCACATGTTGATTTCATATTTATTACTTATATATATATATATATATATATATATATATATATATATATATATATATATATATATATATATATATATATATATATATATATATATATACTGATTAACCATGGTTACATTGATATTATGGATTCTGAGATGATTTTAGGTGATTAGTATGCGGATTGGGTGATTTTCATAAAATGTGAATTATGTTTATGATGATCGTAAATGTTTGAATTTGATTATAATTATATATTGTGATGTCTAATGATGATTATATGATGATGCTTTATATGAGTATTATTTATGTGATGTATTAACGCGACCAGGAGGCCAAAGGTGGTATTACTTGTTATTGCAGGAAACAAAGACCACACCCACAAGAGAGACTAGGAAAGCCAACCAGGAAGGAATGTCACGAGTTAACAACATGGTCACCTTGGCGAATGTCTTGTTTTGTGTTGCGTCGTCTTCATGTTTTCATCTTTTAGGAGGTCTCCATGGGGGAGCACCTTGCCATGTGACCATGGGTATTTTTAGTTATGTTATTTTATTGGTATTTGGTTATGTTATTTATGTTAATGTGATTTTTGTTACTTTAATTTATGTTCTTATGTGCCCTCATTTTTTTATGTGGAAAGTGCACCCCTAGTTTAGATATGTAAATTGTTAAGTTTAAGCTAATGTCCCCTTTGGATTTTTATGAATGTTATGTGTACCCTTAGATTTATTGTGATTAAATTGTAAGGGTTCTCTTTGGTTGAAATTTGAAGCTTGCTTTGATATGTGTGTCATCCTAAACCCAAAATTCGGATTTGGGCTTTCAGCCCAAATTTGAAGGCTTATGGGACGAGTTTAAATTGTCCCACACTCTTTAATTTATTCCCCCAACTATACTTATGACTTGAGGGGTCATATTTAGGCCCTAATCATGATATTTTGGTGGAAAAGAGGCAATCATTACCCTCTTCTTATTGGTCTCCTAAATTTGTTTTGAAATATGCAATTCGAATCTTGAGTGCAAGTTGAGCAATTTCATATCATCAACCATGTAATTATGGGGTTTTGAAATGTGTGTTGGAATGGTGATGTGGATTTGAGGGAGAGGAAGTGGCATCCTACATGGAGCCACGTCACTTCTCCCTCCTTTTCTATTTAATTGCATATTTTGGATGAGATGGGGGTTACTTGATTTCACTTTTCTTTCTTAGCTTTCTGCAATTGAGAACTGAGAGCTTTCTTTGGAATTTACCCGTCTATGGAGGCAACCCACCATTGGCCAGTCCTCAACTGCATTTAGTTCCAAAAGCTTGAATCAAAATGCATTTTGATTGCAATATTCTTGGTCAATGGAAAGGTAGGATTGCAGACCACTTTACTTTGCATGTTTTCCCAGGATATGCAATGTAAAATGGTGGACCATATGTCTTTCCATATTAGAACCCTCACTGGGTTATGTCCAGACTTGCAAAAGAAAGAAGCTTGTGCATGAGATAGGAAACTCATGATAAAGTCTTTTGGGAGGCACATCAAACGTATAAATCTCAACTACTGCAGGGATTTTACAGGAGAGTAATCCATCCTTGTAAAGGGAAAATGCAATTCCAAATATTACTCGTAGTTATATTAAATATAATGTATTTGAGGGAGGCATAACAGATCTTGGCTTGATGAAGTGTTAGAGGCTCCCACGAATAATACTCAACCAAATAGATCAAATGAAAGTTGAGTTTGTCACCATGTTTCATATATCTCCTTACATGTTAGCTTGCATCTTAAGTTTTAACTAGTACCGTCTACGAGTTATGAACTATAGAAATCAGCATGTTATGTGGTGTCATCACAATGTATGATTGGCTGTATGACACACTGTTGCGCATAAAGGATAGAAGGAAAACTTTCCATCGTATGCTCCACATAACACATTTCCCCCAAAAAATCTACATGGTTGGAGAAAACAGGAGGCCAAACTGAAGGGTAATGGCTACACCGCTTCATAGAAATTTGGTTAGGAGGAACATTTCAGTTACAACTCACTAAATGTGAAAACAGTAATTGAAAATAATGTCAAGTTTCTGATCATGGACGAAGTTTTAGGATGCTAGTGGGCACCATACATATTATATTGTCTCCACAACTATGAGAGGAGGGCTTATATCACGTAGTATTTCAATTAATCTTTTTAATTTTAAAACCAGTTTTACAGACATTTGTATTTGAATGACGCATGATTTGAAAGTATTGTAATGTTTGAACCAAAGATGAAAAATGTTATTATTTCAAGTTTCCATCAGTTGCCAGGATGTATAAAAGGGACAAATGAAATCTTAACTCTTGACCAAATCTGTTTGTACCCGAATGTTTAGTTGGAAAGGCTCTGCTTCATCCACTGCTACATTAGCATCACCTTGTTGCTCTCCCTACAATAGCAACAATTAGGAACATATTAACTAAAAGTCTAAAGGTTTGAATCATAGCGCTCTAGATTAGCATGCAAAATTTGATTGAGCACTTGTGAAGCTTCTGCTTGTAGTAATGTCACGACTAAAATTATTGTGCACTGACATGAGAACAGATTAAGGAAAACATGCAATGCCTCCACTCTTACGACACACTTTTAAGAGCTGTTGTACATCCTACTAAAGTGACGAAGTCTGCTAATAGATTATGCATGGAAACAGAAAGTGAGAACTATATCTATAGCAGTTGATGGAGAAATGAACAATCCCCTCCAGATTACATTAAACTTCCTACATAAAGTAAAATAGCATCAAATGGTCCATACCGGACTCCATGTTCCTCTTCTGACTGGTGAGAGCCATCTATCAAAACAGCGGCCGGAGATTGTACTTACCAGAAGTTCGCAGTGATGGATCTAGGACTATTTCTCGGCACATATCATCACATACTGCAACCATATACAAGGAGTAATTTCAGAAAACAAAACAATGTGACATCTCCGGGAAAACATCAGTGCCTATTAAATGTCATCCACAACAGTCCAACATAGGAGGGCTTATAGTCACTTGTATTAACCCACTCCCATAATGATCAGAACACTGAATCCATTAAAACTCATGAAGCACGTGCAAGCTGTTGTAATTTGAAATTTTTTGAACATCAATTGCCCAACAGGCCAACCCTAACTGATTGAAAAGTAACAAGCTATCTTCACAGTAAAGACGATTCAGTTGAATGCCATACCATGCAAGGGACCAGTGTTCTCTTCAACAAAGAAAGGAATCGCCAATTTGAGAGTAGGTGCATGTTTAGTCCTGAGAAAGGACTATATTTCTGCTTGGAGTTTTCATCTATGGCAAACCTCGTGCTATACCAGTCAATCTGGAAATTATTTGGAAAGCCACTGTTTTATCAAGAGTAAGCATATCATCATTCACCTATCAGGCCACAAAGGGTAACAGAATAAAATAAAGCTTAGAGATTCATGATTATCTTAACAATAAGTGAATACTCAAATTAACACTGCAGCCATTGCGGTCACCTGTGATGAAAGAGGAGCTTGTACTTCGCTTGGCAGTCTGCATTTGAATGTAATATTCTCGTAACTCGGCAGGTGTGTTTCGAGCAAATTCAATCAAATCTTCTTCATCACGCTGTGCAAATAGCCACTCTTAGCTCAACTTGAAAAGGGCAAATGTAATAATAGAAGCCATAAAACATAAACATGTAACATCATATACTTTCTCAACAGAGTCCTAGTACATTCAAAATGCTAACATGGAAATGACCAGTCCAACAGATCAGATAATTCAAATAAAAAAGGCTTAAACATGAGCTGTATAATTTTGGAATTATGAGAAGCATAATTATGTTGCAAGGACAGTTAGAAACAGCATATATCAGAACAGGTCTGCCACGCGGAAACGTGTATATATATCATATACAAGTCTTGGGTATCAAAACGTCTCGGAAATGTCCATGCAATATATTAGAATATATTTAATATATATATACTCATATATCATATATATATAGTATCATCAGATATATATAGCACTATATAAATATATATTTGTATTCATTGAAGCACAGAAGATTCATACATGGTTAGTATTTCATAGTATACTTGATTATAATCTTGATTCTAGAATAACGGAAATCTACAATTTTATCCTTGATCGATACTCTATTAGCTCTTGATCGACGCTAGTCGATCCAGAAAAACATACCACTTCATCAAATCTAGCTTTGTATTGCACCAAGCAGGAGAAACCATAGATGAAGTGAATAAAATGAGGTAAATGGAGGTTCTAGAAGGAACCGCCGCTCTGTGCAGAGAGGCAGTCCTGAGACCGCCGTCCAGCCACTATATGCAATGGGTGTAGACACAATGCTTTCTACTCAGGGCGGCACTCTCTATACACTTTCGAATGGAAAAACTAGAATGGAACGCGAACTTGACGCGAATTTGAAGCGCCCAGCCGTGTAATCTTCCCCTATCCATCAATATTTCACAGATCCCTCTAGTGCTAATAAAGGACACATGGGACTGCCTATAATCTGCATGAGAGGATAAAGTACAATGAGGTGATTTGAAGATCAAGAGAGATCGAGAAGCAGAGTCTAGTTGAGAGCACTTGAAACAAGATCCTCAGTGCTAGAGTGGAATTGTAGGAATTGTAGGTGAATAGAAATACAGAGCTCAAGCAAGTAATTGGAGAGATTGTGTTTACAGTTGTTACTTCTTTTCATACTTATTGTAATTTTGTAGCACCTTCTTCTAAATTAGACTCAACCAATAAAAGTCTCTTATCTCCATTCAGTTTCTTCTTCTCGACTACCTTACTTCCTCCAAATGGGGGAACTTCCAGGGTAGAAAATAAATAATATAGTTGGTTCTTAAGAAGTTATTTGAATTCTTTCCTTGACTCTACAGATTTCCTTTCTATAGGGACTATGATTGAATTAATCCTATGAATGTGATTCTAATTTTCCTCAAGCAATATCTGTCATTATGTCCAAAGTTATAATGTTACAACTAGCATTAGTTAATGTGAACCCATACGAGATGTCCATAGGTGTCGGCAGTTTACGGATCATTTTAGAATAATAATTAGAGCTGAAATTTATATATCCAGGACTGTGGTATTGTGCAGGTATCGTTCTAAAGTTGATTTCAGACCTATGACAGTGATTTAAGGTCCAACTAGGTGAAGAAGTTTTACCTTGCGAACCAGATAGTGGACATTAGATTAATTCGAAGGGTCAAATGGTTAGGAAGAAGAACTTGGATCCGTAGAGTCGAAGATGCTAGAGAATTTGATGGATAGATTGCTAGACTTGAAAAGAAGAATAAGCTATTCATGGATCTGCAAAAGATTAGCTGTCCGTTAAGCAAGATTCCATGGAATCGGTAACTTCGAGCACTAGTCATTTTAGACATGATCGGTAGTCGGAAAGAGCCATCATTAGACCTTAGAATGGGAAGAGCGTGAAGAGACACATAATTGTAAGCGAGAAGGTAATTAATCTGCACATGGACACCTTTTAAAGTTGAAACAAAAGTGGAAATAAAGAATTTTGAAGGACAAGTAGATGCAGAATTACTGGATAAATGGCTAAAACAGTTGGAAGTCTACTTTAGTGTGCATAATGTCACTGAGGCACAAAGGATCACCTTTGCACGTCTCAAAATGGAGGGTCATGCTCTGGTTTGGTGGGAAACCCATCTAGCCACTTGTGAGAAGAAGAAACGTCTTATTGTCAATACTTGGAAAGGTTTTAAAGAATTGATTACAGTTAACTTCTATCCTATTGGCCATAAGACTGACATGATGATTAAGTGGCAGTACTTTAGACAAGAAAATAATGAAATCATCATATTAGAAAATAGTAATCTAAAAAATGTTAAATAAGCATGTGGATCCCACTGGGCATGTCAAAGGCATGTGATATATTAGCTGGCAGAGCCAAAGATGTGAGAATGGGCAGGAGACCCAGGTTCAAGTCCCATCAGGCGTGTCAGAATGTATACCATCGAAAATGTAATAAATAGGAAAATTAAACACAAATGAATGAACAATAAACTTTTCTTTACAAACCTTAAAGAAATCTCGGATTGGATATGCTGAAAGAACAAGGTTGAGTGATCAGTCAAAAAATCAATAGCAAAAGGAGAAGGGATCAACAAGTTACAAAGGTAAATGGAAAGGTAAACAGGAAGCCACTACTTTACATAGTAAAGATCCTAAAAACCTATGTAATAATTGTGATATAAATGGACATACTGATGCCACATGTTGGAAGTTACATCCGGAATTGCACCCAAAGCACCAAACTAACTATTCAAAAAATCCATGACCACTACGAAAATAGAAGAAGAGGTGGAGATTGAGAATGATTAGGATGTAGACGAGAGACTGGGATGCACAGCCACTAACATGTATAGGGGAAGAGAATAAGAAGAAGAGATGAGTAAGCTATTTCAAATCAGAATCCAAATCAAGAAGACTAAGGTAAACACTTTAGTAGATTCTAGTTCTCAGTCAAATTTTATTTCTGATACGGTTGTAAAAGAGCTTAGTCTAGAAACTTATGAGCATCCACTTCCATACCCATTGGAATGGGTAAAGAAGAGTGTAGAAATCCAAGTAGCAATAAAGTGTAAGTTTAGATTGGGATAAATTCCCAATACATAGATGTATTAGAGGCTGATATCATTCCACTTGATGCATTTGATATTGTCTTCATAATTCCTTACTTGTATGTCAAGGATGTTATATTTACAATGAGGGAGAACCGGTATAGATGGGTCAAGGACGGAGTCAGTTTCAACATTCGGACACACCAGAGAAAATCAAAGAAGGCTATGGTAAGTGTCAACCAAGCACAAAGACTTATTCAAGAAAATTATCAATTTTGTTTACTTTCATTGTAATAAAATAAAAATGGAGTAGAGAGCATAGATGTTTCTAACCAAAGGATGGAGAATTTGGATAGCACTTGTCAGTTTTTGTAGAAGAATCCACCACAGGAAATGCTCATTCAAGGAGCAATACAAAAATTCAATTTGCAGTCACTATATCTACTTACAGATTCATTGGACCTAACATTAGAGTGGTAGGAAGAGGAGGAGATACAAGGAACAGTGGTGACTATAGCAGTAGCACACATGGAGAGGATCCATAAAATCCATCTCAAGTGAAAAATTTTGCCACACTAAATGTGGATGCACTAGGTAGCAAGTTACAAGAGCTCGCACCTACTAGGGTCATCTATACATGATAAATAAAACATACAGAAGCTTCCTTCTAAAGAGGATTGTACTCGATGAACCTTGAAGGAGGATCTAACACTAGAGTTGAAAACCAGAGATCCACAAGAGCCTTGGTAGGTTAGACAAGAAGAGAAAACGTCAAGGGAAACTCAGTGGTACTCGAAAGAGCAAGAGAGGGATTTGATTCCTCTACCACTCCCCCACTAAAATTTTATGGGACCAAAATCCTCCTAAGCAAGGGAGGTATGATCCATAGGGATCCAGAAAAACACATCATTCCATCAGATCCATCAACACCAAGAAGGAAAAATGAAGAAAAAATGAGGAAAAGGAGGTTATGTCTGGAAATCAACAGAACCACCACCTTATGTAGAGCAGTGGTTATAGAACCACCACCAAGACAAGGTGGTCATCTTGTAACTGCCACCCATCTAGGGAAGCAGTCTTTTGATTGGAAGTCTACGCAGGGTGGGGGTCCTCACACTTTTGATGGGAAAAGTAAAATCAAGGAACAAAACTTTCTAGAATTCAAAGAGATGGTTGTGTCTCTTCCCTTCCATTCCCTTTCACATCCTCCAGTGTATGGGAGGACATGGGAAGGCCTATAAATGTTTGAAAGGAAGAGGAGAACGTGTATCCAGAAGATCCAAAGAGAGAAAGATAAAAATTTGAGTCATGAGAGCCAGTGAAAAGAGATTCTTCAGTGCTGGAGTGGAATTGTAGGAGCAAGGTGTAAGAAACAGAGCAAGCAAGTAACTAGAGGGGAAGTTTACATTGTTGTTCTTCTCTATGCTTATTATAATCTGTAATGTTTTTAAAATTGGCCAATAAAAGTGGGAAGAAAGTGTTTTTGCCCTTCCCAACTAGTTTTCCTCCATTGAAGGTTTCCAGGATAAAATTGTTGGTGTTTGGAGTTTGAATTCATTTCACTTGTCTGTAATTTCCTTTCTAACGCACTAGATGATCAGTCACTAAGGATTTAGTCTTCATCAAATCTATCATTTTCCAAATAGAAAGTAGAATAACAAATTATTGTGATTTTGTAAATTTCCAAAGTAAAAGTTTATGGATCATTCTTAGTTGGATCTATTTGTGTTCTGAGATGTGGTTGATTTTTGGATGCTTCAAGTATTCTGAATGAAATAATTGCTAAGCCACAAGCATGGATGTATGATATTGATATGATTTGGGCAACATAACAGTGTTGAAACTCAGTTTTGACTGACTAAAATATTGGACAAATTAGTAGCATGAACTCTTCAAACCTTTGGTGGATGATTTTCAAAGGAAAGAGCATTGATTTATAGCTGAAGAAAGTGAATCTTCAAGCTAAGTTGTGATTGATTTGATATGGAGCTAAATAAACATGACTTAGCTTATTTATTTGAGTTTCCATATTTGATTAGAGAGTTAGACTATTGTTCTTGATTTACAAGAGTGAGTCAAGGTTGAGTTGGCAAGGGGTTGTACATGATTTTGATTTATAATTCCATTTCTACTTTTTATTCACCCAAAAAGTGTCATGTATAGTTGGCTTGTGGAAGAAGCTGGATTGATTTTGAATTGTCCTGACTTGGATTAATTTTTAGTTCTATTGAACACTTAAGTTAACTTGGATTTGGCAGGTGGATAAGATTTGATGATTATTTAATTTATTTAAATGTAAAAGTGGACTTGTGGAATCTTTTATTTTTTTTAATATTAAAATAACTAATAAAATTATATATAGGGGTGATAGGGGTGTAAATATAATTAATTAAATCAATTCTATGTAGGAACAAGGGGTGAAATGATAGTTTGAATAATTACGATGCATAACAGTAATTTGGGGGTGTCTATACTATGCATCACTTTCAATGACTTTGATACAGATGACACATTTATTTATGATGCATTGTCTATTCCTATCTCTATTCATCAAGTACCTATACATGGTGTATTGGTTGATCCACACAACAAAGATAATGTTTATTATTTGTCATTTCTTAAAACTCTCCTCATATCTAGTCAAAAGATTGCATTTGATTTTAATCCTTATAATGAAGAAGCATCACCTAGGAGATGAAACTCAATCGATTTCATAGATAGTTAGGTGTTAGAAGTCTTTTTGTATGTGTTTACATTGGTTAGAGTACATAGTTTGTTCTTAAATTCAAATTTGAGTCCAATTTAGGTTTTGCCCCCTATTGTCGGCCCCAAAATTCACCTCTTTTGAAGTCAAGTTTCAAAAAATTTGAGTCTATACCTTAGAGTATTGAATCGCATCAAGCCTGGCATTGTTTGAAGTTTTCCTATTCATGGAGAACAATTTGAAATTTGGGCGTATGGTGAAGTTCCTTTCCTTCTTCATATTTTCTTCCCGCAGTTGGGAATGATAGATGTATTTTCCCCATTAATTTTTTCCCCTGAGTCCACGGGTAATACGTGAATATCTTTGATTGGATGTGGTTTGGCTATATTTCAAGGTTCAACGGAAGCCTCCACATGTCCAAATGGCGCAACTCTAGGGTTAGGGTCCAAGGGGTAGTCCTCAAATAAGCACATCCTTTCTGTGTGTCCCAAGTAAAAAATGAAGACAAAACAAGCTAAAATCATATAAGTATGGAAGGTTCAACAGACAGTGAAATGTGCCTCATCGGCGCAACTTCAAGAGTAAAGCCAAGGGCGGTTCTCAAACTTGCGTCGGTCCTTCACCTGTCCTAGGTCCAAAAAGGGACAGAGCCGATACTTAAAATTGACTAAGTATGGTAGGATTGGTGGAAGCCGCCACGTCCCTTAATGGAACCATTTCGGAAGTGAAATCAAAGGGTCAGTATCCAAGTAGCGCTAGCTTTCCACGTGGTTAAAGTCAATATGAAGACGGAGTTGGCCGTTGAAAATTCTAAGACCGGTGAAAGGAGACACATGTCAGCTTGACGCAGCTTCAGGGGGCGTTTCCAAAGCAGAAAATCAAATGAGTGCCAGACCTCCATGTATCTAGGGGTCAACATAAGTCAAGAAAAAAATTAGCCCAAATTGGCTAAGTATAAAGGAACCGGCAGGGCTCTCCACGTGTTATCCTATCATTGCTTCAAAGGAAAAGAATGCAAGAGGTGTTCGCAAGCCCACTCCAATCAATTTCTCCCACATGGGTGTCCCAAATTTAAAGTTGTAAAAGCAAATCAAATGGCCCATGTTTTAACTGGTAAAATAATGTAATGGTCGTATATTTAAAAAATTGGTTTTTCCGCCATTAATGTTTTCTTTATGTTTTCAAGAATTCGAAAGGGCATGGATGATTGGAATAAGTTGTAATTGTTTCTTGCTTGCTCAAGGAATTTTTAACTATCTCTTGCGAGCTATATTATGAGATTTCAAATCCATTGTGGGGGTTGGAATTTTGATTATTCTGGAACTATAATTTCAAATTGGAAGAAATCAATACAAATTTTTTTCCCTTTTTCTTCTGTTTTCTTCTTCCTTCTGGTTCTAATATGTGAATCATCTAATCCTTGCGTGCTTGGAAACTTTGTGTTCTAGTTTGTACAATCTCCATAACTTTGAGTCTGTAAATTGTGTCTGTTATAAACATGGATGGTTCTACTCTGTATCTCATTTACACAATACATATAAGGGTTTTCTCTGCCATCTCTTTTCCTTGAAAGTAGTGTCTTCTTCTGCCTCCCTCCTCTCTTCAAATTATTCTATCCTCATGTATTGATAACTTTCCAAGCTTAAAACACATTTTAGGATATTAGGAAACCACCATTGAATGAAAGAATGCATTTGTACATAGGTTTTTCCCCTGCTTTCAATAAGGGAACCTCTCCCATTAAAGAGGAGGGACTTTCTTGTCCCCTGACTATGGTTTCAATCCAAGTGCAAATTTGAAACCCAACAATTTTTGGTGACTCTACTGGGGAATTTGTTCAACAAATTTCCTTTCTAAAAGAACAACTAATTTGATCATTTCTTTGATCTAGCAACTTTATGATATACTCGTAGTAGAAGGGCTCTTGGAATTGAATATCCCCAATTTACACTCTTGGATCAACAAGATTTTCAACTTCCTCCAACAAGAAGAAATAAAAGAACCCATTCCACAAGCACACCTCCTGTTGAAGATAGAGCTTCTGATAGTAGCATTCCTCAAGCACAACTTAGCCCTAATCTCCATGCCCTAATTCTTGCCGATGTCTCAGTTCCACTTCAAGCAATATTTCCAAGGATGGCAGCACCTCGGCCTTGGGGAAAAAGAGTTGGTCCTCTGGTTCTTCCTCAACCATTGCATGAGTTACCTAGGGGTAACAAGAACAATTTTCCCAAATTTAGAGGTGATGGCAAAGTGCACCTTGATGAAAACATTGCAGCCTTCATTGTTGCATGTGGGGTCCTTGGAGTTGAGCATGAGGATGTCTCTGTTAGGCTGTTTGTGGAGACCTTGCAAGAAAATACTGTAGATTGGTTTTACCATCTTCCTACTGGGACCATTATCGATTGGACTACTATGAGAACTCAGTTTGAGCAGCATTTCAAACCTGCTGAAGATGTGCATGCTTTTATATCTCATATTTCTCAAATCAAGAAGGAGCCACATGATCCTATTAGAGAATTTGTGGCCAAGTTCAACAAGTTGGTTAATAAGATTCCACTAGATACTAGACTTGTTGATCAGAATCAGAAGTTTTTCTTGTTGAATGCTCAATTTCTGGAAGTAAGCTATGCCCTAAGGAGAGAAAATCTTACAACTTTGGATGTTGATCAGAGATTGGCTATCAGTGTGGAAGATGACTTGATCATGTCTAGCAAGCTGAAAAGGGAGTCTTTCAAATCCAAAGCATCTTCTTATTCTCCTTCTCCTGGAGGTAATGTAGATCAGTTGGTGTAAAAGTTGGCTAATGACCTCATCACCATTAAGAAAAAATTGGCTCAGCATGCTCCATATCAAGATGTTCCAAGGAAGAACTTTCAGTCTAGGAACCGCTTGCCCTCTTCTCAATCCAGGTTGGACATTGAAGGTCCACCCCTCAAGGTGCATGTTAATGTTACTTGTGAAGTTCTTGAGCTTGATGATGAGGAAGAAAATGGGCTCTATGATGAAAAAGAAGAGGAAGCTGATGAAGAACTGGAGGAGCCTGGTGGTTCTCGAGTTCATTTCCTCACTATTGAGGGTATGGAAGATGTGGATGATTATGATGATGTAGTGGCTGAGATGAATAGTGAATCATATGCTACTATGACCTGAGAGCAGACCAACAAAAAGGAAAAAGTTGTGCAACCTGTAAAAAGATCCAAGGAGTACCCCATCACCATCCTGGTGATTGCAAGAAGAGGAGTTCCTATTCCTACCACTTACACTCAAAAGGTAAGATTTGTTTGTCCTTCTCTCTCTACTTCTACTTTTGGGAATTCTCGCCCAAAAAATGATAAATTTGATAGATCAAAATCTCCTCCTACTCCTAGTAGTGCTTCCCCATCCACATCTGGATCTTTTTACATTATAGACCATCTTAAAAAGACCAAGATTCAGATTTCTGAAGTAGAGTTCTATCAAACCCATACTAAAGCCTTTTCTAAAATGGTTAACTTTGTAAATTCCAAATCCAAAGTCTCATCTAGTACTTCTAAATGCATTTTTCCCACTCCCTCTCCCTCACCTCAATTAAGCCTTGTGGCTGCATTCACTTCCCCTAATGAGAAAATTGAACCATTCTATGTGACCCTTCTCATAGTTGGCCACAAACTCAGTAATTGTGTCATAGATTCAGGAGCATCAGATAATGTAATGTCTGCAAAGGTAGCCCATGCTTTGGGTCTGACCCTAACACATGCCGTTGGTTCTTGTTATTCCGTGGAGAGTAAGAAATTACCTTTGGTGGGTAGAATTAAATATGCACAAGTAGCTTTTGCTACTTTTCCAAAGAAAAGAATCCTAGCCACCATTTTAGTAGCTGATATTCCTCCTTCATATGGGATGTTGCTGAGTAGAAATTTATGCAAGGAGGTAAGAGGGGAAATTCAAATGGATTGGTCACATGCCTTGATCCCTATCAATGGGAAGATGAAGAAGTTGATGCCTAAGAAACAAGTAGAGTAAATTGTGTAAAAGATAGATGATCCTAAAGTAGAAATATTGTATGCAAATATAGGGCATGGGAACTACATGATCATGTCACAAGAGGAGACAAGTTTGCCAAAGGGAGTTTTTCTTGATCCTAATGGTGTGTAGACTTTGGAGTTTGATGGGAGTTGTGAAGAAGCAGGGGCAGATACACACAGGAATAAACACACAAATCATATATTTCTTCTTTTTCTATATCTCCTTCAAGATTGTTTACACATATATAGGAAATATACTCCCTAAATAATAGGAAGTAGTTTATAACAACTCACTAACTTACGTGAGTTGTTTCTAACACACTAACCAAATATAATTGTTATTGTTGTTTTATATAACAACTAATAACAATCTACTAACACATACTTACAACATAATAATTACTTCACGTAATTATTGTTTATTAATGGAGCACTAATTAAATATTTCCTAACATTCCCCCCCTTAGTGCGAACATGGGAAAAACTTGCCTTTGTACTACAACGTGCCGCTATGTAGCATGCTCATGATCTGGATGGTTTCAAGGACAATACCAACAACCTCTGGATGGTTTTCCAAATGGTTAACCAACAACCACACAACAGATGGTTTTTGAGGACAGTACCAACAACCTCTGGATAGTTTTTCTGGATAACTAACAACCACGATATCATGATGATGCAGTAGTATCAACAACTCTCATCACTATCTCACTACAGGGAATAACATAGGAAATCCTACTGAAATCTGTTGCTCATACATACATAGAAAAAGCTGACATACTGGAAATGGAACATTGGATCATGTTCCCCCCCTCAATGTGAAATTTCCACTTATTGAAAACAGAATCATTGGAAACTGAGGCACACCACACTGGAAGCACTAAAATCAAATTGCACACACACATGTCACCAAAGCTGATATGCGGCCCCGTCGTTGGCAACTGACGAGAGGTTGCTGAATGACCTCCAACCTCCATTTTCCTCCATCCTCCAGTATATGGGTGCTTAACTCAGCCGGATGTGATTATGAAGCTCAAAAAATACCTTCAATAATTTGGACGTCGCGTACAAGCGAAAATGCGTCCAAAATTGAAATGCGGGCAATTTTTTATTTTTTTTTGAACTTTGGAAGACGACACTTTTTACAATAGTATTGACCCATAATGAACTTTTGACTTGGACTCATGATAAGAACTTGCCTATTAACATAGAAAGACTCAACAATCTAATTTGACTTGAAAATGACTATATTTACAATATTTTGACAGTAGACACAATGCATTTTGATAATAACAATAAGAGATAGAGGATTTATTATTGGACAATTTTTACTAAATGCCAAACACATACCATTTACAATAAAGAAACTAAATACATTTAGACACAAGCTAAACAACCTATGGGAAATAAAGTCATACTAGACTCATGATCGGTGCTAAAGAAAATGGAATTGAAATATTGACCTGGTCTATGGACAGTCGATGTGATAATGCTTGTATGACGGAATAAATGCAACATATCAAGGAGGAGAGATGTGGAGAAATACGGTGAGACGGGGGTGAACCGCTACAGAATATTCAATGATTAGATAAACCATAATTTGCTCGTCCTCATACTTGAACTCATACTTTTTTTGAAAGAATCTTCAGTACATATAAAGCCGCATACACTTGTTGATCTTGCAGGTTATGTTTGAGGCATTCAACAAACTGCACAGTCAGCAAAGGAGGAACGCCAACTACGAATTGAATGAAATTTTCTCTAACCGTTTCCTTGTCAGCTGGTGATATCTCTTGTTCGCCAGGTGTAAAATTTTTACACGTCCCTTTCTTTAATATTGTTTTCTGGTCAAATATGCAGATGGCAAGGTAAATGATCCCCACGGATTTTGATCAAGATTCTACCTTATCCATGCGGATGATGGAATTAATGCAGTGCAAGCTCAGATACAACTTCAAATTACACCAAATACACGGATCCAATGTTGAACGACTGGAAAATATAAAAGTAGCTTTTGCGCACAGGTGACAGTCTGAGAATAGATCAGACCTAGGACAGATGCGCTGAGACTTCAATAAAACTTAAGAGCAACGAAGTTGATGTAAAACACCAAACCCTTGCACTAATTTGCCTTAGGAGGACGTAGAGAAGTGATTTCATGGATCAGGGATCATATGTTGACTGCAAATACACAGCCACAATTGACATATCTTTTCACAGCTACGAATCAACTAGATTATACTCTCAAAGGTGCAGCATTCTGCTAGGGAGAATATGTACGAGGAGCATCGATCTACTTATAACTGAAAACAATATGAGCCCTTAAAATAAATCTTTCAGGAATAGTGTTGGCCAACCATAGACGTCTTTCACATAGCTATGGGCAGCTGAGAGTAATCTTCAAGGCTTCCATTTTGATGCACATCTACAGGGGAAATAGATAATAGAACTGTCCCTGTAAAACAAGCAGCTTCATAATTTGGGACAACAAAACAAAGCCGCCCCTGTAGACAATTATTTCTCCATTGAAGGAATGCAACGCTCTGATACCAAATGAAGAAGCAGGGGCAGATACACACAGGAATAAACACACAAATCATATATTTCTTCTTTTTCTATATCTCCTTCAAGATTGTTTACACATATATAGGAAATATACTCCCTAAATAATAGGAAGTAGTTTATAACAACTCACTAACTTACGTGAGTTGTTTCTAACACACTAACCAAATATAATTGTTATTGTTGTTTTATATAACAACTAATAACAATTTACTAACACATACTTACAACATAATAATTACTTCACGTAATTATTGTTTACTAATGGAGCACTAATTAAATATTTCCTAACAAGTTGTTCTTTAGCTGGTTCTGGAGCTGGTGTAGAGCTCATTTCTCCTGGGGGTAAGGTTCATCCTTTCTCCTTCAAATTTTAGTTTAAAAATACCAACAATACTGCCAAGTATGAGTCCCTCATTCTTGAGTTTAGAATGGCAAAGGAGATGGGAGTGAAGAACCTTCTTTCTCATGGAGATGCAGAGTTAATTGTAAAACAAATTAAAGACCTTTATCAGGTAAAGAATAGAAGGTTAAAGCACTATAGGAATCTGGTCTAGGATTCCATTGAATTTCTTGATGTTTTTTCCGTTGAAGTTGTACCAAGGGAGAGGAACACTAGGGCTAAATATCTAGTTGTTTCTGGGTCCTTGTTGATTCCTTGCCCTGATTTCCCTCAGGAGAAATAACCCATTGAGCTTATCTATAGACCCAGTGTGCCTGAAAATGCAAATAATTGGCAAGTTTTTAATGATGACCAGCATTTGCTTTCTTTCTTGGAGCTCAGAGACAACTTTGATCAGCTATAATTTGAAGGAAGTGACAATCTGCCTAGAGAATTTATATCATCAAATGAAGAGGGTGTCAAAGAATAGATGGATCAAGATGGATGCATCAAACTGAAAGGCAACAAAATTCCTAAAGGGCTAGTGAGTTTGGAGGATCTTTTTCATAAACATGATAGATATATGAAGTCTAAAGTTTCCCAAGGATCTTGACAATCTGTTGAGACTGAGAAAGTGAATATTGGGATTCTTGATGATCCCAAAATGGTCAACATTGGAAAATTATACACTCATGAAGAGAAAAAGAAGGTGGTGAATCTATTGAAGAGGTATGTTGATGTTCTGGCTTATTCTTATGATGACCTTAAGACTTTTCAGCCTAAAGAAATGTAACATTTCATTCCTCTTAAGTCTGGGATCAAACCCTTCAAACAGAAGCAAAGGCAATATAATCCAAAGATAGCTGATACAATTTTCCAAGAAATACAAAATCTTCTGAAGGTTAGGACCATCTTCCCCATCCACCATTCAACATGGATTGCTAATATAGTTCCTGTCAGGAAGAAGAATGGTGAAATCCAGATCTGTGTGGACTTCAGAAATCTAAATCAGGGTTCTTTGAAGGACAACTACCCTCTCCCCATGATGGACCAAGTATTGCAAGTTGTCACAGGCTCGGAGATGCTATCTATGTTAGATGGATTCTCGGGGTACAATCAAGTAGAGGTGAATACTTCAGATCAACATAAGACTTCCTTTATTACTCCTTAGGGCACCTTTGCATACAAGAGGATGCCATTTTGTCTTGTCAATGTTGGTGCTACTTTCTAGAGTGCCATAGACTTGGCTTTCGGCAGTTTGAAAGGGAAATGCATTGTTGTGTATTTGGATGACTTGACAATGTTTTCTAAAGCAAGGAAAGATCACTTCCAACACCTTGAAATAGTATTACAGAAGTGTAGAGAGCATGGTATTTCTTTAAACCCTGAGAATTCTATGTTTTGTGTCACAGAAGGATAGTTGTTGGGACACATTGTTTCAAAGGAAGGGATCAAGATTTATTTGGAGAGAGTTTAGGCCATCCAACAAATTCCTCTTCCATCAAGTAAGAAGGGTGTCCATTCTTTCTTTTGTAAGATCAATTTCCTAAGGATATTCATCCCTGATTTTGCAGAACTTACTATGAGAATTGCTCACATGATGCAAGGGAAGAAAAAATTTTGTTGGTCCTCTGAAGGGAAGAAATCATTTGAGGACATTAAACATGCTATTGCAAAGACTTCAATCTTGGCATGCCCTAAATTTAGCAAAGATTTCATTATCTATTGTTATGCCACTATAAATACCCTAGTTGTTGTGTTAGCCCAGAAGAATGTTGAAGATCACGAGATTCCAATTGCATTTATGAGTTATGTCTTGAAAAATCATGAGCTGAAGTACACCATGATGGAGAAGCATGCTTTTGCATTTGTCAAAGATATCAAGCATTTTAGGTTTTACATCCTTAATTTTCATTTTGTGGTGTTGGTGCCTGATACAACAATCAAGTCCATTCTTACTCAGCAAGAGTTTGGAACCAAGAGAGGTAATTGGGTAGCAAAGGTGCAAGAGTATGATCGTGATATCAGGACAACAAAGCTAGTTTGGGGTAAGGGCCTGTGTGAACTCATTGCTGAGGGAGCCGCCAAGGAGTTTTCCAAAGATGAAGTTGATGTCCCTATTGTTTTTTTCCTTAGCTCAACATATGTATGGTATGCTAACATTTCTCACTTTCTGACCTATGGAAAGTGTCCATCTCACTTGAGTGCCAAAGAGAAGAGAGCCATCAAATTAAGGTCTACACAATATGTGTTATGGGAAAATTCTTTGTTCAAACGAGGCATAGATGGAAGATTTTTTAATTGTGTAGACAAGGAATAGGAAAAGAAGTTGTTCTCTTCTTTTCATGACCAGGCTTTTGGAGGTCATTTCTCCTCTGTTGTAACAGCTCATAAAATACTTTGTGTTGGTTATTATTGGCCCACTCTGTTCAGAGATGCATCAAAATGGGTTGGTAAATGTGAAGCATGCCAAACGTTTGTTGGAATACCTAAGTTGGTTGCTTTGCCTCTCAAGCCTGTAATGATTGAAGAGCCATTTCAACAATGGGGCGTAGACTTCATTAGAGCACTCAATCCATCTTCCAGTGTTGGACATACTCATGTGTTGAATGCCACAGATTACTTCACCGAGTGGGTGGAAGCCATCCCAGTCAAGAGCACTACCTCCAAGGTAGTTTGCAACTTCATTAAAGAGAACATATAGATCATGTTTGGGATCCCAAACAAAATTGTGACTGATAATGCTTCCAAATTTTCTTCTGCTGAGATGATGGAATTTTGCTATGGGTATGGGATCTCCCTTGCTCATTCTTCAGACTACCACCCCCAAGGGAATGGATAGGCAAAATCAACAAATAAGAACTTGTAAACATAGTTAGAAAGCTTGTAAATGATTCTTAGAGGAATTGACATAAGAAGCTATATGATGCACTTTGGGCTGATAGAATTACACCCAAGAGAGAAATTTGAATGTCCCATTTCCAAGTGGTGTATGGTGTAAAAGCTCAATTGCCAATCATGGTGGAGTTGCCAACCTTGCATCTGATGAAAACCATTGAAGATTCAAGTTTTAGTAGCTCTTTGGATAAGACAATTTTGTACCTTCAGAAGCTCAATGAAGATAGATTGCAAGTGGTTGACAGGATAGCATCTCATCAGTTGAAAGTGAAGGCCTGGTTTGACAAGAAAACCAAACCCAGAGTTTTCCAAGTGGGACACATTGTGTTGCTTTGGGACAAAAGACATGAGCCACGAGGAATTAATGGTAAGTTTGATTATCTTTAGCTTGGTCCTTTTAGAATCAGACATTTTGCTAGAGAGAAATCTTTTTATCTAGATTACATGGATGGTTCTCCTCTCCCACTTCCTTATAGTGGGTAGTATCTGAAGTTGTTCAAGTCCTAGGTGACTAGGTGGTCCTTTTGTATATTATGTACAGTGTTTTGGTTTTGGGTCGTTTCTTTGTGTTTCATTTCTGTTCTTCCCTTTTGGTTTGTTTTGTTTCTTTTCCCATCTTGTGTGTGTTACCTTGTATTAGTTTGGCTTTCAAATCCTTTTCCCAATGGATAAAGCATTGGTCCTCTTTCCCCTAGAGTTATCTGCAATTCTTGATCTTGCCTTGTGTCTTTGTTCCAAGCTAAGTCATCCTCAGAAAGAGCCAGTTGTTTTCAGCCCCGAAATTCCCCTCTTTTGAAGTCAAGTTTCAAAAAAATTAAGTTTGTACCTTGGATTATTGAATCGCGTCGAGCCAGGCATTGTTTGCAATTTTCCTATTCATGGAGAACAATTTGAAATTCGGGTGTATGGTGAAGTTCCTTTCCTTCTTTTTATTTTCTTCTTGAATTCGGGAATGACAGGCGTATTTTCCTCATTAATTTTGTCCCCAGAGTCCATGGGTAATACATGAATATCTTTGATTGAATGTGGTTTGGCCATATTTCAAGGTTCAATGGAAGCCTCCACATGTGCAAATAGCGCAACTCCATGGGTAGGGTCCAAGGGACAGTCCTCAAATAATCATAGGATTTCCACGTGTCCTAGGTACAAAATGAAGACAAAACAAGTTAAAATCGGCTAAGTATGGAAGGTTCAGTGGATGGTGACACGTGCCTCATCAGCACAGCTTCAAGAGTCAAAGTCGGGGGTAGTTCTCAAACTTGTGTCAGTCCTCCACGTGTCCTAGGTCCAAAAAGGGACAGATCCAATAGTTAAAATTGACTAAGTATGGGCGGGTTGGTGGAAGCCACCACGCGCCTTAACGGTGCCATTTCGGAAGTGAAATCAAAGGGTCAGTCTCCAAGTAGTGCCAACTCGCCACGTGGTTAAGGTCAATACAAAGACAGAGTTGGTTGTCGAAAAGTCCAAGACTGGCGAAAGGAGACATGCATCAGCTCAGTGCAGCTTCAGAGGGTGTTTCCAAAGCAGAAAATCAAATGAGTGCTAGCCCTCCACATGTCTAGAGGTCAACATAAATCAAGCAAAAAATTGGCCTGAACCAGTTAAGTATAAAGGAACCGGCGGAGCTCTCCAAGTGTCAGCCTAGCGCTGCTTCAAAGGAAAATAATGCAAGAGGTGTTCACAGGCCCACTCTAATAAATTTATCTCACATGGGTGGCCCAAATTTGAAGTTGTAAAATCAAATCGAATGGCCCATGTTTTAACTGGTAAAATAATGTAGCAGTCATATATTTTAAAAAATGGTTTTCTGCCATTAACATTTTCTTTGCGTTTTCAAGAATTCGAAAGGGCATGGATGATTAGAATAAGTTGTAATTGTTTTTTTCTTTCTCGAGGAAGTTGTAACCATCTCTTGCGAACTATATCATGAGCTTTCAAATCCATTGTGGGGGTTGGAATTTTGATTATTCTGGAACTGTAATTTCAAATTGGAAGAAATCAATACAAACATTTTTCCCTTTTTCTTATACTTTCTCCTTCCTTCTAGTTCTGATCTATGAATCATCTAATCCTTGTGTGCTTGGAAACTTTGTGTTCTAGTTTGTACAATCTCTAGAACTTTGAGTCTGTGAATATGTATCTGTTATAAACGTGGATGGTTCTACTCTGTATCTCATTTGCACAATACATATAAGGGTTTTCTCTGAATCTCTTTTCCCTGAAAGTATTGTCTTCTTCTACCTCTCTCCTCTCTTCAAAGTCTTCTATCCTCATATATTGATAACTTTCCAAGCTTAAAACACATTTTAGGATATCGGGAAACCATCATTGAATGAAAGACTGTACATTTGTACATTGGTTTTGCCCCTGCTTTCAATAAGGGAACCTCTCCCATTAAAGAGGAGGGACTTGCTTGTCCCCTGACTGTGGTTTCATTCCAAGTGCAAATTCGAAACCCAACACCCCTCAAATTAGTATTTGAATTTCTTGACTATAAAACTTTACATTTTGGGAAATTTTTGGTCTTGTTGGTGTTGTTTGTTAGTCTAGGTTTCTTAGGAGAGGCTAATTCAAGTTTGGAGTCATTAATTAAGGATTTACAACTATTTTCTTATGTTCTTGTTATATAACTCTGCCCCAAGCATGATAACGAAGGGGTTTATTTAGTTTCTTGACTCTTATGGTTAGTAACCACACTTTAGGTAGTAAGGGAGAGGTGTTATTTGATGTGTTGGAGGAAGGAGATAAGAAAAAGGGTGAATTTTTTAGTTTAAGAGAAGAAGACTACTATCATCTTGAGGAATGTAAGTAGGGCAGCCTGTACATAAGGTTTTTGTACCTGAGTTGTGAAGAAAAGGAAAAATTTTAACCAATATATTCTTAATTGTTGAATTTTGTACCTGAGTTGTGAAGAAAAGGAAAAAATTTAACCAATATACTCTTAATTGTTGAATTTGAAGCATGTTAAGGTATTAATTGGCAACAGGTTTCATGTGCTTATGTTACATATAGTATGTTTTCATCAAATGACTACTTACATACAAAGTAGAGAACTGTGTAAATGCGTTTTTATTTCTTTTTTGAGTAGTAATTTTGATTTTTCAAGCTTTATGGAAGGTCTTATAAGTTTATATAGTTGGAACATGATTTATGTTACACCAAAATATGTAGGTGTTAATCTCCACTATAATCACCAAAGTTAGGATCCATGAGAGGCGGTCAGTCCATGTCACGAAACTCACAGGGAGCGATGGACGCACATGCCAACAATCCCCCCAAGCATTACTCGGGTGATTTTTGAACTCAATACATGTTGATTTTATACCATTTGTTGGAACATGATTTCCATTAGACCAAAGTCTACAGGAATTAATCTCCACTACAATCGTCATAGTTAGGATCCACGAGAGGTGGTTGGTCCATGTCACGAAACTCACGGGGAATGCTACACACACATGCCAACATATACATGTTCCTGAAGATGTGGGAGAACAGACCTTAAAATCAATTTGTAAAGTTTTAAAATTTAAATTTGTCTTTGAAATCTAAAAATAACCCTTCTCGTGTCTATGCAAAACCCTATCTAGGATTTAAGAGAGTTTTTGAGTTTTCAAGAGTTTAAAGTCATTGTAAAAGCTAAAGTTACACTTGTAGATCCTATTATACTTCAAATTTTAAAAATATATTTTGATTCTTGTACAATCATTCCACATGTGCAAATACTTCTTTTTCAGTTATAACCCTATTTTGAGACGTAAAGACATAACTCAGGGTAGGTGACATGCTATTTGGAGTTGTATTATGTGTTAGGGTTTGAAACTTTGTTTGAATATGTAATCCTATAATGGGTATCTGAAATGATGTATATTTTTCCTAGATCCCTTGTGAGCCTTCCCCAACTATAAGCTTTGTCTATAATCAGGGCTAGTAGACCTTGTAACCACTAGACTAGTTGTTTCTTATAGAACTTTATATCAGAGTGAATATAATCATTTCATTTAATGGTATTTTACTTAATGGTTGTGTGCACCCTTGAAACATCTTATAGTACACCTTTTTCATGAGAGTTGATACTAGATATGGTGGACATGTGCCAAGTTTTGTTTTTTATTTACTAAGAGGTCTAGTTAGGCTTAGTAAGTATCAGATTCAACTTGAATAAAATACTTCTATGACATTAATAGATCCATAAGATGGTTTGGACAATCATTCCTAGGTGAGAAAAGAGTTTATGACATTGGGAAATCACTTAGGACACTCCTACACAAGGTCCTTCAATGTCTAGTCTAAGAGAGTTTCTTTGGTTAAGAAAAGGTGATATAATCTATCAAGTGTGATTGGTCGGTTTAGGAATTTCTACCTCTACATCAACTAGTGTCAAATCAGGTTTGACATCAGAGGTGATTTAACAAAAGGTTGATATTATTTGAAGGAAATATAAACATTGATTTGTTGAGTAGTGATTTGTATTAAGAGGTCAAAATGACACCAAGAAGAGTACCTAGATAAGGTGTTTAGATAGGGGATGTTATCCTATAGGAAATCAAAAATATGAGCTCAATTTTTGATGTTATACTCATAGTACTAGAAGAAAATCAGAGAAGGGGAGATATTACAATAGATGTGATTAATAGAGAGGAAGAACCACACGTTGTTCCAACACAAGGAGAAGTTGAAGAATAGGAAGAAGGACAGATAGATAGGTTACTCAAAGTGATAATGGGACAAGGATCTAAACCAAAAGTGGATGTACCTACCTACGTAGAAATTCTTAATGAAGAAGAACTCATTGAATGGATTATAGAGTTAGACAAATTTTTTGATTATTAAAATGTTCTTGAAGAAAAAAAGGTGAAATTTTATTTTACAAGGATAAGATGACATGCAACACTTTAGTGGGATTTCATGCAGGATGAGAGGATAAATAAAGGCACAAAGAGAATTAAATCCTAAGATGTGATGGTAGCAAAATTCAAGTAAAATTTGTACCTAGTGACTATCAAATTGACATGTTTAAGAAGTTGCAAAATCTGGAATAGAAATAGATGAGTTTTAAAGATATACATAAGATTTTAATAGATTGACCATCAGATCTAGTCATGTGGAAGAGGATATGGAATTAATGGGTTAAGGTACAACATTCAATATGAATTTGTCCTAGTAATCCCAAGAACCATAGAATAATGCTATCGGTCAGCTTTAAAGGCATAAGACAAGTTGAGTAGGAGGAAAATGCAACATACCAAAGGTAGAGGTAGATGTTTCAGAGGTAGAGGTCGGCAAAACAATAGAGGACAATAGCAGTAAAATCAAGAACAAGATGCACGTAGCTCATAAGTGTAAAATAATTCAAGAGGTGGCTACTTAAGAGGAGAGTATCCTTATAGAGAAAGAGGTAACTTTGGAAGAGGAAGAGGAGAATATCTATGAAGATACTTTAAGTGAAATAAATTTTTTATACATAGGTCGTATGAATTCCCAGAGAATCCTCAAGTAAGTGGTAGTAGGGTGAATGAGACAAGAAATCAATTAGTGCATGTTGACGAAGAAGAGAGTGTAGGATCGTCATCTCATGTTGAAGAACCTGAAATAGGAGAAGCTTTGATGATGAGAAAAGTGTTGTTGAAATCAATAAAATAAGTGGAGGAACCAGCCCAAACTAAGAGTTTGTTCAAGACAATTTGTAAATTTAGAGGTAAGTGTTGTAAACTTATTGTTAACACTAGAAATATAGGTAATTTAGTGTCATCGGAAATGGTGGAAAAGTTAGGACTATGAATTTTGATACATCCTAATCCTTATAAAGTGTCTTGGATCCAAAAGAAACATTAGGTGTTATTAATTTAACAGTGTCTTGTAGATCTTCAAATTGGGAGTTATAACGACAAGGTGATTTTTGTTGTAATGCTAATGGATGTGTGTCGTGGGCTCTTAGGAAGGCCTTAGTAAAATTAGAGGAAGACTACTCATGATGGAAGAAGGAATGTATATAGCTTGGAAAAGGATGGCATAATTCATACCTTGCTTCCTTTGAGAAAAGGAGGGAAAAGAAATTGGTCCAAGTATCATGATGATGTGTGTAAAGGAATAATTGTAGCATGATGATAAAAAAGATATTCTAAAAAATGAGAAGTAGTTGAAAATATGTATAGTGTGATGAGTAATCAAGTGAATGCAGTCAAGAGAATGTAGAAATGGATGAGTGGCGAAGATAAATTTAAGATAAACCTCCAAGAAAGAGGAAGTAATGGAGTTTATAATGATGTATTTGAATACCTCATAGGAAAGATATGTAGGTAAAAGCTCTTGGTAGTACAAGAATCAAGAAAATTTGAGGCAAGTCATGAGCATGAAGGAGAGGCCAACAAATCAGTTGTTGAGAAGGAATGTGACACTCATGAAAAGTGGTTTATGATAGTTGAGAAACATGAAGAATGTAAGATGCAAGAAGAAAAATAAGGAAACTATGAACACATGGTTGAAGATTGTAAAGATGAAATTAAGGAGGTTACCAAGAAGGCTATCATGCCTCTAATTTTTCATTATAATGCTTCTTTCAGTTGTGTTTGTGCATGTGATTTAGTTGAAAGGTTGAAGCAAATGGAAAGTTTTTTACTCAAGGTGGAATCACCATTCTATGAGATCAAGGATCTACCAAAGAGTGAGAATAATAATGTAACAGTCATGATCAGTGAAGAACCACTTCATAAATAACTCGAGCAGGTGTGGATTCAAGAGTTAGAGGTGAAGAAGATAGAATTTGGTCCAATAACAACACCTACACTAGAGAACAAGTTCATTAAAATGGTTTGCATGATTTTACAAAGACTTTTTCATATTGTGAAGATAGTGCATACAAGGTATGCAATCATGGACAAGCACAAGAAGAACAAATTTAAGTATAAGATTAGAAAGAAGAATCTGGCTACACAGCATAAGAAAGAGCTCGTGGATCAAATTTGTTGCTCCTAGGGAGTATGATGCATTAACATCACCTAGGAGATGAAATTTAATAAATTTTGTAGATATTTAGGTGTTATAATTCCTTTTTTATGTGTTTGCATTGGTTAGAGTTCATATTTTTTTCCCAAATTCAAATTTGAGTCCAATTTGGGTTTTCTCACCCAAATTAGTATTTGAATTTCTTGACTATGAAACTCCACATTTTGGGAAAATTTTACTCTTTTTTGTCATGTGTGTTGATCTAGGTTTCTTAGGAGGGACTAATTCAAGTTTGGAGTCATTAATTAAGGTTTTACAGCTTTTTTCTTATGTTCTTGTTATATAACTCTACCCCAAGCATACTAAATAAGGGGTTTTGTTAGTTTCTTAACTCTTGTGGTTAGTAACCAAATTATAGGTAGTAAGGAATAGGTGGTATTCAAAGTGTTGGAGTAAAAAGATGAGAAAAAGGGTGAATTTTTCAATGTAACAGAAGAATACTACCATTATCTTGAAGAATGTAAGCAGAGTAGCCTGTACATAAGGTTTTTGTACCTAAGTTGTGAAGAAAAGGAAAAAATTTAATCAATATACTCCTGATTGTTTAATGTGAAACATGATAATTCATTGACTGGCATCAGGTTTCATGTGTGTATGTTACATATAGTATGTTTTCATCGAATGAAGACTTACATACATAGTAGAAAATTGTGTAAGTGTATTTTTCTTACTTTTCCAACTAGTAAATTCGATTTTTCAAGCTTTGTGGAAGGCTAAATAAGTGAAGACCTATTCTTTAAGGTGTGGGAGAACCATACAAACCTTAAAATCACTTTCTAAAGTTTTGAAATTGAAATTTGTCTTAGAAATCTAAAAATAACCCTTCACAGGTCTGTGTAAAACCTACCTAGGGTTTAAGAGAGTTTTTGAGTTTTCAACTGTTTAAAGTCATTGCAAAAGCTACAATTGCACCTATATAGACTATTATACTTTCTCATCTTGTTAAAGGATTTTTTGAGTCTTGTGCAATCATTCCACAGGTGCAAATACTATGTTTCAGTTATAATTATGTTTTGAGACCTAGAGACCTAATTGGGGGTAGGTGATAGGCAAGTTAAAGGAGTTGTATTGGTTTTTAGGGTTTGAAACTTTGTGTGAAGTTGTAAGCCCATAATGGGTATCTGAAATGATGTATAGTTTTCCTAGATCCTTTGTGAGACTTCCCTAACTATAAGCTTTGTATAAAATTAGGGCTAGTAGACCTTATAATTGATAGACTGGTTGTTTCTTATTAAAAAATAGAGTGAATAAGAGCATCTCATTCAATGGTACTTCGCTTATTAGTTACATGCACCCTTGAAACACCTAATAGTACACATTTCACATGAGATTTGAGACTAGGTATGGTGGATATGTGCCAAGTTTGGATTTCTATGTACTAAGAGGTCTAGTTAGGCTTAATAAGAATTAGAAAAAACTTGGAAAAAATACTTCTCTAACATGATTGGATCCCTACGATGATTTGGGTAGTCATTCCTAGGGGAGATAAGAGTTTATGAGGTTGGAAAATTACTTAGGACAGTCCTACACATGGCCCTTCAAAGTCTGGTTAGGAGAGTTTATGTGCCAAGTTTTGATTTCTATGTACTAAGAGGTCTAGTTAGGCTTAAGAAGAATTAGGAACAACTTGGAAAAAATACTTCTCTGACATTATTGGATCCCTACGATGATTTGGGTAGTCATTCCTAGGGGAGATAAGAGTTTATGAGGTTGGAAAATTACTTAGGACAGTCCTAAACATGGCCCTTCAATGTCTGGTCTAAGAGACAATTTCATTGGTCAAGAAAAGGTGATTTAATCTAACAAGTGTGATTAGTTGTTTAAGGAACTTCTACCCTTGCATCACCTCATTATTTTCATATCACAGTACCTATCACTATTGTTCCTTTTACCACACTCATTTCTTTATTGGTTGCTAGTTCTCTTATCTTTGGTACATTATTCCTTGGTTTTCCTTGGTTATGTGCTCTTAAGGTTATCCCATCATTCATTTACCAGTGTATCAAGTTCATTTATAATCAGAGGTTTGTTACTATTTTAGGTATCCCTTTTGAGATTCCCTCACCTAGCATGCCTATTAATTCTTTTGCAACCTCTACTCCTACTCATAGTACACTTACAAATAGGTCCTTGTATGCACACACTATTTCACATAGCTCTAATATTCTGAGGTCTTTGGATAATCCCTTAGATTCACACACAATTGCACATAGCTCTCATCTTCCTAGGTCTTTTGATAAGTCCTTGGATGCACCCACTGATTCACATATATTTTTTCCTCTTGCAATTCCTTTAGTTGCACATGTTGATTCACACATCTATAGTCTTCTCAAATATAGGCTCACCCTTCATCCACACATATTACCTCTATTGGCTTACCTTCTCATCGGATGCCCCATCGAACCTATAGTGCACCATGTCACTCTACATTGCTTTCTTTGTCTTCGAGGAATGTTTTTTATTCCATTCCACCATACCACTCTCACATAACACATATTGTTATACATTATTCTTCTCCTAGGTCCTCTTTGGAACATATCACTACCATTGTTCTATTAGCACTTGAGTCACATCTGATTCCTAGCCATCCATCCTCTTTGGAAGTTATTTCACCTCCTTTGGGGGTTATCATTGGGTATATTTTATGTTATCCCTTTTCCTATATATAGTTATGCACTATAAATTTCCATAAACACCAATATAATCACAAAAAGCAAAAACATTTACATATATGTAAAAACAAAAAACTCGGGACCTATTTATTTAGCATGCATAGTTAGCACTTTACACTATATATGTTGTTTATCCTTCTTGTTTGATAGATAGATGTAATGTCCCTTTTTAGTACTGAAACTGAAAAAGTAGGAAACCACACAAACCCCAAGTGAAGTGAAATCTGATGTTTTATAACAAATTAATATTATTTAAAACCCTCTGGTGAACTGTAAATGAGCTTAAATTCATGAAATAACCATGCACAACAGCTAAAAATTGCTTCTAAATAATTATTTTAACCATGGCAATCAATATCCATCCTATTGGAAACAAATAAATGGAGAAAATTAGAAAATATATATTGTTGTAATTAAATTTAGGACAACAACAGAACATCCACAAACCAAGGCTGAAAATGATAGATAAACACCACCAAAAATCACAAAAATATAGATTTCGGCATTATGAATTTTATGGAAATTCAAATTATAAAATCATAGATGAAATTTTTGCCCTAGAAGTTACCAAACCATCTTCAAACCCTAGTTGCTCCTCTAGGGAAGATCTCCAAAAATTATGTAAAGCCTTTGCAATCCTTCTTCTCGATGTCTCCAACTCAAAATTAAGATTTTTCATCCTCCACCAAGCCACAAGGAAGGTTTCCATCTTCCTTGGATGCCATACAAGAGGGTTTTCATCCTCAAGTGGAAAGGTATTGATAAACTATCCCAACAAACCAATTGTATATAAAAATGTGCCAAAGATAAATGATGAAAATGTAGTCTTAAGCCTCCTTTCATATCCCTTGCTTGGCACCAAAGGCCAATTAGAAAGGACTGACTTCCTTGGGCTTATTTTTATCTTTTAATTTTCCTTTAAGACTCCTCCAACCCATTTGACTTTCCTTATTAAAGAAAACATTATAAATTAGTAAAAGAAAGATGAAATGGAATGAAATTCATTCCCTTTCTCATTCATGCTTCATTGTCATGGAAGGGTAATCGCAAGAAGTTCATTATTAGGCTCTCAAGTCGAAAAACGGGACATTATAGTCTTCCCTTCCCAAAATTTCTTGTCCCCAAGAGATTGCAAACTCGATGGATATGTTGTCATATTTCCCTTATTCTCCTCATCATGTAGTTCCACATCCCCTAATAAAGTAGTATGTGGCTTCCTTAATAAAGCATACGCTACCACATTATGTTTTCCCTTGACATATTCAATATCAAAATCAAATGTTTGGAGTCTACTCACCCATTTTTTTTCCTGTCATTTAATTCCTTTTGATGGAGAAATAATCTCAAGCTATTATGGTCATTTTTGACCACAAATCTTCCACAAATAAAGTATTTTCAGAATTAGGTCAATGCATGCATGATGGCTAATATTTCCTTCTCATATAAGGATAACTTTTTCTCATGGTCCTTTAATTTTTGACTCTCATATGCAATGGGGTGTTTGTTTTGTATCAAAAAATCCCCTATACCTCCACTAGAAGCATCACATTTAAGTACAAATGGTATAGAAAAATCTGGAACAACAAGAACTAGACAATAATAAATTGGGAAAATCCCTTCACAAATTGATAATAAGAACATAAACCCAAAAATCCTCTCGAATGTGTATGCTGGTTGGAGTTGGCCAATCCATGATGGCTTGGATCTTGTGTTGTTCCACATGAACCCCACATGCATTGATAACATGCCCCAAGTATAAATTTCCAACCATTCCAAAATCACATTTTTATTTCTTTTCATAAATTGACAGTTGTTCTAAAATTTATAGCACCTTATTCAAGTGTTGGAGGTGCTCTTCCCATGTTTTACTATAAACCAAAATGTCATCAAAGAAAACCAACACAAATTTCCTATTACCAAAAATATGATTCATACATGATTGGAAGGTGGTCAGGGCATTGGTTAACCCAAATGGCATGACAAGGAACTCAAAATTCCTAAAGTGACATCTAAAAGCGGTTTTGTGTACTACATCTTCATCCCTTACTCTTATTTGGTGGTACCCGGATCTTAAATCAATTTTGGAGAAGTAGACTTCTCCATGTAGCTCATCCATTAGCTCATCAATCCTTGATATTGGGTACTTGTTCTTGATTTTTCTCTTGCATAGTATCTGGTAGACCACACACATTCTTAGAGTACAATCCTTATTCTTTACCAGCACTACGGAAGAAGATCCTTATAGATCCAACAACTCTTTAATGGTTCTTTCAATTTCTTCCTTGTAGATCCTTGGGTGTTGGTAAGGAGTGCTTATTACCATTTTGGTACCCAATTCTAACTCAATAACATGTTGGAATCCTCTATTCAATGGCATCCCATAGGGTAACTCATTTAAAACTTTGACATGCTTGTTAAGTATTGGTTGGATATCATCATGAAAATATTGTTGAATGGAAATAGAAGAGTTATACCTTACCCAGCAATGAGCATCCCAAGCAACCAGCCCTCTTTTGAAAGTCCTTTCCATGCTCTTAACAGTCACAACTTGAGGAAATCCACCTTTCATACCATGTAATATAACCTCCTTTCCTTTTACCTTAAATTTTAGCTCCATATTTTAGTAGTTTTGAGAGAATTCTCCTAAGGAATGCAACCATTGAACTCCCAAAACTCAATCAGTTTCACCAATGTTAATGACAAAATAATCATCTCTTACCATATGTCCTCCTAAGGTGAGTGTGAGCTGCGGTATTCTTCTAGTACATGGGAGTATGAATCCATCCACCACCGTGACATCGAAACCCTTGAAATTTTCAGCCTTTAACTTCAATTTTTTTACCAAGATTTGATCAACAAAATTATGTGTGGCTCCACTATCAATCAAAATTGTGACCCTATGTCCTTGAAGCTCACCCTTTACCTAGAATGGGTGATATCTAGGTGTTCTAGACATTGTAGAAAGAGTTCCATCTAATTTTTTGGATCTTCTTTCTGAATATTATCGTTCTTGGATTCATCAACATTGTTTTCATCATCCTCAAAATCTGAAAATACTTCAATATAATGCGCTTTACCTTTACCCAAACAGTGATGCCCAGGATTCCATGGATCCTTGCATGAGAAGTGCAAATTTTTTTTTCGTAACTCGTTTCTAAATTCTCCTTCCTTACTGGTTTTGGGAAGCTCCATGCGAGTAGTTAGAATCTTTTAGAGGGGATTCCTTGGCTGGTCCAAGCCAGGGTCTCTAGGTTGTCCCAATGATCTAGTTGGTTTTCCTCCACTTCAATTTCCCTTGAGATGACTTTTGTTCACTATTGTTTTTGGGGAAGCTCCTTCTAGGTCCAAGGCCTTTTTTATTCCCTCTTGAAGATACAAAGGATCAAATGCTCTAACCAAACCCTTGATTTGTTCGATCAAACCTTCAATGAAGAGCACTACAAGCCTCCTCTCTAAAACATCTATGATTGTAACAGAAAGCCTTTGAAATTTCATCACATATTCATCCATCATGCCTAGTTGTCTCAAATGAACAAGCTCTTGAAAGTGAACTTCTGGATCAAATATTTCAAACCGATCAATGGGACTTCAAAAAACTCATCATAAGAATGGATCTCATGGTGCCCTTGTGTCACTAAACCATGAAACAACCATTCATGAGCAATCCCCTCAATATTTAGGGTTTTAAACTTGATAACAACATCCTCCATCATGGGATTTAAGGAAAATTATGTATCTAGCTTCTGGATCCAAGTCCTAGTTGTTCCCTTGGTTGATCCTTCAAAGGTGGAGAGAAATTCATCTTCCTCAACATATTCTACACCTCCTTCTGTAGCATTTGTTGTCTTAGCTTTGGCCTAGACATTCCTCTGCTTAAGCCAATGAATTAAGAAAGTGAAATGGCCTCACATATCTCTCTTGGAACAGCCATATACTCTTCATAGCTTATGGAAATTCTTTCCCCATAAAGGGCCTTGTTCCCACATCCAGAATAGTTTCTTCCCTTGGAAGAAAAGTAGACCTCGTGGTTGATATGTGGGTTGATCCCTAAGGTCATTGTGCATTATTAGCTCCAGATGAAATACCATCTCCATTATGAACCCTAGGATCATTAATCCTCTGAAGTGATAGGGCTAGGAAATCCATGGTAGCTTCCAATCACTCTTTCTCAGCGATAAGCTTATCGATCTTAGCTTCCTAAGGATCCTGGTTAGTCATATTATCCTCCTCTCTTAGTTAGTCCTTTTTCCTTCTCCTTTGATAGTATAGAAAACTATTGTTTCCCTCTTCCATGAAAACCCTAGGACGGGAAGATTGTATCTTTGATACCACTGTAATGTCCCTTTTTGAGACAGAAACTAAAACAATAGGAAACCACACAAATCCCAAGTGAAGTCAAATCTGATTTTTTATAAAAGTAATTCAATATTCTTTAAAACCCTAGGGAAAACTATATGTGAGCATAAATTCATGATATAGCTATGCACAACAGCTGAAAAATGCTTCTAAATAATTATTTTAACCATGGAAATCAATATCCATCCACTTGACAACAAACAAATGGAGAAAATTAGTGAAGATATATTGTTGTAATTAAATTTAGGATAACAACAGAAAATCCACAAACCAAGGCTGAAAATAATAGATAAACACCGCCAAAAATAACAAAATATAGATTTCGGCCTTATAAATCACGGAGATTCAAATTATAAAATCAGATATGAAATTTGTGAGGCACCAAACCAGCTTGAAACCCTAGTCGCTCTTCTCGGGAAGAGCTCCAAAATGATGTAAGGCCTTTGCAATCCTTCTTATTTATGTCTCCAACTCAAAATGGAGGGTTTCTATCCTCCACCAAGCCACAGGGAAGGTTTGTTTCTTCCTCAGATGCCACACAAGAGGGTTTTCTTCCTCAAGTGAAAATGTATTAAACAACTATCCCAAAAAACCAATTGTATATAAAAATGCACCAAAGATAGATGATGAAAATGAAGTCATATCATCCTTTCATAGCCCTTTCTTGGCACTAAAGGCCAATTAGAAAGGACCGACCTCCTTGGGCTTCTTTTTATCTTTTAATTTTCCTTCAAGACTCCTCCAACCCAGCAGGCCTGACTTATTAAAGAAAACATTAAAAATTAATTAAATAAAGATCAAATGGAATGCAATTCCTTCCCTTGTTAAGCCATGTTTCATTGCCACATAAGGGGAATGGAAAGAAGTCCATTTTTAGGATTTCAAATCAAAAAAGGGGACATTACAATAGCATTTTTCTTCTTTACACACATGCATTCATGAGTTACATTGAGCATGATGTTGGGTATAGATTGATACATGGTTATAGGAGCTATCAAGGTTCCTTACATACTTGTTCTGGGGTATCCCTCTACACAAACCAGATGTTATTATTTAATTATAGTACCCTTTCACTTCCTCATTACGCTTGATTACATACATAGTGTATTTTTTTATCTTTTGAACTAACAGGATTAACATGTGTCTTATGTGGTGTTGACAACGTTTGGTTTCATATGTCATTTTCTCAAATTATGATACTCTTGTTTTTCACACATTTTGTTAGTTGTGTGTGTAGTTCATTGTTTTCTACTCTAATTGTGACTTAAGGGCCTTGATTTTCTTGCGCCACCATGGGTGTCCCATGTTTTTGACATCATGTATTTATCCAATCCCAAGGGCCTTGATTTTCTTACAACATCGTGGATGTTTCATGTTTGCAGGTGTTAATCCTTTTTCATGACATTGTTTGCATTGTTATGTTTTCACTTACATATGTGTTACTATTATTAATCATTGTTAGTTCTCTTAACAACATTATTTCTATTATTACTCTTATTGCTATTGTTTCTCTTGTTATGTGCCATGGTCTCCACCATGGGCATCCTCTTTACATGTATACATTCTTCTTGGTGGCCACCACATCAACCCTTCAATTATCAGATTGATCAGACATGTTACACATTTATTATTTTGAGCTGCGCGCTCAAACTTTTTACGAAACATGTCTCAAAAGAGGGGGAATTCATCCATGTCTATTCTACACCTACAACTGACACATAAAAGCTTTTAGACTCAAACACAAGCACAAAACAAGAAAAATCACTTAGAAACAACATCAGACAACTCATAAAAGAAAGCATTAGGTCAAAATCATACAGTAGGGTCATGACCATATAAACATTCTTATCCCATTCCTATGTTTTTTTCCTATGGGTGGTTACAACAATTTTCTCAACATGGTCATATTTTTTACCTATAGGCATAGTTTCAAACTTAGATGACTCAATTTAGATCATTTTTAGGGGGCATGAAATGGCCCATTCGTTCTTCTCCATAGTATTAAATTTCAGTTCCAATTTCATGGGTATTGGGGCCATGGGTCTCCTTTATCTAGCTATTTTCTGATAGAGTAGGTATTTACCTTATCTCATGTTCACCTAGGTACTTTATTTACCTTTATTGTATTTATCCTCACCCACTTATGTGTGTGGATATTTCTTTTATCTTATTTAGATATTAGGAGATATTGTCTAGTTGTTAGGTATAGTTTTTTCCTTGATCTATGGTATTGACTAGATCCTTGATGTCTAGTTCTCTCCTAAATCTATGGTCTTGACTAGTTCTTTGATGACTAGTTATTTCCTTGATTTATGGCTTGATCTACGACCTAGACTAGTTCTTAGATTTTTATTCCTTGCCTATTTAAGAAAGGCCCATTCTCAATGTATTGTATTGAGTTCCATTATAATATATGATATTGCTGGTCATTTGTTTGCAAAGGTTTTATGTAAAGTTATTCTAATGAATTTCTTTCATCTTATTGATCGTGGTGTTTGATTAGCATCTGTGTTCTTGGCTTGGTATGATCTGGTTATCTTTCCTTTCATTTTCAACACATTTTAACTCTACTTATTTGTGTTGCACATGGGGGGAGTATGGGGGAAATTCATTATCTTTTGTATTGTGTGTCCTAATTTTCAAAGTGGGCCTAGATATGTCTGCAATGGTGTGGCTTATGATGTCATGGAACCTAGCAAAGTAGATAAATTATTCGGATGTATTCCTTCTGTCCTCTTAAACCTAAGGGGGAATATATCGGAGTTGTTAAATGAATTTGATAAACGGTATTCTTCCTTCATGAGGTTCTTCAGATCCTCAATATTCTTCTCTCTTTGGAATTTGTGTGTTAGGTTCCATACACCCAATACTCCAACATCTCCTCAACACAATTGGGGATTGATCACCCCCAATCCTTCAGTAATGTTCAACAATCCAAACCTCCAAGCACAAGAAAAGAATGAGAAACTCTTCCCTCTACAAAATAAATAGGTGTATTCCTTCCACATTTTGCATCTCTTTATTTCACTCTTACAATTTTAAATTTCATTTTACATTGCATCTTTACATTTGAGTTAAAGTTAAATTATTTATCGTGGACTGACTACACTCTATGTTGCAAGTTTCATCATGAAGCGTGCCAACACCAATATGGTGGGATCTTGTAAAACAAACATTAAGCAAAGACAAAGTTGTCTACACACTCGCGTATCTTTTTTTCTTTTGAGCATGTAATTTCATTTCATACTTAAAGGGGAGGTAAATGTAGACACTCAAATTTGGTAATTATACTCTTTGACATTATTGTTCTTAACATTTCTCCCTTGCGCAAACAAGTGCACGTTACTCATTTTCATTTGGTACATCCCTAGATCTAATGTCTATCTTGCATTCTCTTACATACTCACGTATCAACAATTTCTGAGAAGGGAATGCATGAAACATGGTAAGAAAATCTACTTGTTAGCTTCCAAACTTCACATTGCATATTTCCACTCTTATGTCAAAAATGTACAGTAGGGCAAGAACGGATGTATGGACTTGACCCTAGTGTATGGTATTGATCTATTTTAATTTGGTCCCAAAATTCTTGCTAAAAATTATTCTTTTGGTATCTTCCTCTCAGTCGTGCTTTCCAAACTTAAATCAACTTTGGAAGCATATATAAGCAATTGAAACTCACCTCATTTAGTACGTGGCACTCTTATAGACTTCTATTGCAAAAGATAGCACAAAAGAAACCCAAAACTCCTTACACTCTAAAAATATCTTTACACATTCTTTAGGGTAGCATTATTTATAGGTTTGAAGCTTACCACTAGGTCTATGGAACTGACTCCCACATTTGTAAGCACTCAAATTCACCCACTCAATTAGTTTGGAAAGAGAGAAACTCAAGTCAAACATTTTCAAAGAAAGGATATCAAATATGATTGCACTACAACTAGATATGAAATGCTCGGTGGAGAATGGTGTGTGGTTTGAGGCCTCTTCAAAGTAGTTCTGATGTAGGCAGTGCACAGGGGTGCCCATAACCCAACTAATTTTTTTTTGTAGGACTTCATCCATGGTTAGGGTTTGAAGGATTGAGAAAATTATTCAAAAACCTTTGTAGTGTGATCGAGAGTGACCAATAGAAAACAAAAAATTGAATCAAACAAGTGATAAACCCATAAAGTTATAGACCACTATTCTAAAGAGGTGCAAAACTATACAAAGAGGTCAAAAACATATACATGTTCTTGCCTCTACTATATGGTCCTACCCCAAGAGATCTTCATATCACAATCTCAATTCTGAAGCACTATCAAGCCCATAAACCTTTGTTTCAACATTCATATCACCCAAATCAACCCAAAATCACCTGTAATTAGCTAAGTGCACTTAATCCCGTATATTTGAGTTTGTATTATATTGTGTACATTTGTTGCAAGTATTAATGTGTTATTTTTATATTGAATGGTTAATGTTGAAAGTTAACTATTCATAATAAGCCCTTGTAGCTATTCTTTCATTCCTTAGTTTGGCTAGGAGTAAAACCCTAATCAAAACCTAAAAAGGGTGAAAATAATTCATAGAGAGCTCTAAATCTTCAAAAACTTGAATCTTCTTACCCTCCACTTGAGATTCATTTATATTCTTTGCCTACACATGTAGATGTTGAGCTACATTCACATTAATGAAGTTATACTTATTGGTAGGGTTTATGGAAACAATTACCTTTTTCCTAATGCACCCTTCAAAATTGAAATATTGAAGCTTCCTCTTTACAGATGCACAATCTAAACTCTTATCTTGATCCACTATCTCTCCTTTTGAATCATGTGTAGCCTCTTCATCGTCAACATTTTCTTCTTCTTCTACTACTTATTATTATTCTTCATCATCGTCAGTATCTGCAACATCCTCATTATTTACATTTTTTTTCTTCATTTTTTCCCATCGATCTAAGAAAATATGTTCCATTTCCTCCCAAGACCAATCTCCACTCTCTTGTATCACTTGTTACCACCAAGTTCGCATTAGACCACCAAGTTGAATTTGAAAATAAAACCATGGAAATAAAGCTAAAAAATAATGTTCCTTAAATTGGATCCACCACTCTAACCTCAATTTCACCATCTCTATAGAAATTTTTCACATCTATGATATACAAAAAAACTAAGGTTTCAAGAACATGCCTTTTTTATTAATATTTGTCCTACTCTTTTCGGCTAGATGTTGTCCTCAAATAAAAAAATATAGAACATAGACCCTAATTATATTTCTGATAGATTTATGAAAATGTAAAAAAATTAGAGAAATTTCTAATATTTTAACCTATGGAGCAAATTTGTGCAAAACCATAAAAATGCAATAACTCTTGTAAAACATATCCAATTTTTTTGAAATTTTGAAGGTTTTTCCCTAAAACAAATTTAGAATACTAAACAAAATCCACTAAAAATTTCATCTCAATTTAGATGAAGCATTAAAATTAGGGTTTCAACCCTAAAACTGAAATAAATTTCTCAAAACAATTCCAAAAAATCTGAAATTTTAAGGGTATATTCCTTGGACGATTTCTCCACTTCACAAAAAACAGTTCTAAAGAAAATGTTAACGATATCAAGATATATGTGAATCACTGAAATTATGATTTCATCCCACAAATTGCCCAGATCGATGCTCTGATACCATTTGATAAGATCTTTGCATATAATAAATGAATAATATTAGAAGATAAAACACCACAAGAGATATTGGTGGTATAAGATGCCCTAATATTTAATATATTCAATATAATACCCTTTAGATAAGGCAACACCATAAATACTCCTTAAGGAAGCAATAACTCCACAATCTCTCAATATGGGAATTCAACTTCGAGGGGGACACCCCCAATATACATCTGCCAAGCAGAAGGCTCAACTCATACATGACATACCTCATACTATTATGCATATCCTTTATGTAGGCATACATTTCTCTTAATGGATGGGTAACACATAATTCCTATGTAGGTTGACTCATTACCCAATATAACTAATTCATATGTGACCCCATACATTATAAACATGTATCCAACTAAGGGGGATATGTGCCACATGTTGGCATCTCCATCAACCCATATACATTATAATATCATATCCCAAGATACATAGTAGTATGTTGGTCATTTAGTTATATAAACTAGACTAGATGTATGTTTGTTTTATTATATTGCTTTGTCGTATTATATTACACCCCTTGGCTTTATCCATCCTCTTAGTTACTCTTATTTCTAAATTCTAGTAGGATACCTATCTTTATCTTAGTTGTAGGCCTTGGAAACCTATAGCTATCCTAGGGTTAGAGTTATTATCCTCTAGATTTATGGCATTAGTGCTCCTTAAGCAAATTTGTATCTGTATAGTGTATTCGGTCTTAGATTACATCCCTATGTTTAAGAACCCAACTGGGAACCTCTCTTTTACCCTTCAAAGAGTTATAGGTAGTGATGGGTACTTCCATGTGTCTCCAAGTATGATTTGTTCTATAATATCCCTCACAAATGACCAAGACAATCTCATGTTTAGATGTGATTGTCACACAGAAAGACCTAGATCAATTAAGGAACCCTGTGTATAGTTGAGGCTCCCCACATCAAGTTATGGTTTAGGAATTTGAGGTTCCTTCACTCAAGTTGTGGTTTTACATGTATGATCGAGATGTTTACCTTTCAGTTGTGGCACGCTATAAATGTACATCATACAATCATATTATGTGATTGATTGATTGTCCTTGTATATTAAATTTATATTTTCACTAATGCAGAAAACACTCAATTTTCCATAGTATGCTGTATATAAAATTATTTTCCCATTAACTAAATTTAATACAAAAATAAAGTATAATTATTTAGTCCTTTTATATTACATTAATACTATTATTAATTGTTAATTAAAATTAAACTAACAGCATATGTAATAACTTAATTTCTAACTTGTGTTAATATATTTTCAATACCAAATTTTCAATGTATCAGTTAATCTTCTATATTAAGTGTCAAAAGTGGATATGCTTAGAAGGATATAAGATAAATGTTTCAATGTGCATAGCAATCGGAAATGCCTGAGTCAATGAATGAAAAAGTGCATATGCTAGGTGTATGCTTGTGGGTCGAACTAGAAAGCTATACATGGAAGAATAATGTGGAAAAAGCACATGCTAAGAGGGGAAAGAAGAAGGAGATGCATGTTCAGAAAGTATGAGTTCTTTTAATCCATCAATTGATGGAGAATCCAAAAACAAGAGAAATCGATGTTGGATTAAAGAAATATTGAATTAGAGGGAAAATGGAGCAGTGGAGGGAGATGATTTTTTGTCCCTTTCCCTTATAGGAAAGGGAGGCAATTTTGGTAGGTATTAATGGAAATTGAGCATACTGTGTCACATAATGTATATATTGTTGTTTCTATGGATAATTATATTTTGTTGCAATGGACTAGTGTTTGTATTTTGCATGGTTTTGTGTATTTCAAATGCTTCTTGTGTACTTTGGATCATTCAAAAGGAAAAACACACAACAAAAGTTTGAGCAGAAAATAAAGTCCTATGTTCTCCTCCCTTTCTTGTTGAGGACATTCGTGCTAACTAAAATATTCTCCCCCTTAGTAAATTGGTGGTATGAGACATGATCGATTTTTCTGATTCCCTTTGATATAAATATAACCCCTGAAAGTCATATAATGATGTTGTGAGTGGATTTGGACAACATTATTTTTCAAAATTGTTATTATTTTTCTTTTTTACAACATTTGCAATAGAGCGGGTAGGTTTTTAAGTTGTAACTTCCACTGTTGCATTACTAAAATTTTGGATTATCAAAACCATAGTTTTCGATTTTAGCATGTACTTGAATTCTTCAATTACATTAGGAAAAAAGAATGGAGTGTGAATATAATGGTAACTAGGGGAAAGGACCCCATAGATGTGCATGTACCAAAACATGTGCATTTAGTTTCACCATGGGTTGTTGAAAAAAGTACTAATAGTTGTTCACTTTTTGGTTAATAACACTTTTCAAGAGCCAATCACAATGTAACACATAGGGCGCTCAGTCATTGGTCCCTCTTTCAAATGCTTTATACCAATTTTCTTTATACTAAATCATTTCAAAATCTATTTTTCCCTCTAAATAAACATGTGAAATGAAAATGTTGATGTGGCACGATCATATGCTACACAATGATATTTTTGTGCTGATGAAACAACTACATATCTCTACACACCCATAAAGTTAGGGTGCACGGCTATAGGGTTCTATCCCCTAACTCACAATTAATTTTTATTTTTTCCCTTGTTTTTATTCAACTCCCATCGTTTGTGCCAAAAAAAAATTAAAATATAAAAGGATATCAAATTTAGCACTCTTGGACATCATAATTAGACAATTTTCATGAATGGCTTCATTTTTCATTCCTAGTTTCTTACCTTTCACTATAGCCTCCAAATGTTTTTAGTTTATGGTGAGATGTTTTAGCATGCTCAGACACATTTTATATTAGCTTTGTAGAGCATTCATAAAATGATTAAATCTAGCCTCTAGTTATCAGAGGTTAGGGAGTAGTAGAACATATTCCAATGAAGTATAACATATGAAGTAGTATCGCCTAGGCAACACCTAAATTTTTAGGCTTATTCATAGGCTTAGATCATCTCTGAGAATTCTAACACCCAAAAAAGAGAGACATGAGTCCTGCCAACAATAATATTACTTGAAATAGTATGTGGCCTTCGGAAGAGTTCGGAAAAAAGATAAAACAACTACAATGCAAACATGACCCCAATATAATCTCAATGATTCAATTGCATAGTAATTATTAATTAAAATAAAAGAGAGATACATAGTAATGGGGTGACTGGAAAACTCATGGTCCCACAAAACACCACGAGGTCACCAAAAAAATTCCATGAAGGCTTACATTAGAACGTCCACAGGGAAACCAGAGAATAGAAAATAAACACCATCATGCACAGGCCATCGCTGCACTAGGGAGGGGGGAGGATCATCTTGGGGAGGGATGAAGGTTCCACTATCAGGCTCTAAGGATGGAGGGTCCACCTGCTAATCCATCTTGATCAAGATACTGCATCTGAAGACGCACCATAATTCCCCAACTAGGGGGTGGAGATTGAGCGAAGAGTCTGCATGGCCAATGGCATGGAGGTCCCCACTGCGAAGTGCTAGCAACACCTTTCCCCCACAGAGACGAGGTCCAGCCTGGTCCAGAGGAGGACGAGGTAGAAGGGCAACCACGTGGAAGTAGAATGGTGGTTGTGTGAGCGACTCCTCTAGCATGTGCCATCAGAAGGTGGTCGTCAGAGAGGAGAAGGCCAAGGTGCAGCAATGGATGATCTGGAAGGACCCAGCTCATCATGCATGGCGAACTCCCCCAGTGATCCAGAAGCTCCTGAAGATGAGAAAAATCCAAAGCAACCTTGGTGGCATGAGCTTGTATCTATATGCGAACAGTAGATAGAATAATCACCTTATCATTAGAAGAAAATATTATAACAAAATGATCTTGTTTGAAAATAAAGGCATTGTGAGCTTTCCAGATATGAAAAAAAATATAGGCATATAACAAATGCCACAAATTATCAATATAATGAGGCCAGGGGATAAAGTCACCAAATAAGGCCAGACGCCATGGGAAGAATTCGAGGATGATAAGGCTGAAACAAAGAGTGTATCCATCGCCAGATAGATTGGGCACGCTGACAAGACCACAAAATATGAAGAAATGACTCGGGACAGGAACAAAAAGGGCAAGTCAGAGGGGTAAGGCCAATAAGTTTAAGCCTTTCACCCATAGGCAAACCTTGATAGAAAAGACTCCACAAAAAATGGTTAACTTTGGGCTCCAGAAGAGGGTTCCAAGTATGGGAAAGCCAACGAAGCTAGGTAGACTTGAATAGAAGTGTAAGCCCTCAACGATCATTGAGCTTATCAATGGCTGAGAGAGAAAGAGGACATAAAAGTTGATAAATAGTTTGAGTGTTATATCACAGAAAATCAATGTCCTGATTCCATCACCAGTCACACCACCAGGCAGTGGAGGATGGAGGCCAAGTTTATGAAGCATAACATCTGGAAGGATCTCCTAAATTCTATAGATTTACGTGAGATCCAAATTGATCAAAATTGAATTTAGCTTTGATCTCAAGCCAAGGAATCCAATCTCTGTGATGCACAAGATCTTGTATGGTATGAATTCCCTTACGATAGAGTTGAATGGATTTAATGCCAGGGGTTTCTACTAATGGAAGAGTGCCATCAGTGATATAGGAGATCACCAAATGTTCTACAAATTAAATGAAAGGCCATGTGTGAAATCCATCGTTAACCCACCTCATAAGCGAGCTTCACCTGCTCAAAGGCTTTCTAAATACTCTTCGCGACAAAGGTGCTAGAAATCTTGACAGGAGTCTAAAGTTATAATAAGAGAATGTAAGCCAATTCGCTCCATCACTTCTTACCATAAGGGGATCCAAATTCAATGCAATGCCGCAAAATAATTTTTCCAGGACTTGCAGACCGGAAAGGCACCTGATAACCTATTTAGCACATAAATTCACGCTTTGTCGATACACATCGATAATGCCTGTACCACCTTGATCACAAGGAAGACAAAATAAACATCCCAGGAAACTCAGTGAAAACTATCCTGAACCAGAAGTTTTACACCAAATAAATTCTCCAAGCAGCTTGGCAAGCCGATTGAAGGAAGTACGAGAAGGGCACCAAAAAGAATAAGAAACATGAGTAACACAAGGGATTTTGGTGCAAACCTGGAATTTTCTAGCCAGGATAAGGGTTTGGAAGACCATTTGGTAACTTTCTAGCCCACTCTTGTAAGAACATAATTCCAAAAAGTAATTGAGTCACTGTCAAACACAAAGGGAATGCTAATAAATCTGAATTTCTCACCACGAACAATCCACTTCCAGGGGTAAGCATTTAACCAATTAGGAAAAGGTAAATAACTCTATCAAACCCTAAGGTTTTATGCATTTGTATGTTGGAGCCAGAAAGCTAGACAAAATGTGTCAAGACAATCAAAGACCGTAACAATGCTCTGTTCAAATTCGGCCACCGTAAGAAAGGAATCATCTGCAAAGTGCTCATTGATCAGCTATATTTTGTGATCCAGGAAAGAATAATCCCCGAATACAGACCCTAAGAAGTTTGATGGGAAATTAAGTATCCCAAGGGCATTCTACAACAAGAACAAACATAGAGTTGGCAAAGAGGGCACCCCTATCTGATGGAGCAAAAGAGGCCAATGGAAGTCGACTGATGACCATTAATAGTGAGTTGAGTAGAGGCATTTGAAAAAAGCGTGGTCAAAACTGACTGAAAGAATTCTCAAAACCCATAGCTTTAAGCATAACAAGAATGAAATTCCATTTGATGAGATCGTAAGCTTTCTCAAAGTTAATTTTAATAAAAAGAGGCTTCTATGAGGAAACACGAGCCCATTCCATGCCTTCCCAAATAGTAAGAAGATTATCAAAAATATATCATCCTTTGACAAAACTTGTCTTCTTGGGCCGAAAAATCTTGGGTAAAATATCAACAATACGAGAGCCAACACCTTAGCAAGAATTTTATAAGAGAAATTCGAAGAGTGATTGGTCACCAATTATTTATTTTTTTAGGATCACCTACTTTAGGAATGAACTTGATTTTTCCTTGATTGATGAAGCTCCCAAGAGAGTGAGATTGCACAAATTCATTATACACCCGAAGTAGATCAGGTCCAACAAAGGACCAGGTTTCTTTGTAAAACTTGTACATGGGAAGCCATCTAGACTCAGAAGACTTGTCATCTGCCAAACAAAAAATAAGCATGAAGTTCCTCCAAATTAAGAGGGGATTCGTAGTGAGTACGATCTCTGGGCATGAGTTTCAAAGGTACAACATCAATACATTTTTGTAAGGTGGAGGCACACTCAACAGAATCCTCCTAAGCTTGAAAAACTAGACAATAGTGCTTGACAAAAGCATTAGAGATCATCTGGTAGCTCGGTAAGCCACCGGTGAGAATCATAGTTTTTCTTGATCTGTTGTCAAGCATGTTTGGCCTAGAGGGATTTGAAGAAGCTTGTAAAGGCTTTATCTCCCACCCTAAGCTAATGAATTCTCAAATGGATCTACACACCACAGGTTGAGTGGGATTCAATGACCTTAAGTTGATGGAGGAGATTTACAGCCTGAGATTGAAGCTGATAATAAAAAGGATTGGCCTCCAATATAAGAATAACTCTTCAGAATTCTTTGTGTAGAGTCCATTCAACCCATCTTCGAATCCACGAAACTTGTTTTTCAAACCGGTGGAGGAACTTGGTGGTGTGTTGAATCATTTCCTCCCACCATGAAATCTAGCTGGTAGCAAAAGGTGGACATGGCGCCATATTCTAGATCTTGGAAATGAATTGGACCACTCCATGATGACTTAACAATGACACATTTAGGAATAATTGAGTAGTGGGCACCTTGGGAGGGCCCCCTGCCAAACAACCTTAAATGTGATTGGATGGTGATATTGATAAAAGGAATTTTGACCAAAGCTTTATAACGGTTAGAGCCATGTGTTTCAAAGTTAAAAATGGACTGTTGTGAAAAAAGAGCACAATCGAGTTATTTTAATACCCGATCATATCCTTCTCGGAGGTTGGTCCAAGTGAACCAAGTTTGGTCCTTAAATTCTTGTCGTTGATTGAGTAATGGATTGGAAAGGCCCCAACGGCCTTTAAAGTAATACCAGGCTACACGTTTTCCAAGACACCAATGCATTGGTATTGCTGCCACATTTATCATCTATGTGCTCCACCATATTAAAGTTTCCACAAACCAACCAATAAGAAATAGGTAATTTGTCACATAAGCCATCTCCATAATAAATGTCTTTAAGTTCCTTCATTAGGGGCATAAACATTGAGAATACTAAAAGAAATATCATTAATAACCATAATCATCCAAACAACCCTATTAGTGGGGTCCTGACCCAAGGAAAAAATTAATGCCAAAACTTTTGGGTGTAATAGAAATACTAGCTTCACCTCTGCCATCAATGTGTTGAGTATGGAAATTCACAAAATATGGAGCAATACACATCAGCGCAGTCTAAAGCAAAAAACCATAAATCTTGATTTCCCATAAGCAAATAACATCTAAATTGCTAATTAACTAGCAAGCTAAATGAATAGAGAATTTTTGTGAGGGCTCTGTCAAACCCCGAACATTCCATGACATGAAATTCATGAATAGTCAAACATATCAAACTTTCCCTACCCATCAGGAATTCCATCCTCAAATCTGAGTACGACAAAGCTGTTGGAAAGAGGAAGCTAGTTTGAATCAATATGCTCAACTTGAATGGATTGGTGTTTGGTCCAATTAACTCCCCACATGCTTCGTGAAACCTCTAGAGGTAGACTACGTGAACATTGCAGAGTAATAAAGGTTGAGGCAATATTCCTAGTTTTCTCTGAATCCATCAAAACAACTTGGCTCTAGGAGGTAGTGGAAGGAATGGAAACTGAATGGCTAGGTTGCACCACGTACGATTCATTCCTGGATGGCAGTGGAGAAGAAGGAGGAAAAAATTCTATAGAAGCCTTAACCCTCGAATTCTTCTTAGAACTGACAACCTTCCACTCATTAGTCGGAGGGTCAACTGTGGACTTCATCTGTGAGGGATGCGCAAGAGCAAGCTTGGAACATACCCAAAGGGGACAGTCTCGAATGCAGTGGTCCGGGGTCTGGTAGTGAAAACATGTATTAGGGATATTAAAGTAAACAACCATTTGAGAGATTCACAGGGCACACATTTGAATATTTAGATGGTCTTGTAGATCTTTCTCTAGGTCCACTTTGACACACACACACACTTGTTAGGACGAGTGAAGAAAAATGTTCTTGTTCATGAAAAATCACCTTGCCAATGGGCTTGAAAATCTTTGATAAGGACCAAAGGTGCATGGGAAGGCCTCAGATCTCAATCTAAACGGGGATTTTGAGTGAAACTTACCTGATCAGACTGAAGTCTGGGGTCCATGGGTATAACACAAATAATGTGTTGTCTAAATACCAGCATGTTGCTTTAACCAGAAGGGCTTGGACCTACGAGGGCTCATGGAAGGCGAACAGATATAAACCATTGGTGAGGTTACGGACCTCAGAAACTTGGATACCAATAGAATCCCAATGGTTTTTCATCCAGTTCTGAAAGTATGTTTCAGATGGGATGTGGCCACAGAAGTAGGCAATAAGACAATAGTCTTGATACCACATAACCATAGGGTCTAAAAACTCATCAGAAATTAAAACATTCAGAGAGGGTTCAGAGTCCATACCTCGTTGTAGATTTTCGGAAAAAACTTCCTTATGCGCTTGGGAGCCATTTTGTCTTTGCAGAGAAAAATAAAAATGCATAGGACCCTACTAATGTTAAAATATCTCATTTTTTCTTTCCCACACTTGCTCAAAAAATTTAGCTTGTTCGTTCATGAGACCACAACCTTAGTGGGTGAATGGATTTACTCTTGATCCTGCTAACATGACTTGGTACAATTTTTCCCATAACAAGCTAAGAAAAAATATACTCTACAACTTGAGGATCCCAACATCTGAAAGTAAAAAAATGATGATCCAAGAAAAGTGAGGATTTTAATACCCAAAAGTTAAAAAATGGCTACGTACCCCATGCAAGTACATAGGATAATTTCTAAAGAGAAGTGGATTGTAAGGATCAGCCCAGCCTGCCGCATCTGTGAAGATATTTTTATGTTATGCTTGGCTCTCTAATGGTGCTTATATGTCTTAAAAATTGATTGCACCGATGTTGGGTTGTGCATTCTGAATTATGTTATGCATAAGGTTTCAAGGAAGTTCTACCACCAATGGGTTGCATGTATCTAGACATGATAAATTTTATTGCACACGAGCTTGCTAATATTATCATAACCACGAACAATCAGTCTTCTCCTCAGGCCAAACAACTGCCATCAAGTGTGAGGTTGGAGTGTTGTTATGTAAGTCCCACAAATACTTGAAAGAACACTTCGATTGGAATTATTCCACAAGCTTATAAGAAATCTCTTGTTTTTAATGTGTTTTTTTTGGAAATTTTGGGGCATGATTTATGGAATAAGCAAGAAGGACATTGAAATGTCCCAAAACCATCCCGTGAACATCGCATCGTAGGTACACGCCCTTTTTTTTAGGGGGTGTGTGAGGGGGGAGGTTTACTCCCTGTCCCTAAGTACCCAAGATGTTTGAGACAGCTAGGAAATGGGGGGACACGTCCCCACCTAACAATGGTCTTGTGGGTGGGGGCATAAATTTGCGTGGTCACTACCAACTTGCTATAAGCACATTTAAACTTATAGCCCGCCACCAAACCATTTGGCATCATCACAGCACCATTATGTGGTGTGTTCAAAAGTTTTATGTCTCATTTACAATCTCTTATATGAAATGTTTGTAGAGGAACTTTTGAATTTAGGTACTCAATAATATCACTATAGGGTATCATGATATGTTAGTTCCACAAAAGGTTTCACAATCTTATTATAAGTTGTGAAGTTGAATTTGAGTTTACTTTATCGCATCTCAAAATTTGAGGTCAAAGTGAAAATATGATCAGTTGTAATGATTCCTCTTAAAACCTGCATATCCCTTAGTTCTCAGCTTTTTTATTTCTGTTTCTCTAGAAATATGGATGTCTTATGTAGCGGCAAAGACTTTTGCAAGCATATGACAAATTATTATAGTGTTAGATAATTACTAGGATTATTTTGATCTCCAGATTTTTGTATCAAGTGGATGATGTGGTTTGTCCAAGACAAAGGAAAGTCATAGGATGCAATTTAATTAAACAAGTTGGTTAGGCAAACGACTAAAACTTTTGGACTGTGGTTGATGCAATGTAATATGATGTTTGTGCAAGCAACCTCTTGAATTCACTTCTTCCTTGGACGGACTTGTTAAACATGTGATTTCACCTTTTTTGGGTTGTCTCATCATTTATACAGAATAAATTGATTAATTGTTTTGATTTAGGAATATGTGATAATTCAAATAAAATAACATTAAACATTACACTTATAATTACAGAAGCCGTTAAAAATGAGTAAACAATTTATTTATCTACAATACCAGCACTGCAAATTGCAACTCTGGAATGCTTTGTGGAAGTTGCCAAACAACTCTCAATGGTCAAATGAATGCTTCCACAAATTTGATAAGAGTACAGATTAGAAAACAATGATTGAAACAAAAATTAATGATACTAATACAATGGACAATGCTTTTACTTAGAACCACAGGAGCTCGGAGACATTTGACAGAAAGGGGTGGATTGAAACAAATTTAAGATTTGATTGATTTTAATTCGGACAACATTTCTTCGATTAAGGCAGCCTACGCTAAGAAATGTCATTCTATTTTACTCTGATACATTCTTTAGCTTATCCTCACTCCCAAAATACACAAGGAAAGTGAATGCTTCATACTGAAAAAAACTGAAGCAAGATCTCAATATACATACATTGCTCTCTTTAAGCATTAAACCACATGTTTACCAGCATTTATCAACAGAGGTAAATTACGTGCGTGGACGCTGTGTTCTACGCCATTTTCCACGAACAGATTTGGTCCATCCAACTGTTCCCCCCTGCATACTTGCCTCATATGTTCTAAGCTTATCAGCATTTATCAACACAAGCAAATTACGTGCGTGGACGCTGTGTTCTACGCCGTTTTCCACGAACAGATTTGGTCCATCCAACTGTTCCCCCCTGCATACCTGCCTCATATGTTCTAAGCTTATTCCGTCTACTGGAATTCCTTCTCTCATTACAATGGCGAGTGCTATCTCTACTAGAATGACTTGAAGAAGGCCCAATACAAGAAAACTGTCCTTGCTGTTGGAGGGCACTTTCCTTCGTAATAGAGGCACTTCTTTTATACATGTCCTTAATATGGGACTTACTAGGTGCAAGGCTCAGAAGTATCTTTGCTGCAAGGCTTTCACGTGCCTCTTCTTCTTCTTCAGAGCCTCCTCCACTCTCTTGTAAGTTCATACTGCAACCTTTATGTGTCTCGGTTGCTTCTGAGGATTTATCTTTAGATGACATCCTATCTGTTATGGGATGATCACTTTGCAAATCTGGCATTTTCTTGGTACATGAATATTGTGTATCAATCAAGCATTCAATTTGGTCACTGTGTTTCAATTTGTCTATCCGAGTATTCTTCATATCCTTTTCACCTGACGCACATTCTTCTTTCTTTACATCACCCAGCTCACTCTTTGGACTGCCTTGGATTTTTGCATGGCTGTTACTTGTATTTTTTTCTCCCCTGCCATGAGGAAGGACCATATTAGTCAAAGTCTGGAAGTTAACTCCAATGAGCTGTTCTTTATCGTCAGCCAGTGAGCCATCCGGCTCTTTTATTTGTACGGGTTCAGTTCTACTCTGGATCCCATTTGTTTCTATCTGCTTCTGACCCTCGTCATCTTCTGCTATCTTACTTTCTGAGCATATACTTGTGTAAGTGTCTATGGGATCCAATTGCTGTGCATCTACCCCTCTGCATTGTTTCCCTTCATTGGTTCCTATATTGTTGCTTCCATGGCCGGAAGAATCAAGGTCCTCAATCTTATTATTTTCTTTTTGCGATAATATTATTGATGCACAAACTTCACTCTTGTCAGTAGAAAGCCAATTCAACTTGTGTCTGGCATCTATTGACATTGTGTCTTCTAAATTTGACAATCCAGAAAGTTGTGACTGCATCCCTTGTATATCAAAACTAGTTACTAATTTTTTGCCAGAAGCATGCTTCTGGATATCAGGAGTATTACAAAGGCAATCTTTGTTAGCAAAATTTTGAAGCTCCTTTGAGTCTTGACATACCACTTGACCAGCAGAACATTCACCATGGGAAGTATCCCTCTTTTCCATCAAAGGACAGTTTCCTTTACCAGATTGACTTGACTTAGACCTATCTATGTCTTTAGTCTTACTTTCATTAACCAATACTCTACTCCATGTGGTTGGTTGAGTAAAAATTGCTTCAGTGGTTTGGAGCTCATATTTACAATTTCTGCCAATTTCCTCTTCTTGCTGCCCTTCTATTTCCTGTTTATCTAAACTGTGGTTACTGCACCTTGATACTTTAGCATGAATTTGCCTTTTCTCTTCTGTATTAAAAGGCTTAAAAGGATCTCCCAACACCTCACCCGCCATAGTAGAGATTCTTCCTTCTGAGTGATTGTATGTCCGGAAATCTCTTGAATCCACTGTAAGTCCAACGGTTCTACCATCATTTTCCACAAGTTTAGTTTGGATATCAAATGCTGGTTTGGGTGATGTACTACTAGAATGTTGAGATCTAGGAAAACCTGCAGGCCCATTAACACTTGAACTTTCCTCATGACATTGTTGTGTTTTAGCTTGCAAGGATGTAGCATTCTCTGCTTGTGATATAGGCTTTCCAGGAGTATAACGTTCTATGTGACCATTCTCCTGCATTGATGTCTGATTGGCACTTTGACATGGTGCTGAAAATCTGTGGTCATGTATGACTTGCTGCTGATATGGATAAAGTTGAATATATGTTCCCTGGGGATTTGGTACAGCCCATGCTTCACTGGTTTTATTGACAGCTGGGAAAACAAATCCCTGACCTGCAAGGGCTGGGTGTCCTTCAAGACTCCACTGCAAGCCAAGTGCTGGGATAGCTGCTCCAACTGGATAGCCCTGAGTGAACACCACAGGAGTGAGCTGATTGGCACCTCCATAAAGATTGGAAGCTAAAATTGATTGGAATGATTCTTTCGGATGTCTCATTAAGTTCTCTTGTCTGCTTCCTGGATCTTCACTATTTTGTGCTTCTTTATTTAAATTTTTCTTATCTATACTTGGCATTGTGCCCAACATCTTGACATCTTTTGATGACGGGTATTTCCCTGGCATGAGAGAGTCTTCGGAGCTACCAACAAAGTTCCATCCTTGTGGTTGGGAGAAAACTGGGGCTGGGGCTAGCACCCAACTTGTCTTTTGACTTGAAGAATCATTTTCTGGGTTTCTTTTGCCTGTTCCTGTTGCCTGCAAACAATGCACCAAAGAGGTTAGTTTTGGTTTTGGAGGACAGAAACATATTTCAGTGGAATATCTCTGCAAAAAAGGTCAGAAAAAAGGTGAAATTAACGAATAATTGTCATTTCCCTCAGCTAAGTATATCTCAATAAAAAAAAATGTTTCATGTGGTATAATAGAACTCTTTCACCATAAATGGTATTTATTATAAAGATGCTACAGCTACGTTATGAGGGCTTCCAAGTCTGTTCCAACTTTCTGCAAAGGCAACAGGTTCATAATTTATACTTGCCAGTAAATTACAATTTAGGAAAACAATGTCAATTGAAGCTGCAACAAGTGATAAGTGCAAGATCTTTGTATGTAGTTTCCTTATAAGAAAAGACAAGCCTAAAAGTATAGTTAGGATCATAGTATCAGTGTTCATAAAAAAAGCAAAATATGAGGTATTCACAAAAAAGGTGAAATAAGCTTTGAGCTTAAAATAGGGGGGAAAAAGAGAAAAAAACAACATATAAATTTCTTTTCAAGCAAATACCCCAAAGCATGTAGAACTCCATTTATGTAGAATTTATCCATGGTCAATTAAGGTTAGAGCAAGTGGGTCACCGTTAAGCCACTCTAAAAAAACATGTTGTATTTGTAGGCCAAAATATTGAAAAATGTTGTTCTTCAATTTGGAAGGTTTTTGCTACTATTGTTAAGATACATACAAGCACTATAAAATACTACATAATCTGCATAAATTCTCCCAACCAATGTAGCAACATCCAGATTTTTTATGTTATCAAGTTTCTTGAGATATGCCAATGTAAAAACCAATGTCAAAATCTTCCCATAAAGTTCCCTACAAGTGAGAGAATTGAATTTCATTGGATTACAATTATTACTGATTATTGGTACTTTGAGAGATGCAGAACAGGCCTCCAATATTTGTAAAACCAATTTCTAACTCTGAGAATGCTGGAAGTGAACATTATTGGAGAGATTGTATGGTACGGACATAAAGGTCTCAGAAAATAGAGGTCAACAATGGAACATATGAAGGAGAAAGAAGAAGCTTGATTTCCACTTTCTTAGTAAACAAATAATTTGTTTGGAATCATAATGGGGCCTAAAATTGATGTAGTTTGTTATCTGGCTAGAGATAGCATCATCTTAGTATTGTTTTAATGCAATCAAAGCATGATTTTATGTTTCTACCCTGCAACCAATGAACATGGTGCATAATCATTCATTAACCCAACCCTCTCTCTCTCCAAACAGTCTCTTGTATGTAAACAAGTATGAAGTTTTATATGAGAAATGTGTTGAACTAGCAGAAATACCAATCCTGATTAAAAGCTGCACGGTGCCTATGGAAAATATTAATGTCATGATAGAAACATAATATAATAACCCCCCATAGGACATCTACTTTCCGGGATTGTTCAAGCTTGAATGTGAATTAGTTGCAACCTTCAAACCAAATCCCTGGTAACATGGATTTAATGTTGACATATGTGTCAATAACTTATTTACATTTAATGTGTGTGTTTTAAATATAGATTTCTCAGAGTTAAATGTATTTCTTAGATATAATGTCAAATCACTTATCTACATTCAATGTGTATGCTTTAAATCTTGGTTACTAAAATATTAAATGCTGCTTTGCTTAGACATTATAATATGTGCCAAGTGCCTCTTTGGAAGATGGATTTGGGGAACGTGGTTTCAAAAGCACATGGTTTTGGAGGCCCATGGTTGTAAGTTGGTAACATACTTTTGTAAAGAAGTGTTATGCGTGTTCTTGAGAAGGCATGAAGAATAATGGAAGAAAAGTGATAACTGATAAGTGATTGACATTCTGCTTAAGCAACCTACATTTATTATAGATTTGTGGCTTCCACAGTTCACAGTCCACAGTGTTAGAAAAGATGTCTTTTGGGATTAAACTGTGTCAGAAAAATTGATTCGGCATTTCGGATCTCAACACAAGATCCATCATCAAGAAAAACATGTTAGGACTCCGGACAAGAGCTCTTTATATAGATAAAGCAAATACATGATCCCCCATGATCTCACCTAGGGAGGAAGTAATAAATGAACCGTCCATTACAAGCATTAAATGTTGCAACTACTCTACAAACATTAACTGCACTACTCCTTGGTTGTGTGGTCCTCTTTAACATGTTGATGATGGGCCTCCAAGAGTGGCTCAATTTTAACCCTTCATCTCTATTCAAATTATGTAGATTTTTACTAATCTCCACCACCTCATTTATGCATCGTTTGAAAAAATGATTCTCAACAGTAATAACTTTCGATCCTCAATACAAATCTGGTGCTTGATTGATAACAAGTGCTCAAATAAAGATTATTTTCTACCCTTTCTCATTGTATATCAGTGCTATGCTCTCTCATTCTCACATGGATAGGTCCACCTGTCTCCCCAATATATGGAACCCCTCACGAGCAATCTATCCAGTAAACTCTCTTTTGCTTCGGCTCAAATTTATCCTTAGTTGATGCTAAGGCCTGTCTAATCTTGTTTTGAGGTATAAAAGTAGACTTGATGTTCTTACACCCAAGGATCTTGGATATCTTGTCAAAAATGCCTTCAGTGTAAGGTGGAAAAGCAACAGGACCATGAGCATTGCCCTCTACCACAAGTCTTCTCCTATGACCACACTTTGCATGTTTGAAGGCCCTAGCAATATGCTTGCTTTTATACCTATTCATCTTAAAAACTTTTATCAAGTGGTCAATCTCTTGGTCAGTATGATCATTATCACAAATTATAAAAGCCCTCGTGGCAAAGGTCTTAAGCACCCCCGCTATTTGCATAGGATGATGATGAGACCAAGCATGTGAGTAAAGATCGGTGTGATTTCCTTTCCTATACACCTGACGAGCAAGAGAACCAGCCACCTTCCTAGTGAGGAGCACATCCAAAAAAAGGAAAACTAGCCTCTTTTTCCAATTCTTTGGTGAATTCAATGCTGTCATCAATGGTGTTAATATGAGTGTGGAACTCCTCGAGCTTCTCTCTACCATGTTGCCAAATAAGATTCATGTCTCTTCCAAAGTTCCACCACTTGGGTTTTAGAGGGAAAGAGTTGAGGGCCCTCCCCTCATATTGTTCCATAAAAAGGTTGGCAACCACTTGCGACAAAGGTGATCCCATAGCTATACCCTCAATTTGCTAATATGTGACCCCCCAAAATGACCTGCATTTAATATATAAGGAACCTATATTGCACATAAAATGTAGATTAAGTGACTGACATAATGTCTAAGCAACCTATATTTAATATCTAAGCCACCTATATTTAAAGCACACACATCAAATGTAGATAAATGATTGCCACACATCCCTACAGCCTCCCACTTGACAATCACTTTGAATGCACCATAGTCGTGGACGAATTTTTCAGTACTGAATTCCTACACCAATTATATTTCTCTATAATGAAAGCCTTTTACAATGCATATGCTACATTCTCTTGAGTTTTTTCCTTTGAGCAATACTACATTTCAAACTTCCCTATATCTCGGACAAAAGGGTACCACAAATTTATGCACTTAATCATGTATGATAAGTAGAATTCTTCACCAGTGCCACTGCACTTTGAGTATAACATTGAATGCTCATTGGTTCCTCCTCCATTCCAATGTCATTATACAGCTTCTGCAACCATACGGCACTTTACAAGCTTAAGTACCAACTACATACTCAGATTCAGTAGCAGATATTGCTACTGTTGGTTGTTGTTTGCTCATCTAACTCACAGTACCTTCAGACAGGCTAAATACAGAGCCGCCGGTGAACCAACGAGTATCTACATCTCTGGCCCACTTTGCATCAACAAACCTGTGCACATCAACTGGTTGCATAAAATCCTTTATCTACCATCGTTGGTAACAACACAATTTGTTATCCCAAGCATGTACCTGGAAACTCTCTTAAATGCCTTCCAATGTTCCTTGCCAAGAATCACTATAAACCTACTGATGACTCCAACTATATGATCAAAATATGGTCTTGTACAGACCTTTGCATGCATGAGACTCCTCACCATGCTAGCATAACGAAAACAAGACATGTCCTCTTTTTTATCATCACTCTTTTGACACATATCTGATATTAGATTCAATCCTATTGAAAATAATGTCTGGACAGGCTTGATATTCTGCATCCTAACCACACTACCATAAAGAACACAAGACATGTCCTCTTTTTCATCGCCACTCTTTAAACACATCAGAAGTCAGATTCAATCCTACTGAAAATAATGTCTCGATGAGCTTGATACTGCATTCTAAACCATCCAAATATATATTCCACATACTTTCTTTGACTCGGCTTTTCAACATTTATGATGATAACTCTTCCCAAACGCATAGGAAAGCTGTGAATGAAAAGCTCAGCCCCTAGCACTTACATGTTTACACAATTAGATAATGAGGAATTTGAATATGCACTTCAAGTTTATTTAAAATCCTTGCAAGGGAAAAGTAATGTGTACCAAATATATATTCCACATACTTTCTTTGACTCGGCTTTTCAACATTTATGATGATAACTCTTCCCAAAAGTATAGGAAAGCTGTGAATGAAAAGCTCAGCCCCTAGCACTTACATGTTTACACAATTAGATAATGAGGAATTTGAATATGCACTTCAAGTTTATTTAAAATCCTTACAAGGGAAAAGTAATGTGTACCAAGAACAAGAGTTGTTCCAAGCTATGGGTCCAAAATACTTTCACAAAAGGGTATGAAAATAATTCAGAGGCTGCAGGAAGTTCCATCTGTGGATGTATATATCATAGTAAGAAAACTCGGCAAGTACTTGCCAACAGTGCACAGTGGCAAATATTCACCAATAAAACTCGCCGCTCAGACTCGCCGCTCGGGCTTGCCGAATATTGCCGAATATTGCCGAATACTCGGCAAGTCCGAGCCTTAAACTCGCCCAACGCTGATAAAATGCGGAATGCGCGGAATACGTGGAAAAAATGCAGGAAAAACACTGAAATTTGTCTTTTTAAGGCGACACACTCCCTCACTTTTACTCACATAGCCGTTGAGAATCCTTTGCATGAGTTGAGGAGGTTTTATAGTGAATTCGAAGAGCAAATTTGAAGAATTTCATTTGGAGGTAAGTTTTATTTTTTCCATTCATGTCAAGAATGTAGATTTGTTCTATATTATTTATATATTGTATCTGAACATGATTTGCAATTTTGAAATGCATTCAATTCAATTCCAAAACATTTTACTTGTTATTAACTTATTTATGTTTGTTATCATCATTAATGAACGAAATTGCCAGAATGTATTGATGTAAATGTTATTTAGAAAAAAAAAATATTCTTTTTTGTAGGATTTACAATTACAAATTTGAAATTACGGTTATATAGGGTTATAAAGCCAATTTTTTTATTTTTAAATAGCTTTATAATGTTATTTTTTAATTAAATTTACACTTTTTTTAATTTTTTAAACAATTTTATAAAGTTATTTTTTATTTAAGTTCACGGTTTTTAATTTTTTAAACGTATGTTGTGCTGCAACTTAGAACTTCGCAATGGCATTAGGTTCAGCATCAAGTTCAACATTTGGGTCAGCATCATTAACAGGAACCGTTCCCGCTACTACCCTACCATTGCTTGGAAGTATGGTGTACGTGGAGCAATTCAGGGAACTGTGGTTTGGAATTTTTGCAGAAAAACGTTTTTCAGAGGCATCAATCGCCTGAAGTATCATCTTGCATGTATTGTTTGTTGGGCCACTGTAGTATGTCCCAATGTTACAAAAGAAGCAAAATGAGACATGAAGGCAGAGCTGGCAAAGATGGAGGAGAAAAAATTAGAGAGGGAAAGGGTGCATGCAGCCATAACACAAGCCATGAGACCTGAAATGGTAGAAAATTCATAGGACGATGCAGCAATGATTGTGGGTTTTACTTGCGATACACATATACGAAGCGGAAGAGACACGTCGAGTTCAAACAAAGGGATACATGGCTTTTTTGTACCAAGAAACATACTTGAGGCACAACCTTCGTTCCAAGGTATAGATTGGAACAAGGATACCCATGAGGAAACAAATAAAACATGTGCAAATTTTTGATACTACAACCTTCCCTTCAATGTGGCGAAGAGCTTGTATTGGGAGTACTTGGTGACATTATTGACAATTGTAGGGAAAGGATACAAGGCACCTTGTGCAATTGCAAATGCAATGACAATCCTAGAAAATCAAAATAAACAATGGCAAAAATATAGATGCACCATTCTTTCATATGGGTGGATGGACGGAAGAAACCACACCCTCATCAATTTTTTAGCGACTTCAAATGGTGAGATGGCATTTTTTAAGTCAATTGATGCCTCTAACATAGTAAAAAATACAAACAATTTGAGTCTTATGTTTGAGAAGGTTGTATTAGATATGGGTATCCAGAATGTTGTGCAAATTATCATAGACAATGCAGCAACATATGTGGCGGTCGGGAGACTTCTATAGAAGAGGCATCCATCACTCTTTCAGATACCTTGCGCGGCCCATTGCACCTTCTTTTGGAGAACATAAACAAAATTGATTGGGTGAGGTTGGTTATAGAAGATACAAAAAATATAACCAAGTACCTATATAATCACCCTTGGGTTCTCAACTTGATGAGAGAATGAATGAAGGGGAAAAAGTTTGGGCAAGCTAGTGTCACAACATTTGCAACTAACTTCTTGACGTTGTAAAATATTTCTAGTTTGTTGTCGTTGAAACAAATGTTTGTGAGTCAAGTATGGCTAGACTCACAATATTCAAAGAAAACCAATGGAGAGAAGACTCCAAAGATATTTTTTGATGATGTCTTTGCAAAGAGAGCTATAGAGATCATCAAGATAACTTCAAACTTCAATTTAAATTTCAAGTTGATTTCTTTATTTTAAAATGTTAAATATTTGGTATTTACTTTTTTACTTTATTTGTAAGTTTGTAACGTTAAAGTTTAATTTGTGTGTAGGTGTTAGAGTAGTTGGTGAGGGTTTTGCGCTTGGTTAATGGGAGCAAAACCCGATGGGGTACATTTATGAGGCCATGGATAGGGCCAAAGAGGCCATCCAAAATTATTATGGGGGGATATCAAAAAGATTCTTCTCCGATGGCTTCACATATGTGAACGGGGAGGTTATGGAGGGCATTTCAACATGCATTGAGAGGATGATACCAGAGGTTGAGACTACGGTCCTCGTTATTTTAGAGCTGCAGAATTACAAGCATGTTAGGAGGAGGCTCTTTTCTTCGGCGTTAGCTATCCAAGGGAGAACCGTGCAGCCACCAGGTAACAAAAATTAGAATGTTTAATAAATTACTTATATTTTGCAAGTTAAAAATTTAATTTTATTGATTACTTATAAACTTTTGATTACCTTGTTTGTAGGTTCTTGGTGGGAAGATTGGGGAGGAAATACCTTGCATCTTCAAAAGCTAGCCCTCATAATTTTATTCAACCTTGTAGCGCTTTTGACATGAGGGCAACTAGAGTTTGTTTGAGGCCAATCACAAGAAATGTAACAAGTTGACTCAAAAAGCCTCAATAACTTAGTTTTTGTGCAATATAATTTCGGCTTTGCACAAGAAAGGTGGGGGCCACATAACAGGAGCTTATTGATTTGAATGAGATCAATCCATGTAGCAACTGGACTGGGCAAGAAGAGGAAATCCTTGTGTTCACAGAGGACAAGATTGTTTCTTTTGAGAGGGCAGCTGTGGAGGGAGAAGCACTATTAGGAGATATTGTGTGGATGACATCTTTGGAGGTGATGTCCAACATGCAGCAAAGGAGCCACCGCCATCTACTCATATGGTGAAGCCTCAGTTGGAGTCTTATAGGAGGAGGGAACAGCCACAACCGAGTATGGGGACTAGTAGAGGCAATAGACCCTCCCCAATATTTCTCTAAAGCAAAGAAGAAGAAAATGTAAATTATTGTAAATTGTAATTGCATAGATATGAAATTTATGATGGTGATTTTCAATTACAGTCATCATAAATTCATAACACATATCAGTTGGTTGTTGCATTCGCATGATGATGCGATTTTTGTATTGTATTTGTATTCAAATCTAGTAGAAAACACTTCTCCAACATTTAACAAACTCATTTGATACATTTTGTAGCTATATTTTGCATAAAATTTATGTTTTTTAAATAAATTTACGTATTTTTTAGTTGCCAAATATTCCCAAATATTCGTCGAGTCTTGCCAAGTTTTTACCGAGTCAATTTTTTTTGGGTTTGCTGAATATGAGTATGCGTACTATGGTATATATAACATTTTGGGGACATTCAATAGATTTTTATGAGATGCTCAGCTGTAAAGGACTGGTAGCTAATAGTGCTAAGCTGCAAGAGGAGGAATAGTTAGTAAATTTCCACATAAGAATAAATAATACTGGAGGGTTAGTACAAATAGGCAACAATTGACTGCATTTGGAATTTTAAAAAAAAATAAGAAACATTATTAGTTATCTTTCAACTTCAATTTTCTATGCATGTATGTTACTTCAGAGATTTGAAGAAGCAACACAAAATTGAAAGCTAAAGCAATAATGAGGCTATCATTTCAAATTAACGCAAAATCCCAACAAATAATAAAGGAGAGAATTTGAATGTAAGATATTCTCTTTTTACATCACCAAGGTGTGAGGATAATATTTGCATCATTACATTAGGGCAGTTCAAATTCCACAAAGAAAAATAGCAAAAAGACATTAAAACTTTAGTCAGAATCCAGATATTTTGGGTTGATCAAGAGCCAATTATTTTATTCTATAGCTCATTCGATTCAGATTAATAAGGCTTTTGAAGGACAAATTGGAAAGAGATAGTAAATTCATTTGCCAGGCCTGGGAAACCACATATGTAAGGGAGCCACTTGATCATTGCGGGCATATTTCAGTTTTGCAGAGGAAGTTAATGTGGGGGTGAGATGGCGTGCATGGCAAACCCCATCACTTTTGGCTTTCAAATTGGCTCATGGAGTGCTGTTACACTTAATGTCTCTCCTTTCAAGTATGTGTTTAGAAGGTATTAAAGTAGTGTAGTAAAGGGTTCCTTGGAAGCTTAGTTGTAGTGGTATATTTCTGTGTTTTGTATTAGCTGGATCTTCCATTTCAGCATAGGATGTATTGCAATAGTGTAGTAAGGAGCTACTTTGGAGCTTAGTTGTAGTTTTCTACTTTTGTATCAGTTGGAATATATTTTTTGGTGTACAAGGTATTGTGGTAGTGTAGTAAGGGGCTCCTTTGGAGCTTAAGTGTCGTCTATTTTTGTCTTTTGTATTTGGCATAGTTTGATGATAGACCATTGTGTACTAACAATTTATATAAGCAATTAGTCATATGGATGGTGTTGTAAAAGAAAGATTATAAATCCGCTTGTAAGGAACATCAAATGTATTTCAAAAACCTCTTTTGTGGGCAACGAACCCCTAATCTAACCCTCTTTAAATGATCATGGTCAAAAATAAAAATTTATAAGAAATTTTTAAAATCTATTTAGCAAACATCATTCATGCCATCTTCGAGGCCATGAAGGAAAGGAATACAACCTGAAGAAACCATGGTGGCAGTTTTGTGTTGATGTCTGTAGGTTTATCCCTAAGTTCCATATCAAATGGCCGCTTCTCCTTTTTCCCCTGGTGGGCCTGACCATTGTTACTGCTCTCACATTGAGAGCTTTGTTTGTCCATGTTGCACTCTTTCCCAAGAAACATCACTGTTCCTGAAGTGCTTTGAGCTGTGGTTGATTGACCAATAGTATGTTTCAAATCTGTAAGCAAATTGGTGTCATCTTCTGATCCTTTGAGCCTCTTCAATGGAGCATTTTCACAATTCTCTCTCTCCGCATGTCTTCCAATATCTGTTCTAAACCATTCTCTCTGATTTGCAAACTGTTCTTCCATCTGGGTTGTGATGCTGAAATTTTCACTGCTTCCTAGCCTATTATCTGTGCTTGAAACGTTTCTAGATGCTTGATCAGGTTTTCCAGCTCCCCTTGTTTCTGTTTCCTGATTTTCTGAGAAGTCATCATGATCATCCAAATACTCCTCAGGAGGCCTTTCAAGGTCAATAGTTTTTCTTGCCCTCTTTTCTTTGATAGCTGAATTGATAGCATTCTTTTCACTGTCCCACAAAGAACTCCGGTCACTACTTTTTGCAATGTTTTCATCTCTAAGCATGGAACGCACAGGAGACCTGGGTTTTGCATGGGAATTGGCATAGTTTTCGGCTTGCTTATATGGAGAAACTCGATGTAGGTCGCCTTCAATATCTAATCCTTTTGATGCATCATCATGAAGATGGATAGTAGTTGTAGAAAATGTAGACAAATTGGGAGGACTAAAAGAATGTTTTCTGATTTCATGCATTGCTGATCTCTGAATATTGTAGAGCCTGTGCAGTGCCTTAACCTGATACACAAAAACAAGTTAAATAATGTTATATAACTAGAAATCTAGACAACTTTCCAATGCTGTCCACATGTGGATGTGTGTATGTAGCATTTGTATGTTTTCATTCCTATTTTGATGTGTATGGGAAACATGAAATGAGATAAATGCTTTATAATGTTTTTGAATTTCAGAGACTTCGGATGAAAGTAGGGGATAGGTTATCTAGTTATTAATTTGTGCCAAATGCAGTCTTTAAAGGTTAAGATGAATGTTTACTCGTCATCATAGATTATGAAAGCTTCCCTTTAATCAGCTTAAATTGCATTTTTTAACTACCACTCAATATTTTGCAGGAATACACTGTAAACACCAAAGAAATAAAAATTGGCCCAATTCAACAAGCAACAATGGTGTAAATGAATAAACGGATAGTAGTACCCATGGTGCAGATGGATTGGCGATGTTCAGTTGGCTCGGCGATGTTCAGTTGGCTCCAGAGCTTGGTCTCAAGGCCAAAACCTAAGGGTACAATTATTTAACAATACAACTGTAGCGACCACAAGTTGGCCTTTCCAGAATAATAAAAGAACAAGAGGAGAGGATATTGCTGGTCCCGAGAAAAGAAGGATCTCCACATGAATGTCTTCATTCCAGAATCACTCATCTTGAAACAATAGGAGTTTCAAAGCTAAAAATAATGCAGGTCCCATAAGAAATCTCCAAAAAAGTAACGCATATCTCAATCATCAGAAAAAATTGTCATCCTGAAATATAATAATTTTGGTTGGTTTTCCATTTAACCATAAGAAGTCACATTCTTTTGAAGACTTGTGTTTGTTTCCAAATTCCAACTAAGCATCAAATGTATCAATTAATGTGGTTCTCAACGAAAAACTGGTATTCAACTGGCGCCTCTGATGAGAAGAGTACAAATCGAAGGTTGCTTTTAAAGCTATACTCAATTGTCATCATCCTTGATTATTCATCTAACCATATAAAACTTTTAGTCTTTCTAATTCCAAACACTTCTGTATGTTAAACTAATTTGATGTTGATCCCTAATCATTAATATGTCTTATCACATAGTTGGTCCTTTGATTATACTTGCAATCATTCCTTTTCTATTTGTTATAAATTCTAATATGGAAAAGGAATTTTTGATTTGGCATCCTCGATGTCAATTTTCACGATGATAACCAAGTTTTGACACAAATTCTCCTGCACTGATTGTTGTTTTCCATGATATGAGGGTGTTGATGCAACCCAAACTTTTACCAATTTTCTATCCTGCAATTTGTTTGTCATCTTCTTGAACTTCATGAATGAACCCTAAACCTGCATTCTTTGGTCTTGACTTTATTCACAACTGTGGTAACTTGTTCATTCTTTCATCATCATTGAAATCCGTAGCACATTTTTGCCAACAATCTCATACTAATATCCTTGGTCTCATTAAAACTGCTTATATCGTTGTCTTCATATATTTTAATTTTTAACATTCTCTATGGCACTTCCGTCTCTCATATGTTGTTGTCCCTTTTCTTGTTTTCGGTTTTCAATGCTTTTGAAAAGGTTTGATCATGATACCTTATATTTTATAGCACATTTTTCTTCCTTATCACTTCTATTTTCTTGTTACTCTTGATGATTTTTGACTTTTCAAGTTTGCCATTGTTTGTCTGATGAAGTATCTCAACATCAATTTGTAGCTGAGTTATTACATCAGCCTTCCTTGCTATTTCGTGTGTGAACTATTTGATGTTTTACTCAGATTTTAAGTATAGAACCTCTGCTTTATTGTTTTTGTCAACTATACCCCTCATCATTGCTTCCGTCCAAGTATTCTTTTCCATTAAAGAACTGTCTTTTACCTCAAGGCTGCAATTTCTTTTAGGAGTTTGATTTAAGCTTTGCAATTTTGTAACGTCAACATTCCTTTCTTGATTTGATGATATGAGTTCCAAATTGAATTATATTTCTTTCAAGCTCTCATACTTCTATCACTTCATTTCTCACCCCATTGTAATGCCTTCCGGCTTCTGTTTGTCACCAAATATTAATTTTCAGCTATAGTTTCGGCACTTCATTTTGTGGAACTCTCATGTGTCCCACATCAATTTTTTCCATCTTTCCATAAAAGAGTTTCAAATTCTTCCCATGATCCAATATGTAATTGTCTTCACTTGGTAGACCACCATTTTGCAGCTCCGTCTCTACGAAAAAAAATAATCTCAACTCAGATGTTGTCTCCTCTGAGTTACTCTTTGGGATAAAAGACATTTCTAATTTAGTCTCTTTAATTCTTCTTAGCACTTGGTCATTTATTATCCACTATGGGACCACCTCTTCCTAGCATCTCTTCATATTACTGCTCAAAACCATTGGTTCAAATATTTTTATTTTGAAATTTTTCAAACGTGTGCTTGCCAAAAACAAATCTTTACAAACTACTTTTTCTTAGTATCTCTTTGTATTGCTGCCCGTAGCTATTGGTTCAAAATTTATTCTTTTTGACATTTTTTCACACTTGTGCTTGCCGAAAACAAATCTCAACGCTAATACTGTTGTTGTAAGAGAAATTGTGTTCTGCAGCAATTTTCTTCAAAGTGCTGAGCCTGCAAACCTATAGTCAATAGTTCAATCATATCTCTCCTACAAGCTGAATTCCTTCTGTCATTTGGTATTTAACACTTCATTAGAAAGTTCTACTAACCTGAACTCCTAAAGTGAAATCATTGTGATTGCTCTATCATCATTGCATATCCGACTCCTTAACAAATGATGCAGACTGGGGGCTCAATAAATTTCTGTTAGCGAGAAAAATTCTTCCATACATATAAAGATTCAAAATAAAACTCCACTTTTCCTTCTTGTGGTTTGTGTTTTTCCTAATGGTCTAATATGTTGCGAAGATGGGTGAAAACTCGTGAGAAACATGTGATATTGAAACTTGCAATTTTGAATGCTGTGTTTTGCTATGAAGCTTGCAACACAGTGTTTGCTTCTGCCAGCGATTAAAAATTATTTTTCAGATCTTGCATCTGATTTGTATCCTCAAAGAAACTGCCATAAACAATATTTTACAAAATTCATGTGACTAGTCCAATGGTTTTACTTTTTATCTAAAAAAATATACAGTAAATTATTATTGGAAGGAAAATGACATCCACGCATTTACATATAGTATTTCAACAAAAGATAATGCCAAGAGCCAGTCATACATAAAATCGATCTTTATGTTCACAGTAACAGTAGTAACAAGAAAAGGATGCTCTGTGAAAAGGCATAATAAAGTTCATCTGTAAAAACACAAAAACTAGACTGCTGTACATCCCCCATAGCATTAAAGCTAAAAACATCACACACCTTCCACAGATATTTTTCAACAGATAAATAATAAGGGAACAACAATTTTAGTTCGTGACCAAAAAAAAGTCAAAGCAGAACCATCATTTACCTGACGATGCAAAGATCTTGGCAATTCGAAAGCAAGGTCTGATGGCATCCTGTTAACCGATAGCATTGTTCAAGTAAATCTCCACCATAGCATTGTGTCAGTGCATTACACTGAAGCACTTGTATCTCTTGTGTCTCACAGATTTCTTGCATGAGATGTTGAAACCTCCTAAATTATTGGCACATAGGGTTCGTCTGACTTGTAGAAAGTGATACCAAGACAAGCTCCCTCCGTTGTTGAATTTCCATGTTAATTTATTGTTCAAGGACTACTCTAAATAATCAGTCAAGCAACACCTTTATTTCTTCAGGGTTTTCAAGCAATCTCTCTGTAAGTTGTAAACGCTCCTCTATTCTAAGAAGCTAACTCTTGATGCCATCTAATCTCCTATCAAAAAAGTCGCCAAACACTTTTTAGCTTTAATAATTACAATTTAAGCAAGATTTTGGTAGCACATACACATTGCACACAGAGTAACTCATGAGAGGGTCAACTTGAAATTTCACCATCAGAGGTATGCAACTGGGAGGAGAAGTTATAAGTAGGGGAGTTTGTACAAATTTTTAGTTTTTCCCTTTCCTTAGAGAAATAAATATCATGATTTAGAGTATGACTCTTCAACAGTTCCAAGATAAAAAGGATATGTTGTTGTATTTATATTATCAGTGCCACTAGTTATTCTTGATTCAAAATCAAGACCACTGTATCTATGTAGAACCTACAGCAATCCAATAAGGTCATATGATGCTGCAGGAATATAAATCGCCATACACCCTTCTGCAGCCAGTAGCAGATGAACCTATTCTTATCTCAAATCTTGTCCTTCTTGAAGGCTCCATCCTCACTAATGTTCGCTCTAAAATTCAACACCAACATACATAGTCCATTGCACCACAGGTGAACCAAAGATGGGGAATTCGTGATTTTGAAGATAAATGGAAAACGAGAAGTCAGATCTTTGGAAATCAAGAATCGCCTTTGTGAGCACAAAATTCTGAGGTGGCTAACACCTCACAAAGATTTGGCAGTCAATAGAAAGTCAAGTTTACATGTTTGATGTGGGAGAGACGAGAAGAGCCATGACATGTTTCCTGGAAATATCCAGCTACCAAGATCTTATTGGCCTAGCTGCAAGCATAATTCAATTACTTATTTACTGCTTCTCTTTCTTGTTGGGGTCCTTTTTAACGGATACTTGTATGGTAAACTATGTGCAACGAGTTGTGGCATACATAAGGGCTGTCTGTATTTGATTTTCTTTGGAAAACAAGATGCAGGTAAAAAATTTAGAAGGATAATTACCCACTCTATGTAACTAAAAGCCAGAATTCATTGTTTTGGAAGTAAGTTGACTCTTACTTTGAGCAGAAAAATCTAAGATGCTATATTTTCTAGGTTTCATAGGACAAAACTTTTACTCTCCATGAAATTCTGATGTTTCACCTAACACAACCCTCATCTTTTTTAGTGTAATATAAGATGCTTTCATTCCCAAAAATCAGAACTTCAATGCTCACATAAATACTCAGGCCTCTTCTCTAGCTCATTCTTCCTTCGAATTCTATAGCCATTCTGAATAGTAGGTGTCTGTAGTGTTCTATGAAATGATTTGTTTGCATCTCTATGAAGAGTGTTTTCAAATCTCCAACATATTTGAGGCCGAGGGTGTTGTAAACAGTTACTTTTCAATATTCAGTCAATTCATCAAAGGTATCAGGCATCCGAAATTCAGTTGCCTGTTAATTTTGCACATCATGCATCATCAGTCAACATCATAGCTTAGAATCATACATTATTAATTTATTTCTCCTCCCAAAGCTTTCAATCTCCACCCATTTCAGATCAAAGGAGAAAATATTTTCAGATGAGAAAAGTCCCAGATGAAGAAATTTTCTATCAAGTTTCCTATGGCCAGTTATAAATACAGCACAGTCAACCATAACGGCACAGCTACAATACTCTTCCCAAGTGGCCTAGTTCTCACGAGTTTGACCATACTCTCAAAGAAAATGAGCAAAGTAAACTCTTTTCTGAGTTTTGTGCCAGGTTCAACCTCTATTAGTGTTAGTTTACCACTCAGCTTGCCAAGCTATTGTTGAATATGAGTGGACTAACTGTGCTTCATAGACATCAAAATAAATAGACTAACATGTATTAAATAGACAAATGAGTCAATCCCTTTACATTGACGAGGTCCCCTTTATTACAGTGGAGTTTCCTTATTAGTTCATGTTTTTGTGTTCATTTTGGTGTAAATCGAGCACATTTCTTAAGGAATGAGAAATGTTTTTATGGAAATATTTTTCATTTTTTATCTAACAAATATTTTCTTGGTTTTCTTTTCATCTTTGTTGAGTCATTGTAAATGCTAGTCGTGTGAATTGAGTTGGAGCTACTTTCAGAACCCCGTCAAAATTTATCCTACCAAATGTTTCAATTAAAATAATGATCTCCATCTAGAAAGAACCTTTATCATAGTATGCTAAAGAGTGCACAAATGACAATTCTCTGAACACTAGTCTAACCCTTTGTGCATTCAATCAAGCAAAAATGTCATCATCCTGAAGGTACTTACATCAAGAGCAAACTACGACATTGAGGTTGAGGTTAAGTACTCAACCAAGCTCAACCGGCAGGTACAGGAACTGAAGTGAGTGACAGTGAACAAAATACCATAGTCTTGATCCGCTCTTTAAGGGCAACATGCACTGTTTACTGCTGCAAATGAATAAAAAAGCTTACAAACTACTTCAAACCATAAGATCAACACCTTAGTTAATAAGGAGGAATCCGCATTGTTGGATGGAACATTAAACCTTCCACTTCCCAAGTCCAATGATGGTAGTGGTTTGGGCTTTATAGGTGTAGCCGCGTACATTTTGTGTTTACACTACATATTTTTGTCATATACCTTTCCCTTAGCAGTGATACTTCAGATTCTATTGAGTGCAAATGTTAACTATCGCATCAAACTCTCTTTATGAACAGTTGGAATTTGAAATTTTGAAATTTCAAATGTGTATATATTGGTATCTGTTGTTTACGAGGTTTAAAATGTTATTGATAGGTACTACCATTTACCTTAATCCATGTTCTATATTTGTTTTAATATCTATAGACTATGAATTGTATTTTCCATGAGATGAAGAAAACTGTTTTTGGTAAAACTTTTCATGTTTTCTCTTTTATTGCCAATTTTATACCACATAATACGCTTAGGCTTCAGCCACGGCAAGTCAATGCCAGAGTACAAACTTGGATACTATATAAAATAGCCAAATGTTAGCTTTTCGAACAAACAATACGACCTAACCATTTATATATGTATATATAAGACTTTTCATGTTACCTTCTATTGTAATTTTTCAGCACTGATAACCATTTAACCCTGATGGAACAATGTAGTGGGACAAGAAGGCTTACTTTACGTCATGTGACAACATCGAGAACTATTCCTTACGGGGAATTTAAAAGACCGTATATTGAAGCAGGAATTTATAAGTTATGTTAAGTTAAAGGGTACTTAAAGACTTTTGTCAAATATACAATACTGATAAATTACATCTAAAAGCAAAAAAATCCTGCAGACCTGTTCCTTAAACATCTCTTCATGCAGTAACATGGTTTTCCTGATTTGTTCCACTTTATCCTCGGAGAGGTTCTGCAGGAAATGCTTCAGGCCAAAAGCATGCACAACTTTGCTGCAACTGTCGTTGATGTTGGTGTGAGAGGTGGTGGGGTGATTTGAAGATACATCCTTAGTTGTCATTCTGTTGCTTCTGCTTTCCAAGGATGGAACATCATGGACAGCTTTAATACCCTGCAGATATAAACAAAAATAAAAGCAATCACTCTGATTTCTAAAAGAACGTGTGCAACAATGGAAATATTGAATTTCATATATTTCCAACAGAAAATATGAATGTGAAAATACTCTTCGAATTTCATCCACAAATATATGCCAATTGGCATATCCCTTTTGCCCATAGCAATTATGGATAGAAAAAATGTCAAGGGATTAAAAGTTTATTGAAGTAAGTTTTTTTAGCAAATTGTAGTAAATCAACCATAGTCCATTGCACGTGAATCCAATCTTAAAGGTTCCCAATAAGGATAGGAGTGAGAAGCATTAAACTTATAAGAAACTCGTATAAGAAAGGACATAATGAAGAAGTGACAATGGTTGAGTGTTGTGGTGAACACCCAACTACTTACCATACAACCATACATTTACCAACAAAAAGTCAACCTATTAAGGCCCCCGATGAGGATCCGGGTGAGACACATGAGACTCAAAAGATAGATCATTGGGGATTGAACCTAAAGAACAAGTGATAATGACTGTATGGAAAAGGACCTAGAAACATTTAATATACAGGCAGTTTTCAAACTTAATTTTGGGTTTAAGACTTTCTTTAACTTTGGAGATCATAGTTGATAGTTGAAGGTGTATGGTGACTAAGAAGAAAGATCGAATAACAAAAAAATGAAAAAAGATCATACCTTTGGTTAGTTTTAAAAAAAACACATCCTGCAATTGAGAAGGATGAAGAGAGGGACCTTTTTCTTGACAACAGATTAAAAACTCAAGAATAAATATATTGTATTCGAAGTGAGATTTACATTGTTAGAAGGATGGTGACTTATATTGGGATTTGCAGACCTGCTAACTATATATTCATAAAACTCCATATTGCACACTGTGTAAGAGATTATACCATCACCTCTAAAGGAGATATTCCTTTCACGGAAAATTTCAAAATGGTAGCCATAAGTACTGTCATTGAAAAACTTTTTTGTCCACATAATTATTCCAAAAGCCAACCATTGTTGGCACCAACAGGAAGACCATAAATCACATTAATTTGGTCAGCGCTTGGGTAAGCTTCTGAAATAATGCCTTGATGTACATAGGATTTCGATCACTAGATGTTCAACAATGGTTGTGCTAATGCAGTATCTTCGCTCTCATATTTTTTATCTGCTGTGACATTACAACCTTCAAATGTTTCAAGACCTCTCTCTTTGCAAATCCTGACCATGGACTTGGAGATTCACCATGTCCTCGTTCACAAGATGCAACATCTAGTTATGTACACGCGAATGTGCTTCCGGGTCTCGAAGATGGTTTCCCAAAGTCTTGATACAAGCACAGTATAATTTGAGCATCAAGTCCAATCTTTGTGACTCATGTTATACCATGCATATGTGGGTGAGAGTATTCATGCAGTGTATCAATTCTACTAAAGCACTTGGTTATGTACTACAAATTGTTGGATAAACATAGGGAATGATGCTTAGAAAATTCGTAGACCGGAGCATGAGGATGGTGATTGGCTTTTTCAGGGGAAATGGAATGATATTAGTAATGGCATACTCCTGGTCACACCTAAGACTCCATATGAATCATCCTCCATCCTCAACGCCCTATTTCAAGCGTTATCCAACGCAGGCATTATAATCCCACGTGAAGATATTTTGCTTGTTCTTTAGAGATTCAGAACTCAATCTAGAGTTCCAAGAGTCTTCCCAGAATAGAGCTCGGTTTTCATTTCCCAGAATCCATGTGAGTTGCTTCCAAATAATGTCCCTTTCTTTCATCATGCTTTTCCATATATGTGAACCCCTAGGGGAATTTAGAAGTACAGCACTCTCCTCTATTGAGATCCAAGGTGGATATTTAGAGTGCAATAACACAACCCAAAAGATGATAATTGAAAGTGATTCAAAAATATCAAGTCAGTCTTTAAGGAATGGCATCGGAAGCAATTGGATGGTAACAGAGAGGTGTGAAACAATTCTCGAATTGGCAAAAAATTTAAAAGCCGTGTCTTGACTCGCTCTCTAAGATAAAGAAACTTGACAGTCAACTGCTTTGTAAACAAAGCAGTGCGCCTCCATAAGCAAGAATTGATAGAACTCACTCCGCAATCAACAAGATATAGATTAGCATTCATGGAAACTAAAGCTAAAGAGCTCTCTTGCTTTTTAGGCCTTTTTTAAAAATCAATTAAGTTTTTACAGTCTGATAATGTGAACTTGTACAGGTTGGTTCCAGGCAGTGATCAATGATGTCCTACTTTAGATTTCAAGGCTTGCATTTTGATGTGATTATAACAAAATTTTCTCTTAGGGTTTTCTCACTGGATTGTAGAAGTTTTATCCAGGTTTAGTCTTATATATTGTGTTTCTGGTGGCGAACTAATTTTGGAATTACCACATATCCACTCACTCTCTTTATTTTTAACCTCAACACTTGTTATAAACTATGATCATCAGAATTACAGTAAAAAAAACTCATGGCACATACATTAATAATTTCCAAATCCTAGGGCAAGCAAACGACTCCGAGCATGTGGGCATTGAACATTATTCGTGGAGGGGGCTCTCTGAGCTTCCGTGGCAAGCCCAACATTTGCAGGCCCTACAAGAGTGAACAGGATTTTTTCTGGGTACCGTGGTAATCTATTACTGCAGGGTAGTCTTTTCTGGGCGTCCTCATTGAGGGATGCTTCAACGGAGCAAAGATATGGCCAACTGCATCAAGTTGGCAGCATTTTTATTTTTGTCAACAAAAAAAAAATTTGAAATTTAAGAACAGAAATAAAAATATTAACACAATTTCCCTGTTTTTTTGAATTGAAAATGCTGCACTTTTAAAAAATTAAAAATCAGCGTACAATTTCACTGTTGCTAATTACATTAGTTTTATAATAAACGGATTGTTGATTTGGAAGTTCATGAGTAATAGTTTTTAGGTTCAATTCTGATTATTGACTATTTAGTATTTACTATATTAAATGTTATTTAATTAATATTTTGAGATTATCAATTATTAATTATTAATAGTGTTTTGTTTTTAAATTATAATTAATTTTATTTATAATTTAATATTTTTTATTTTTTTTAAGATAAATTTACTTAAATCTTTATTATTAAAAATAGTGAACCGTAAATTCTTATGAATACCAGATCCATACTACTATCAAACGGTTTGCGCACAAGTGAAAAGGATTTTTTATTACAAATATTTATAATTAAAAAACTATTAATAATATATTTTATAACAGTATACCAAAACAATTCACTAGTTTTAAACGAAATTCAGTGATATATTGCAATTTTCCTTCAAATTATTTATTAAAAAACAAATTAATATTTCCTTAAAATAAATAGAAAATTATTTAATTTGAGTAAGTTATACTAAAATGAACAATTTTATAATTATAATTAGTATAAATATTTTAAATATATATCTAAAAAATGTCGGGATATGTTAATTTCAAACCTTTATTTTAAATTTTTTACATATTATCATTATTTTATTTTTTATTTTAGTAATCCAGAGGAATCAGCACATACCATAATTATTAATAAATTCATTTTTTCGACTGGTAATAAATGGTGTGAATCAAGATACATTAATGTGTGAGGCTTGAAAATAAAATTACATAAAAATAAGGACTCCAAAACCCACCATATCACCAAGCGCCTTCAAATAGACATCAAATTTAAGGTTGGAATTAAAACACACTCTCAGCGTAAAAATAGAATTAAAAATAATATATATAGGAAAAACAATGTTATAATATAAATACACTTTATTAAAAACAAAAGTTTTAATATATGGTGTGTAGTCCAATGGCAAGTATGGTGTAAAGGTTGTTCTCTAGCGATTTACTTAGGTATAAATCCTAGAAGATACCAAGCGATGACAAATGAGGTTGGAATCGTATGCACGTGAATTAAATAGAATAGAAACCCTTCAATCAATCCTTGACAACTAAACCTAAAAATTATGTGCAGCTAACCTATACAAATATAGAATTCAATTAAAAATATTATAAAAAATAATAATATATACAATATCTCTGATTTTTATATTTAAATATCATTTTAAAATTATGCAAAATACAAAGGCTAAAAACATTATATAAAATGAAAAGATAAGTTAGTCCCACATAAAATTAATTACAACAACTTGATAACTAATAAATGAATAAATAAAGGGCCCAGCTAACTAATCCTTTTAAAAGGAGTTGGACCTGTGAATTTTATTATGACAATGATCCCATCTCAAGCAATACAAAAATACAAAGGATCTTATCATCATGATTTGTACTTTTCCCTAGAACAAAAAAAAAAGGGACGAGTTGACAACATAGATGCACATCGTGTAAGGGAAGTAAAGAATATTTGAGAGAAACAAGTTGATACTTTAATCCTACGAATCTTCTCCGCCTTGGACTTTCTCAAACAACAATTTTATTTGCAATTTTTAAGGGGGAGATTACCTGATGTTGTGGAGATTCCTCTTTCCACGGACTCATTCTCCCAAAATGCCTGGATCGACCTGTCTCTGTAATAAAAAAAAGTTTAATCTGTTGTAAAAAAAGGGATCTTACATAGTTGATGAAAAAACAATGTTGACTCCCAATAATTTATAGGTTTTTCAATTGAATCCACTTACCATGCAGTGTTCAAATATTGGTTCTGAGCTATTATTTTAGCTTGAGGTGACGCCGATGATTCTCCATAAATAAGATCATCTACACTTCTCCGTGCTGGTAAAATTCCCAAGGCCTGTGAGAAGCATCAAAAAAAAATGTGGTCACCCAATTGGAGATTTGGACTCTTGTGTGTCTTTTTCTAGCTTGAGCAATTTAGATTTCTGTAAGTTCATTGCACCAAATAAAGAAAAATATGAAACCCAATCTTTTTCTTTTTGAGTTGAAGGATTAACATCCAGATTCTTCCGTCTTTTAGCATCTATTGATATCAGGTGAATGATTTGATTCCAGTTTGGTATTACTCGGATCCAGTCGACCTTCTTTGGCTTAGTGCCAAATTCACCCAGGACACCAACCCAATCCTTTGAAGACACTTACCCTACTTAGTTTTGTTGAAGAATAAAACTGTGGCCTAGACACTGTTTCATTACTTTTTTATCGAGCTTTTTTTAAAATTGAAAATCCTGTTCAATTATTCATACAAAGAGTCACAGACATTAGAATTGACCATGATACGTTTCTGTCGATCAATGGATTTTGTCGTGAAAAAGGTCCACAGTGTGAGGATAGGTTGATAAATTTGTGCAAAATTATTTAAGGACTTTTTATTAAGATGTATTCAAGAAATTATATTTAGGAACATGATTCTGGTAAAAACCTGTCATAAAATATTTTCACATGAACATTTTGGATCACACTCTGAGATCCAACATCTTCATCTTGATGGTGGATCACATAGTGTGATCTGAAATGTCGATCTAAAAGTAATTTATTAAAGGTTTATCCAAAAACCATTTTTCCTATTTTAATGAACTGTGGAAGTTCAGAGTAGAAGTTATATTTGCCATACTAGATCATGATATATTTTGGGATTGGGTACTACACGTGTGGGTGGATTGGCAAGTTTGGTCATGAGGTAGATAGCAAGAGTTAAAAAATTTAAACAATGGGAAAGGGAAATGGAAAAAAATCCCCTTGTGGGATTTTACTACAAGGTTTTTTTTAATTCAAGTAATCTCTTAACAGATGCAGCCAGGGAGAACAAATTAGTATCAATCAATGGTAGGTGTTTTAGAGTGAATGATAAATCTTTTATTTTTAAAATATGATGATTCCAAGCTGTTTAAAGAACTTGAGGCAACCGAGCACTAAAAAGAAGGAAGAATAGCCTGGAGGATCAAATTCCACAATTGGTACATAATCAATGAGAATGCCTGTGTTTTTAACTTCTTTCGCTTTATTCTTAGTCCTTTTTCCCACATCCCATTTATGATGAGAAATAATATTAACACAATTTGAGAATTCAGCATAAGTAATTGGACTCATTGGTCTAAAGGAAACTGAATAAAGTCCAGGGGAAATGAGGGCAATGCTTGTGAAATGAAATAACAGTACATTGCCTGTGGGATTGCACCACAACAAAATTGTTGTTTTGTCCATAAGAAAAACTATATCCATGGAAGGGGAGGGGAGGTGATCAATAAACTCTCTGTGTGTGCGCGTAATGGTTACCCAAACAACAAGCCATTATAATGGGGGATGGGGCGAGATCATCCATAGTCAGGACTCAGTACACAACAATGATGAAACACTCAATCTTTCAGTTAGCCACAGCACATGTCAAATAAAGAGATATGAACAACCAGATGAAATCTTTCAATCAACCATGACCATGTCAAAGGACAGGCCCAACCAAGCCAATCACCATGGGGTGCAAAAGTATTGGATGTACCACCCATAGACAAGATATACCAGAACAAGGGTTATATGGGTCGGTGCTGGTAGTGGAAACAGACTTGGAGATACAAATTTCATGACCTGATAACACTTTGAAAGCACTTGTATTGCTTGAACCGGTTGCAGAAATGCTACCATTCATATTGAATCACAAGAAAAACTCAATTTCAAACATAAGGGTCAAATTTTGCAATGCACTCGAAATGTACTGTTATTTGATTTGAAATTTGAAGACTCAAACACCAATTGAGATACATTAAAACCACTGAAGGCTTCCAATACTTTAAACATTCAAAGTGAAACACGGGAAACTTTCAAGTGCCAGAAGAAAACAGGGTCACACATGTTAAACAGAATCTCTCAGGTTTGAAAACCTGAAAGAAATCTGAAAGAGCATTTAAGCCCCTTATAAACTTGGAAGGGTTCCAACATTTGTGCCTTCAAAATCTGGAATATGGAAGAAAAATGTAGAAAGTAACAGACTTTTTAGTTTGCCAAAAATGCAGTACCCAAAAAAAAAGGAATCTCAAGGCAATCAAAATTGAAAACGAGGGCAACCCTTGAAAACCTCTCAAAAACTCCATAAATCTTGTCCCTTAAACAAAAAACCCGAAACAATTCTTCACATAAAAACAAATGTACCGCCTGTACAATTTCAGGTTCAATTGTTTCCATTTGCACACATTTTTTACAAACCCCGGGCTCCAAACCCTGCAAATGCCAGAAATATACTGCAGGAAACCCTCATATTTCTTATTAATAAAACTCTGTCCTGGACTAAGTTAAAGTACTTACAACCACAATGACCCGGGTTCAAATCCCAGGGAACAGGTTCCCCCTAATTACACAATTGGAGTGATTTGGGGTGAATATCCAATGATTCAAAGGGGCGTTTTCCTTGGCTTCAAATATTAACCCCCTCCTGATGATCAGTATATCCCAAAAACCCAATTGGCATAGAGTAGCATGGAGCATGCCGTCCATTTGCATTCTGGGGTGTACCAGAGCTACCCACCCCTTACAGATCCTATTTTTCGCGGCGTGACGATCAACCCTCCACAATTTGAGGGGCCAAATGCCCATCAAACCAATCTAAGTCGAACCTTCAAAAAACCCATCCCCTCTAAAAATATCGGCACTAAAAAATGGGATTTCTCAAAACAATTTAGAGAAAGGCATTGCTTGCTTCGTAAATGCTGATGGCAAATTTTAATAACCCCCACCAATTTCGACCCCTCAAAACTTGGCATCTATCCACCGACCAAATCCAACCCCAAAAACAAAAAACCATCTAAAATCCTCACTGAACTTTTTATGACAGCAGAATGATTAGAATCAGCAACTTGTCTGAATTGAAAAAATAAAAATAGAAAACAGAAAGTACCTGAAAAAAACCATCGGCGAAACTCCTCCTGGGAGAAGGATATCCGTCATCTACCATGGAAATCCGCAGGCAGGCAGTCAAAATCCTTCGGAAAGGGAAAAAATAAAATTAAAAATTTGAGAATAGTGCAGCGAATCCTCCGTCGTGCGGACAAAGGACAAAAGTTTGCCCGACGAATGCCGTCAAAAATTGTCGTTATTTTGTTAGATTTTCCGAATCTAATCGCCACTCGATCGATGCGTCTTCCCCTCTTTCCTCCTCAATCTTCTGATAACTATATCCAATCCTCCTCAAATCCATACAAATTTTTTCAAGCCAAACAAAACAGGGGGAAAAAGAATAATTTTTTTTTTTTCTATTATTTAAAAAATGCAAACAACAATATCTCGTCCTGCCGGCCGCCGCGCCCTCGCCGGAGTTTGACTTTACCGGCCGCCGTGATTCTCCGATAAGACCTGACAAAATATCACGCTCCACGTGTCGCGCGTCCTGAGGCTCGGAAGTCCCGGCACGTCGTGGCCGAAAGCAGATCAAGATCTATCACATGATTGGCCCGCCCCCTCGGGCGTTCACGCGCGTAAAATCAATTCAAGCGATCGTATTGGCTGCCACATATGCTGCTTCCACGAGGTAGGCCCCGCCTCCCCGTACTGCGCGCCGAGCCATATCTAATGTCTATCTCCCATTGGCACAAACAAACCTATCGCTGTCTTCCACGATATTTCTCTGCTTTTAATCCCCCGGCCCCACACACTATAGATTCCATTATCTCGTCAATTTTTAAATTTTCATTTTTATTTTCCTTCTACAAGCCCCCTTCGGACATGGACATGGACATTACCCCCTTCTTCTCTCTCGCAACCCCACTTTTGGGACGCCACCTTGTCACGCTTGTTTGTATTGTATGGCATGGCATAAACAAGTCAAAAAGTGTATATATACACACACTTAGTGTATATATAGTTGCGGTTACAACTATGAAAAGTGTGTATATACCATATATATATATATATGGTTGAAGTTACAATTATGTGCCCTCTTTTGTATGCATTTTAAAATTGACCTCCATTTATTTGGTAATTCAAAGGGATTGGGGAATACCCAACAACCCGGAGTTTTGAAGTGCGGGGATGTAATACAAGGAGAGTGCCACCGATCAATCTCCAGAGCAACGTGTTAATGTCAGACTCCACGCGTTGTGGCTAAACCAAGAATTAAACCTGCGATTTCGGCCACACAAAGCAATGACTAATGCCGAGTGAGCTCAATCCCGAGGGCGAAGGAGTTTTATTCGACAATTGTTATTCCTAACTTTTACTTGCAATGAGCCGTCATTATTACGTTGAGATATGTCTTTCAATGGCAGTCGAGGGTGGTGGTGGTGGAGGACTTAATAATTAATGATCAATTTTAAATTTAACATTCATTTGTCCCTCATAAAGTACTTTCAGCGTTAAATTTGATGTTGATTTGATCGTGATTTTGTAAAACACATTTCTTATTAAAATTTTGTAATATATTGGTCATACAATAGGATTTAGAGCCCAAAAGAGATAATAATATAGTAAGATCGAGGCCATCTATTATCACCCAATAAAAATATGTATTAAAGATAAGTGAGTTATTAATCAATGTAATATGTGATAAAATCGTGATTTGTGAGTGTGTGTTAATTGGTGGAATGGGTGGCCTGACAACTTGTCACCACCCTTAAGGTGGGGCTTTTGGAAAGGCAAACCCCAATTACCACCAGAGAACATGTAATTGTCCCACTCCACCATTAATGTAAAACTAGCATTCGAACCCATGACCTAAAAGTCATGAATGCAACAACTTATTGTTTTGACACAACCATTTTCAAAATAATAGTAACAACTGCTAAGTGATTCGTATTCAAGGCGTTCCATTGTGTTTCGTTTAATCCACACATAGAAAAGTACAACCCCCTTCGTTAAGGTGCCATCATGGCCACCATAACCACCATATAATGTACAAATGATAAACACCTTGAATTTAATATCTCCATCATCATTATATTTGATGGCCAAGTATAAAATTTATAATTTGATAGGCAACTATATTATAAATTAACTAATGCAAAAGCAACACAAGTGATTCCAATAAGGTACTCTTGCGCCTCAACATGACATTTCCTGGAATTATTTAAGCAATTGTAGGGAGAGACGCTTATGCTTATGCTTTTAATCGTAGTGGGGTTTCTTAGACGTGTCTTCTTATAGACTAATCAGGTGGTGGTATACATTGTTTTAATAGGAGGAAACGAAGAAAGCTACAAGAACAAAGTCATCCCCTTTATTTCGGAAATGGCAACTTTGCAGGTAAAAGATCTTTTGAGCTTCATGACCATAACAAATGCTTTAGATAATATGTTTCAATACTTAATAAATTTACAACATATTCGATATCCAGGGTAGGGTGAGAGAGACTTTGTGGTCATGACTTTGCCCTGACATCGACGATTGTTTGCACGTGATAATGTGTTTTTTAGTTTTTTATTGATAGATGAGAAATGGTGTCACCAAGAATTGGACATAGTCATATTGTATTGTGACCCTGAAACGGAAGTGACCCTCACACTAATATAATGTGCTAATAACAATAACACCCCAATCTTTGTCTTTGCCTCGATGGGTGCCGCCAAATCGTCAGAGGCGACAGCGACGGCAATGCCCATGCTTGGTGTTACAAGATTGGTGCACCAATGAGACGACCACTTTCATTACATGGTCGCAAAACAATATGAGCATGTCCAATTCTTGGTGACACCATTTGTCACTTATCAGCTAAAAACTAAAAACACATAATCACGTATAAACGACTATTAATACCAAACATAAGTTGTTGGCTCAGTCCGCGATAATATATTATAGTCCTTATGCCAATAAAAACGACACCATTTGTGCAATGAAAGTGATCATAAGAGACATTTACTCTTTTTACATCTTGCACATATTTCATTTTACTATCACCATAACATTGCACCTCTTTTTGATGGCAATACTAGTATAAATTTCACACTCAAACATCAATTACCACTTTCCTTGTCAATGGGGTCAAACGAGTTTGATTTGATTGAATCATATATATTTGTAAGCCGCCTTGTTCTTTCATTTGATGTTAATGGTTTGCTCATTTCCTATTTAAACCATGAAAAACTTTTCGGTAGGAGATCGCTTTCCATACTTAAAACCAAGGGAAACTTTTCCGTATGACGTTTTGCCCTTTTAGCTCAAGGAAAGAAATGAACCGACAAATTGGGCCACGTGATTCTATGCTTTCTCCCTCCAAACCTTAGAAAGTTAAAAAAGCATAATACTGTGAAGATAATTCCCTTCTCACCTCTTAAATACTATTCATTACTTTTGAATAGAGTGAAGCTGATTTCATACCATTCTTTATTCACGGTACAATAAGTGTGGGATGGTCAGATATCTAATTTTAGTACTTGTTTGTTGATTATTGGTTTACGTGAGGTATTTAGTAATATTTGTATGAGTATTTTGTTGTTTGTTGAGATATACACTTTATTTTTGAGTTATACACTCTAGTGAAGTCATATTACGGTTTTTAAGGAAGGAGGTCAATTTTATAAAAATTTGTGTATAATTTGAAAAAGAAATCCAGGTTATAATCAATTTTTTCTTAACTATTAGTTGTATTTTTACAAAACCAGCCAACGTGTGGGATGGCTCTAGACACAGTTATCTACTTGTACTAATTTTTATGCCTTCTTCACCTTGCTATCTAGACCTACATCGTGTTATATGTTTTTGAAAATTGTGACAAATCAAATTTTCCTCGCAAACCTCGTCTTGTCAGTTATTTTTGCTTCATGAATATTCCTTTACGTGATTAAATTTGAATTTACTTATTTGTGTTTTTTTAGGTACGAATTGTAATGTATATGGTTAGATGTATTGCATTATTACTAGAAAACCATTTTCTACATAAACATATTGGTGAACCCGCATTGTCTTTAACACAATCCTAAGGTTTCACATTTTGGTGAACTAATATTATATTAAATCTAATCTTGGGGTTTCATCTTTTGGGGAACCTAGATTATCTTGCATGTTTTATTTCCTTCTAAGGTTGGATTGGTATATCCTATATCATGTATAAGATTATGTATGGTCGACTATGGCCAATATAACCTCTTAACAAATATTCATTTCTAATGGTTAAGAATCTTTCCCATCGAATCTTTCGGAGTCTTAACCATTAGCTCTTTGTAAGTTGTTGGGGATTGAAAAAATGGGTTTCAACTTTATTTTATGTTGTTGCATTTTTTACTATGTCGAAGACGTAACTATTTCCTTGCCACCTTTTTATTTCCAACTTTCCATTCATGTAGACCTTCGTCTTATCTAACAAATTAGAAATTTCCCAGACTAACCCCCGTCCCCTTACGTAGATCAGGTAACTATGTTTTAAATGATGATGTCTTTTTTTCACACTTCAATGTCAAAACAAAAAGACCTAACAAACCGATGTTGGCCTGCATGGGCATTGAAATATATGTTCTTCCGAGTTCCCTGTTGAATGGGATCCAACTGGGAAATGTAACGGATTGCTCTAAAAGTAACACCTTCTGCTCTGTACTAGAATAATGTTCCGCCCAAATCCTGCACATGTATTCTAAATATTTGAATAGGAGGACAAGCATTTCCTTTCCTGGCTCATATGCTTAGCCTCAAGAAAAAATGCAGTAAATGCCCCGGGAAATGCGTCCTCACGTGAAAATATGTCAGTGTAATGTATCTCATCTCAATTACCTCCCCATCAAGGACATCAAAACAAATGGTACGTGGATCTTATGTGTTAAGCCTACATATCGCTAAATATCTTAAGGAGTCATCCCATCTCAAATTTGTCCATGCAAAGCAAAATAAATATGCTATGCCCACGAATCCAAGTTCCAACAAAGCAATTTGACCTAAATGACCTTCAAAACGGAGGGGGACCTAAATGTGCAACTCATAAAACTATAATACACAATTTGTGATTTGGAAGATCTACTCCCATGAATCATGAAAAGGGTCATAGCTAATGATTTTCCCAATAGATGCCCTGAGGGGATTATTTTCGACTGGTGGACTACACGATGGCATTGAAAGTCATAGATCCATCTCAATCCAAGAAATTCAAGATCGGAGTTCACATGTAGGATGTCTTGCATATGAACAAACCTTTCAGGACTGGAATGGCAAATGAATTCCATCATATCTCGAAAGAGCAATAATGAACTTTCTACCCATTTCAAAACAAATAGATGTCCTAGCAGATCACTCTACTCCTCGGCTAGTGCTCCAAACATGGACCATTGAATAGTAATCTTGTGATGTGTTCCTCCATTCTAATCAATCAAAGAGTACACCAAAACAGGAGGTGATGCACTACGGACCAATTTGGCCTAATTAGGAGTTATGAGGAGGTCATAGATCCCGTCTCAATCAATCTCCACTTTTAATTTAGTGGCAAAACCAATAGATGAGCCCAATAAGATGTACACAAGTCATTTTTTCCTAAATGACCTTAAAACTCGTGCTCCCTTTCAGGGTCATATCACTATAATCTCATATCCTAATCAGTTGGGCACAACAAAATCATGAAAAGAGTATGCATATTGGCTATTGCCAATAAACAGTCCTCAATAAGACCACTTTTGGGCTGAATACGAATTAGATGAGTCATGACTGAACTCAATCCAAGAAGCCAAATTTTTTAGCACCAAAAGACAGATGTCCTAACAGCACCACTAATGCCTAAATACCAACAATCAAAGGATGTCCACAATGTCAATCCATCTGTTAAAACAATGGACTTTAGTCGATCCTAAAATCCCAGCCTTACAGACCAAGTATAGTCCTAGGGTCTAGTGTTAATACTCATTTAATCATAATCTCAATCAGTTCCAAAATTTGTTTTAGAACTATGGTCCGCCACCACCGAACTTTAATTATAACAACCAGCAACAAAACAACTAATAGAAACTATGGACCCCAACTAGAACCAGACATTAAAGAGTTCGAGACTACAATCCTCATCTTGCTCTGATGGTCACGTTCATAGGTTTAGAGGACATGATGCTCATCTGTGCCATGATCTGAAATAATCTCATATTCTAGACTTTTAAAATATCTCAAAGGCAGCTCTAATTATTGAGCATTCTAATTAGGCTGAAGCCTACAAGCACGAAAAGGATACAGATATTAGCTCGACATATACACCCAAGAAGTCCTCCATCACCAATTCTACCCTTGGGTTTTATGACAGACCCCCTTCCAATGATGCCCTTATCTCATCTCGGGATAAACTCAAATTCTCATAATTACGTAGGCACTAGGGGACGCCTATTAGATGAACATATGATATTGACATTAAGCAATCTGCATAGATACACCCAATAAGGACCTCCAGACCCCCCTTGAAACTAATTGGCATCAAACTAAGATTGTGGGCTTAGTGGAGCTAGAGACTAAACGTGAGATCTAATCAGGTGGGCCAGTACCTAAGATCATGAAATGGGTCATAACCTCTTACCAATTGTACCCCTCAATGACAGCCTTGATACACCAATGGCTCCTAAACGTGCTTAGGGGCCTATCCACTCTATCAAAGCACAGGAAAGACCCCTCCTCCAGCAATGGGTTATCATTCTCCTCGACCATGGTCGCTATTTCTCTGGAACTACTTGCAAGAATTCAAAAATGCACGTTTCGAATCTTATTTATGCCTCTTGAATTTTTTCCACTACAGTGCACAAATCCAGATGTCAAATGTCAGCTCCTCCTTACTGACAGACGAGAAATGTTAATGAGTATATACTTTGATGAATAAAACGAACAAATGGGTGTATGCCAAAATAAAAAGGGTGTTGTTTGCATTTGATCATTAACATCGAGGAAATCGAAGGCTATTTATGCCGAAAGCCATCCCCTGGTGTGATAGAGGTGATCCAACAGTGTACCTTCTATAAAAGGTTCTACAACGTTCTATGGTTAAGTCAATGAAATGATAGATGAAATGAAATGATGTCGACATGATTCCATAAGTGCACTTCATCTTCTGGACAGATACATGATAGGTTTTTTAATAACATGGAAACCAATTGTTATTCAACATGATATTTATGCTGACCATGACAAAACAAGAGTCTGAAGTGCAACATGGCCATCTCCAAGACAATGGAAGTGGGCATAGCATCTACCCTTAGACAATGGAAGACTGGGGATCGATTGAGTCTTCAAGTGAAGGATACATTGGTAAGACTAACTAAATAACATTTGAAGGTGACAGAAATTTAAAAGTCTAAAAAATCTTGAACTACACAAGATGAAAATCTAATCCCTTCTATGAATTGTCTAAAAATATGGTCAGATTCAAAAACCTTAGTAAGGTTTTCGTAGTTCAGGGTTTATATAAAGCCACATAACATCTATTTTGACAATCTGAAGACCTGAGAAACATGGGGGTTCAGACTGAATTTCAGAAACTAGAAAATCTTGAGTTTGAGAACATGAAAAGTAGTTTTAAGGTATCAAAACCTGAATCTCATCTTATTCAACACAACTGAGTTCGTGAAAATCCTAAGGCAATATGAAGGGGTAAAAAAAATTCACGAATGTTTTTTAAGTACGTTATAGTAGTCAAATTATACTTTCTAATTCTTAAAAACTATGACATGAGATAACCAGTTATTAGAGTTATAGGCCAGAAGTGAAATTTCCTATCATTATTAATTCTTTATTCCTTGGGAGTAGGCCATAACCCCATGGGCATTGCTACTTTTCTAGCTGATTGGCTTTAAAGATATGTGACTATCCTATTTGAGGTTCTCGAAAGTCCTAGAGAGGGAGATTATGTGAATGACCTTAAACCCAAAACTTCTATCTTCCCCAGCATGAAACTATCGAAACCCATTTTAAAAATGTAACCTAGTGTGAAGAAACACTAAAAAACCCTGTTGGGGCAGGGGTGAATCCTAAAAGATTCAAATGTGAAGAGGTAGGGTCATGAAACGCATAACCTAAAAAATCCCCAAACTTTTAATGTACAAACATAAACCATAAACTTTGAGGCTCTTCTTCAAAGTCTCATCGTAGCCAAGACCATGGGCATCACTAATGCAAAAATTCTGGGTGATATACTAACTTGTCTCTAATCAAGTCTCAAAACTTGATGAGCCTCAAGCGGAGCACTGAACAACTCTATATCATGATCATTTGTCTTGGACTCGAGAAAAGGTTGTGACCTAAATTTTTATTGAAACCCTCAACCCTAGAGAGAAAAACATCTTGGCAAAATTTGAAACCCAAAAAAACCTCTAAACCTGAAACTTCTTTGACATCAAATCTAAAAAAATGAAAAACATGAAACTTATATTAATGTATAATGTGACTATCGTATCTGAAACCCCTAGTTCAACCCAAAAACGCCTAACCAACGCGATTTTTGTTGGAACCCCATAATCATGCAAGTGGTATGGCCAATCCTTAAAAAACCCTATATAGGTTAATCAACATAAAAACTCAAACCAGACACCCAAAACCCATGAATTAATAATAGTGTAGGTTTTTTTATTTCCATTGCATGGTTTTTATGCTACACCTACGTATGTACTTTAAGGTTAAATAGGTGTCGTCGAGATATCATGGGAGTTATGACTTCTCCACCTTCTTTAGAGTGGCGCTATATACTTACCCACTTCATATTTATACACCTCTAGTAAAGCTATATTTCTCATGCATTCTGGGTATACAAAGCTATCATGTGGTCTAGTGACATACTCGGTTCACCTCTCTATAAAAAGGAATTTATTACTCTCTCATGTGAATGTTGTATTTTATTAGTATGTCAAAGGTCTGTAGCCCACATTCAAGTCACATGGTGACCAAGCTCCTTTTGGTAAATCGAGGGTTTTAATTGTTTTATTGGTGATCTTATTTTGTTGGAAAATAGGTTCTCTGAGAGAGTTATTAAAAATTTATTGTCAAAGTGGTTTTTACCCTATTGAGGTATGCTCTTCTCTTATGTCTTTAGATGATCTGGAGTATCATCATGTGTTATTTAGAGGGAAGGATGTATTTATATGTCTTACTTTATGTTATGAAATTACTTGTATAATTCAGATTAAGAGCAACAATAGAACACCCAATGACACAATATTTCAGAATAATGATCTCAATATACAATTAGAATAGCTTCGCCACTTCGAGGGGGGCAACCTCCAAACCATATAATAAGACTCAATTTCTCAAAATGATGATGAAATACTAGCTACAATCCCCTATATATAATATTCATATGATGATGGCCATCACCAAGGCTGGCCTATTAAGCATAAGAAAGTATAAATGATATAATAAAATGATATGGTAAACCACAAGTCGGGTGCTCATATCCTAATAGAAGCAATAGGTTAAGGGTGTAGCATGCCCTTCCCCTTCAAACCAATGTTGTCCTCAACGCTGAATAATCCTAGATTTTGCTGCAGAAACCCTTCATCCTCCCAGGTAGCGATCTTTTATGCTCAAATTCTTCCACTTGATCAGATATTCCTTAATATCTCTAGTTCTCAACCTCTTAGTACATGTTTGCAGAATCTTCTCTGGCTCTAAAATGATTCTTCCTTCCTCATCAAGTTCTAGTAAACTCTGTCTGTGCTTCAAATTTCTATCCAATAACCTTCTACAGGCATGAAACATGGAATATTAGGTGTATGTGTGAAGATGGAGGCAACTCTAATTTATAAGCAACACTACCAATTTTCTGTAGAACCTAATAAGGGCCATAATATTTAGGAGCCAGTTTGTTTTCCTTTTTCTATTGCTTTAGGGACATCTGTTTGTAAGGCTAGAGACGTACAAAAACCCAGTCACCAATTTCAAAATGTCTTTCGCTACGATGTTGATCTGCTTGTTGTTTCATCTTGTTTTGTGCTAATGTTAAATTCTCCTTCAAACTAGCCAAAACCTGTTGTTGATGTTGAATGTGCCTTCTTCTTCCTCAACATTTCTGACCTTAGTTTGCACCCTCAAGGAGGAAGTGATAGAAGGTGGATGGTAACCATATAATGCTAAAAATGGGGTCATTTGAGAAGAGGTATGAAAATATGTGTTATACCACCATTGTGCATAGTGGTATCCATTTAATCCACCATTCCTTCTTATCTGATACAAAACAATGTAAATACCCCCTCTAAACATTTGTTGACCACTTATATTTGCCCATCAGTTTGAGGATGATAAGATGAACTGTGAGGTATCTGAGTACCCAAACATGAAAATAATTTCCGTCCAAAAATTACTTGTGACAATAGGATCACAATCACTTACAATTATCTTTGGGGTTCCATATAGCCTTTGAATTGTCTCCAAAAAAAATAGATACGATTGTACCTAGCTGCCAAATGGATGTGATAGGGCACAAAAATGGGCTTAATCTATGAGCCTATCCACAATCATGAAAATAACATTCTTACCCTCTGAACAAGGCAATCTGGTGATGGAATCCATGGAGACCTACTCCCATCTATGCCTAGGAATTGGTAAGGGTTGCAACAGACCTGGTGTTTTAATTTTTTCCGCTTTTTTTCTATTGGCACACTAAACACTCTGATACAAACTTTTGTATATCCCCCTTGATTCCTTCCCAAAATAATTGTCTTTTTATTTGATGAAATGTCTTCAAAAACCTAGAGTGTCCTCCAACAGGTGAGGCATGTAGCTCTGCAAGAATCTTATGCTTCAACTCAGAATTTTTACTCAAGTATAACCTGTCCTTGTACCATAGGGCATTACCTTTCCACTCAAATTTTTTAGATGTCATAGATCCTTGCTTGATATTATATATTAGAGATTTTGTATCCTTATCTTGATCCCATTCCAATCTTGCTTCATCCACTCAATTGGTCCATCAACATGGACATTCCACATAGTAAGGCATTTGCGGATGTATTCCTTCTAGACAATGCATCAGCTACTAAATTTTCTTTACCCTTTTTGTATACGATTTCAAAATCATAAACCAACATTTTTGTTACCCGCTTTTGTTGTTCCTCAGATGATAACCTTTGCTCCAAAAAGTATTTGAGACTATCATGATCAGTTTTTACCTTGAAGTGTCTACCCATGAGATAGGGACTCCATTATTTGACCGCATAAAAAATAGCCATCATTTCTTTCTGATAGACAGGTTTGAGTATATCTTTTCCTTTGAATTGGTGACTCTCAAATGTAATTGGTCTTCCTTCCTACATTATAATTACTCCCAATCCTAATCCGGAAGCGTCACATTCAACAATGAAAGTTTTTGAGAAGTTAGGAGTAGCCAAAACTAGGGTGCTGCACATGGCTTCCTTCAGTTGCTCAAAGGATTTAGTGGCTACGTCTGTCCAATGGAAGGCATCCTTCTTTAGCAATGCAGTGAGTGGGGTTGCTATTTTACCATATCCCCACACAAATCTTCTGTAGTACTCTGTTAGTCCTAGGAACCCATGAATATTTTTTATATTTTTGGGCCTTGGCCATTCCACCATAGCTTTGATCTTCTGAGGATCAACTTTGACGCCTTCATGGGATACAATATGACCCAAGTACTCTACCTCTTGTACACCAAAAGAACATTTGGATGGCTTTGCATACAGAGTATGTTTCTCCTAAACTTCCAACACATTATTTACATGTTGTAAGTGTTCTTCCCATGTCTTACAGTAAATCAATATGTCATCAAAGAAAACTAATACAAATTTCCTTAAAAACGACCTAAAAATAGTGTTCATCAAGCTTTGAAAGGTTGAGGGTGCATTTGTAAGACCAAAAGGCATTACCAAAAACTCATAATGGCCCTCATGAGTCCTGAAAGTCATTTTATGAACATCTTCCTCTTTTATTCTAATTTGATGGTACCTCGAACGAAGATCTAATTGTGTGAAATAAATAGCACCATGCAATTCATTAAGTAAATCATCAATTACTGGAATAAGAAACTTATCTTTGATGGTGTACTTGTTGAGTTCTTGGTAATCTGGACACATCCTTCATGTTTCATCCTTCTTGTGTACCATGACCACTGGTGAAGAATATGCACTCTGGCTAGGCATGATGATACCTGCCTTCAACATTTCCTGAACCATTTTATCGATCTCACTTTTCTGGAAATATGGGTATTTGTATGGTCTGATGTTAGGTGTTTGGATCCCTGCAATCAACTGAATGGCATGATCATGATCCCTAACCGGTGGTATTCCCTTTGGAATTGCATCAAAAATAGATGAGTGAGCATCAACAATCTTCTGAAGATCAGGTGGCATTGAAGACTCTGTATTTTGTACTTCTATGGAAAATAGCTTTGTTATAAAGCCATCCACTCCTTTTTTGATAACCTTCTGCATCTAATGAGAGCTAATAATCTGTGGAGACTTAGCTACCATCCCATTCAATTGTATTTTCCTTCCATCTAAATGAAATCGCATGAATAATTCTTAGAAATTCATCTCTATAGTACTTAAGGTTGTGAGCCATTGAACCCCCAAAACAATATCTTCCCCTCCCATAGAAATAGACAAACATAGGTGAGTCTAACATGTAGTCTACCATGGAAAGCTTGATACTATGACACTTTCCTATGCACTTGACTATCACACCATCCACAATCATAACTTGCATTTTTGGAGCTGGGTAAATAAAACAATTGAGGCGGGCAGCTAACTTACTATTTGTGAAGTTATGAGTACTCCCCAAGTCAATCAACACCGTCACCTTCTATTTTTTGAGATAGTCAATAACCTTGAGTGTTTGAGGAGTACTAATACCTGACAATGCATGGTAAGAAATTGTAAGTTGGTGATCCTCTACTTCATCTTCTACTGGTTCCTCAGTCTCTCCTATAATTTCAGCTTCCTCATCATCCTCATTACATCCATCAATATAGAACAAATTCTTCTCAACACATTTATGTCCCAGTCCATATTTTTTATCACAATTAAAACATAATCCTTTTGCTATCTTTTCTTCCATTTGTTGAGGAGTCAATCTAATTTTCCTAGCAAATGAAGGGGAAGAGATACTACGATCTCTGGTGTTAATGAAAGGTGGCCTCCTACTACAAAGAATTTTTTCCTCTGCACAACATGCCATGATAATAGAACCATAAAGCTTTATTGGATTAAATATATGTACATCATGCTTGATGTGGTCCTTAAGACCCCCAAGAAATAGGTCATTCAGATTCTCTTCTAGAATATTAGCCACCCTTAAGGATAGGTTTTGGAATTGATGTACATAATATTTGACTGATCTTGTTTGCCATAAATTTTCTAATTGACTAAAGTAGTTCTCTAAAACACTGGAACTATAGTGCAATTGCAACTCCTCGGTAAAAATTGTCCAAGTGACACCTAGACCATTCTTCTGCCTCTGAGCACATAACCAATGATACCAAACAAATTGGTCAGGTTCTAGATATAGGGATTCCAATGTCACCTTTTGTCCTAATGGTATTTGATGTAACTCAAAGAATTTCTCCATTTGATTTATCCAATTCAGGGGATCCTTACCATGAAATTTGTGCATATCCACTTTCGGCATCATGTTCCATGGTTACGAATAACTTTGATTCTGATGGAACTGGAAAAGTGATCCAATATGGTTAGTTTGTCCATGATTTTGAGCTGAAGTTCCTCCTTGGTTGATATGGGCCAGATTTGGGCCGTACTGGTTACCCTTTACATGTTGCATGATATCATCCAACCGATGATTGATTTGGGCTATGTCTCCTTTAGAGGCCATCTCAAATTGTACATTTCGCAACTCATACTCAAGTTGGCTCACCTTATGATCAACTGAGGTAAACCCTAATGCTAAGGAATCTTTATTTACTCCTTCTGACTCCATCTCTTCAATCACTACCCCATCTTTATCTGGGGTTTTACCCGGAGTAACCAGATTTTTTTTGCTCTAGTGGAAGGCCCCACCATGATGTCAAACCTTAGGGTTTAAGGTTTTGATACAGTTTTGGCCGAATAAGAAAAAACACATAGAAAATAATAATACTAATTTTTTGAGAGCTTTTCGAAAATGTAAAGAACTTGAAATTTTTCCACAATTTACACCCTAGGGAGCGATTTTATGAAAAACCCTAAATTTGTAATAAATTTTGCAAAATAAATTTAAAAAGTCTGAAATTTTTAGGGAACCTTACTTGAAATGTTTCACAACTATGGTAAAAGTATATCCCACCAATTCTCTTTGGTTTGAAATATATTGCGGAAATTAAAAAAATTAGGGTTTTTTCCCTAATTTTGGCCCAGATCGCGGCTCTGATACCACTTGTAATGAAATTACTAGTATAATTCAGATTATGAGCAGCAATAGAACACCAAATAACACAATATTTCATAATAATGATCTCAATATGAAATTATAATAGCTTTGCCACTTCGAGGGGGAAACCTCCAAAGCATATAATAAGACTCAAATGCTCAAAATGATCATGAACTACTACCTACAATCCCCTATATATATTATTCATATGCTATGGCCATCACCAAGGCCGACCTATTAAGCACGAGAAAGTATAAATGATATAATAAAATGATATGGTAAGCCACAAGTTGGCTACTCATATCCTAATACAAGCAATAGGTTAAGGGCGTAGCACAATGGAAGCTGCCAAGTATCCAAACAGTGCACCTCTAAAGGTTAAGCCCAAAAGGGTAGACTCAAATGAGTACCAAGCCTCTACGCGTCCAGAGCCCCAAAATTTACATCGGTCATTGAAAAGTCTTCGACTCAGCGAAAGGTGCCAGTTGTCTAAATGACGCAATTCTAAGATGGGAGTCTTAGATAGAGACTCAAACTTGCACCATCCCTCCACGTAGCCAAGGGTCAACAAAGGTCAAAAAGGAGAGCGGGCCCAAAATTGACTAAGTATAGAGTGCAGGTAGAAGGTGCCATGTGTCTTAACGACGCTCCTTCAAAGGTAAAATCCTGAGTGGGTTTTCAAATGAGCGCGGGCCTTCCACGTGTCCCAGAGTCCAAAAAGGGACAAAGTTGGGGTTGAATAGTCAAAGTAGAAGTAGGCCAGTGGAAGGAGCCAGGTGTTAACATGATGTTCTTTTAAAAATTAAAATTTGGGACAGGTTTCCAAATGAGCACCAACCCGCCATGTGTCTAGAGTTTGCAGTCAGCCATTGAAAATTCCAAAATCAAGTGGAGGCCTCCACATTTTTTGACTGCGTAACTTCAAAGGTAAAATCTAGGGGTTGTTTTCAAACGAGCGCCAAGCCCACGTGTCTAGGGTCAGACTTTTGGCTCCGCCAAGAAAAGGACTCAGGAAAAATACAAAGGGACACCGTGGAGCCTGCAAAAGCCACCACGTGTCAATCTGGTGCAATTTCAGGAGTGCAAGGAAGGGGTTGAATCTCCAAGAAGCATGAGGCTACCACGTGGACCCGATATGGATAGACTTTTTAAATATTGTGCTCCCGCGACCCAAATATTCAAATGGCCATATCTTTTGACTGGAAACTCATATTTGGGGGAGAAGACTTTTTGGAAACATCTCGACACCCTCTATGCCATGGAAACATAAAATATTATCTTTAGTAGGCTTTGGTGGGTGAAAAATAAGAAAATTTCTCCCAGGAAATTAATACAGAATCTATTTCTCTAACAACCAGATCTGGATTTGATCTAATCCGTCATTCTTCCTCCTTCAACACTGCCAAAAAAGTAATCAAGGAACTAGACTTGAAAGATTGTGGGAAGATCCAGAAGTGCATTAAGGAGCGGTGGTTGAGCTTTCAAAGCAGGATTTAATGCGTTCGAGGTGGTTGAGCATCAGGATTCAAATTTTTCCCTCCTCTCTCTCTTATTCTTCCTATATATTGTAAATGAGGAAGGGCATATTCAAAGGGTTGGTCATTGTTTTCTCTCCTTATCCCCCTCTCTCTTTTCTTCCTAGGATAGAATGCAGATTCTAAGCCTCCTCCCATGGCTTTGTAATGGAATTTCTTGCCTCTTGCCCACTGACGATGTACCGTGTAACATTTTGGAGCAATAGAATCTGTTTCGTGATGCATTTGTCCATCCTTGGCTTATTTTGTTGTCTCTTCTTACCTCTCATCATTGCAGGGTATATTGTGCATATTCTGATGTTTGTTGTAGGTCATGGGAGCTATGTTTAATGGGTTTTGAAGTGGTGTTCTATGTGAAATCTATCTCTAGACCGTGGTGCATTCTGTCCACCCTCTCCTCTGCTCACCTCTCTCCACTTCAGGCAGTCGGGTTTGTGATCATCCACTTCCTTTTCTGGTGTATCACCGCTTAGTGTAGGCTCTTTCACCCTCTCTCTATTCTCCCTGTCCCCTTGGAATGGTTAGATTAGGTTAGTTAGATTCTACCTACACTGGAGTAGCTTGTGGCAGGTAGATTAGGAAGCAAGAACCGGCTTTCTCCGGAGGTCCATCTCAAGTTTTGCAATGTCCCACAGCTTGAGAGATGGTCCCATGTTGTGCAATCACACCGGATGCCCCACTTCACCTAAAAGTTTTGGCACACCTGGTGGGATAGGTCTGAAGCACCTTACCAATTCATCTTAGCAGGTTGGTGTGTTCCTGTTGAGATTCAGCCTTTTGAGGCACATGCAAGCACATCTGACCACTCTATCTGGTCAACAACCCTATCTCTGAAGTTGTAGACCTTTTCCATCCATTTCCACCCATTTTCATCCATTTTCTTCTTCCATCTCTTTCATTTTCTCCCATTCCATGAAGTTGTGCAATCATGGCTTCATTTCCTTCTTGGAACTCACACTTACAACAACAATGCAGTTCACCTCCAATGCATTTCCCAACTCCTCCAAATCAGCATTATAATCAGATCTAGGACCATTATGCTTACCCATATGAGCAGGGTCAAAGTCAGTTTGGCCATAGAGCTTATCAAGAACAAGGGGGCACATACAATGGTGACAACTATGTGGAGAATGTTGGTTTGCTGGAGAAGATTCAAAAAATGGAGGCTGACATGGTTCAGTCAAGGGCCATAACACAAATGAAGGCATTCAAGATTGGTTGCAGAGCACCTTGTCCATGGGGAGGCCCTTTTCCAAGACATTACAGCCCTCAGGAGAAGCTTGACTTCATGGTTGAAGTGTTGCCTCAGCTTACATAGTGGATTGAGGACATTGAGGCTTATGAGAAAAGTGTGAGACAACCTTGTCAATGGGTAAGTCAATCACCAGCTCCTTGTCCTTCATTTTCTCTTTCTCAAACTTTACCATTTCAGCATGATCAAGAGTCAAGCCCCTCACTTGCTGCCCCAAGTGTTGATTTCATTCCTCCATCTCCTGATCTTCCACCCCATTTCAATTCTTCTCCCCTTTTCTTTCCCAAGCAGTCATTCCCTCCAAAGAAACAAGAAGTTTCCACCTCCCTCCCCACCACAAACAATTGCAAAGCTGGTTGAACCCCAATCTGTCACTCCTCTTACTTTCCCAAGTCCATGTTAGGAAGAGACTCAAGAATCCAGTCAAGGAAAACAACAAGAAGTGGAGCCCAACAAAGAAGAAACGACAAACAATCTGAAGAGTTGTGCTGCTAAATTTGGGTTTACAAAGATCCCCTTGATGGTCAAGCCAATAGAGGAGGTCAGGGTTGAAGAACCAGTGGTGGCTGAGGCTGAGTTTGCAGTAGAAGAAGAACAAAAACAAGAAGAAGAAGATCAAATTTTTTTGCTCTGAATGCAGTGTCCATGATGGCACTTTATCTGAAGAGGATGCTAATTTGATCCAAGCTGCACAACCAGTTAAAGAGGAGGAACAATCAGCTCCAAGTCCCATTGAAGAGGAGCAGCTAGGAGAGATCAAATCAGAGTTGAAGCCACTCAATGAAGAAGGCATCATTGAATATTTTTTTCTTTCATTTCAAGGGCCTAATTTGATTGATGAACCCATGATGGAGGAGGATCATACAGTTTCAAAGGCCCCAAGTGTGGAGCAGGCCATAGAAGAACCTTCAGTTCTTCCTCCCACTTCATCCCCTTCAAGCTCTGATGTTGAAGAAGAGTTTGAACTTTCAAACTTCATGTTTGAGGAAGAGGGAAACCATGGTGAGCTAGTTGCAGATCAGGAGGACACCATGGAGGAGGTCGAGCACATGCAACAGGACAACAAGGAGACAAATTATCTGTCTGACTTGGAGGACTGCTTTGATGGAGAAGAGCCCATGGAGATTACATCATTTGCTCCTCCTCCATCCATCTTCCAAGCATATGAGCCTGCTACCATGAAGGAGAGCATTCAAGGACAACAACTTACACTTCATAATAATCCTCTAGAACCAAGGTTGGAAGATATGAGTCTTCCATGTTCTTCACAAGAGAAGGAAGAGAAAAGGCAAGAAGATGTCATCATCTCTCTCACACCATCCATCCAAGAAGGTCCACAAAAAGACTCCATTTTTGGAGTTAAATTTTAGAGAAAAGGGCACATTCAAAGGATCAGACCGTGCCCGATCAGGTACTTGGCTTCATTAGAGCCAGGAGAGAAGCCAAAACCAGTCATGCCTACTTCAAGGCATGAGGACGAGCATCAAAGTACCAAGGGTCATCATCAACACCTCCAGGAGTCCAATGCCAATCAACTTGAGGAGGTATTTTTGGTTGATGTAGATACCTTGATGATTTGGGTGGAGGACCGGCTTATAGTCAGTTTTTCACTCATACAAGCAGCCATATTTAATGTCAAATCATTTGCATGGCTGCCCCTCTTGAGAAAGGGAAGCTACTTCTCCCTTCCTGTAGTAGGCTTTGTTTATCGCCCTTTTCTCTCTGGTTAGTTTAGGAGTAGGAGTAGACTTTGTTTCCAGCAGAAGAAGTGCCCGTGCACACTCTGCATGTCTCATTTGAGGCATGTATGATTTTGTTTTTGTACATAAGTTTTGTTCATATTGCTCCAGAGCTACTGAGGCCAGGCCCTTCACTATTCATGGCAGAAGACTCATAGTTTCCTGTAACAGTTGCAAATTTAAAAATAAAACAAATGCAGAGAAACTAAAGCCATCTTCAAAACAGTCCATTCAGGGATAGATGAAAGCCCAGGTCAAAACAATTTTCTACTCTCAGAAGCCTTGTTTCAAGATTTCTTATGAAAATTGAGAGTGCGGACGCACGGGCAGGTTCAAGGTCACTAAGAGCAAGCAGTCGGGCTCGCAGCGGCTCGAGGATCAGATTTTCAAAGCAAAAGGATCAGTATCAGGCTATTATTCTTGACTCCATGCCCAATGGATGCTTCAAGGCTGCTGGTCCCTCCATCTAGCAGGCAGATGCCCTTATGAGTCACCAAATTGTTATCCCAATTTTTCCCCCGGGGTAAAATTGGATCAACCACGACCCCACACAGAAGAAACCAGAGAAATCACGTTCAAATCCTATAATTAGGCAAAAGAGGGACTCTAAAATGGAGTGGCAGGGCCTGCAAAAGATCAAATGACCCCATGTAAGAAGAAATTCAAGAAAACGGTTCCGTCATTCAAGCCTATGCTTCAAATCCAATAGACAAGTTACATGCAGGCTCTACAATGGAGTAAGAGGGTCATGGAAAGAGTAAACAAAAGGAAGAAACTAGAAGCTCAAAGGAAAAGAAATGGTGAAGGTTTGAAGTTTTCAGGCTCTACAAATGATTCAAAATGAGCCCCAAAATTGGCTAGGTATGGAGGAGACAATGAAAGTTGTCAAATTTCCAATTGGCACACCTCCAAAGGTTAAGCCAAAAAGGCATACTCAAATGAGCGCCAAGTCTCCACGCATCTAGAGCCCCAAAAGTTACTTGGTCATTGAAAAGTCTTCAACTCAATGGAAGGTGCCAAGTGTCCAAACGACACAATTCCAAGATGGGAGTCTTGGGCGGAGACTCAAACTTGTGCCAGCCCTCCACGTAGCCAATGGTCAACAGAGGTAAAAAAGGAGAGCAGGCCCAAAACGACTAAGTATAGAGTGAAAGCGGAAGGAGCCACATGTCTTAACGACTCTCCTTCAAAGGTAAAATCCTGAGTGGGTTTTCAAATGAGCGTGGGCCTTCCACGTGTCCCAGAGTCCAAAAAGGGATAGAGTTGGGGTTGAATAGTCAAAGCAGACACAGGCCAGCGGAAGGAGCCAGGTGTCAACATGACACTCTTTCAAAAAGTAAAATTTGGGATGGGTTTCCAAACGAGCGCCAACCCGCCACATGTCCCAGAGTTCGAAGAGGTGTAGTTAGCCATTGAAAATTCCAAAAGCAAGTGGAGGCCTCCACGTGTTTTGATTGCGCAACTTCAAAGGTAAAATCTAGGGGCTGTTTTCAAACGAGCGCCAAGCCGTCACATGTCTAGGGTCAGACTTTTGGTTCTGTCAAGCAAAGGACTCAGGAAAAATACAAAGGGACACTGTGGAGCCTGTAGAAACCACCATGTGTCAATCCAACACAATTCAGGAGTGCAAGGTAGGGGCTGAATCTCCAAGAAGCGTGAGGCTGCCACGTGGACCCGGTACAGATAGAGTTTTTAAATATTGTGCGCCTGCGACCCAAATATTCAAATGGCCATATCTTTTGACTGGAAACTCAGATTTGGGAGGGAGAAGACTTTTTGGAAATTTCTTGACACCCTATATGCCTTGGAAACATAAAATATTATCTTTAGTAGGCTCTGGTGGGTGAAAAATAAGAAAACGTCTCCCAGGACATTAATATAAAATCCGTTGCTCCAACAACCAAATCAGATTTGATTTGATCCGTCATTCTTCCTCCTTCAACACGCCAAACAAGTAATCGAGGTAGAATTGATAGATTGTGGGAAGATCCAGAGTGGGAATTAAGGGGTGGTGGTTGAGATTTTAGAGTAGGATTTAATGCGTTGCGAAGGTGGTTGAGTAGGATTCAAAATTTCCCCTCCTCTCTCTCTTATTCTTCCTATATATTGTAAAGGAGGGGCATATTTGAAGGGTTAGTCATTGTTTTCTCTCCTGCCCCCCTCTCTCTTTCTTCCTTAGGGTAGAATTCGGAGTCTAAGCCTCCTCCCATGTCTTTGTAATGGTGTTTCTTACCTCTAGCCCACTGACGATGTACCGTCTAACATTTTGGAGCAATAGAATCTATTTTGTGATGCATCTATCCATCCTTAGCTTATTTTGTTGTCTCTTCTTACCTCTCTTCATTGTAGGGTATACTGTGCATATTCTGATGTTTGTTGCAGGTCCTGGGAGTTGTGTTTAATGGGTTTTGAAGTGGTGTTCTATGTGAAATCTATCTCTGGACCATGGTGCATTCTATCCACCCTCTCCTTTGCTCAGCTCTCTCCGCTTCAAGCAGTTGGGTATGTGATCATCCACTTCTTTTTCTGGTGTATCACCACTTAGTGTAGGCTCTTTCAACCTCTCTCTCTTTCTCCCTATCCCCTTGGAATAGTTAGGCTAGGTTAGTTAGATTCTACCTGCATTGGAGTAGCTTGTGGCAGGTAGATTAGGAAGCAAGAACCGACTTTCTCCAGAGGCCCATCTCAATTTTTGCAATGTCCCACAACTTGAGAGATGGTCCCATGTTGTGTAATCACACCAGATGCCCCACTTCACTCCCGGGCCATTCGGGGGTGCTGTGATTCTGCACTAACAAGACCCACTTAGCTAGATCAACCAATTTGAGATTTTTGGATCTATATCAGATACCATGTGGGAAAGAGGTTGTTATGATGTCTTTATATCTAGAGCCTGAACAATTCACTTGGTATTGATGGTTGTGTACTCAAAGGGAGAAAGAGGCTCTCAGTGTCACTTAGGATGTGTTAACAGAAGAGTTGCAAATGCACTACATTAGTAGTGTAATAGATAACTACTTCATCTAATTAAAGTAGTTAAGTAAAATAGGGCTGGTCAAGGATCATGTTCATCAATTAAAAAACATATCTCTACATGTAGAGATGATTACAAAGGAGAATATGAATAAAATTGTTTTAGGAGATCTCAAAGACCAATTGAACATGAGATACAGTTGTTTAATTCTTTTAATATTTTGTATTCTATTATCTTACCATGTAAGGTAAAGGAGAATGTCTTATCTAGTAAGAGGCAAGTAGTCACTAACATTAAAGATCATAAAACCCATCAATATTATTCCCTTAATCTACTAAGTTGACACCTCGACAAATTGAAGAAAAAAGGAAAAAAGGATTATGTTTCAATTGTGATACCATGTATATTTAGGGAGATAAATGTGTTGAAAAGACGTCATTATATATTAAGGGTTCCACTAAAGATGGAGAGGATGAAGAAGGGGAGTTTGAGCATGCAAAATATTCAATAATTAGTACCCCTTAAACCATAAAGGTAATGGGATTCTTGAAAAAACAAAGGGTGACAATGTTGATTGACTCAAGAAGAACTCACAACTTCATTAATCATAAGTTAGCTATACACTTGAATTGTATTTTTATTCAACCCTAGATTTTCAGGTTGTGATTGCAGACAAATGTATTATTAGTTATCCAAGAAAACACCATAACATTTAAGTCTCCATGGGATACTACATGTTAACTTGTCCCATGCATGCCATCCTCATGCTAGATGAGGGAGCATACATCATGTTTGGATTTTGATGGCTTACTACCTTATGAACTATTGAGATGAACTTCCAAGAGTTTTTTGGGGATTTTCATTCAATGGGTAAAAATTTTGAGTTGCAAGGGTTGTGTGCAAATTCTCCATATTTGGTGAGCTCTCAAAAAATGTGGAAGACATTGAATAAGGGTGCATATAGATTTATGACGCTTTTTTTAATGGAAGTACTACATATAAATGGTCTTCTAATGTCAAATTTGTAGGCCATCATTAATGGGCAATCACTTAGTTTTGGGGATATGCTTAAAGGTTTTCCTCTCAATTGAGATCATGATCATGCCATTCAATTAGTACTAGGAAGGCAACCAACCAATATCAAGCCTTATTAGTACCCATATCTATAAAAGAGTAAGATCGAGAATATAGTGCAAGAGATGTTGGAAGTGTGTATTATTCGTCATAGTCAGAGTGTTTACTCTTCGTTAATAGTGATGGTGCATAAGAAGGATGACACTTGGCACATGTGCCCTGCCTATAGGGAGCTCAAAAAATACACAATGAAAGATAAGTTTCCTATTCCTATAATTGATGATTTGCTAGATGAGTTACATGGTGTTGTTTATTTTACTAAATTATATCTTCAATCGAGTATCATCAAATAAAAATTCAAGATGAGGGTATTCATAAGATAACATTTCAAATTCATGAGGGTCAACATGAGTTTTAAGTGATGTTATTTGTCCTTGCCAGTGCACCATATACATTTCATAGCTTGATGAAATCTATCTTTTGGTATTTTCTATGAAAATTTGTCTTTGTATTTTTTGATGACATATTAATATATAGCAATACATGGGAAAATCACTTGTTTCATATGTATCAATTGTTAATGACTATTATTCAATATCAAACAACATCAAATTTGTACCAAACCTTCCACGTGTTCATGTGGAGTGAAAGAGGTGGAGTATTTGGGTCACATTTTCTCCCATGAAGGTGTATAAATAGACCCTTGCAATATCAAGGCTATGGTGGAATGGAAAGTTCCAAAAAATACTCAAAATCCTTCGAGGATTCCTAGGGCTTATAGGTTACTACCGTTGTTTTGTAATAAATTATGGCACCATAGTTGTACCACTCACATCGTTGTTGAAGAAGGATTCCTTCCAATGAAATGAAATTGCTACCAAGTCATTTGATTCACTAAATGAGACCATGTGCACTCCACTAGTATTGGATACCCCATATTTTTATAAGACCTTCATCATGGAATGTGATGTATTGGGCTATGATATGGGGGAAATAATCATTCAAGAAGGATGGCACATCACATCGAGAGTCTCCAACTCAAAAGAAAAAAATCAATAAAGCCCATATATGAGAAGGAAATGATGACTATTCTTCACACTATCAACAATGGATACCATATTTGATAGGTAGAGAATTTAAGGTAATTAAAAATCATGATAGTCTCATGCATTTCTTGGAAAATATGTTTTTATCTAAGGAATAACAAAAATAGGTAACAAAAAAATTGGGATACAAACTTGTTCAATCATTTATAATAAAGGGAAAGAAAATGTCATGGTAGGTGCACTATCTAGGAGTGATGAATCCATAGAGACATATGTAATTTTAATCTCGCATGTTATTGAGTGGATGAGGCAAGGCCAAAATGGAAGAATGACACAAAAACATAGTTTTTGATTCAATATCTCTAATACGATGCTATAATACTAGAAAACATTGTGGATAGGGAGAATCTCCAATTTGATGCTATAATACTAGAAAACATTATGCGGATAGGGAATTCCCTATGCTACAAAGATAATCTTTACCTGTGCATGACTCATTCCATAAAGCAAAAATTCTTGTAGAGTTGTATGCATATCTAGTACAGGGGAATTCGGGATTCTTGAAAACTTATCAAAGGATCAAGAAATATTTCATTTAATAAGTAATCAAGGAGGAAGTCCAAATATATGTGACATAATGTATGTTATTTTAGTAAAACAAAAGAAAGACCATTAAGACACCAAGTCTTCTTCAACCCTTATTTATTTGAAACCAAAGGTGGGAGGAGGTTTTTATGGATTTCATTACAGGGTTACCCAGGTCAAAAGAGGAAATATCATCATGGTGGTAGTGTACAGGATCACAAATATGCACATTTTTGTGTAGTATCTACTTTTATTAATACAATTCAAAAGTTACATGGTACCCCAAAGATCATAGTAAGCGATCATGATCCTATCTTTACTAGTAAATTTCGAACGGGTTTCTTTTCATGTTTGGGTAATTAGTTGATACATAATTGATCATATCATCCTTGACCTCATGGGAAAATAAAGGTATTCAACAAATACCTCGAGGATATCTTCATTAGTTTACTTCAGATAAACATGAAAGGTGGGTTCATTGGTTGTTACCAGTAGAATGGTGTTACAACACTACCTTCCATACATATTCTATAATTTCTCCATTTTTAACATTATATGGGTACCAAACACAATTTGTCACCTCTTCCTTAAGGGTACAAACAAAGGTTTGAGTTGTGGGGAGATCACATTTAGCACCAACATGAGGTATTATCTAGTTTTAAGGAAAACTTGGGCATGACACAAAATCGCATGAATTTGCAAAAAAATAAAAACAAGAGTGAAAGGTTTTTTATGTTGGTGATTGGGCCTTTTTGAGGCTTAAACCCTTTAATAAAATGTCCTTAAAAACAAAATAATGATAAAAATTTGGATCTTTAGTATTATGGTCCTTATTAAATCTTGCAGAGAATAGGTAGTATGACATACAAGTTGAAGTTACCTCATTTTGCATGGATACATTCAGTATTTCATGTGTCCTACTTGAATAAGGTCATCAAACAAAATATATCAATGCAAAAAGAGTTACTAAAAATAGATGAATAAGGTAGAGTCATTGTGGGCCCTAAGGATATCCTTTAAATATGAACTAAGAAGCTATGAACTAGAATGATTCTCGAGTACTTGATCATATGGAAGAATATGGCAAGCGAGGATGCAACATGAAAGGGTGAATATTTTTTGTGGTTCCATCTAGAAATAATAAATGTTGAGTAAAACATAAATTTAAAGGGGAGGGGCATGTTATTCCCTTAATCTATATCATGTATTAGATTATGTATGGTTGACTTGTGGCTAACATATTATCTTTATTGTTCATATATTCATTTTTGATGCTTCATATCATTACTAAGGTCAGCTTGGGTGATTTTCATAGTATAAGTATGGTGTATATAAGAGGTAGTGGTGAGAACTTGATCGTCATATTGAGAATTTGAGTTTCAAAGTAAGGTTGTGGAGGTTGCCCCTTGAAGTGGCTAAGTCACTTATACTTAAATATTATGATCTTATCTCTCTCATTTGGTGTTCTATTGTGTTTATTCTTCTAATATATATAGGTAATATCTTACATGGATCTTGTTTCCATTGGTGTTATATATGATTATTATAAGGATTGTTTAATTTTATTTGTTCACAATCTGCCATCTCTAACTCTTGCATGTTATATTCAAAACCTTTGTGTGTTTGTAAAGCCCCCCTTGATTATGGGATATATATGCGACATTTCCTAACCGTTTTTTCTTTTTATTGTATTAAATATATTTGGATTTGATTTTTATCACTATAAAATGTACTCATATATGCATATAAAATTCAACATAGGTTTTGATACTTAGATTCTTATAATGGACATTCTCATAGTAATCAAAAAAATAAGGTATACTATTTCCAGTTCATCTTTTATATATTCCATCAAAATATTGATTATTTAAAGATATATAATGTAAAAATAGGGTTAATCTAAATGATACAATTACTATATATAAATACTATAATTTAAATTGAGAAACATAGCAACATACAATAAATGTGCAAATCCTAAATAATATATTGATCATTATCATTAATAAAAAAATCTTGGAAGTTAGATAAAGAAAGTTAGGGTTACGGTTGGAAAGTTTACACTGTTGGATAAGATTTGGAAGTTGAACAGAGGACCAATACTGTAGAAATGGGTTGTGTAGAGTGTCATTAATTTGATTACAAAATTTGGAATGTTAAAATTGATTGTAGTGTAGGTTCTCTTGAACTAGACATAAATATATTGAATTTTTTTATGTGGCCAATTCTTCCCTCTAATGATATGACGTAGATATTTGTTTTGGAACGTAAATTATTTGTCTCTAGGTTAGAATATGTGATTATATGTTTATGATCACACCCATATAACTGGATATAACTTCTCCTTTGTGAAATTCTAGGTCTTCTGAAATATCTAAAAAGGGGTTGGTCCAAACATGATAGACTTACTTCACCCCACCCCTAATTGTGTGATGATGTTGCACTATGTACCGAAAACTCTGAAGAGGGATCAAGTTGCAGATTTTTCTCCCTCCAGTTGAATATATGTTAATGTGGAATAAACAATGTTTTGGAAATACCCTAACAAGGCCTCCATCAATTTGGAAATAATCTTTAGTGTGAGTTATAACATGTGATAGTGATTTGGGGTAACAACTTGGGATGTATTTAGACTTGATAACCTATTGATGTGCTTATAGAGTGATTTTGTAATGATAGTCCTTTTTAAATTTCTTGAGTGTGAAATCCCTAGATAGCCAAAGATGTCACTAATCAGTAGGCTCGTGATTTTATATATGGTTTTTGAAAATTACTTTCCACTTGATCAACCCTAATACTTTTTTTGATTTGTAAAAAAGAGGGTTAGTGGATCCCTCACCCTTTCATTAGTCATCATAAATATATTCATTATTAATTTCAATTTCACAACACAGGTGACCAAACAAACTAATTACATAGAGTCTTAGGTAAAAATTTACTAAACCCTAGGAGGATCAAGTGAGCAAGTCTTTCACAACAAAACAAGTCTTCAATAGAGAAAATAGGTCTTCTATAGCCCCACCAAATCTAAACTAATATTTCTTTTACAACACAAACCAAATCTGTTGCATTATGAATTTAATATATCAAATTATATCATCTCCCACCCCCTAGCATCCTTTTCCTTTCCTCCAAAACACCCTACTTCCTCCATCATATAAATAACCTTGTGTTCAATATGCTTAATGATATCTTGACTATATAGTTCTTTGTTTTATAGTTCATTTTCCTTGTCCTTAGAACTCCATGTTTCTCATTTTTCCACTCTTCTTACAAAATTCCCACCTTTTCTTCGCTTCTTACTCTAGATTCCATAACTCTATAAGATCTCCCTTCCATATATATTATTTTCCTCCCCACAACTTCTCCATCAGATCATCCTTATCCTAGTCCTACCTCTTCAAAAAAATCTTGGTCATAAAAAGCTACCAATTTCAAAATCCCCTAAAATCTCTCCAAGTAATAGAAAATAACATATCCCTCAAAAATAATTATCTCCTAGTCCAACCAACATAGTCCAATTGTATAAAAAATTAAACTCCAAATACATCCCAAATAACTCATCCTCAATTCATTCATGTAGCCACAACACCATACTTTCATAGTAGCTCCAAATTAGAAATTGTTTCATCATAAACCAAATTTCTACAGAATAAGGATATGCATTCCCTATTATATTATCTCTCCTTTATCTATCTCTTAAGGCTTCATTTCCTTCAATCACTCAGTTCTCAAATCCTTCAAAACCCTTTCCAAAAGAAAGTCATTGATCTTGAACAATGAAGACCCTACCACCACTAGTTTAGCTCCATCATCTCATCCTTCCTCCTAAAACAATCTTGATCCAAGTATGAAAATAGTCATCATTTATCTTTCTAAATAATAACATTCTTATTCATAAGGAATCAAGCATAAGAAAGGAGGTAGCCCCTCATCATATAAAAAGTTTCATTTTGGTTATAGAGAACATCTCTACCATAGTATTTTGACATCCCATTTTTACTACCTCTAAAGAGTCTTCAAATCATTTTTTCACCATGATTTCCATCCCCGATTCTTACTCTTTAAAGATAAGGATATTCCATTATTTATCACTTTGGTTTGAGAAATAGATATTTTGGGAATCAATTGTAAATCTTGGCCTTGTGCAAAGGCTTTGAATGTTGGCATGTCAGCTGACTTCTCTAGGTTTTGAATGCTCCCAACCTTCCCTAGTACTTCTTGAGTAACTATTCTTGTTATAGCCAAATTTATAGCCTTTTTTGTAGCTAAACTTATAGCATTTTTGTGTATCCAAAGTGTAATGACAAGATTCTTCCATTTTTATTAGTTGCCTCTATCTTAGATTGAGGTTATGGATCAAGTTCAACTTCTAAGGTCTCTAGTAAGCATGCATCCTCCAATTGAATTGAGGATCCCCTTGTAAACTTTCTTTTCTAGTTCATACCTACTATGTTTTTTTCACTATCTACTTCATTTCTCTTTTAGGATACTCAATTTATTTGTTATTCCCTTTCACATTAGACTTAGAAGAAATGTTATTAACATTTTTCAAGAATTATCATTAACTTTTTTCTCCCTCAAGTTCAAAAACCTTTTTCATTTACCCCTTTTGCATAATAGCTTTAGTTCTTATCATTTTCTTTCTCCTTTTCTAAATTTAGTTTGAGCCCAAAGATGTTTGTCGAACAAGTTTTTGAAAGACCTTGGTGGGAGTATGCCTTATGAATTTATGTCCACTATGCTTTTTCAAATCATACTGAAAATTATTTTTCTTTCTCACATCTTCATAGTTAATTGGTTGAACCATATCTTTCCAATTTATATTTGAAATTGAAACATGAGGAAGACATTTTATAGCATCCACCCTAACCCATATACACTCAAACGAAACATCCTTCCCATAACATCTGAGATCTAATCAATAAAAACCATATATAGCTTCATTGATATTCTAACATATCTCCACCCACTAGAACTCTAGAGGTATAGAATATAGTTTGATCTAGAAAAACTTCAAGCCTCTATCAATATTTGGTTTCATAAGTTAGGTTGTCATAGCTACACCAAGATCTACCTCCCTTAAAAAACTAGTTATAGATTAAGATGCGATCTCTACATTCTGAATCATAAATTTTTACCAAAAAGCATCATTTAACCAAGTATCTAAGGTTAATTTTATGAAAACCTTTCTAGGTCTTCTGTAACCTTGATTCCAAAAATCACCCTTATTAAGACATCATAAGGAGTTTCCATAAGAGTGTTAGGTCCCCCAAATTCTTACATTGCTCATCGACTATTTTTTGACGGATCACCACTTATCTAATAGGTAATTTTGAAACACCCATCTCTCCATCCTTTGATGAAGAAAGTGAGAGATATCGAGCTTGGATCATTTCATAAGTATAAGTTGATGAGGTTTCATCAAACATGTAGTCTATTTGATCTCCCATCAAAGATACCTTTGTTGGCATGTGTGTGCTAGTGTTGTCATTGATGTAAAATGTGTAAGGAAACTAATGATGAAGGATGATGATAAGGAGTAAAAGAGGAAGTGTGTAGTGATGATGAAATGGGCAGAAAAGTAGTGGCATGGTTGCAAGAGTGAAGAAGGTGAGAGTTGTTTGGCCAAGTAGGCCTAATCAGGAGGTCTAATCAACATCGATGATGACATATGAAAGATATAGATGTATGGATGATTGAGAGGAATGGTAGATGCATAAAGAACATGTTGGGAGTGTTTTGAGACACTCATACAAGTCTCAAAAGGTGATTGCAAGGTATGAGTAGAGTTTGTAAGTCTTCATCTAGACCTAGTGTAGGTGCTTGGTGGCCTAATGGAGTATGAAGGTCAATTGTAAATGTGTGTGGGCCTATGAGGTCATGTAGAGGTGTAAGAAGTGTTTTCTTAAGGATGTTAGGACATTTTAAAGAGTTTTGATGCACATGTATGATGTTCACCTACTATGTCTAGGTCTAAACTAGACCTAATTTCATGACCTAGCTAGGAAAGTCATAATGGTTGAGAAGATGCAAAGATAATATTGAATAGATGAGAATTTGGGAAGTTTAGAGAGTTTTTCCTAAAGTTTTAGGCCAAGTTTCAAGTTTTTATGATGATATTATTGCATGATATGGTGTTTTTAGTCCTACGGAGCTCAAGAAGGTGAGTTTTCTAGATTGATATGAGATATTTTGTGTTGGTTTGCACATGTAAAGTTTTCATGGGGACCTGAACCTTCAAAGGTGTTGAGGCATGGAGTTAAGAAGGTTTTAGATTTGGAATGAGATCAAATGAGGTCTTGTGCTTTATGAACAATTGCTAAGAAGCCAAGGTGGTCAAAAACCCTACCAAAACCCTAGTTCATGAGCGATGAATGAAAAATTGTTGGTGTGAGTTAAAAATGCATTGGATAATTAAATGTGATGATTTTAGGATGGAAAGGACTCTCCCATATTTCAGATTGTGGTGTTTTGGAGTCTTGATAGTAGGTAAAACCTACTCAAATTTGCATAATTTTAGGAAAGTTTGTTTTTCTCCTAGGTTTGCCATTGAGCCCATTGCCTAAAATTTATGTTATGAGTATAAGGGAAGATATGATATATGTTTGAAGTGATTTCAAAGCTTGGTGAACCTATTTGGATGTTTGCACAAGTCCAAAAGTGAAGATTGATTTTTAGGCCTAATAGGAAGTTTTTAGCAGTCGTGGTGAAAGGAGGTTATTGGCCATGTGTGGCCTAAGAGGAGGTGTCTAATGAATATGAGGGTGTTTTACACATATAATTTGACATGATTCATGATTTTTTTGAGTTCTAAATGTCATATTTGTTGGTAAGGATGAGGTCACAAGTTGATCTACTTGACAAGGTTTGAGGACATTGAAGGTTCCTTAGTGAAATTAGTCTGAAATACCGATATCTTGGATTTATTAATGACTCCTAGCTATTCGAGAGTGAGGAGGGGTTAAATTTTATCATGTTTCATGCATTTATAGGTCTTAAAAGTGTCAGCACAGGGTTAAGAAGGTCAAGTTTCCAAGACTGGTTTTTGAGCAACATATGTGTCCTAAAGGTCAGAGGTGTTTTGATGACTCTATGGGCTGATTAATGTATTGTAACATGATTTAAGGTGTTTCTTGGATATTTTTATTTCCAATGAGTTGTTTCATGTCATATTTGAGGTGATTTTTGGGAGCTTGGTCTTCATATTTGAAGAATGGTATGTTGAAGGTGTTCAGAATGAGTAAGAAACAATCCTACTTGATGGTGTCATGGAGAAAATGGATGATGCATAGGTTCTTGAGATTGTGGAAGGTGTTAATATGATGTCCATGAAATTTTTGAAGCTTTTTGAGGCATGATGGGGCTGGTTTGTGCTCTCGGATTCCATATTGCATTCATTGGAGAGAAAGATCTTGTTTTAGGCCTGGTTGTGTATGTTGAGTGTTTTAGTCTAATGACAACCTATATGGTCTCATGTTATGATTTTATATGAATTTGTATATTTATTTTATTTTTGGCATGATCAAAATTAATGGTCATGGCCAACCTAGAGGTGTTTATGAGTTGTGTCATGTATATAAAGTGAATGTATTTTCTCATTTGAGCTAGTGGAGTAAATAGAGTTGTGTGGGAGTTAGAGGGGAGTGTGAAAGAGGTATGTGATAGAAACAAAAATATTGAGAGAGGGGCTGAATAAGTCTTGAAAATATGTCTTCATTTTCCATAACATATATTTAATATTCAAATTAACCATTCAACATGCATAACCAGTTGTGAGCTTATTAGGTGTGTAACATCCAATCATAAGAACATAAAACAAAGTAGAGAACACATGAAAACCATATATAAGTGGGAAATCCTCAAGGGGAATAAAACCCACTAAAACCTCTACTAATATTACTCATAACAAAGGACTTGCATGAATATTACATATCACATAATATTCCTTTAGTGAAGAACCCACTTCATAAGGAGCACCCACCCCTATTTAGTATAACATACAATATACAAAGAGGATACTACCCCCTTAGGTGATCAAACACCCACTCAACCACATAAATATGATGCCCACTTAAGTATTTTTTATTCCACAAATGATTGTGATCAAATATTCAACTCTATGCACATCAAACCCTCTCAAACTTCTCTCTTCTCCTACTCGCTCAAATCTGCTCCTTCATTTTCTGATTCTAATATTCAATATTTCTCAGCCATTCATATCTCTTATCATATATATCTTTATCCCTTCTATACTTTTCATTAACCTCCTATAGCTTTCTCATATCCTCCTTAACTCAACTCTACCAAATGAGCAAATATACTAGCCTTATATATATGTCACTAGCTCATAACACCATTAGGTCAGAAAAGACCGTATAGGTCAATCTTCACAACATAAAAAAACATCTGCAACATAATATTAACTCACTCCAAGAGACCTCAAAGGTAAAAAATAGTCCAAACAACTCACACAAGCTCAAGGCTTCTCAAACAGGCCCAAAACAAGCTTTTCATCTCATGCTAATGCATCATGATCGTTAAAGGCACAATGAAGCTTTGTCAAGACTCAAGAAGCACCACACAACTCAGGGAATTGCTCTAAAAACCTTCAACAAGCTCAAGAACATTTTCATTAGCTATCTTCACCATGAAATACACCAATAAAAAATCATGCACAACTAGGTCTTTAAGCACCCAGAAAAATTGTCCTGAAGAGTGACCAAATTCTCATAGAAAAATTCATCACAAAGGCTCAAGTAGCATATCAATGGAATGGTCTATGAGTATACTTTTTAGAAAAACTCACTTTATCCTTCAAATCATAGGACAAGGCCTCCAGTCAGTTTAATCTCTAAAATAGGTCCAAATTATCAAAATGGACTCAAGAACCAATATCGAGATAAATTGACTCCAAACACCTCTAAGGCCACTTCTAAGCTCAACCAAATAATGAAACACATTAAGGGAAACCTACAACACCTCTCCAAGCATTCACAAGCATAACTCATGTAAAGAAAATTGATCTAACATGCCTGTTTCAATCACCTATCGTGACAAGCCTAATAGGACCAATTAGGCCATTAGGGCTTATGACAGAAACCACCTCTCCAAATAAAACACAGCTTCAAAAACATCATATAAGGTGTCAACATTCTATTCATGACCAAATACTAGCACTACATCATGCATTTCTATTAGACACACCTCAAACCTCCATAGCTAGTTTTAGCCCTTCTAAGCCAAAAGTAGTAGGGTGACTTGTGAGGCCTATTACTTCAATTTCCTCCACAAACATTGCCTAAAAATTATCATGGAAATTAAGTATACATCCCAAAATTTCTCCCACAAAAGGATTTGTATAATAAACCCTATTATGCATGATTGCACCATCAAATTCATTCAAAAAAGAGATCAAACCATACCTTACCAGCTAACTTAGAGCATGCCACCAATGGAAAAATGAACTAGAAGCATTCCTATACAAGAAAAAATCATCATACCTACTTTCCCAACTCATTTTATGACCATACACTTCGTTTTTACTAGGGTTTCGATCCATATTCCTTGTTAAATATTATTCATAAATGTTTGACGATCAAATCAACTAATTATTTTTAAAAAAGATTCTTAACTCAATATAAAATCATCCATGAAATCCACAAGGTCCCATGTAAAACCCAAACAAGTGGGAGAGTAAAACGACTTCACCCATCAAGTTAGTTTCTCCTTCTCAAGAGCTTGATTTTTCCAAAAATCCATTTTCTTGATTTGTATGAAACCTCTTAACCTGAAATTTTGAATGAAGTACAATGACAACCATTTACAACCATCCAAACTCTCATTTTAGTCTGAAAATATCTGAAACTTCTCAACCACCGAGACTTACCTATGTATATGTGCCTTATTCTCACTATCTTGTTTCTCAAAGACCTCATACATGCACTAAACAATTGAGATATGACTTGATACTCCTTAAAAAAATGATATACAACCTCAATATACACTCCACATGTTTCACCAAGTCTTCCCTAATCCATTTCTCATGTTACTCACTCATGCACCATGCACTATCTCTAGGAATAGGCCTAGAGTGACCTGACTCAACCATGACATCTCATGAAGTGAGCATGATGACCTCTTACAAACTCAATAACACTACTTATAAAATCACATGGACCATGTATGAACTCATAAAGACCTTCAAAAACTGCTGGAGTACAAAAACTAGCTTGACCATGCCTAGAGACCATATCAACTTCACCAAAACTAGATACTACCAATCAACCTTCATGTTTGACTATGATTTACACCTCATAGAGACACATATGACACCTAGAATCCCTTTTCCATCAATTACATTTGAAATCAATGAAAATACCATAGATATAATGGCCAACAATATGAGGGCTTCATGACAAAGTTGAAAGAAGGTATGAAGGATTGAGAAGATTAGAGGAGCAAGTGTTCAAGGTCATTAAACCTAATAAGCAAGAGGAAGTGAAGGTTAGAGTGAATAAGGAGAAAGTGTGTTTGAGAAGGTTTTTAAGTGAGAGGAGATGAACTTGTGATCACAATATGTTGTAGGAGCAACAATAATTAAGTGGTCATCATCTTCAAGTGGTTGAGTGGATGCTCTATCATTTTGGGGGGTTGTAGCCTCCTTGTATAGTGGGTACTATACTAAATTGGGGTGGTTTCTCCTTATGAAGTGGGTGCTTCACTAAATAAATCTTGTGTGATATTTAATATTCATGCAAGTCTTTTGGATTGAGTAATATATTCAAAATTTTCAATGAGTTTTCTTCCCCTTTAGGGTTTCCTACTTTATATATGGTGTCTTGTGTACTCTCTCATTCATGTGTATGGTTGATCATGCTTAATATGATCTTAATGGTTAATGAATGTTTATATGATTCTTTGAATGGTGTACGCAAATTAAGGGAGTTAATTAAAGTTTTTAAAGTAGTGATTCACCCCCCCCCCCTCTTAGTCCTAATGCTTATACCAATTGGTATCAGAGCTAGGTCCTTTTGAATAAGTTTAATCACTTGAAGGAGAACCTTTGAAGCACTAAAATGGCGAGTCAAAAAATTGTCACTTCCACTAGTAAGTCTCCTTTGTTTGATGGGTCAAACTATGATTTTTTAGAGCATTAGGATGAGAAATCACATCATGTCCCTTAAATGTGACATTTGGCACTCTGTGTTAGATGGGTATACAGTTCCTCATACTCCTCCAACCAACACTACAAACAAGAAGGCTAGTAATGAAAAATCCATGGCAATTAATGCAATTTTTTGTTGACTACTAGAATCAGAACTTGTTGAGGTCATGCATTATACATAAACTAAAGCTATGTGGGAGAACATTCATGTCATATATGAAGGAGATTCTAAGGTAAGGATGAAAAATATCCAAACATTCAAAAATCAATTTGAAGGCCTGAAGATGAAGGAAGAAGAATCTATTTCTACATATTTACTCAGATTTGACCAAGTTGTCAACACCATTGGGGGTTTAGGTAAAGAATTAAAAGAAGAGGTAGTAGTGCAAAAGGTGTTAAGATCTCTAACTTCCGAGTTTGATCCTAAAGTATCTGCTATTGAGGAAGCTAACTATTTAAAAGTAATGTTGATGGATGAGCTGCATGGAATTCTGACTACATATGATAAGAGGATTAATAATTCAAAACCTATCAAGAAGGAAGTAGCTTTCAAGGATGAGAAGAAGGAAAAGGAAAAGAATACCACTAATTTTGATGACTCTGAAATTGATGATGATGAATTAATTGCAATGTTTGCTAGAAGGCTGAAGCATAGTTTAGGTAAGTTACCTTTTAAATGCTTTAACTATGGTGAAATAGGTCATTTTTCTTATAAGTTCCCTCATAAGCACAAGGATGAAGATGATTAAGATCATGACAAGAAGACCCACAGGTCTGACAAGGGAAAAAATAAATTCAAGAAGTTTGAAAACAATAAGTCCAAGAATAGTTTCTATTCAAAAGAAGAGTGTTGTTCATTTGAGGTAAGTAGTTATGATGGTGTTTCTGAATCTGAAGATGGTAATATAGGTGATTAAGTCTTGTTCATGGCTAAGGATGTTATGAGATCTATGAGTGAAGAGTCCATATTGTTTGGTGACTCCATGCATTATGAATAAGAAGGAGAAATAGAAGGAGATGACCTAGAAACTGAGCTAATGCGTGTTTAGATCTAGCTAAAGCATGCTAAGAATAATGTCAATAAGTTGAGATCACAAGTCAAAGAATATGAAGGGAAGATTCATGAGCTTGAGAAGAAGTATTGGTCTTAAATAGGTAAACATGATGAGATGATCAAAAATTTAGAAATGCAGATGAGTTCCATGACTTTAAGCCTACAATCCAAAGAGGAAGAATACATTAAGCTTGAAGAAGAGATGATCTTTCTAAGGGGAGAGTTGTCTGAAGTAGCTAGCAAAGATAAGTCATTCCCAAAATTTGAAAAGAGTTCCAAGGATCTTATTGATCTCTTTGATAATCAAAGGTCTGCAGGAGACATGACAGGTTTAGGGTTCAAAGAATACCTCAAAGGAAAATAAGTGATGTACGATGATGTTATTCCAAGCAAGGAGATTAAAGGTCCAACCAAAAAAGAGGATCAGAAAGAGAGAAGCTTCATAGACAATGTGAAGACAAAGTCTGTGAGGCAACCCAATGTATGAAGGTATGAAAAATCCTTTAATTACTATTGTTATACTTGTAATGGTTTTGGACATAGAGAAAAGGAGTGTAGAAGGTCTATCAAATATGATCACCCATGGAGGGATAGTAGACATGATCAATCAAATGAACATTATTTGTTATAACTGTCATGAGAGAGGTCACATTGTTAGCTATTGTCTCTATGAATCGTCTATTCGAAATTAGAGAGATGATGTTGTTAGAGGTAAGAGTGAAGTTGTATGTTTTAATTTCAATAAGGTTATACATGTTTCTATAGATTATTTTTATGGTCCTTTAAGGAAAACCGAGATGTTTCAGAATCCTAGAGTGTGAGAGAAGAGGCAAGGCTAGTTGTGGGAGCCAAGAACAAACAATGTTATTCTACATAAAAAATATGTTGAAGAAAAACAAGAAGGTTTAGAGGTCTCTGATAAAAAAATAAGGAAAAGGTGAGTCACAGGTGTCTAAGAGGTAATGAGACCTCTTCAACTTGTTTTTATAGACTCCTCATATAGTAGAATGTCTCTGATAGGATTCTTAGAGACATTTACCATCTGTGTGAAACATGGTGTTAAGGGGGAGCTTGGATGGTTTGAATAATGCCAATGTAGCAGTGCAATCACGAGGTCAACATGTGCTTATTCGGTTCTTGAAGGTTTCTAATCTTCTTAGGAGTGGTTTAGGTGTTGTTTAATGATAAGGATGCTAGATTCATGAAGAAAAAATTCATTCATTTTGTATGATGACTTGATCAAACCATTAGAGGCAGTGTATAATGTTGCATTCCAGGTATGCTTGTGTCTTGACTAATTCTAGATGTTGTGTCTCAATCCTTGATTTATGTTGTGAGATGTATCAAGTATGTTCATGCATCATGGAGGTAGTTTGAAGAAGTGTAAAGCAAGGTCATGTCTGTGGAAGTCAACAAGGTGAGTTCTCAATTGATAAACATTGTTGCAAGTCTGTGTATGGATGCTTAGGTTATTAGTGTTGTCTCAAACAGGAATATGAAATGGCAAGGAGGAGTACAAGGCTATATTGGCATAGAGTGAAGTTTTAAATCTTGATGAAGGTCTATGGAAAGTATGCAGATGCATCATAAGATGAGGTATTTTTCTGAGTTTTTCCTTACAGAGGTAACTATGTAGTAATGGAAAGCATGTCTTATTAATGCCTGTGTATGAAGAATCATGGTGTTTTTTATGATTACATGAGTTGAGGGGGATCTTGAGTGCTCACTATCCTTGAGAAGTGTAGCTATAAGTGGTGTCAGTTAAAGGATGTTTGAAGAATGCACCATGAAAAGGTACAACAGGTTGTTGAGTACTGTGATGATGAGTAACAGGTGTATGAAGACTTTAAAAGACAAGGAGAGCTGATATTGGTCTTCAAAGGGTGTATAAGGTGTCAAAAAGAGCTAGTTAGTCAGAGTTATTGATGGTTGTAGGAATATTGAAAAGGGGAGCTATCCATATGGTCAAATAAGAGGAGATGACATGAAAAGAAGACTAAAAACAATGAAGATATCCTTTAGGACTGTTTTATTAGATATGACCTATCTCCATGGAATTTGATAAAGGTATGTATTGTTGTGCCCTTAATCATATATCTTACATTCGATGTATATAGCTGACTTGTGGCTATCATAACTTCTTATCATTATGTATCTCTTTCATATATGTTATATTATCATGGATGGGTTGGCCTTAGGGATGGGCATAGCATAAGAGAGTACAAATAGGAGTTAGTCGGTAGTAGTGGATCATCATATTGAGCATTTGAGTCTTATTGTATGTTTTGGAGGTTGCCCCCTCGAAGTGTCTAAACTATTATACTTTCATATTGAGATCATTTATCTGTAATATTGTGTTATTTGGTATTCTAATGTTGGTGATAATCAAAATTATTCAACACATTTCATTGCAAGTGGTATTAGAGCTACGATCCGGGCCAAAATTAGGGCAAAAACCGTAGTTTTTTTATTTCCACTATATCTTACGAACACGAGTGAATTTTTTAGATATTGTTTTATCAAATTTGTGAATCATTCCAATTAATAATCCCTGAAAATTTCAAACTTTTTTGTTTTATTTTGTAAAAGTTATTGTAAATTTATGTTTTTTCATAAAATCATTCCCTAGGCTGCAAATTGTGGAATTTTTCCAATTTCTTTATATTTTACAAAAGAGGATAAAAAATTATTTGGATATTGTTCTTTAAATTTTTTTATATTTGGACAAACTCTTATCAAACTCCCAACCCCTAAAATTTGACCTTGATCCCTAAATCTTACTATTTTGGGGCATCATAGCAGGGCCTTCCATAAGAGGCACAAAGTATCCCATCACTCCAGGTAAAACACCATAAAAGGATGAGATAGTAGTTGAGGAGTTGGAGATAGAAGAGGTAATTACAAATTCCTTAGGGGTGGGGTTTACTTTGACAGACCATAAGGTAAGCTAACTTGAGTTTAACTTGAGAGACCTTGAGTCTCGGGTGGCCAACAAAGAAGATGTGGAAAGGATTAGACAACGATTGTAGGATTTCATGAATAAATTCAGTACACATATAATGGGTAATCATAATTCTATTAACCAAGGTGGATCTTCAGGTCAAGGTAATAGAAAAATGAGCCATGGTGGATCTTTGAGCATGCCCAATCGAAATACAAGCACTCTGTAGGCTCATAATATGTTTCCAAAAGTGGATATGCGCAAGTTTGATGGAAAGGATCCACTCAATTAGATCAACCAGATGGAGAATTTATTTGAATTACATCAGGAAAAAAGGTGATCATGACATCTTTGTATCTTGAACTTGACCAATTCGTCTAGTATCGATGATTATGTGCTCAAAGGAAAAAAATGGTCTTAATGTTACATGGACAGTTTTCACCGAAGAGTTACAATTACACTATAGTTCTAGTGTGGCAGCAAATTACTTCAACCAATTAGTAAAGTTAAGACAGACAAGATCCGTTAAGGATTACATTCATCAATTCCAAAACCTTTCTTTATGGGTGGAAAATATTACTGAAGAGAATATGAATGACCTATTGCTTGGGGGTCTTAAGGATCACATTGAGCATGAGGTGCGTATGTTTAATCCTCATAAGGTTTATGATTCTATGATTATGACATGAAGTGTAGATGAAAAATTTGTTTCAAGAAAGAGACAAAATTTCACTAATATCAGAGATCGCAACACCTTGCCCCCGACACTCCCTCAGCTAGTTAGATTAACACCTCAACAAATTGAAGAAAAGAGAGGAAAAGGGTTATGTTTTAACTGTGACAGTAAATATGGACCTGGACATAAATGTTCTGAAAATAAGTTGTTCTACATTGATGGGCCTAGTGAAGATGAAGAGAAGGATGAAGATGCAGAGTCAGTGGTCTTGGTTGATCTAGAGGAGGAATTAGGAGATACCCAGCCAATGATCTCATGCCATGAAATTTTAGGTATTAGTACCCCCTAAACCATCAAGGTGGTTGGATTCTTAAAAAAAGAGAAGGTCGTAATGTTGATTAACTCAAGAAGTACTCACAACTTTATCAATCATAAGTTAGTCGTGCGCCTAAACTATTTTATTTAACCAGCTCTTGAAGTCAAGTAATGATTGTTGATGGAGGTACTATTACTTGTTCTAGAAAATGTCATAACATTAAGCTTGCCATGGGAGATTACATACTAAATAGCCCCATGTATGCCATTTTTATGGGAGGAGCATACATTGTGTTAGAAGTTCAATGGCTTACCACTTTGGGAACCATTGAGATGAACTTCCAAGAACTGTTCATACACTTCCAGTCTGAAGGAAGGAATTTTGAACTAAGATGCTTAAGAGTAAAGTCTTCACAAATAGTGAGCTTTCATCAGATGCACAAAATGCCAAAAAAGGGTGCAGAGGGATTTGTGGCACAACTATTTTCATTGGAGGTGCATCATTCTAAGGACATTATATCATTAGATATGCAAGTAGTGTTGGATGCACACTCTGTTGTGTTTGAAAATATGCCAAAGGGCTTACCTCTAAAGAGAGATCATGATCATGCTATTCAGTTAGTACTAGAGAGCCAACCACCTAACATCAGACCTTATATATACCCATATGTGCAAAAGAGTGAAATCGAGAAGATTATACAAGAGACGTTGGAAGCAAGAATCATCCATCATAGTCAAAGTGCTTATTCTTCTCCAATGGTGATGGTACATAAGAAAAATGACATGTGGCGCATGTGTCTAGATTATAGGGAACTTAATAAGAACACAATCAAAGATAAGTTTCCTATTCCTGTAATTGATGATTTTCTTGATGAGTTGCATGGTGTTGTTTATTTTACAAAGCTTGATATTCATTCAGGATACCACCAAATTAGAATCAAGGATGAGGATGTTCATAAAACCACCTTTTGGACACATGAAGGCCATTATGAATTCCTGGTAATGCCTTTTGGAATCACAAATGCACCTTCTACATTTCAAAGTTTGATGAATTCTATTTTTAATCCATTCCTGCGGAAGTTTGTTTTGGTGTTTTTTGATGATATAATAATTTATAGAAAAACATGGGAGAAACATTTGCATCATGTAAATAATGTTTTAGAAACCCTTGAGCAACATCAACTTTATGCAAAGTCCTCTAAGTGTTCTTTTGGAGTCAAAGAGGTTGAATATTTGGGTCACATTGTCTCTCATGAAGGGGTTAAAGTGGATCTTAATAAGATCAAAGCCATGATGGAGTTGGAAGTTTCCAAAAACACTAAAGAAACTATGAGGATTTTTGGGGCTTACAGATTATTACCGAAGATTCGTAAGGCATTAGGTAAGAATAATAACACCTCTCACAACTTTATTAACAAAGGACTCCTTCCATTGGAATGAGGATGAAACCAAAGCATTTGAGCAACTAAAGGAGGCCATGTGCACCACTCCAGTCTTGGCTACTCCAAATTTTTCCAAAACATTCATTGTTGAATGTGATGCATCAAGGTCAGGTATGGGGGAAGTTCTCATGCAAGAAGGCCATCCTATTTCCTTTTTGAGCTGTCAATTCAAAGGTAAGAACATTTAAAAGCCAACTTATGAGAAGGAAATGCTAGCCATACTTCATACAGTAAAGCAATGGATACCATATCTCATAGGAAGACACTTTGAAGTGAAAACAAATCATGATAGTCTGAAATACTTCTTGGAGTGACGTTATCATATGAAGAACAACAAAAATGGGTCTCAAAGATGTTGGGATATGATTTTGAGATTATATATACGAAAGAGAAGGAGAATGTAGTTGCGTATGCTCTGTCGAGGAAATATTTATCATCTGCAACATTGTTATGTGCCATATCCATCTTACAGGAATATTGGATAGATGAGGCAAGGTCTAAATGGAGAAATGAACCAACCACATAAAACCTTATTCATAATCTCTAGAATGATTTAAGCATGTCTAAAAAATTTGTATTGAAAGGGGATGCTTTATGGTATAAAGATAGATTATACCTATGTAAGAGCTCCACTCTTAAAAATAGGGTTTAATATGAGCTTCACTCTTCTCTTTTAGGGGGCACTCTGGATTCTTGAAGACTTATCATCGAGTTAAACAAGAATTCTTCTACGAAGGGCTCAAAGGAGATGTCCAAAATTTTGTGGCAGAATGCATGGTTTGTTAGCAAAATAAGGGTGAAACAGTTCGGTCCCCAGGTCTTCTACAACCTCTATCTATTCCTAGCCAATGATGGGAAGAGGTTTCCAAGGACTTCATCACAAGATTTCCTAAATTTGAAGGAGAAAATGTCATCATGGTAGCGGTGGATAGACTCACCAAATATGTTCATTTTTGTGCCTTGTTAGACCCATTTTTTGCAAGCACGGTAGCAACAACCTTCGTGGACACAGTTCAGAAGCTTCATGAGACACCAAAGATTATAATAAGTGATCGAGACCCTATATTTACTAGTAATTTTTGGATTGATTTATTCTCATGTTTGGGTACTTACTTAGCTCGTAGCTCTTCTTATCATCCCTAGTCTGATGGGCAAACAGAAGTTGTAAATAAGTGTTTGGAGGGATATCTCTTTTACTTCACCTCAGATAAACAAGCAAGATGGGTCCAATGGCTACCACTTGCAGAATGGTGGTATAACACTTCCTTCCATACTTCATCCAAAATGTCTCCTTTTGGGCACTCTATGGGTACCATCTACCATCCATCACATCATCATTGAGAGGACAACCGTGGGTTAGAGTAGTAGAAGAACACATTCAGTATCAATAAGAGGTCCTCTCTTGTCTCAAGGAGAACTTGGCCATGGCACAAAACCACATGAAGCAGCAGTCTGATCAACTTTGCACAGAAAGACATTTTGAAGTCGGTGATTGGGTTTTTGTGCGTTTACAACCATAAAAGCAAATGTTTTTGAAACAAAAACAAAAGGATAACAAAATTTCACCGAAGTATTATGACCCCTATCAAGGATTGTAGAAGTTTGGTACTGTAGCATACAAATTATAACTTCCACAGACAACCAAAATACATCCCGTCTTTCATATTTCTTGCCTGAAGAAATTAATTAGACAAATAGTATCAGCCCAAATAGTGTTACGTGAGCTCGATGAGGAGGGGAGAGCCATCTTGGAACCTGAATGCATCCTTCAAACACACACTAAAACATTGAGGACACGGGTTATTACTGAGTACCTGATCAAGTGGAATAATATGGAAAATGAAGATGCAACATGGGAAGATATAACATTCCTGTAGCAACACCCAGAGCTTCTCAACATTAGGGACAATGTTTCTTTAAAGGGGAAGGTCATGTTATGCCCTTAATCATATATCTTACATTTGATGTATAGAGTTGACTTGTGGCTATCATAGCTTCTTATCATTATGTATCTCTTTCATATATGTTATATTATCATGGGTGGGTCGGCCTTGGGGTTGTCCATAACATAAAAGATTATAAATAGGGGCTAGTAGGTAGTATCAGATCATCATATTGAGCATTTGAGTCTTATTGTATGTTTTGGAGGTTGCCCCCTCGAAGTGGCTAAGCTATTATACTTTCATATTGAGATCATTTATCTATAATATTGTGTTATTTGGTGTTCTATTGTTGATGATAATAAGAATTATTCAAGTAATTTCATTACATATACTCTTGTGTTTGGATAGGTAGTTAAAGAATGATGGTATCTTGTCAGGGGGAATAAGTAGGTGGTATTTCATGTTGAACCATGTTGCATTGGTTTGTGTTTTCATTGATGTCACATGACATTGAAGGAAAAAGAGGAGTGAAATGTCAAGTAGGTTGGTACCTACTCAATGGTGTTTGATGGTCACAAAGTAGTCTCATGGTGGTTTCTTTATCATTCAAAATGGTTTTAGGGTGCTACAAGTGTAGTCAGTGAGGTTGGTGCCCACTGGAGATATGGACATGGTTGGTGTTCTTTTCTTAGGTTTCCCAAAGGTCTAAAATGGTGTTTTAAGGGTGTGTAAGAGCTTCCAAGGTGAACATCAGGTCATGTGTTGTAACTCATAGTTGAAACTAGCTCATTTAGGCCTAGTTCTAGAGCCTAATGAGGTGTATGAGCTCAAAACAGTCCATGAAAAGCCTATGTAAGCATGGTATGAGCTGAAAAACACTTCCTAGAGTGTTTATGAAAATTTACAAGGCTTACTTTATCTTCTGGAGGTAAATTTGGAGTTTTCACTAAAACTACCCTTGAGAACTAGTAGTGGAAGCTTAGATAAATGAGATTGGTCTTGATTGTACAGAATTATTTATGAGTAAAAAATCCATGTAACATGTATAAGGACATGTTATAGTGCTCTGGGTAAAGTTTCATCAAAATTTGAACAATATTGTTGAAGATATTCAAGTTTTACTAAAACCGGGAAAAGTGAGAATGACTAAAACAATGACTATTCTTATTAGTACTAAAAACAAATTTCAAGCCTTCTTTAGATAAATCATAAGAGGAATTGTTGAAGAGGACTCTAAGATTGAACTTTTGCAAAAAGTTTGAGGACAAATGGTTAAGGAACAGAAAAATTCTAGTCATTTTTCTATCAACGTTCTTATACTCACCAAACCTCCTTGAGGTGATAGGCATAAAATGATATCATTTGTCCCAAAATCAAGTTTGCAAGTTGTTTCAACCACTCATGGTTGTATAAGGCTCCTCCTGGGTCAATATGGTGGTATTTTTTCTATCTAAGCATGATTATAATCTACGAAGTTTCCTCTAATTTTCAAGTTTTGTATATACAATCTTGTTTTGAAGGATCTAAGGTGAACCACCAGGTGTGAAAGCTTGTATTTGATGTCTCCTTGGCCATTTGGTGTGAAATTAATCCTTATTCCCCTCATACTGCTAAAGGGTAGTCATGTCAATCTAGTCATGAAGGTTTGGAAGGTGTTTGAAGGATGTCTTTGAGCATGAGCCTAAGGATTAAAGTGAGAAATGGTTGTGGTCATATTCTACAGGTCCAAAATAGTTTGTTGAATATCCTAATAACTTTGGTAAATCAATATGTAGTCCTAGTTTGCATTGCTCTTCAAACTACCATGTATTGTCTAGTCAAGAAGACTTCATCTAAGTTACATTTGTGGACTTCAGTTCATAACTCATGCTTTCTAATAGTTGGAGACAGGATACTGATCTCATTTTAGATATTGGTGGTTTTGGTTGGTCATATGTATGGAGCTTTGTTAGCAAGAAGCCTTCATATCAGGATTGTCCTATGGTGACTTAAGAGACAATGCACACAGTCTTAGAAATGAATAATTTTCATGACTATACTCCTTCAATTAGTGATTGCACTCAGTATGGTAATATGCTTAAAGCAAGGAAATCCTTAGAAAAGTGCATTAGAATCCTTAGACAAAGCATGACACAAATAAATCCTTTCACACTTGAAGACTATGACTATATTTTTGTAACAGTCAAGATAGTAGGCATCTTTAGGCACGAATCATGAAGTCCTCTTATCTTATCATGAAAAAGAAGGCTTGGATATTGTATTGAGAACCCCTAATGAAGTGATCATAATGTCATATTGACATAAAATTGAAGAATAATGGGTCAAAAGCTTTAAAACATATGACTAGGGTTTTTTGTCTTAAAACCCTAATTGTGCAAACATTTGAAGATCAAGCTAAGTTGATCTAATGAGCCTTATATCAGTCAAAACATTAGTCTAGGAGCTATAAAAATGTCTTCTTCTCTCTTAAAAAATTCCTTTACAATCATGGTTGACTGAGAATGTACATGATTCATCTAAATTCTAAGTGTTGCAAGTATGTGTGTTCAAAATAGTGTATTCCTGTCTTAATACATATGTCATGAACATGATCAATGATGACTTGACCTCCTAATTCCTATAAATGATGAAGAGCTCATACATCAACCTCTCCAAGCTGAGAAACTTCTTGAATATCTATTCATTGTAGTGTTTCAAGAAAACTCATTATTGTAACCCAATACTTGTTAACTGTGAAGATGGGTGTAGTGTGCAAAATGCTCCTTCATCGGGTTTCTTTGGTTAAAGATCTCCAAGTCCACATTGTTGATATAATTATTCGTAAACCTGGTGTACTTGAATTCCTAAATTGGTGTGTTCTCTTAAGGCTCTTCTCCTTCTTATTTCATGATGTGATAACTAACATCTTACTCCTAATGCACCCATATGTGCTCAAATGAAACTTGGAAGCTCAATGACAAAGGATGAGTAGGTTATGGGGTTTTAAGGATTCTTTAGAGGACTTGCAACATTTCTCCTTACTAATTACACTTGAAAGAGCCTTATTTAAGCTACAAGATAAATCTTATTCGATGAAGCATATGAAAGGTCAGAAATTGTCAATTGAGGACTGTTGTAAATGAAGTTCAAGGTAATCCATGTGCCATCTTTGGTCTTCAAAGCATCTTGATTATACCTATAGATTCTGAGAATATGACAGATCTCTGTCAGATGCAATCATGAGAACTCTAGGCAGTTTATTTTGAAGTCTTTTTACCTCCCTTAAAAGAGTTATCAAGTGAGAAAAGTGAAGAGTCTGAGTATATGAAGTTAAAAAAGCCATGTGAAGGAGATAATGTTATGTACAAAAGCTAGTTTTTATGCTTGTAAAAGTTGTTGAAGTTGATGAGAGCTGAGTGTAAGGTTGAGAGTGTGAGAGAGATGATACTGTGTTGAAGATATTGTAAATTAGGAGATGGTGTAAGAGAGTCTATGAGAAAATTTAGGATCACTATTTGTTGTTTTAGAAACCTTATGAAGTGAGTGATAAAAAATTGTTGTAAATTATGAGTTGAAGCTCAACAAATTATGAAAGCAGGTGCTTTCCTACAAGTTATAGCTTGCAATCAGTTAAGTAGGTACTTAATTCTTGAATTTTGTGCTTCATGTTGAGTGGGTGCTCAACAAACTTGTAACCTTTGTGAGATTAGGGCATTGGTTTAGTGGGTTTTATCCCATCTTGGGTTTCCCACTTAAAACTTTGTCTCTCTATGTTGTGTGCTTGTTGAATTCATGTGAATTGTGTTGTGGCCATCTCATATTAATTTCAAAAAAATTGATTGGTGTTGAATTGTAATAAATTTTTTGAATTGACATCAATTCAACCCCCTCTCAATGTCCTAATTTACAACATTTTATGTGTTTATCATGCTCCTGTAGCAAGGAGAAATTTGACAAGATTGGTTTGAAGGGATGCTTTAGGGATTTTTGGTCCTAAAGGTGTTATAAGCCTATGTATGGCAAGATCAATTTTATGTGTGGGTGTCTTCAAATGAGATAGGTTTGAGAAGGAATCAAGCATGATGTGATACTTAGAATCATGTATGTAGTTGTGTGTTATGATATGCTTTTGCCCAAGGGGAGCTACAATTCTCTCATGATACGATGAAGCCAAAAAAAATTCAAGAGAAGGATGATAAGACTGTGAGCTTGTTTAATGTTTTTGGTTGATGTTTCCAACCAAAAGTTTTTCCTAATATGATACTAAAGATGGAGACTATGTACTATAGGTATGTGATTTGTCATTAATGTAAAAACGAGGAGAAGTATCAAGTTATTTTCCATCAATGAAAAAGGCGGAGATTGTTGGCATGTGTGTGCTAATGTTGTCATTGATGTAAATGGTGGAAGGAAATTAATGAAAAGGAGTGAAATAGGAAGTATGTAGTGATGATGACATAAGCAGATAAGTAGTGGTATGGTTGCAAGAGTGAATAAGGTGATAGTTGCTTGGCTAAGTAGGCCTAATTAGGAGGTCTAATCAACATAGGTGATGTCATATAAAGGATATATATGCATGGAGGATTTTGAGGCATAGTAGAGGCATGAAGGGAATGTTGTGAATGTGTTGAGGCACTCATACAAGTCTTAGAAGGTGATTGCAAGGTATGAGCAGGGTTTGTAGGTCTTCATCTAGACCTAGTTTAGGTGCTTGGTGGCCTAATGGAGTATGAAGGTCATTTTCAGAGGTGTGTGGTATAATGAGGGCATGTAGAGGTGTAATAAATGTTGTATTAAGGATGTTAGGACCTTTTAAAGAGTTTTTATGCACATGTATGATGTTCACCTACTGTCTAGGTCTAAACTAGACCTAATTTCATGACCTAGTTAGAAAAGTCATAGTGGTTAAGAAGATGAAAAGCTAGGTTTGATTAGATGAGAATTGGGGAAGTTGAGAGAGGTTTTCCTAAAGTTGTGGGCTAAGTTTCAAGTTTGTATGATGAGATTATTACATGATATGGTGTTTTTAGTCCTACTAAGACCAAGAAGGTGAGTTTTCTAGCTCGATATGAGATATTTTTTTATGGTTGACACATGTAAAGTTTACATGGGGACATGAAAATTTAAGGGATGTTGAGGTATGGATTTAAGGAGGTTTTGGATTTGGAATGAAATCAAATGAGGTTCTGTGCTTTATGAATGATTGCTAAGAATCCAAGGTGGTCAAAAACCCTACCAAAACCTTAATTCATGAGTGATGAAGGAAACCTTATTGATGTGAGCTCAAAATGCATTGGATCATCAAATTTTATGATTATAGGATGTAAAGGACTCTCTTAACTTTTAGATGGTGGTGATTTGGCGTCTTGACAATAGGTGGAGCCCAATTAGATTTGCATGTTTTCAGGAATGTTTATTTTTCTCTCAGGTTTTCCATTGAACCCATTGCATAAAATTGATGTTATAAGTACATGGGAAGATATTATATATGTTTGAGGTGATTTTAGAGCTTATTGAAGCCATTTGTAGGTCTACACAGGTCAAAAAGTGAAGACTGGTTTTTAGGACTAATATGTAGGTTTTAGTAGTCATGGTGAAAGGAGGTTCTTGGGCATGTGTGGGCTAAGAGGAGGTGTCTAATGAATATGAGGGTTTTTAAAACATATAATGTGACATGATACATGTTTTTTTGAGTTTTCCAGGTCAGATTTGTTGGCAAGGTTGAGGTCACAAGTTAACCTACTTGACATGGTTTAAGGAAATTAAAGTCTCCTTGGTGAAATTGGTCTGAAATATCAATATATATGCTTTATTCATTATTTCTATATATTTTAGAGTGACGAGGGGTTTAATTTGATCTTGTTCCATGCATTTAGAGGTCTTGAAAGTGTCATCACAGGGTTGAGAAGGTCAAGTTTCCAAGATTGGTTTCTGAGCAACATATGTGTCCTAGAGGTCAGAGGTGTTTTGATGACTCTATGGGATGATTCATGTATTATAACATTATTTGATGTTTTCCTTTGTTCCATGTATTTACAATTAGTGGTTTCATTCCATATTTGAGGTTATTTTTGGGAGCTTGGTCTTCATCTTTGAAGACTAGTTTGTTGGAGCTGCTCAAAATGAGTAGGAAACAGTCCTACTTAATGGTGTTATGGAGAAAGTGGATGATGCAGAGGTTCTTGAGCATGTGGAACGTTTTTATAGGATATATTTGATTTGTGCAAATATTTTAGAGGCATGATGGAGCTGGTTTGTGCTCTTGGAGTCCATATTGCATTCATTGGAGAGAAAGAGCTTGCTTTAGGCCTATTTGTGCATGTTGAGTGTCTTAATCTAATGTCAACCTATATGGTCTCATGTTATGATTTTACATGAAGTTTTAGATGTATTTTATTGTTTTTTATGACCACCCTTAATTGTCATGGATGACATAGAGTTGTTTATGAGTTGTGTCATGTATATAAAGTGAATGTATTTTCTCATTTAAGCTAGTGGAGTGAATAGAGTTGTGTGTGAGCTAGAGGGGAGTGTGAAAGAGGTATGAGGGATTCAAGAAAGATATAAAAGAAGGTATGAAGGATTTATAAGAATATAGGAGAAATTTTTCAAGCTCAGTATACCTAATCAATAAGAGAAAGTGAAGGTTAGAGAAAATACGAAGAAAGTGTGTTTGAGAAGGGTTTTTTAGTGAGCCGAACTTGTGATAATAAGTTTTCGTAGGAGAAAAAATACTTAAGTGGTCATCATGTTAAGGTGGTTGAGTGGGTTATTGATCATCTTGGGGGGTTGTATCCTTATTTTATAGTGGTTGTTATACTAAATAGGGTTGGGTGCTCTTTGTGAAGTGGGTGCTTCACTAAACAAATCTTGTGTGATGTGCAATATTCATGCAAGTCTTTTGGATTGAGTTATATAGTCAAAAGTTTAAGTGGGTTTTCTTCCCCTTGAGGGTTTCCCACCTTATATTTGGTTTCTTGTGTACTCTCTCGCTCATGTGTATGGTTGATCATGCTTAATATGTTCTTAATGGTTAATGAATGTTTATTTTATGCTTTGAATGGTGTATGCAACTTAAGGGAATTAAGTTTTTAAAGGACTAATTCACCCCCCTCTCTCAGTCCTAATGCTTATAGTAACATTGATATTGGAATTGGAGGTAAAATTACTAGTATAGATCTTATGTCTACCTTATCACCTTTTACAATTTCTGGAGTATCATCACAATCTAACATAACTTCATAACTAACTCATATTAATATTTGATTCTTTCTAGAGGAATATAGGGAATTCTAAGAGGGTTTTCTGATCCATCATGAATCTACAAGATCCTAGGATTCTTTAATTGCTAAATATTCCCACATAGGGCCATATAAATATTCTATTTCCTTTTTCTTCTCCATAAATAAACCCCTAATAAACTAGAATTGATCATACCATTCATCTTAACTTTAAATTTGTGAAAAATAATCATAAGATCTTGTACACTTACTCTACATCTATAAGATACATGATTCTTCAAATCACCTTGCTTCCCGTATTCCTTTTTTAAGTCAGAGGACAAGTATTATAACCAATCTAGATCTGTTGTTATCAATTATCTTGAACCCTCTATCTCCCCCCATAGGGAAAAAAACCTTCACCTCGATGTTCATTCACACTTCCATTCACCTTCAGCTCCAAATTTGTATATAGAAAATCCTCATCCCTAATCAATGTTGGCATTCAAAATTTTCTAATGGGTTTCACTGATCTACTTCCTCTATCATATTTTTCTTCAGCTTTGGCCAATCTTCGCTCTCTTTATTTTTGATATTGTGACCATTTGGTGTTGGGTTCTAACTCAATAGACCTTCAAATGTATATAGTTATTTACATAATTTTTGTACATATTCACACATGAATGACATAATTCAAAGTATTATATAGGGGGCTTGAGTACTTCATTACTTCTCCATTACATTAGTTTCATTGACCCTAATACTATTAAGGTATGTCCATTTGAAATATTGACCATTGGAAGTGCTTAGGAAATTTTTTTGGCCATGGTCAGAACCATCAACCAATTTTACCCCTACTAAATGATTTTTCTTGAATTTATCTTGGGACCTAATATATGGGGATAGGTGGTCATGAGTCTAATGATGTGATTTTTATATAGTGAAAAGGTTCTTGATGATCTAGATTGAGTAACAAGTACCAACTTAGTGGTTTTGGATAGAGGAATTGAGCAAGATGCATGTAAAATTAACTCAATTTATGTGTAAATAGTAAGTGACTTGGATAAACACCAAATTATTATTTCCAAGCTCTTTAGGTCCATATTTGGGGTACTAAATTTACCACCATTATAATCTAGTAGTTTAAAATGATTGGATTAAAATAAATTAAATGTAAATACAAATATCCTAAATGATGTGGTATGTGCAAGACCATATTGTTTGTTTTACCTCTCTCTTTGTGTCATACATATGAACCTGCAAGTCACATACAAAAAAATGTATTCCTTCATAATAAAGATGATAATAATATTAGTAATAATAATAAATAAAATGAAATTATGCAATAGTTACACTTCATTTCCTTCGGTGTCCTATATATGTAATGTGAATATTTTATGTGAGAATTTTTTCATTTGAGTGCTCCATGAGCCATTGTAGCATTTTATCTTCTTATCGATCTAATGTAGCATTAGATCCTACTATGAAGCCAAAAATAACACTTGAGCCTACTATGAATCCAAAAATAGCACTTGATCATGACAAATAGCCAATTTGTTCATGATCTTTGTGTATATGCCAAAATGTGATATACCTATCATAATGTAGTGTATAATGCCATAACGTAGTGTATTTATCATAAGCTTGTAATGTGTTTAGAATAATTATGTGAGTGATATCGTATAGTTTCAAATGAAACACTTTAAGTGTAACCTACATGAACTTGTTAGAAAAACCCTCAACATGCCCCCCATTCGAGATGAGGAATGCTATAAAGGATCACTTAACTCATAAGACAAAGTGTTAGTCATATAAAGCACATAAGTGTAACATAAATGATGTAAATTATATCTAATATATCAACTAACATGGTAAAATAAGTAATGTGCATGATTGTATATAATCATTTTGGATTTATCTTCAAAATGTGAAGCATGTCACAATATTGTGAGGATGTCCAATAGCTCAACAAAAAAACATAGAAGTGATCAGTAGAGTAGTATGAAGACAAAAAATGACTCAACATCAAATGGATTCATAATCAACTATGACATGACATTATATTTGCACCATAAACATACACAACTACCAAGACACTATGACTTGGACATTGTTATTAGTTGTTATTTATTTATTTTATATGTGAAAGCAAATATGTGTTCAACAATTGTGCCTAGAGAAAGAAGTGTAACAATCAACGTGTGAAATAAAGTGTGTAACAAACAATGATATAATCATAAAAATGAATCAAACAATGGTCTTAGAACCATGAATAAAACAACCAACATGTCATGAGAAATATGTAAATCAAGAGATAGGTTCATCAATGTACTAGAAGTAAGTGGGTAGTAAGTAATGTGGTGCAAGAAAGTCATAAATCATAATGTGTACCAGAAATTGGGCCTAGAACCTTAAATGTAACAAGAAATATGTTTTAAGAAAGTATGTAAATAGTCCATGTGTTATAAACAAAGTGTGTCATACACAATATGTATTGTAAGTAATGTGTGTCATTAGAACTGTGTATCATAAGAAAATGTTTATCTAATGGAAATAACTCAAAAAAGATGATAAATATGTTATAAGATATTAGTTTTGATTTAAATTTGTAACAAGTAATATGTCTAAGAGACATAAAATATAGGAGACATTGTTTTTATATTTTTGATAGAGTAGAAAAATCATAGAGCATACAATTACACAGAGAGAACAAAACATAGAACATACAAGTGCCTAGAGAAAATGAAGCATATGGCATATAATATCATAGAGGATACATGACCACAAAACATACACAATTGTAGAGTAGAAGATAGTATAAAGTTCCTAGAGAAGTCAGATAAAACATTATCCTAAAGCATATAACATATAAGCTCTTAGAGCGGCCAGAGCAACAAAGATCACATTGTTGTCAAAGCATACAACATAAAAGTACTTATAACATTCAAATTAGGAAATATCAGAAATAAGTAAAAGATAAAAATACATGATTTCCTCAATGGCATCAAATAATACAATATCACATAACAATAAAATAATACAACACACAACTACCTAATGTAGTCAAATCGAATAATATTGCAAAGTATGTAACAAATAAGTTCCTAGAGAAGTCAAATTAGACATTTTTTCAAGGTATTCAACACGTAAGTGCTTTGCGTACTCAAATCATGCAATACACAAAACCATATAATAGATAAAATTAAATTTGGAAATGAATGGTATAAGCAATACTGTCAGATAAACAAAATAAGATTCCATGGTCAATAGTAGTCAATCAATATAGTAATATGTAACAAAGAAAATATGAAAAATAAGTAATAATTGCATGTAAGCATGGATCATGGTCAAATCAATATGTAGAGGTAATGTGATCATTATAAAAATCACAATATAGTGTGTAATGTAAGGAATAAAGTAATATAAGATAATACATTGTAGTTTAGTGCTTGTAATGGACTAGTGAATGAGGATATGATTTTTATAATCTCAATTGGTTAGATGCCCATGGTGAAGGTGCACCCCCAATGTGGTAGGCATTCCCCAAGATAGAGGACTATAAAAATCCACAATATGTTGAAGATATGATTTAATTAAACTCAGTTTGTAAAATGTCCCCAATATAGACATAACTCCAGGGTGTTAGGATGTAGAAGCCATAAGGTGTGTGATGTCTATGGGTTAAGGTATCCACAACTGCTTGATTTTTACTATAAATATCAAGTGTTAAATGATCATGTAAAAGTAGAGAGCTAAATGTAAATGATTGTAAGGATTAAATATATGCAATGACCAAACATGTCACATATAGGCACTGGTTTTCTATTTTAGTAATACTATATTATTTATGTGGTTTTGTAATGTTGCATTGTTTTTATATTTTTGATATAGGAGACATAAAATTTAGAATTTATAAGTGGAATCGGTACTAATGGTCTTGAGGCATATGCTATAAGTGGTAAAAGAGACAAGGTGGGGTAATGAGTAGTAAGTGTTCCATAAATAATCACATTGTACCTATAAAATGTGTTACATCATCAGGTAACTACCTAGTACAACACTAGGAGAGGATATGTAAAATGATCGGTGATCATGTTAATAGTGTCTGTGTGTAATAAGCTATGTATAAGTGAGCACAAAAAGTCTGAAAAGGATGACTGAAAATCATGTCAATGTGATATCCTATACACAGACACAAAGAACATAAAGTAGCCATGCTTATCAATATATAATGACCTCCCAAATCTAAGATATAGTCATATGCAATATGATACTCTATGTTATCATCCTTAATTGTGTGTGTGAATCTATGTTTTAGATGAAAAATAGTCATAGTAACCATAGGATCTCAATGTAAATGATATTAAATATGTGTCCCATGAGAGTCATTCTCGCAAAACATTTACCTAATTGATGTGTGTCTTGTATGGTTAGATGACACAATGTGTGTGTGAGGAAAAATATGAATCATAAAGTGCTCATCCTAATGTTGTATCAATAGGTGATATGAAATACAACTAGGGATATCATTGAAATTTAGTATAGTGGTGTGTAAATATTGTATCCTAGTTCAAAACATGTTATATAGAATATTGTATCCTAGTTCAAAGGAGGTGTTGAGATTGATCTAAAAATAAATTTTAACTAGCAATTGTGCACACACTTAACTTTTCTTTGTATTGATTTTTGATATAAAAATTGACTATTATATCCTTTTGTATTTTTAATAAAAGAATTAAAACTGAAAGTACTATGTAAAAATAGAAAATAAAGAGATGAATCACCAACAATTTGATACAAGAATTGATAAAGGAGTTCGACACTTGTGGTCTACATCTCTAGGTCCAGTTGAATGGGACCAATCTATTAAAATCTTGAAAATAAATCTTTACAAATATTTATACAAGAATATGATCTTCTCATCACGTTCCTTTGCCAAAAATAATAGGAGTCACTTTTTACTTCATCTCAAAATTCCATCTCTAGCTCAAGTAATGAGCAAAACAATAACACAGTCACTTTCCCGTGTCCATACTAATAAAACATAGCTCCTTTTATAACACTTCACAGCTCCGGGTATAATGGTTGGGCACTAATCCTTTTACCCAAGTGGCCCAGGTTCAAACCCCACTCCATGTGGGGCGCATTTTCCATAGGGATAAGATCCCACATTTGTTGGGCATGAAAATAGGAAGGCATTTATATAGGTGGTTGTTGTATGTTGTTAATAGCTTAAGAGCTATCTTATCCCCAAGGATGGGGTGCTCAATGTGGGTGATTCGAGAGATAAGGGGTGTGACATGGCAGGTATTTGTGCATGGATATTTTAAATAATGTGGCCAATGTGGAGTAATAAATGGGTGTGGCTAAATTTTTAATATGGTTATTTATTTATTCTCCATATTGCCACGTGTCATATTTTCATTGGTCCACTTGATGAGCGTGCACCTGTTCAACCTATGCACAATCCCCAAAATTTTCCAGTTACCCAAAAATTTCAGCGAGCCATAACTTTTACATACGAGCTTCATTTCCTACAAACGAGATATCGACAGAATCGTCTAATTTTTCTCCATGCCATGGAACTAACTGCAACTGATTCTAAGAAGATCTTAGATTGGTGTTTCTCCGTGAGGATCCTCTGGATCATTCCTCCCCACTGAGAAAATTTTGGACCCCAAAAGTCAACTTAATTGGTGAATAGGTGAGGGTATTTCTCCCTCACCTTTCCGGTTTCCATCCATTTAGCCTTGTTTGGATGAATGCCTTTGAACCCAACGTGAGGATACTTAATATCACCCCTTCGTGAAGTTCTAACCTTCCTGTCCAAAATTATGTCTTCCTACAACTCATCAAGATACTCAGGAGAAAAATCATCAATGGAAGGCATTATGTTAGCATCATCATGATCAAAAATCATATGTGGTTCATACAATCTTAAATTCTCAATATTAACAACTGAGTAGATTTGCATATATGGAGGCAAATCTAACTAGAAAGCGTTGTCATAATTTTTTTCCAATATTTTGAACAGACCATACCTTATAGGTTTCAATTTTTTACCTTCACCTGTCAGTCTTTCCCTGCTGATGTGAAGCCAAACTGAATCACCAACTTTGAACTTGTGATCAGTTCTATGTTTATCATGCCTGGCTTTGTACTTAGCCTGAATTTTCTCCAATTGTTCACGGACATACTGATGAACCTGTTGAATTCTCTAAACAAATATTTTAGCCCTGTCAGAATCACTTGAACCATTAACAACAGTTTCATGTCCATAATATACATCTAAAGGAGAATTAGGCAGATATCCATAACAAGTCTCAAATGGAGACTTCAAAGTAGAAGAATGTAAGGCACGATTATAAGCATGTTGCAGATAATATAAATGTTCATCCCATAACTTAGGATGTTTTCCACAATAGCCCCTAAGCAAATGTACTACTGTGCGGTTTACAACCTCTGTTTGACCATCAGTCTGTGGATGAAAAGCAATGCTCTTTTTCAGTTTTGTGTCCATTAACCCCCACAATGTTGACCAAAATTCCCCAAGAAATCTAGAATCCCGATCAGATATAATTGAAGTAGGTAAACCAAAATGAACCCAAACAAACTGAAAAAATAAATGTGCAGTTCCTCACCAGTTATTTGTTTAGTACATGGAACCAACACACACATTTTGCTAAATCTGTCCACTACCACATATAAGTAATCATGTTTCTTCCATGTCATGGGCAAGCCTCCTACAAAGTCCATGGAAACACTTTCCCAAGGCCTTGTTGGAACAGGAAGAGGAGTGTAAAGTCCTAATTTCCTATTACTTGGCTTGCTTGTGGCACAAAGAACACATCCCTTAATATACCTTTTTACATGTTCATGCATTCTAGGCCAATAACAATATTTCTGTAAATGTGCAACTGTCTTACTAACACCAAAATGCCCCAAAATAAGAGAAGTATGTGCTTCCCTAATCATATGCACACGTTCATTTTCTGGAATACAAAGTTTACCAGAATGATATAACAATCCTTCATGCAAATGATAATCTTTTTATCCTACTTGTTTCCCACTTACTAGATCCTCATACACTTCTCTAAAATCAACATCATTAACATATTGTTCCTTGTAACTAACATGAGCCAAAGAACTATGTTGCAAAAGAATAGATGCTACTACCACTGGTGGTCTAGATAACATGTCGGCAACCTTGTTTTGAATACCTTTTTTATACCTTATTACAAGATGAAATTGTTGCAAAAATCCCATCCACCTGAAATGTCTAGACTGTTGCAATTTGGTTTGTGTTTGTAAGTACTGAAGCGGTTGATGGTCAGTATGTATAATTTTTTCTTTTCCCATTAAATAATGCTTCCACTTTTTAACACTTTGAACTAAAGCATACAACTCTTTATCATAAGTTGGATAGTTTCTTACCACACTTGTAAAGGTTTCTGAATGGTAACACACTGGTCATTTGTTCTACATCAAAACTGCCCCCATTGCATAGTCACTAGCATCTGTCTCAATCTCAAATGAATGCTGCAAATTTGGAAGTGCCAAGATCGGAGTAGTACTTATCTTCTCTTTCAGTGTATCAAAGGCTTTCTGTTGCTTTCCTCCCCACTGAAAGACCTGTTTAATACTTGTCAAAGCATGCAAAGGAGATGCAATATATGAGAAGTTAGCAATAAATTTTCTCCAGTACTGAACTGCACCTAGAAAACTCCTAACTTCCGTCACATTAGTGGGTCTATGCCATTTCACAATAACCTCTATTTTTGCAGGATCAATTCTCAATTTACCATTTCCTGCAATATAACCCAAGTAAATTAAAGATATTTTTCCAAATTCACATTTTGACATCTTCAAATACAATTTCTCTTTCCTTAGTGCATCTAAGACTTTCTAGATGTGTTTAACATGTTCATCCCATGAGTTACTGAAAATAAGAATATCATCTAAGTAGACAATAACGAAATTATCAATGAATGGTCTAAATATATCATTCATAACTCTCATGAATGTTGTCGGTGCATTGCACAAACCAAAAGGCATCACTAACCATTCAAACAATCCCTGTTTCATTTTAAAAGTAGTTTTCCAAACATCACCTTCTGCAATTCTTACTTGGTGATAACCACTTCTTAAGTCTAACTTAGTGAAATAAATTGCACTCTTTAATTGATCTAGTAAATCATCTATTCTAGGAAGAGGGTAACGATTCTTTATAGTAATCTTGTTTAAAGCATAGAAATCAACACACATTCTCCAAGTGCCATCCTTCTTAGGAACCAAAATAATTGGTGAACCACATGGGGATGTACTTGGATGAATTATACCTTGAGCCAAAATTTCCATTACTGTCTCTTGATTTCCTCATTCTCTACTACTGACAACCTATACATTCTGATATTGGGAAGAGGTGCATCCTGAAGCAACTGTATCTCATGTTGAACCCCTCTTTTGGGAGGTAGACCTTGTGGATCCTGAAAAAATTCATCAAAATCAGAAACAATTTTTACCAATTCATCCTTATGTTTTAGATCACAAGTTTCAAAATCCATCTCATGTTCTTTCTCTTTAGCTTTGACCACCATGAGCACAAATTTTTTTCTTGAATTTACCAACCTTTTCATTTGACCTGTAGTTACCAAGGATAGATTATTATTTTCATGGTGAGCTCTAACAATAAACTCAATTCCATCCTTTACAAGAAAATATTTATTTTCTTCCCTATAGAAGATTTCTTTACGATCATACAAATAAGGAAATCCCAAAACCACCCTACAAATATCCAAAGGAGATACATCCAATTCAACCTCATCTATAAACTTTTCTGTAATGGAAAATCTGAAAGTACAAGTTTTAGTTACCTGCAGTTTTGCATCATCACAAACCCAACCCAAAGGATAAGGCTTAGGATGTGGATTAGTTTTGAGTCCTAATTTCTTTACAACCTCCTCAGAAATCAGATTAGCTTGAGATCCACTATCAAAAAGAGTATCAATTTTCGTATGTTTTGAAATCACTCTAATGTGGAAAAGCTCATTCCTTTTCTTATCATCATGTATAGTTTGTTTACTAGAAGAAGATGCAACATTTGTAGTACTATTGTTGGAAATTGAAAGTTTTGATTTACCTTGAAAACTCATAGTTGTGATCTTGGTTTCATCACCTGAATCTGACCCAAGATCATGAACTGCAGTGTTTGTTTTATTTTCCTTTCCTTTCTTAACCATCCATTTAGGTTTCAATTCAGGATGTAATTTCCAACATTTAGACTCATCATGGTTCTTTTTACAATGATTACAAAATGGTTTTTCATCTTCCTTCTTAACAGTAGAGTTTGTCTTATGCTTACCCTTTCTTTTTCCTTATTCTTTCAAACCTTTTCCTTCAGATTGCTTGTTCTTTTGTTTAAAATAAGAGAAAGAGGACTCCTTTGTCATTTTCCCTCATGCTTCCAAATGGGTTGCTTGAACACATACTACATCAAGATTAGTAGGACCTAAAACAAGTATCATATGCCTTAGATAACTATGCAATCCACCAATATATTTAAGCAGTGTTTCTTCTGTGTTTAGGGAAATTCCCAGAATTAGAGCCCTTTTCCTAAATTCCTGTGTGTATTCTTGAACACTTTGTCCCTTAATTTGTCTTAATGTTTTCCAATCCATCTTATCTTGTTGCTTATAACCAAGAGGATAAAATTGTTGCCTAAGATTTGAAACAAATTCAGACCAAGAAGTGATTTCTATACCTTTGGTTTCTTCCACTTCCTGAAGCTTACTCTCCCACCAAATGAGTGCTATGCCACACATCCGAAGAGTTTCCAAATGAATCTTTGCTTCATCATCAAAAATTATCTGAACCCTGCAATATACTTCTATCTGCTTGACCCAGTTATCCAACTTCTCTGCATTTAGCTCTCCATTATACATAGGCAATTCAAACTTGATATCTAACTTTAATGAAGGAAAATCAGATTTCAAAGGGTCTCTTTTAGGATTATCAGAACTAGAGCTTTCTTCTTTCTTACCTTCTCTAGTTACCTTTTCCCTTTTTCTATCTTGGTACATTTCTTCCACCATTTCCTTCATCTGTAGGAATGATTGACGAAAGTTTTCTTCCTCTCGATCCTCCATTGTAGGACTTCAAGATCGTCTGGTACCAATTTTGGGATCTCCTTCTATTAGTTCTCCTTCACCCTTCTTAGATCGAGACCTTGTTAACATCCAACACACAACTTGCAATCCAAAAACTGTTAATCTGAACCAAAAATCAGTCAAAACCAGCTCTGATACCAGTGATCTAAAAATCAATTTTAACTAGCAATTGTGCACACACTTAACTTTGCTTTGTATTGATTTTTGATATAAAAATTGACTATTATATCCTTTTGTATTTTTAATAAAATAATTAAAACTGAAAGTACTATGTAAAAATAGAAAATAAAGAGATGAATCACCAGCAATTTGACACAAGAATTGATAACGGAGTTCGACACTTGTGGCCTACGTCTCCGGGTCCGGTTGAATGGGACCGATCTATTAAAATCTTGAAAATAAATCTTTACAAATATTTCTATAATAATATGATCTTCTCATCATGTTCCTCTACCAAAAATAATAGGAGTCACTTTTTACTTCATCTCAAAATTCCATCTCTAGCTCAAGTTATGAGCAAAACAATAACACAGTCACTTTCCCGTGTCTATACTAATAAAACATAGCTCCTTTTATAACATTTCATAGCTCTGGGTACAATGGTTGGGCACTTATAATTTTACCCAAGCGGCCCAGGTTCAAATCCCACTCCATGTGGGGCGCATTTTTCATAGGGATAAGATCCCACATTTGTTGGGCATGAAAATAGGAAGGCATTTATATAGGTGGCTAGTGTATGTTGTTATTAGCTTAAGAGCTATCTTATCCCCAAGGATGGGGCACTCAATGTGGGTGATTGGAGAGATAAGGGGTGTGACATGGCAGGTATTTGTGCATGATATTTTAATAAATGGTTGTTTGGAAAATGTGCCTTGAAATATAAGGATAATAGTTGGAAATTAAATAATGTGGCCAATGTGGAGTAATAAATGGGTGTGGCTAATTTTTTAATATTATTATTTATTTATTTTCCATATTTCCACATTTCACATTTTCATTGGTCCACTTGACGAGCATGCACGTGTTCAACCTGTGCACAATCCCCAAAATTTGCCAGTTACCTGAAAATTTCAGCAAGCCATAACTTTTGCATATGAGCTCTGTTTCCTGCAAACGAGATATCGACGGAATCATCTAATTTTTCTCCATGCCATGGAACTGACTGCAACTGATTCTGAGAAGATATTAGATCGGTGTTTCTCCGTGAGGATCCTCTGGATCAGAATGTAAGTTTAATAGTGTCAAGATTTTGGCTACATCCATTGCCTACCATAACATTTTGAATGGGTTTGCTTGAATGAATATTGGTTTAGGTGATTCCTTGTCATATAAAGATATATTTGAATAAGAAAATATAACAGGTGGTGTTATTTGTGATATAATGAGAGTGACACCAATGATGCTATTAACTGCATGGGAATCCGTCATATAGGGTAGGGAGTGTATCAACCCTAAATTAATTTTAGATGATTAATTCACTTGATCTAATTAGGATTGAATACTATATGTTATAGGTTATAATATTATACAGTCATATACATATTTATAATGGAAACTAAGTTTTTTGCAAGAATACAAACATATAGATCATTGAAATCATAAGAGGGGTTAGAAGGATGACTTATCTAGTCTCAAATCATCTTCAACTTGTATCACCACCAAAACTTGGAATTGTGTAGGGTTATGGATGAACCCAAATCAATTGTTCCTTATAAAATTTACTTAGGGTGAAGACCATATAGAATTTTAGGATTGTATCCCACAAATTGACCTTTCCTACTTTCTTAGACTATTATTAGCTCTTTAAAGTCTATTTTTTGGGTTCCTTCGTTATCACTTGTTTCACACTTTTGTATGTTTAGATCCAATTGTAACCCTAGATTTCACTCCTGTACCTATAAAACAAATCTAGATTCTTGTAAGACACTCAAGCACTCATTATATTGAAAAATAAAATATGCAAATGCTTGTGTTGGATTGACCTTTGCGGTCACCTCGTTTGTGAGTCACTAAGAACTGTACTAGATTTCAGAGTCATTACAATTATCCTAGTGTGTTGTGCCAATGTGCATGCAAAATATAACCCTTGACCTAGTGTTTCCCTTTTCCTTCCACACTAATAGTGGGCTATGCTACCTTTCTCCCATGAAACCCTTGTGTGCAGATGTCATAAATGGATTTGTGCCCTCTTATGCTTTAATATACAAAATGAAGAACATACTCTTGAATTCTTATCCTTGTATTTAAACGATAGATAGGTTCTTGCTAGATGATAAATGTTTAAGGTGAACTTGTATCTATATACATGAGTTTATCAATTTGAAATTTCAATCTTAGTGGTGTGCAAAACTGACCATAAACATAAATTGTGAAAGACAAACAGATGCAAAAGAGACCCAAAAAATAGAAAGGACCCAAAAGATAAGAAGGGACTTGACCATACATCTTGTTCAAGATTGTAATATAGTCTTGACCAATCTATATGGTTTTTAACTAGTACAAGAAAGTTCTAAATATATAATGTAAAATGCTAGATATATTTGTGACACAACATAAAAGTATGAATAAACATTTGAAAGTCAAATAAAAGGACAAGTCAAGCAATATAAGAGTAAAACAATAAGGACTTGTGCCAATAAGAATTAGCTTCATTATTCAAGTTCTTTAGACATAAATAATACTAAAAACATGATGTAATAATGATATTTGCATATTTTAGTGTCTACATTTCCCTCCTTTATGCCAATGAATAGAATTTACTAGTGTAAAAGAGAAAGAGAGTCTACTTGATAATGATAAAGCATAGGATGTCATCAAACATGTTGATAAAGTAACCAAAGCATGGTGAACACCTTAGGGCACCAATGTGACCCACCTGGTGATTGGGAGTATTGTATTATAAACATCGAGGGGTGTAATAGACATGAAAGGAGTATTTACAGATATGGAGATTTTGAATTGGCATTTTGTAGAGTTAGGGGGATCAATCCGCAACAAGTTTTGTGTCATAGGAGATAATAAAGAGGAAGGATTGAACTAAGAAGAATCCATGTGCTTCAATGTCATCCCCATTCAAGAACGTGAATAGAAAGAATGAAAGATTAGTCTACAAAGCCTGCATTTTTGCTTCGATGATTTCCTTATTTGAGAATCTAGTGAGAGAAGGGGAAATATCAATTTAAGAAGCTTGCAATATTACTTAGCCACTTTCCAATATACTCACAGAACACACCATTACATACAGATCTAGGCCCAAACTTTTACAATAACAAAACCTGCATGGTCATCACTAAGCATTATATGGGTGCTACAACATTATTGATAACTAATAGATTTCTATAGATGTTCATGCCCTTTGTATTTGTGATAAATGTAGTAATATATTTACTTTTATATTTTTATTTAGTGGATATTTGTAAGTTTCCCACTCGAATGTTTGAGCTTGTATAGTGATTTATATAAGAAAGAGGATGGCATTTTATACCCATCCACATCTTAGATATTTAATGTTCAATGCATCTTTTTATCCAAATTTGACTATTTTATCTTTCAATTTGTGTTTTGATTTATCTAAAGTAGGGGATTTCCTTGCATACCCAACCCATATAGTTTTCTCCTTTCAAAAAATAGGGATGATAGAAAATAGAATCATTTGAGGTGAAAGTAATTTGAACTCATTCCATCAACGTTGTAGAGGGTGCTGAGAATAAAAGATAGAATCACTTGATATGAAAGTAACTGTGGATTTGAATTTTTCATCAACAATGAATACCATGTTGAGGATAGTAATAATTCATGGTTTATTTAGAGTTATGTCACGAACAATAAGTAATGTGTTGATAAAAAAAATGAGTAGTGTGTGAAAAAAGTAAATGTAAGTAGAATATTGAATTGGTGTTGTATGCAAGGGAAATTGACAAATAAATGACAATACAAGACAATTATAACTTCTACACAATGATATTATAAACCTCGAGTAAGATTATAGAAGCTTTAAGCTTGTGGAATCTTGCAAGTTATTGGTTGTAGATGCTCTTGATTAACCTCTCCAAGGTGGATGAATGCAATGCTATGAGAAGATTTCAAGAGGATTCGAGCAACAAATAAGTAGAGATTCACTGCATTTACTCATGGATTTCCAAGGATGAGTTTGTGATGTAAATGGCTTACTTTTATAACTGAGGGTAGAACCATGAAAGGTGGATGCAAGTTTGACTAAGCTCTAGGTCATAGTTGTAATCACATGGGAATAGGAAGTAGACTTGGAAATAGTAGTTGCAACTTTTCAAGGGGTAATAGACATTTGGAAATTGAATTGTACATACAATCCAATTTCCCCAACACTTCTAGGAATCTAGAAGTGGAGTCCAAGTTGAGTTCCACATACAGTTAACTGGAATGGGAAATGGATTCCAAGTTGAGTGAACTGGACTAGTGAAGTGGTAATTAGCTAGGAAAATAGGCGTATTTTTCCTAATTAAGTAACTAATTTAATTAGCTACAGTGTGCAACATAATTAATTAATCATTTGTTTAATAAATGATAATAAACTTAGCTAAAGTGTGTTATGGAGTGATTTAATTAATCCAAGGGGGCGTAATGTGCATGATTAATCAATTTAATTTATCAATCATAAGAGGGTATGAACTATGATGTGAACTGGGATAATATTGGGAATAAGTATGTGTTTTTGGGGTGTCTACATTTGCCCCTCTTTAAATTGTTATTGTGAAGTAATAGTATTTTAAAGATAATAGACACATGTAGATTAACAAATAGAAAGTGGTGAAGCATTTGGATGCCCCATCTAGTAGGAAATGGTGAAGCATTTGGATGCCCAACGAGGAGGATAGTAGAGGAATGCCCTCTCAAGTGGGTGGATGACGCAATAAGGTGATGGATGCTCGCTTGATAGGAAGAAAACAAGAGAGTTGAATAATGAGGATGGGAAGTACTGTGCTCGTAGCATGAGTGCCATTTAGAGAATGTGATTATAAGAGAAACCTTTATTTTGCTATTGCACAATCGAGTTGTCACCATGATTATCAAGGAATAAAGATGGTTAACCCATATGCACATAAAACAAATGCAAACACAATAAATAAAATATAAAAAGGAAAACAAGCCCAATATGAATAGTAGGTGTAGACATCAGGGTCATAAAGGAACTAAGCTGTTATCACACTACTTGTAATTTGTCCAAGAAGTAAACATCGACAATGCAACACAACAATGAAAAAGAAGATAATAAACTATTCCCTTATTGCGTGCCACAATGATGATTAAGTAGATATAAATTCCCCCAAGCATTAAACTTATGAAAGGATTTGGAATAATATCAGAATGGAAGATCGAATTATAGATCCGTTTTACAAATGATCTGAATTGATTTTGCCCAAGCGAAGTCATATCGCGAAGGAAAAACAATGTTCTGACTTGCCCCAAGAAGAGTAAGTAATATTGGAAATGGAAGAAATTGATATTCATAAGATTGGAATGATCAAGAGGGTAGTAGGTAAAGGTATGAATTTATCAAGATTGTGTTGAAATGTTGAAAGATTCACCTCAAGGGTTTTCCAATTGTAGGAGTTATTTGATAAGTGAATGTTTGTTCGAAAATTGTGTAATTTTCTGACTTTTTTTTTAATTTTTGAATATTTGATTTTTTGATTGTTTTACAAAGTTTTAGAAAAACTTGATGCAAAGAAGAGGAGCGATGTGTTTGTTACACCTAATTTGTTATGGATAAACATTACGGTTAAAAGCATAAAACATGCATGTCAAACAAACCCAATATGAACATGATCTACACCAAAGTTATATGTAAACTAGGATGTAGATAATTTTCCTAAAATTGGTCTACAATGCAAGTAAACAAAGTACAACAAAATAAAAAAATGAAAGAAGAAAAAACATCGTCACGATGTTGAAAAACCACAATATTACAACACACAATTTGCAATAGTGATGTCTAATGACACTCTGAATGTGTTACATATTGAAGAACTAGACAAATATGAATGCTCCTAAGTGATAGTTTAGAACACGAGAGGATTAGATCAAGCCAAAGAGCAGAGTGATGCTTAGATACTCCAAAAGATAGTCTTTTCAGATCCCATTGAAGTTTGATTTGTATTAGATTAAATTGTGAAATCTAAATATGCCCCAAGAAAATTTATATTGTGAAAGGGTAATTAATTGCCTTGAGCATAGATATACACCACAGGTAAGAACAATGATTAGCTAAAGATGACCTAGAATGATCATCAAATGACGAGATTGTTGAACTGTGTTACAAAGTTGCTAAAAATTAAACATTATTTGAATGTTTTGATTTTGACATTTTTTTACTGTTTTTGGATTTTGGAACAATTTTATACTATTTTTATGTTTTTGAGAAACATAATTGAATATTTTTGAGTTTTTGGAAACATATTTGAATGTTTTTGTATTTTTGACTTGGTAAAGGGGTTGCACAGTCTAAAGTCATGTTCAAATAATTATAAGAATTTCATTCCATTGGTAGAATGTAAATGATGTAATGATAGGATGTTTCACTCCATTCGTGCCTCCATGCAACTAGGAAGAAGTGAGGGCTCATCACTGAGAGCCAAAAAGGACATGAAAAGAGGTGAATAGTGATATGAAAATGAATATTATGGATGCTTAGATAGAAGGTGTAACAATGATCCATGTGAGAAAAATGTAACACATTTCTAGTCAAGATTATCTGATTGATTCCAAGATGGAATTTAACTAGGCTTAGATCCATGGATGGCCTACTAATTAGAAAAATCCGGTTGAAGGAACTGTTTTATCTTTTAACATGAGCAACTAAATTACTTCTTGGGATGTTTTTGATTAAGCACTTTTGATTCAGATTTGAAAAAGGATTTATTGATTAATTTTTTTGTGAAGGACTTGTCATCACCAATCCGGCACTATGATAATTCTTCACCGGGAACTCCTCGTGCTATGATTATTTACTAATGCACATCCTTTAGTTTGGTGGATGTAATATGGAAACAAAACAACAACATAACACAAGAATACCATCGACTATGATAAGACGGAATGATGACAAATCTGAAATATCAAAGTAAATTATAATATTAACATGAAACTGTTACAATCTCACCCATGAGGTACTTCAAGTGTTATTGACTTCACTTGCCTTTCACCAAGACTATGGGAGAAACTTTACAATTACACCTCTTAATGACTTCTTCAACACACCTTTAAACTGATGGCTTCCTTCGCACACTTCCTACAATATTACTCACTACTTCCTTCTATGCTAAATGAGGGGGATGGCCTCTTTATTTATAGAACTTCCAAGCTTATCCATCTTATCTCTAAGATAAGATAAGAAATCCATTCTGACGAATCATATTCCATACCTTAACTCTTATCTGTACATGTAAGCTTATCTCTTAAGATAAGATAAACCTTATCATTTCACATGGGTTCCACATTTTTAGACTTCTTACAAATAAAATACACAAAATATTTATGACCTCACTCCTTGTCCTTATTACCAATATAATATTTCTAATTCCTAATCATGTAGACCCTACTTCTCTACTTATCCCAACTTTGACATTTTAACATTACCGGACCACTTACGAAAAATATTTACTTTTTACAACATTCCTATTGTACTTTGACTGTTACCATACTTTACATTATTGGTGGCGTCGTACTGGTAGCGCCGTTATCTTCTATCGGACGCTACTACTAATTATACTTAACAACATCCTATTCTTAATACATACATTAATGAAATAGAAATTACGGAGGAAAATTTTAGTGTCGACATCTTCCCCCTTCCTAGCTTCTACTCCGTCCTCGGAGTAGACTATTCTGGTGCTTGGAAAATCTTCAACTTGTCGTGGTTGACCCATTTCGTAATGGGAGTTTCATCCAATTCCTCCAGTCGGTACGTACCATTTTCCTGCACAGCTACTATTTTGTAGGGCCCCATCCATTTTGGAAGAAATTTTCTCTGTATTCTTTTTTTGTATCTGGAATCATATACTAGAACCAAGTCATTCACATGAAATGGAGACCACCGGATCTTTTTGATCAAAGTATTCCTTCTGCTTCATTTTCTTCTTATGGCTTGTATCCTTTGCTATTTCTCTCATTTCCTCCAGCAAATGAAGATGTACCAACCTTTCTTTTACTGAATCACTTTCATCCATCCTTTCATTTTTCATAACTCTCACAGTGGGAATATCAAACTCAATAGGAAGAACTGGATCAATGCCATAGGCCAACTGAAATGGGGAGTATCCTGTTGCTGACTTTGATGTTGCCCTATATGCCCACAATGCTGCATGAATCCTTTTATCCCATTTATGTATTTGCAAGGCTACATCTTTTGCTAGAATTTGACACAACACAAAATTTGTTCGTTCCACCTATCCATTTGTGCTTGGCTTGTATGTTGTTGCCTTCCTGTGCTTAATAAAAAACTTATTGACTAGGGATTCTACCACCTCATTAATGAATTGGCTTCCTTGATCTGTTACAATTTCTAATGGGCAACCAAATCTGGTGACAATGCGTTCATATATGAACCTTGCCACTTCATCCATGGAAGTTGTTTTCAATGGCCTAGCTTTAACCCACTTGGTTAAATAATCTGTGGAAACTACAATATACTTATTTTAGCGTGATGTAGTTGGAAGTGGACCTAAAATGTCTATTCCCCAATTTTCAAAGGGACTAAGTGGAAGAATAGGACATAATGGAGCTGATGAAGTCTTACGGTTACCATGTGTTTGACAAATATCACATGTCTTACAATAATTATAACAATATTTAAAAAGAGTGGGCCAGTGATAACCTATATCCAAGATCCTTCTTGCTGTAAGTTGTCCAGAGAAGTGCCCTCCACATGTACCATTGTGGAATTCTTCTAGTAGCTCCTTCCCTTGATCACGTCCAACTACCCTCTTGTACTATCCATCAGGTCCTATTCGAAATAATACTCCATGCAGAATATAATATGGATGACTGGCTTGAGTAATCTTTCTCTTAGTCTTTGCATTGGCACCATCAGGAAACTTGAATTCATTCAGATAATTCCAAATATCTATGTATTCACTAGGGATTGTGTCAAGGGATAACAAGGCTGCATCAGGGAAATCATCATCATCACAGGATGATCCTAAACCATCATAGGCTCGAGAGAGTGCATCTGCATTGAGATGCTTCTTTCCTGGCCTATCTATAATATCAAATTCAAATTCTTGTAGCAAAAATATCCATCTTGCTATCCTCCCTGATGGGTTAGGCTTATTTACAATATATTTTAGAGCCTGATGATCTGTTACAACTAGAAATTTTTGCCCTAGCAAGTAATTTCTAAACTTCTTTACAGCAAAAATGATAGCCAGAGCCTCTTTTTCAGTTACAATATAATTTACCTCAGCACTGCTCATTTGTCTGCTCCTAAAGTAAATTGGATGTTCATTCCCATTTTCATCCTTTTGGCTCAAAGTACTTCCTAGTGCTGCATCTGAGGCATCAGTGTACACAATGAATGGCTTGATCCAATCTGGATTCTTTAAAACAGGTGAAGACACCAGGGCTTCCTTCAGTTGTCCAAAAGCTTCATGCACCTTATTTCCTGGTTCATAAGTAACATCCTTCTTCAAGAACTGGGTTAGTGGCTGTGCAATCTTTGAGAAATTCTTGATGAACCTTCTATAGTAACCCACATGGCCTAAAAATGATCTCAACTTACTTCTATTCATAGGAAATGGTAAATCTTTGATTTTTGAAACTTTATCAGGATCAGTACTAATACCATCTCTGGATACAACATGCCCTAACAAAACACCTTTAGAACATCCAAAGACACACTTTGTAGGGTTTAGTGAGGCTTGTGCTTCATCTAACCTTTGAAATGTTGTCTCCATCTGGTGCAGGTGGTCCAACTTGCTCCCATAGATGCAAAAATCATCCAGAAATACTCTGATGAAGGTCCCAATGTAGGGTTCGAACACCCTATTTATCAAACGCTAGAATGTTGCTGGAGCATTACACAACCCAAAAGGCATAACTCTATAAGCAAATGTTCCCCAAGGAGTGGTGAACGTGGTCTTTAGCTGATCTTTCTCTACTATACGAACTTGGTTGTAGCCACTATATCCATAAGCAAAACTATAGCACTCCTGGGCAGCTACTTCGTCCAAGATCTGATCTGAAAATGGAAGAGGGTAATGATCCTTCTTTTTTGCCTTATTGAGCTTCCTGTAATCAACACAAATGCGTAGCTTCCCATTCTTTTTAATTGAGATCACAATGGGAGAAACCCATTCTGAATTCTCCACAGTAAATATGAATCCTGCATCAAGCAACTTATCTATTTCTTCTTTTACAGTCTTGGAAAAATTAGGATTCATTCTATATGGCATTTGCTTTATGGGCTTAGCACCATCTACTAGCTCAATACAATGTTCTACCCAACTTACTTGATGGAGTTCCTTGTAATCAAAAGTGAATAGGTGTATGTACCTTCGAAAGAGCTGGAGGTAGGATTCCTTCTCACTCTCCATCACAGCATCACCAATCTTTATTTGTTGGAGACGATCATCAACTTCTTCTTCAGATAATTTTATGGGGTCATGAGTTTGGTGTGACTGGAAGGATATCCATGACTGAAACATCCACCTCGCTTTCTTCATCTTCAGTGTCCACTTCACTGGTACTAGAGTAATTAGAGGATGTCCAATCATCAGTTTCATCACTTGAATCCACAGGTTCTGCTTTATGATTTCGAGGGATCACGTTTATCTTCACCCTCTCTCTACCACATCCAAGTGTCATGAAACCTTCATTCCAGTAGTTTCTTGCATGAACTCTCCTTAGCCATGGTCTTCCCAGCAGCATTGGGTATGCAACAGTACCATTTTTCATCACCTGAAAGTCTACCACACATACAACACCCATAACAGATGTTGCCACATTTGAAACTACACCTTCTGGTTTAGTTTTTCCCTTATTTAATGACCTTAACATAAGTGTTGAAGGGCGATCAATTTTTAAACCCAACATATTCATTACAGACTCGGTCATTACATTAACTGCAGCACCTCCATCAACTAAGACATCATGAATTGAAATACCATTACATAATACCTCAGCTTGTGGAGCATAGGGATCTGCCTCTGCCTCTAAAACAGGGACCTCAACCTCCTTCCTTCGTCGAGCATTGAGTCCACTTCGCAACTCCTGCCTCTTCTCAGAAGACATAGCCAAGAGTTGACCATATGTAATATTTGTAGGCCTTTTGGATAGATCTTCCAAGATGGAGTATGGTCCTTGCTCCTGTGAAATCAGAAAATCCTGCACACCCAACTTTCTTCTCCTATGTTTCTTACTAGTTTCTTCTTTCATCTTCTTAGGATCATTTCCATCTTGATTATCTTTTTCTTTCTTTCTTTTTGTTACAAACACATCTACTTCATTATTTCTGCTCTTATCTACTACATCAAAAGAATTCACAGGTGCTTTTCCTTTGTCATTATCTCCTTTACCAGATGTAGAAGCTCTATCTGGACAATTATACTTATAATGACCCTTTTTTTATAACAACCATAACATACAACTTCAGAAATATTTCTTTTTGGACCTCTATCTCCTCCCTGAGAACTAAATTCCTTTCCTTGAAGAAGATTAATAGTTAACTGACCCATCTTTTTGAGCAAATCTTTATACTCAGTAGATGTACTAGGAGAAATAATTTGTGCTCACCGGGAGTGGTTGTGGATTTTGGACCAAAGGTGTTGGTGTAGGCTCTACTTTAGCAACAATTTTTTTGGGCTCCTCTTCTATGCTTTCTTCTTGCCTTCTTGCATTCTCCTTTACTTGTTCAATGGTAGCTGGGTGGTCATACTTCACTCGTTGTCTGATCTCTGGCTTCATCCCAAGAATGAAGTGCTTACAGAGGAGATTATCCACGTCAATTCATCAACCCATCCGCTAATCCTTCCTTCCGGATCTGGGCATCGAGCTTCCTCCTTAGCTCTAGAACACGAGCATGATAATCCCTTATCTTCTTCTTCTCTCCTTGGGATAGCTTTGTGATCTCGATCATGAGATCTGCATATTTCTGTTGTTCACCAAATTCTTCAAGAAAACTTTCAGTTAATAAATCCCATGAATTTTTCACATTATCACCTAGTGTTTCAAACCACCTAAGTGCTGAACCATCCAAAAAGGTAGGAAAAAATTCAGTCCATTGTTCCCTTCTTATGAGGCCATTACAAATACAAGATCGTTTAAACTCTTGAATGAAAGAAGAAGCATCTTCATTAAATTGAGCTGAAAAAACAAGAATCTTTCCCATTTTCAAAAGTAACCACCGTGAAAATACCAACCCACAAGTACAATCAACAAGACTTATGTGCACAAATAATTGGAATCACTATACTAGAAAGTGACTTTACACCTTTCTACAGTAAAATAGAAATGACCACGGTAAACTATGGTAAAACTTGACTTACTGTAGTAAAAACTGACTTTACTGTGGTAAACACTATACACGGTAAAAAGTGAAGTTACTGCGGTAAATACTATTCATGGTAATAAAGTGACTTTACTGCGGTAAATACTATTCCCAGCAAAAATGACTTTTACCATGGTAACTACTATTCATGGTAGAAATGACTTTACCATGGTAACGACTATGCACAGTAAAAACAAGGTTACCCTCCAATTGATTTTTGACTAAATGGGAATATCTCTCCAGAAAATCCACCAACGAGGAATGGTCCCGGCAACGGAACCAAAATGTTATCACCAATCTGGCACTATGATAATTCTTCACCGGGAACTCCTTGTGCTATGATTATTTACTAATGCACAGCCTTTAGTTTGGTGGATGTAATCTAGAAACAAAACAACAACATAACACAAGAATACCATCGACTATGATAAGACGGAATGATGACAAATCTGAAATATCAAAGTAAATTATAATATTAACATGAAAACTGTTACAATCTCACCCATGAGGTACTTCAAGTGTTATTGACCTTCACTTGCCTTTCACCAAGACTATGGGAGAAACTTTACAATTACACCTCTTAATGACTTCTTCAACACACCTTTAAACTGATGGCTTCCTTCGCACACTTCCCTACAATATTACTCACTACTTCCTTCTATGCTAAATGAGGGGGGTGGCCTCTTTATTTATAGAACTTCCAAGCTTATCCATCTTATCTCTAAGATAAGATAAGAAATCCACTCTGACGAATCATATTCCATACCTTAACTCTTATCTGTACATGTAAGCTTATCTCTTAAGATAAGATAAACCTTATCATTTCACATGGGTTCCACATTTTTAGACTTTTTAGAAATAAAATACACAAAATATTTATGACCTCACTCCTTGTCCTTATTACCAATATAATATTTCTAATTCCTAATCATGTAGACCCTACTTCTCTACTTATCCCAACTTTGACATTTTTAACATTACCAGACCACTTACGACAAATATTTACTTTTTACAACATTCCTATTGTACTTTGACTGTTACCATACTCTACATTATTGGTGGCGTCGTACTGGTAGCGCCGTTATCTTCTATCGGACGCTACTACTAATTATACTTAACAACATCCTATTCCTAATACATACATTAATGAAATAGAAATTACGGAGGAAATTACGGAGGAACTATTTTATCTTTTAACATGAGAAACTAAATTACTTCTTGGGATGTTTTTGATTAAGCACTTTTGATTCAGATTTGAAAAAGGATTTATTGATTAATTTTTTTGTGAAAGACCCCTTACACATTGCCCCATGTCACTAGTAAGAGACAAGGGCTAAACACTGAAGATAACATCTAGGTGAGTAAGGGCATTTTCCTCTGCTCTTAGTCGCATACTAGTGAGAATTATGGGCTCATCACCGAATACTGGGAAGGATGAAAGGTGTAGTGATTGATTCTTCGTTATATGTTTATATTGTACTCGTTGGGAAGGAACATTCTACCCCAAAGTCTCAACCTCATGCACCTAGTAGGATAGAAGGGTTTAACACTGTAAACTGAGATGGATGGTTAAAAGTTCTAGGTCAAGAATTTTAGTGATTTATGTAGGACGGTTAAAATTTCTAGGTCAAGAATTTTAGTGATTTATGTAAAAGAGAGAGCTTGATTTGAAAGGAGGATTTTCCATTAATAATCTTTGAGAAAAAATTTAGGTAAAAAGATTTGAAATGGTAGGAACCATAACAGGGATGAGACACATAATGCCTAATAGGAAAAAGGTTAACCTGTGTCATGATAAGTGAAGAAAGAAAATATATGATAATGGTATGATTAAGATATCTACCAATAGATGAAATACTTAAAATTACTTATTGCATAAGTTAACCATACAACCGGTCTTACCTAGTGTGGAGAGAACCCATATAAGAAGATGTTTCTGCTTCTAGGTTTTTTATGTTCAAATTTTTTTTAATGTTGGGTTGGATATGAAGTGTTATTTTATTTTTATGCTTTTTAATTTTTCTAAAATTTGACAGATGAAAGTTTCTAATGGAATTATTAGGAGATAGGTCCATGTTTATGGAAATTTAATGGTCTTGACTTACGAGCCTTAGGTGGACGAGATCTAAGTCGAAGGAGTGAATCAAAATATTTAAGGATTTTTGAGTTAAGAGACTTGGGAAAACAAGATCTAAGTCAATGGAGTGAGTCGAATGATTCAACGAGTCTTGAGATACAATGATTCAATGAGTCCTGAGATATGAGACTTGGGCGAACAAGGTGAAAGTCAAAGGAGGGAATTCGAAGATTCAAGGAAGTTCATATTTATGAGATACAAGACTTGGGTGGAAAAGGGCTGAGTCAAAGGAGTGAATCAAATGATTCGATGAGTCCTGAGATATGAGACTTGGGTGGACAAGGGCTGAGTCAAAGGAGTGAATCAAAATATTCAATGATTCATGTTGTATGAGACTTGGGAAGACTAGGTACAAGTCAATGGGGAGGATCAAAATATTTTCGATGAATGATAGATGGAAGTAGTCTAGATTTACGAGACTTAGGTGGATGAAATTCAAATCAAAGGAGAGAATAATAAGATTCGATAAGTCTGGATTTATGGGAATTAGGTAGACAAGGTCAAAGTCAAAGGATGTATGATTATATAATTTTGTGATGGGATCATAACACTTATGTGATGTTAGAGGAGGATTGTCTAGGAATGGAATATGTTGAGATTCATATTCATCCGTGAGTGGAAGAAATTGAGGAAAGAAGGATTGATCCCTAGATGTACACTTCAGGATCCTTATAGGCTGTAGAGAGAAAATATACAATTTTTCTTCTTCAAGATTGTGAATTAGTTGATTTGATGAAATATTTACAAGTACAACTTGAAAAGGTTGTATAAGGATATTCCTGGGTATACACAACTCATGGAGTGTACACATGTAGATGTCTTAACATGTAAGGGTCATCGTTGATGAGATTCCTACAATATTGATCTTTTGAGGAATTTTGAGCATGGGAGGCTACGTTGTCGCAAGTTTCCAAACTTATTGAGGTTGTGATTCTACAAAAAGACTAGGGATGTCAGGCATATGAGCCAGTAGTGAATGAATAGAATTAAGTTCAAGGGTGCTTAATCATGGACCCTCTTCTATAGAGCCTCTTCTGTAGTGTTTATAGGTATATCAAGGGTTAAAAGGGAGTCTTGAAGCAAGGTCAAGCTCTCGTTTGATGGTAGAAGGTTGTTATTCGAAACATGTTCAATATCTATTTGGATGAATGGAAGAAAATATGGAAAAGAGATAGGTTGGTTTTGATTGAGAGATACTTGACCTTCATTGTTTTGATCTCGTTGATTGTTAGTATGCACATGATTTTGGACAACATTTAACTCTTCTTGAGAAGTTGTGGTAGTTGACGTGTCATCAATTGCAATAGCTTTGTCATCAAGCTCTACAAAGATGTTTCTGTTTTCAAGTAAGTCTTGGACAAAATTCTTAAATCGTACACATATATTTGTTGAGTGGCCATCAATGGGATGGAAGTCACAATATGTATGAGGTTTATACCAGTATGGTTTAGGTTATCCTTCAACCCAAGGTCTTATAAGCAGATATTTTATCATCTTAGTCTCTTTTAGTTGTTGAAAGACACAAGAGAGACTTTCTCCGAGGGGTGTAAATTGTTTAACTTTCCATGGAGTGGTGGCTTCGCTAGGTTATATTATTGGATTTTTTGTTGATCATTCATGTATGTTGTGCACATTTCGATTATCCATGACACTATCATTGACAACATTGTAGTTGCAATTGATGTACCAAGAGTTATCATAACAAGTGCTAGAGTGGTCAGGATTGTTAGTATTGCCATTATTCCCATTGTATTTAGAATGAGGCTGGCTTAAGCCTTTAACAACGAGGTAATTTTATCTTTAAGTCAAGGTGACTTCGAAGTCAAGGTTGAAAGAGAAATGTTTGACAAAATTATCTAAGAGGTCCATGAAGGTGGTGATAAATCCATTTAGAAGGTGTAAGAACTAGTCCAAAGCTTGTCCCCTAGACTTTAAGGAAAAAGGCACAAGAGAAAGATATCATTATATGCCACTTTGTGGCATGTTATGGAAAATTCTTGGATATGCTTTCTAGGATCAGATTTTCCCTTGTATTTGTTGAATTGGGGCATCTCGAAATATTTTGGAAAGGGTGCTCATAAGATGTCTTTTCTAAAAGGGTAAGGACATAATTCATCAAAGTTAAATTGTTTACGTTATTTTTACATACCTGAAATAATTTCCTTCATCATTTTCCATTCCCAAGTAAAGGATGAATTGTGTAAATCCACCATTTTTTGAAAGAAAGGGATAACAAAGAAAGGTGTGATGAATAATTCAACTCTTAACAAAGTGAATGCTAAGATGGAAGAGGAGAAAAAATTGAAAACTTGACCCTTAGCAAAGTAAATGTTAAGATGAAAGAGGCGAGAGGGTTTGAAAGTTTTAGCCTTAGAAAAGTGAATGCTAATATAGAAGAGGCGAAAGGGTTAGAAACACACTTAACTTATAGAAAAGTGAATTCTAAAATAGAAGAGGTGATGAAATGATTGAACGATGCAACCCTTAGCAATGTGAATTCTAAGGTGGAAGTGATATTGAAAATATTTGAATTGTTCAACCCTTAACAACATGAATGTTAAGATGGACGAAGTGTCAAATGAAGGTAGAATAATCAACCCTTTATAACATGAATGTAAATACGGAAGAATTTCAAAATTGAAGTTTCTTGACCCTTATCAAAGAGAATGTTAAGGTGGAAGAGACTTAGTGATGAAAAAAGGTTACTCGATTCCTTACAAAGTGAATTCGAGAAAAAAAGGAGTGAAAGATATTTGATATAATCGCCCCTTAATAATGTGAATGTTAAGATGGACAATTGATTTGAAGAGATTGTTAGATTCAACCCTTAACAACGTGAATGTCAACGTGAGAAAAGAAAAGAAGCTTGGAAAGTGAAATTCTGATTATGGAACTCTTAGCAAAAGAAATGCTAAGATGGGAGAATGATTGTATGAGATAAGTGATGTACTCGAACTTTTGATAAAGTGAATGTACAAAAGAGACAAAACTTTGACCAGGTTAGTTTGTTCAACTTTTAAAATGGATAGAAGAGAAGAGACTTAACAAGATGATGTGGCCAACTCTTAACAAAAGGAGTGTTAAGAGAAACAAAAAGGTTCAGAATGTTAACTCTGAATAAGGTGAGTGTTAAGAGAAACTAAAGGGTGTGAAAGGTTAACTCTTAACAATGATAAGCGTTAAGAGAAACAAAAAGGGGTACGTCACAACACTTAACAAAATGAGTATTGCTAAGGTAGAATAGGGGATTTAAAAGTTAGTTTAGAGGACTCTGAACAAATAAGTGATAAGAGAGATGAAAACAGTTTGAAAGACTTCATGACCCTTTACAAAGTGAATGTAAAGAGGGAAGACGTGAAAGAAGTTAGGGTGCTCAACTTGTGATAAATGAGTGTTACAATAGGAGACTTGAAATCAAGATGAAAAAGATCAACATTTCACAAGAGTGTTAAAGGAGAGACTTAGAAAGATGGTGGAGGGGATCGAATCTTAACAAGATGGGTGTTAAAAGAGGATACTTGAAGAAATTATGAAAATGCTTGAATCTTTAATGAGATGACCGTTAAGAGAGGAGACTACACAAAGGAAGGATAATACTCAAATGGTGAAAATGTGAATGTCAAAAGATAAAGGTGAAAAGATGATGATGAAAAAGGTTTTGAATCTCAACAAAGTGAATGGGATAGATGAGGGGAGAGTGATTGTTTAAAAATATCGAATTAGAGAAAATTGAATGCTTTAAAAGAGATGAATGAAAATGTATGAAGATGTTGAAAATTCAACAAAGTGAATGTGAAATGCGACAACATAAGATAAAAGAATGCTTGAAGTTCAACAATGTAAATGTTAAAATCAAGACATAGAATGATGATAGATCAAGGTGATCACAAATGTGCTTGAATGTGATAAAATGAGTATTATGATGTCAAGATTTAGATGGAAAGGATGATAGTGCTTGAGTGCGGATACATATGTCCAGAACTTGAGACTTAGAATCATTTGTAAAGAGGTGAAAAAAAGACAAAAAAATCCAAATAAGGAGTATTTAGAATCATGAAAGAGATACAAAAGTGAATTGAAATAAGGATTATTTGGGAAAGTAGCAAAGATTTGAAAGTAAGAACGTAGGACATGAGTGTGGAACACAACTCACTAAACAAAAAAGAGAACAAAAGAAAAGTGAAAACAAAAGTTTTGGCTTTGAAAGCTTTGGCCTCTACTTTAGATAGTATTGGACAATGTGTGGCTTCTTGGGTGGTTCTCTCAACTAGGTGTCAACAGTATAATAGAGGGAGCACGGTGCTATTGTTAATTGTTGTCTTTACTTTACCCCCTTTGAAACAATGAGCAAAGATCTTGCTCAAAATGAATCGCACTGAGATTGCCACTAAGGATATTTGTGACTCTAATCTCATAGGTGTACTAGTCAGGTAGCATTGGGGTACTCATTTCGTCATTTAGTTCCATTAATTTTTTGAATACTTTTGGGTTCTAGTGGTACTCCTTAAATGATTTTTATGGCTTAAGCCAAAGCACTTCCCATAGTTATAGCAATTGGGAAATAACCTTGTCAACCACACCTATAAATACAATGTGAATTGTTTAGTTTTATCTTGTTTAAGAGGTTCCTTGCACATAAAGTATTAGTAGTTTCCTTAGCTCACGATCGAGACAACCTATAGTTAGTAGCTTAAGAATAACCTCCTGAAGATCCGGTCCTGTGAACAAGGGTTAATAGGTTTTCCTGAGGTAGGTAAAGGACAAGATGAAAAGAAGAGAACCCACATTTCTGATTTCTAAGATCACTTAGAAAACATGAGGAAAGAACATACACATGTGCTAGCTTTGATTAAGAGAGTAAAAAAAGTTAATTTCCCGAAAGCATATGAGAAATGATCATGTTTATGATATCTAAGATTGCTTAGAAAGTGCGAGGAAAGAGCATACATGTGATCATTGCATAATTTTCCTCACAAAATAAAAAAATGACAATAAACATTATCCAAAAGAAGTCACAAAATGTTCCTCATGATGCAAAAACGATGAAACGTTTATAAATATGCCAAAAAAGCAACAAAAAGTGGACAAAAACATTCAATAACCCTATAAAAACAAGTACCACGATTAGTGAAGGTTGACGAAAATAAGAACTAAAAGACCTATTTAAGTGTAAAAAGGCGTAATTAAAATTAATTTAGACTAATTAATTTAGTAAAATAAATAAATAATTAATTAAAATAGCCTAACAAGACTTTTAATTAAAACCATTTAATGAAATTAATTGAAAAAAGAATATTAATACAAATAAAAAGAAATTAAATGTAACATAAAGTTATGAATCATAAGTTAAAAATAAATAAAAAACAATAACAACGAAGCTAAAGTTGAAACCTAAGTGTAAACTTAAAAAAAAAGAAATAAAAATTTAAACATAAGTTCGAAACTATGACCTACGTGAAGCTATGCAAAGAACGAAGCATGACCTAAACCTAATTGCAAAGCAAAGGGAGTTGGGTATTTGGTTTTTGTTTGTTTCAAGTGGATATGTGTTTGTGCACATGTTATCTTGGTGCTGGATTAGGAGCTTGGTATTGTAGGTCGGCTGGTTGGGCTGTGGATGTGGTCGGTGTTGGCAAGAGCTCGGGTGTGTAGGGGGCTGCGTTGCAGGGTGTTAGGGGTGTTTGGGCATGGGATGAGGAGTGGGATATAGGGTTGGGGTGTGACATGGCTGTGATGGGGGGAGGGGAATCCGGTTAGTCTCAACTCAATTGAGTCAGCGTGGAAGTGGGGGGGGAGTTAGTATGGTCAGGGTGGGTTGGGTTAAGCAGGGGTGGGGTGAGTTGAGTCGCAGTGGGGTAAACCTAGGTTGGGGGGGGGGGTTAGAGTTGGCTCAACATGGGGGGGTGGTTTAGATGTGAGGAGAGCTAGGGGGCCAACTTAGTGAGCCAATTTTCTGAGTTGCAAGGGAGGTGGGGTGGGGGGCAGAGAGGAGGGGGGTTAGCTAGTTTTTTTTTGCTATTTTTTTTGTGTTTGAATATGATTTTTTTGTAGGAATTTTAGCAAAAAATGGGCTAAAACAAGAAAAAACAACAATAAATGTAAATCTCCCTCTAAAGATGGAAGAATTGCCAATTGTAACTGAAACTTAAATGCTTGCTAAAGGTAGAGGAGAAACCCCTAATGGCAAAAAGAATTATCTTATGATGCTTAAAATTGTTTTTTTTTTTTTTTTTTGCACTCAAATTATAATTCAACAAACACCTATAATTAGTTGTAAAAAACAACAATAACAACAATACACTATTTTAGTTTTGTGATTTCATAAACAAACTTTTGCTTAGTAGAAATTTACCACAATACACCATACAAACAATGCAAACAAATCAACACAAAAACACACTAAAAAACAAATGTTAATCACACAAGTTAGAATATTAGTGAAATGTGAAGCAAAAATTGAGAAAAATGGGTGGGTTTCACTGAGCGTACCAAAATGTATGCAAGGGAAATTGATAGATAAACAAAGATAAATGATAATACAAGATAATTATACCTTCTCCATAATAATATTGCAAACCTCGAGTAAGATTGTAAAAGATTTAAGCTTATGGAATCCTTCAAGTTATCAATTATGGATTCTCTTGATTAACCTCTCCAAGGTGGATGAATGCAATGCTATGAGAATATTTCATAAGGATTCGAGCCAAAAATAAGTAGAGATTCACTGCATTTACTCATGGATTTCTAAGGATGAGTTTGTGTAGGAAATGGATCACTTTTATAGCTGAAGGTAGAGCCATGAAAGGTGGATGCAAGTTTGACTAAGCTCCAGGTCATAATTGTAATCACCTAGGAATAAGAAGTAGACTTGGAAATAGTAGTTGTAAATTTTCAAGGGGCAATAAACATTTGGAATGGAAGAAGTTACCTTTGGAAATTGAATTTCACATACAATCCAATTGCCCCCACACTTCTAAGAATCTAGAAGTGGAGTCCAAATTGAGTAGGGAAGTTTAGTTCCAAGTACAGTTGACTGGAATGAGGAAGTGGAGTCCAAGTTGAGTTAACTGGACTAGTGAAGTGATTGTTGGCTAGGGAAACAAGTGTATTTTCCTAATTAAGTAACTAATTTAGTTAGCAACAATTTGCAACATAATTAATTAATAATTTGTTTAATAAATGATAATTAACTTAGCTAAAGTGTGCTATGGACTAATTTAATAAATCCAAGGAGGTGCAATGTGCATGATTAATCAATTTAATTAATCAATCATAAGAGGGTATGAAATAGGTTGTGAACTGGGATAATACTGGGATAATACTGGGAATAGTTATGTAAATTTGGGGTGTCTACATGTGTCATTAACATGGTACAAAGTGCTGAGAAAAAAATTACTTGAAATGATCATATTAGTTGATAGGAACTTGTTTGTGTTATTGTTACAACTTTGAGTATGTGTCATCATAGATGAAAAGTATACTGAGAATAAGAGTTGTGATTGATAGAAATTAGATTTATATTGCATCGCATGTGAATGCCAAGGTAAAAAATAATGACCAAACATTGTGAGTATGTTGGTATAAATTGTAGAGTGTAGAGTGTAACATTGAAAGAGAGGTTGATATAGTAGTATCGAGTTTGTAACTAGTGTATAACAAAAATCACATCCTAACAAATGGGTGTTATATTTTTAGGATTTTTTGTATTAGAGAAAATACTTGTTATAATAACATAAAGTGTGTAAAACGGTATCTAATAAGATTGATTCTTGGTAGGGTAGAATAGATACATATTGAATGGATATAAATGGTGTTTGCGTAACAATATAATAGTAATAATATAGGATGAGAGCATGTAAATATACTCATGTTAAATAAGGGTTGTGGGGCTCAAATAGAATATGAGGGAAGTGTTTGTACGATTGAAAATCAACACATGAATTTCAGGCGCACTCAACCTCCTGAGGTCATATCAGGAAAACCAATGAAGAATGGATAGATGGCTATATGGAAGCTATATAAGGCAAATGGGTGAAATGTGAATAAGGGAAGATCAAGGTAATCCGATTTCCTGTATGGGTACTAATGGAATATGATTTTATAAAGCAAAAAAATCTTATCTTACCTGCATAGGGGAGATGGAATGGTCTAAGATGATGTTAGTGCGTAAATGACGGTCAATATCCGACTCACAGAAAATGCTCACAATAGGTTGTGGAAGGTGTGGGAACTTACCTACATTTTCCTTGTAGAAATTTCTATACAAGGTCATGGAAGTGAGAGAGTAAATGTGTGTATAGGACAAGTGAGTGGATTACGGGAACGAGTTTCATCTAGAATGGTTCTTCCAGAAATCATAAACATTGTCAACTTCAACGTTTAGGGTTATCAACTGTGAGATGATGACAAGTAGAAGTCATGTGGATTAGAAAACCAAGATTCTAAGGCTTGTGTCAATGTTTGTGTGAAATTAAGATACATTTGGTTGCGGGACTCGGGGATCATATACTTTGTCTCTTGGTTATTGAGGACCTTGAATGGTCATGTGGAATGTGTGAACAATTAAATAAAAGAAACCAATAATCTCACAAAGAAATTGCAAGGAGGCAAGGTTGATCCGAAGACAACTAGGGATGTATAGGGAGATGTATTAATTCCCACTAGTTAATCTATGTTCCTAATTAACAAAATAGAAACAAGCATATTTAAATCAAAATGATTCAATTACTTTCCTCGAATTACTTAAACCTACGTGTTGTCAATAACTAATTAACAAAGGAAACAACTAATTTAATATGTAAAATAAATCTATTCTAATGTTTTTGTTATTTTCAATTAAATAATAGAATGCATCAAATAAATAAAACTAATTAAAATAATCTAATATTTTTGGATTTTTACATTTCTGGAAATAAATAAAAGGAATTTATAGAAGAAATACGAAGAAATTGAAATTGCTTCTACAATACTATTAATAGAACTAAACAAACAATTAACATGATGTGGTTATTTTCCCGTGTAGAGTGAATTTAGCCTATTATAATAAAACAAAAGATTTTACAATTTGTATTTGTGGATCTAAAACTTTCTCTGTTCTAGCTCAAAAACACGGGAAGAAATAAAAGCTTCTCAGAAGCTCTTATTCCTCTGCAACTTCCTTGGTAGAAATCAAGGATCTAATGAAAGCTTACATATTGAAATGAAATTACAATTAATTTTAAACTAATGCAAGAGCTTTCTTCCAGAAAAAATTCCCTTGCAAATCCATAGGGATAAGCAAGGAGGTAGCTTTCACCAAAAGCTTTATGCAAACAAATGGAAACTATAACAATGAATTTACCGTTGATTTGAATACTCTAATCAAATTGTGAATTAAAATCTAAAGAAATTAAAGAAAGCTTCAAGAAAATAAGTACATCCCCAACTTGGAATTTGTATAACTGTGACAAACCAAGTGATGGTTTTGATCTGTTGTCCCCTCAGCTTCTTTTCCAATTTAGTGCTAAGAGGAATCCAAGGAACTGTGTTACGTAGTGCAAAAGAAGTAGTGAAGAAGTGCTGGAGCAGGAATGGCTTGTAGGAAATTTGGTTGCAACACATGAAAGAGAATAAAAATTCAAGAGAAGTGGGCTTGATTGTTTATTTCTTGGCAAGATTATGGAAGCATAACAATGCAATTCATGCTACGCCCTTAATCATATATCTTATATTGGATGTATATAGTTGACTTGTGGCTATCATAACTTCTTATCATTATGTATCTCTTTCATCTATGTTATATTTTCATTAGTGGGTCGGCCTTGGTGTTGGCCATAGCATAATAATATTATATTTCGGGGTTAGTAGGTAGTAGTTGATCATCATATTCAACATTTGAGTCTTATTGTTTGGTTTGGAGGTTACCCCCTCAAAGTGGCTAAGCTATTCTACTTGCACATTGAGATCATTTATCTAAAATATTGTCTTCATTGGTGTTATATTGTTGCTAATAATTAGATTTATACAAGTAATTCCATTACAAGTGGTATCAAAGCTTGAACTTGGCCAACACTACGTCAAACCCTAATTTTGAAGGTTCATCCATATCTCACAATCAATAGAGAAATTTTCTGCAATTTTTTTTTTGGTGTGGTGAAATAAGTCAAGTAAGCTCCCTTCTAAATTTTAAGAATTTATGACTTGGTTTACAAAAGTTATAGTGGTTTTATGTTTTTTCATAATTCGGCTACTTAGGGTGAAATTTGTAGAATTTTTCACAGTTATTTACATTCCCAGAAAGAGAATTAAAAATAATTTGAGTTAGTTCTTTGAGTTTTATAAAATTTTGCCAAATTACTATTAAAATCCCAAACCCTAAATTTCGACCTTGATCCTTAAATCTTACCATTTTGGGGCATCATGGATGGGCCTTCGACAAGAGAAAAAAAGAATCTCATCACTCCGGGTAAAACCCCTGATAAGGATGAGATAATAGTTGAGGAGTTAGAGTTAGAAGGGGTATATACAGAGTCCTTAGGGTTAGGGTTTACTTCAATGGACAATAAGGTCAGCTATCTCGAGTTAGAGTTATGAAACCTCGAGGGTAGAGTGGCCAAAAAAGAAGATGTAGACAAGATTGGACAACGATTGAAGGATTTCATTCACCAATTTAGTTACAATATCATGGGTCATCATCATCCACAACTCAATCATACTCATATTAACCAAGGTGGATCTTCAGGTCAAAGTAATAGACAAACTAGCCAGGGTGGATATGCAAACATGACCAATCCAAATACAAACACTCTGAAATCCCGTAACATGATTCCAAAAGTGGAAATACGTAAGTTTGATGGAAAGGATTCACTCAATTGGATTAACTAGATGGAGAATTTCTTTGATCTTCATCAGATTCCATCGGGACAAAAGGTTACCATGGAATCGTTGTATCCTGAACCTGACCAATTCATTTGGTATCGATGGTTATATGCTCAAAAGAAAAAGAGTGGCCTTAATGTTACATAAACAGTCTTCACCAAAGAGTTACAATTGAACTATAGTTCTAGTGTGTCAGAGAATTATTTCAGTCAATTAGCAAAGCTAAGACAAACAAGAACAGTCAAAGATTACATCCATCAATTCCAAAACCTTTCCTTATGGGTGGAAAATATTCCTGAAGAGAATTTGAATGACTTTTTCTTGGGGGTCTTAAAGAACAAATTGAGACTGAGGTGCGTATGTTTAATCCTCATAAGGTTTCAGACTCTATGATCATGGCACGTAGAGCAGAGGAAAATTTTCTTTCCAATAGGAAACAAACTATCATTAATATAAGATATCGTAGCACCTTTCCACCATCATTCCCTCGGCCAGTTAGATTGACACCTCAACAAATTGAAGAAAAGAGAGCCAAAGGGTTATGCTTTAATTTTGACAACAAATTTGGACTAGGACATAAGTGTGCTGAAAAGAAGTTGTTCTACATTGAGGGGCCTACTGAAGAAGAAGAAAATGAAGAAGATGAAGAGGTAGAGCCAGAGGAGGAATTAAGAGATCCCTAGCCAATAATATCATGCCATACAATTTCTGGTATTAGCACTCCCCAAACTCTCAAAGTAATTGGATTTTTAAAAAAATAGAGGGTAACAGTGTTGATTGATTTTGGAGGTACTCACAACTTCATCAATCATAAGTTGGTAGTACACTTGAACTGCTTTGTTTAACCAACTCCAAAATGTCAAGTCATGATCACTGATGGGAAAAATATTAGTTGTTTAGGAAAATGCCATAATGTTAATCTCACCATGGGAGATTACTTTCTAACCAGCAATATGTATGCCATTTGCAAGGGAGGAGCAGACATTGTGTTAGGAGTTAAGTGGCTTAACACCTTGGGAACCATTGAAATGAATTTCCAAGAGTTGTTCATGATATTTCAGTTAGAAGGGAGGACTTTTAAACTGAAAGGACTAAGAGAAAAGTCCCCATAGATGGTAAGTTCTCATCAGATGTAATAATTTCTTAGAAAAGGTGTAGAGGGGTATGTGGCACAACTGTTTTCATTGGAAGCACATCATTCCAATACATTTATACCTGCAGATATGAAAGTAGTTATAGATTAGTACTCAGTGGCGTTTGGAGAAATACCCAAGGGTTTGCCTCACAACATAGACCATGACCATGCCAACTAGCTAGTACCAGGGAGTCAACCACCCAACATCAGACCTTATAGGTACCCCTATATGTAAAAGAGTGAGATTGAGAAGATAGTTCACGAGATGTTAGAAGAAAGACTTATTCGTCATAGTAAGAGTGCTTACTCTTCTATTGTAGTGATGGTACAGAAAAAATATGATAATTGGTGCATGTGTCTAGATTATAGGGAACTCAATAAGTACACAGTTAAAGATAAGTTTCCTATTCCTATAATTGATGATTTTCTAGATGAGTTACATGGTGTTGTTTACTTTACAAAACTTGATCTTTGTTCTGGATATCATCATATTAGAATCGGTGATGAAGATATTCATAAAATAGCCTCTAGGACACATGAAGGACACTATGATTTCTTGGCAATGCCTTTTGGACTAACAAATGCACCCTCTACATTTCAAAGCTTGATTAATTCCATATTTAAACCATTTATTTGAAAGTTTGTTTTAGTGTTCTTTGATGATAAATAAATCTATAGTAAAACATGGGAGGAACACCTGCATCATGTATATAAGGTGTTGGAAACTCTTGAATAACATCAAATTTATGCAAATCCTTCTAAGTGTTCTTTTAGTGTCAAGTAGGTTGAATATCTGGGTCATATTGTCTCTTATGAAGGTGTTAAAGTGGATCCTAAAAAGATAAAATCCATGCTTGAATGGAAGGTTCCCAAAACCCTAAAAAATCTCTGAGAATTTTTGGGGCTTACAGATTATTATCGTAGATTTGTAAGGAATTATGGCAGCATCACAACACCACTCACAACTTTATTGAAGAAGGACTCTTTCCATTGGAACGAGAAAGTGACTACGACATTTGAGAAGTTAAAGGAGGCCATGTGCACCACTCCAGTTCACCCCATATTTTTCCAAAACATTCATTGTTGAATGTGATGCTTCAGGGTATGGTATGGGGGTAGTACTCATGCAAGAAGGTCAACCCATTGCCTTTGAGAGCTGCCAATTCAAAGGTAAGAATATATTTAAACCAGTTTATGAGAAAGAAATGTTAGCAATACTTCATGCAGTGAAGCAATGGAAACCATATCTAATGGGAAGACATTTCAAAGTAAAGACAAATCATGATAGTTTGACATACTTCTTAGAGAAACGTTTATCATCATAAGAATACCAAAAATAGGTCTAAAAAATGTTAGGGTATGATTTTAAGATAATATACAAGAAAGGGAAAGAGAATGTAGTTGTTGATGCTTTATCTTAGAAGGATGAATCTGTCGAGGCATTATTGTGTGCAATATCTGTATTACATGAGGATTGGATAGAGGATGCAATGTCTGAATGGAAAAATGACCCAGGTACATAAAATTTCATTCAAAATCTCTAGCAAGATCCAAGCATGTCAAAAAAATTTGTATGGAAAGGAGATGATTTATGGTATACAAATAGATTCTATATATGTAAGAATTCAATCCTTAAAAATAGGGTTTTATCTGACCTCCATGCTTCTCCAGTAGGGGGGAATTCTGGCTTCTTGAAGACTTATCATCGAATCAAGCATGATTTTTTCTGGGAAGGGATAAAAGAGGATGTCCAAAATTTTGTGGTAGAATGCATGGTTTGTCAGCAAAATAAGGGCAAAACAATTAAGTCCCCAGGTCTTTTACAACCTCTATCTATTCCTAGCTAGAGGTGGGAAGAGGTGTCTATGGACTTCATCAGAGGCTTGCCTAAATCAGAAGGTAAAAATGTAATCATGGTGGTGGTGGAAAGACTCACCAAATATGCCCATTTTTGTGTTTTATCACATCCATTTGTTGCAAGTACAATAGCCACAACCTTCAGGGATACAATTTAGAAGCTACATGGGACACCAAAGATTATAGTAAGTGATCGAGACCTTATCTTTAGTAGTAATTTTTGGACTAACTTGTTCTCATGCTTGGGCACACAACTAGCTCATAGTTCATCTTATCATCCCCAGTTTGATGGGAAAAGAGAGGTGGTAAACAAGTGCTTGGAGGGACATATTTGTTGTTTTACGTCAGATAAGCAAGCGAGATGGGTCCAATGGTTACCGTTGACAGAATGGTGGTATAACACCTCCTTTCATACTTCATCTAAAATGTCTCCTTTATTAGCATTATATGGGTACCATCCACCATCTATCACCTCATCTTTGAGAGTCCAACCAAGGGTTTGAGCAGTTGAAGAACATATTCAACACCAACAAGAGGTGCTTTCTAGTCTCAAGGAGAATTTGACCATGTCACAAAATTACATGAAGTAGCAGGCATACCAACATTGTAGTGAAAGAAATTTTGAAGTTGGTGATTGGGTTTTTGTGCGTTTATAACCATATAAGCAAATGTCCTTAAAACAAAAAAAAAAGAATAACAAGTTTTCACCTAAGTATTATGGCCCTTATCAAGTGTTATAGAAGATTGGCAATGTTACATACAAACTGGAACTTCCTCTGGCTACTCGAATTCATCCAGTCTTCCATGTATCTTACCTGAAGAAGGTAATTGGAAAGATAATATCAACCCAGTTTTTTTTACCCGAGCTTGATGAAGAGGGCATAATCATCCTGGAACTATAATGCATCCTTCAGACACACACTAAGCGATTGAGGACAAGGGTCATCAATGAGTATTTGATCAAGTGGAAAAATCTAGACAATGAAGACACAACTTGGGAGGATGCAAACTTCCTATAGCAGCATCCAAATCTTCTCAACATTGGGGACAATGTTGCTTTGAAGGGGAGGGGCATGCTACACCCTTAATCATATATATTATATTGGATGTATATAACCAACTTGTGGCTATCATAACTTCTTATCATTATGTATCTCTTTCATATATGTTATATTTTCATTAGTGGGTCGGCCTTGGTGTTAGCCATAACATAGGAATAATATATATAGGGGTTATTAGGCAGTAGTTGATCATCATATTCAACATTTGAGTCTTATGTTTTGGTTTGGAGGTTGCCCCCTCGAAGTGGCTAAGCTATTCTAATTGCACATTGAGCTCATTTATCTGAAATATTGTGTTCATTGGTGTTATATTACTACTAATAATCAGATATATACAAGTAATTCCATTACAATTCACAAAAAAATATCCAGCCAATGCTTTGGGTAGAAGCTTGGCTCTTATAGAAAAATGGCAAGGAAATGGTCTAAGCCATTTAACAGCCAAGAAATGCCACCTCTCTCAAAGAAGGGGAAATTAACTCTAATTAATTAGCATGGAAGGAAAGGGAAGTTAGTACGTATAAAATGAGCCCAAGAACAAATAATTTGACTAAGAAATGTGCACTAAAATCATGTTTGAAGAAGTTGACATGCATTCATAAAACACCAGAGAAGAACCAGGAAAAACTGCATGCAACTGCTGGTTTGTGCAGAGGGGCGGTTGCTTAACCACCGCGGTGATTCTATAACTTAAACTCAAAAGCTAAGGAAAAAGTTTACAGAATGCTAAAGGTAACCATGAAAAGCATGGAGATGAACAAGGAAAGCATTCTAAGCTACAAATATATATTGCAAGTGGGAAATTGGACTCGAACACCATTAGAAAAGATATTAATCATCATTGAGGATTTAAAACCATTCCGACAATGTAACACATGCAAAATTGGGTGCGTACAATGTCATCACATTTTAGTATGGAAATAAGTGAAAGAATGATCTCGATGCCATAGATAGTACAAAAATAAAATTATTTGAGACCAAGATATGGCATGTAGAAGTTAGAGACATTAATCAACTTAAGAGGATTAGGTCATGATGTGTGACTATAGGATCCAAGGGGCCTATTTACTATAAATATTATGGTGAAAAATTTGAAAGGTACTTTCATTGTTATTGATATCAATAGTGATTTGTGGTCTAAGAGGGATAACATGTTGTGTGATAGAGAGGCTTTTTTATTTTGATTTGACCACATGGCAGATGCCATATAGGTATGATAGTTGATGATTTGGTAATTTTTGAAAGTTTGTATTTTTATTGTAAAATAGAAGTAATTTTTAGCATTTTTAAATAATGGTTAAAATTTTCAATTGTTTTGGTATTGAGTAGATATGGTGTCTTTGTGTGATGAGATGCTTGATCTGATATTTAGGTTTTTTTTGTTGCATGTATTATCACGATGTCTTTTAGTACTATGGAATTGGATGTAAAACTTGTGTTAAATAGTGATGGTTTCTTAGAGTACCGATGATCGATTAGATATGTTGATATTGAATAGAATAAACATAAGTGTTTGCACATTGATGCTTGTGTCATAGGTAAAGGAAATGAAAGGAGACTCATCACGAGATTTCATGGGAGAAAATAAAGTTGTGAGAAAACCTATTCTTATGAAAGAAGTAAGGGTAATCCTAATATTCCCCTAGGAAGTCAAGCATGGACAACATGTTTAGAGAATTTGAGTAGTCATGGTATTCTAATTGAATACAGGACATGAAATCACTCTAGATTTCCAAGATTTATAGTTGAGAATCATATGTGAGGTACTAATAGGGTGAATAGGTAAGGGTTGTGTCATGACCATAAAAGAGATGTGATTAATTTGGGTATCTTACCTAAAAAAGTGTTGTTACCTTACAATCCATGTGGCTTTAGATTTTTGTATTGGGTTACTAAGAACAACCTCCTTCGGAAGGCCAACTTTCTTAAGAGGTTGCAATACTAGCTTGCTCAAAGAAAGCCCATCATCCAAATTCACTATCTCTAGAGGATGATTTCATGGAGGAGGGGAAAGATATATACAAGCATGGAGTGTATCAAATGATATAATGGCTTTGTCTTTAATCCAATTAAGTTTTTGATGTAGTTCACTACAATTGTTGTCACGATGCCCATTAATGTGATAAAAATTACGAAAAGGGTGACATTTTTCGTATTCAAACTAATGGGGAGGATGATTTGCAGTAGAAGGAAATTGAATCAATTATTTATCAAGAAATATCATGTAGATAATCAATGGTTTTTAAAATAGATTGGTTTGTGCTTAGAAGCTGGTGGAGGTTATGTAGTAACTATGGTGTTTTGTGTAACACGATAAGAAGTATTTCTACGGTTAAACACTTTAACATTATTTAAAAAAATAAGTGGCTCACATGGAGTGGTGGATGTGGAGTGGTTGGATGTAGTAGGAATAACAACATGAAAATGTGTAGAACTATGTGTGGGAAAAAAATCACTCTTGAGGTTGAGAACATTTAAAAAAATATTAATTAAAGAATCATGTGTCATAATAAACTTTTCCTTAAGTGGGAATATGAAGCCTTGGAAAAAGATCTATTACATTTTTTAAATCCATAGGCTTGTATATTAATTGTTACATACTAGACTTGAAATGTAGGATGTAATCACTAACGAGATCAATTTTTCCTTGATGTAAAGAGCGTAGCTGCTCATATGTACCTTTAGGGCCCTTTTTTATCAATAAAACAAATGAGAAAATATACCTCAAGTTCTAAGAATGTGCTAATAGATCCTCTAGGAAGATGAGTAAATAAGGACATTGCATTTCTAGTTAGACTTTGGGGAAGGATTTTAGAAGCAACCTATTGTTGTTATAAGAAGCCATCATATACTTGTAGTAATTTATATATAGATAAGGGTCATAATTGCCATAAAATAATGTGAACTTAGGCATGGTAAAATTGTGAGGGAAGCTTGTTTGGAAGATTTTACATTGAATGGGGTTGCTATGTATATTGTTTACATATATTACAACTAATAAGCCTTATTTTCTAATGTAAGACTATGTACTTTATGCTACATATTACCAATCACATGCATAAAATAAAGGCACTCTTTAGGAGGTATGACATAAACACTAAGAGGCTCATTCAAGGCCTATATTTTACAAATTATAATACCCATGAGAATATTATTTTATCTAGAGGTAATGTCGTCACGTTTAGGCACATTAAGATCTAGAGGTTTGCTTTGGGTGACATGGTCTAAGGGGACCTTATCATTAATTACATCCAAGGGATCAGCCATAGGTTTATAATAAGTGACAATAGAAATAATACATGTAGGAGGGTCACGAGTACTAACATAAAGGTCTATAAAAGGTATATCACCATTGACATGAGCTGCTTGTACAAGTTAAAGAGAAGTATCACCAGTAATAACATCATTTGTACATGCATGAAAGATAGTAGAGACACATGGAACAAAATTAGCAGTTTTAGGTACAAATAGTAATATAATCATGAGGAACACCATCATTATGAGAATCAACATTACTAGAAATAGAAAATGACTAGAAATAACAATTGCATTATGAACAAGATCGTCACGATGGGTAATATAATTTTTAAGAGAAATAAAATTATCATGAGTAATAAATATTTTAAGAGTAATAACATCATTATGAACATAAGGAAAAATAGGAAAAATATCTAAAACAGGAAGCTCACTATCACATGGAATATCAACATCACTATGTACTTCACTATCTATAGAAGTAGAAGAATGTGCATTATTACCGTCATCGAGTATATCAATGGTAGGAGGAGTAGTTATAGGAAAATGTGTGGAGCATGTCCATAGAAACTCACCATCATCTAAGATGAAATCATATATATCATTTGTGGGTTACATATCAATAGAGGGTGGAAAAGTAGGTAAAGTGGGAAGTTTAGTTGGAATTTGAAATATGAGACCTTCATCCCCACTAAGCCATTCACTATCACTAGAAGCTACTCAAAGCTAAAGTTATAATTAAAAAAAGTGTGAATATGCTATCATAATATTTTGGGGGTGTTACAACATGATAAACATGAGAAAAAATGGGATCATGAGGTACCTCTAAATTGGGTGAGGGAATTTTTGTAGAAGGCATACCAATAGTAGAAAATGCACTAGGAGTGGAAAATTTAGGTGGATTTTAAAGCTGAGTAGGATAATATGATGATTCAATATACTCATAAATCATATTATATATAGGATTAATATGTATTATCATAACCATACTCCACATCATAAGTGGAAACAGAAAATAAGGGCATGACTCAGAGGGAGCCTGCTTTTAAAACCCACAAGTGGTTTAGACCTGAGTAAAGGGATACAAATCCTTGTGGTTTTACAAAGAAAAATAACAAGCCATATTTAATGTTAGGAATAAATCCTAAGTTCTGTAGGGTTTGTATATCACAAATCCTAACTATAGGATAGAAAAGCTAAACCCCAAGCTAGGTAAAGGATTCAAAAATGAATGGGTCCACCAAAATGTAACAACCCTAAATTAATTTTGGCTATTTAATTCACTTGATTTAATTGGGATTGGATATTATATGTTACATGGTATAAAATTATATAGTAATATATATATTTGTAATAGAAAATAATCTATTTTCAAGAATTCCAAACTTATAGATCAATTGAAATCACAAGAGGGGTTATAAGGATGACTTAGATAACCTCGAATCAATTTCATAATGTGTCATCAATAGAACTAGGAAATGTGCAAGATTATGGATGAACCAAAACTGACTATTCTTTGCAAAATGTACCTAGGTTCAACACCATACAGAAGGTCAAGACTAAATCCCACAACATGACCTTTCCTACTTGTTGTAGCTTAGAATCACACCCTTTTCTAAATTGTGGTAGATTTATAATTTTAGAATAACATGGGATTATATCTACAATGTGGGACTTTCATGAATGAGATCAACCTATGGTGAAAACAACCTTCCTTTTTTGTTTGACTAACACTGCTACTCATAAACTAATGCTAAGAACCAAACAATAGATGAAAAGGGAGGAGGAAACACATAAAAGGAAACTAAGCTTAAAGAAAATGGAATGACTATGCGTTAGAAGAAGGTGATCACTCTCTCTTTAAGTCTTAGATAAGGTGGAAGATTCGATGCAAGGTTATAGGGGAAAATGCTTTCCACAACCCAAATATACAACTAAATTAACTCACAACCCTATAAGTTGACACAAATAACATGAAAATTTACAAAACATAGTTGATACACATCAAAAATGAAAGAATAGAAGGAAATAAGCCAATAATGTAACACCAGGGGTGGATTCAAGCCACTATTGTCACCATATTATTGTTGTAGGTATGCACAAACTGATACGACCATTTAGAGGGTAAGATGCATTAGAAAACACATGCCATGTATTCGTAACTCCTTAGTTGTACCAAAATTTGACATAATAACATTACCAAGAAAGAGAGGATGAATTTAGAAAGCATGAGTTCCATAGCTATAGAAAATGGGAAGGACAAAGAAGAGGGAAAAGAGAGAGATATGCGCCAAGTCTTGACACTAACTACCCACCAAACATCATAAATGCCTACAAACATGCATGGGCACTTGTCAAATCCATTATTATACACCATTTGATCTGTAGGATGGATTGTGGGCACCATGAAGCAATAAATTTGGTTGGTTGAAGTGGTTACACATTTTAAACAAGAAAAACTACCCTTTTTCACTGAAAACTTGTGTTTTCCTTTTTCACCCAAAAAAATCAATCAAATCATGTGTTTCTTTATGTTAAAATGAATCTCTTGAAGATAAGGTTCAAATTCCACCAATTTCATGAAATTTGGAGCTCCGTAATGAAAGTTATGGCTAAAAACCAATTTCATCTTGTTCTGCAGCTTCCTTTGAATTTTGCTTTATTTCTTTGGAATTTTCTTTATTGTGTAATTTTTGAATATTAAAAGTCTTTGTGGATTGAGAAAATTGCAAGACAATAAATCCCACACACCCTTAAAACTCTTACCTTTCTTCACATGCTTGGGAGGTCTATTATTTGTGTTGCATGTCATTTATTACCTATGACCATGTTCTCTCATTTTATAGCTTTTAAAGAACTTGCGGAATACTAACATCAATGTTATGCCTTTAATACACATTTCAAATTCTTACCCTTTTTCATGCAACTCTGTTTCTTCATTCCGCAGGTTAGGAGAACCCACAAAACTCTACAATTGGGAAACCCTTAGAACACTAGGATAGTGTTTCACAACTTCCAACCTTAGTTGTGTTCTAAACATGATTTTCCTTTATTTTACAACACTTGGATGCATTTCCTTCATGTATCATGACTTCTCTCATAAGACTCCAACCTTTTTTTATGGAATTAAAGAACCTTGCAGAGCTCGAAATTTCTGTAAGTCCACGTAACACTGTATTTTTTAGCCGCAAAACACTAACCTCATTAAAATCACCCGAGCTCAAATTCCTTTTTTCCACAAGTTAGGAGAACCCACATAAAACTACATTTATGAACTCTGTGGAATACTGTTGGTTTTCAAATAGGACTTTTAAGAAGAGCAACAGTCAGGGGACAAGAAGTCCCTCCTCTTTAATGGGAGAGGTTCCCTTATTCAGAAACAAACCTATTTACAAATGTACAGGACATGATTTGTTGGTTAAACTTGGATACCATAAAAGTGTTTTCTATGAAGGTCATCAATTACAAAAGGACTGAGGAAATGAGAGCATGGAAAAGAGCAGAAAGGTAAACATGCAGAATTATAGATATCAGAGTAATTCTTTATGTATGCGAAGTCACCGTGAATTGAAAACAAGATCATTCGTATAGAACAAGTAAGATGGAATTTAAAGACACAAAGTTCTGTAAATAACATCTGCCAGAATGCAAAGTTTCTTAACGTAACACAGATTCGTTATCAAGGAAACAAAGTTCCTTCTTGGTTATGCAAGATCACCGTGCTTGCAAAGTTGAAGAGTATGCAATCGATGAGACTAACAAATTTAGATAAATGATCTTCACAAAGAAAACAAATGAAAGCTTAGAACAAACAGAGATCAGATAGACAAAGAAAGGAAAGTCCTTCTGTATTGATTTCTCTATAATCTATTTACACTTCAGAAAATATGCCAAGTTCTTCCTCTTCTGGAATGGCGTGGAAAGGCCATTATATAGCTTACAATTCAGTTACTCTTCGTAACCGTTTCTTTTAACTAAAGAATAGTTAAGGACCGCCAAATCGCAGTACCTCAACCTATTACAAAGAAAACTGAAAAAGAAAGGAAGAAGAGAAACGTATGGGGAAGAAGACAGGTGGCCGGTCACTGAGAGGGACCCATCAACTTCAGAAACTGCTACTTGAATTTCTTCCACGTCTCAGCTATGTCTTTGCCACAAGAGACACACCAGATGTTTCATCTTGAAGATGACAATGGATATCTTTGAAAAATGATATAATTGGCATCTTGAAAGCTTCGTCTTTATGCCAGATGTCCCTGGAATTCGATCTTCGGATTGATAGTATCAGAGACGCAACTTAAATTCATATTTAGCATATTCGGGTAGAGCGGGAAAAACTAAGTATGAATTGTATTAGGTTCACTTGGGACATGTGAGACGCGAATGTGCGAAACACGAGGCTCGGCCGATTCGGACGAAACAGGGAGAAGACGCACAAATGCATTTGGGACGAAAATGCGCGAAGGACGCGGTCCGGGTGAACCGGCCGAAAATGGAATAGTTTGCATTTTTTGATTTGGGACAAAGAGCTCTGAAGTACGCGACTCAGGAGTTTCGGCCGAAAACGGGACAGCGTGCACTTTTTAACTTTGGGACATTCGGGACAAAAAGTTCCGAAGGATGCGGTTCGGGTGAATCAGCCGAAAATGGAACAGAAGGCCCGATTAACTTTGGGACATTTGGGACATGAAAGCGCGGTTCGGGTGAATTGGCCGAAAATGGAACAAAAGGCCCGTTTGGACTTGGGACATTCAAGACAAAAAGTTCCGGAGTACGCGGCTCGGCCAGTTCGGGTGAAAATGGAACAACTCACACTTTTTGATTTGGGACATTTGGAACAAGAAAGTGTGAAGTGCGCGGTTTGGGTGATTTGGCCGAAATTGGAACAGTTTGCAAAAAAAGTTTTCGGACACTTGGGACAAGAAGTTCCGACGGGCCCGAAAATGGAACAACTTCGGGGATTTTGGCCGACCGGGGAACAGAATGCACTTTCGTACTTGGGACAGGCTGGACAAAAATGTCCGACAGGCCCGATAATACATACAAAATGACCCAAAACACAGATTTTCTCCAATTTTCACGGCTTAGGCACTTTAGAGAAAACACTCATAACTCAAAATTTTGAAATTTTACTTTTATCAGAGTAGGGAATTTTGAGTGGACAACAGCTGGCTCCTTCTGGGGATGACTTGGCATAAATTCAAGGAATGAGGCAAGGCAAGAACCTGGAAAAACTTGGTGAAGCAGACCAGTGCCTTATCCCTTGGGAAATGGAGTCAAAAACAGACCAACACAGAGGGCAACACACAAAAGCAACAGAAGGGAAACACACCAAAAGCAGAGAAGCAAAACAACACTGTACAGAATGTACAAAGGGACTCCCTAGTCACCTAGGACTTGAACAACTTGAGATACTACCCACTATAAGGAAGTGGGAGAGGGGAACCATCCATGTAATCAAGATAGAAAGAGTTCTTATCGGCAAAGTGTCTGATCTTGAAAGTTCCGAGCCACAGGGAATCAAACTTTCCATGGCTGCCACGAGGTTCATGTCTTTTATCCCATAACAGCACGGTGTCTCCAACTTGGAACTCTCTGAACCTAGCTTTTTTGTCAAATAGGACCTTTACCTTCTGCTGGTGAACGAATATCCTATCAGTCACCTCCAATCTGTCTTCATTCAGTTTGTGCAGGTACATGATCCTTTTATCTAAAGCATCATTGAAACTAGTATCCTCAATGGCCTTCATTAGGTGCAAGGTTGGCAGCTCCACTGTCACTGGTAACTGAGCTTCAACTCCATATACCACTTGAAAAGGAGACATTCCAATAGCTCTCTTTAGTGTAATCCTGTCTGCCCAAAGAGCATCATAGAGCTTCTTGTGCCAGTTTCGCTGAGACTCATTGACCAACTTCCTTATGATAGTCACCAGATTTTTGTTTGTGGATTTTGCTTGCCCATTGCCCTGAGGGTAGTAATCTAAAGAGTGAGCCAAAGAAATACCATACCCATAGCAGAAGTCCATTATCTCAGCTAAAGAGAAATTCGAGGCATTATCTGTTACAATCTTGTTAGGCACACCATATCTTACCAAGATGTTCTCTTTGATGAAGCTGCATACCACTTCAGAAGTAGTGCTCTTGACCGGAATAGCTTCCACCCATTTGGTGAAGTAGTCAGTGGCAGTAAGTACATGAGTGTGACCAGCACTAGAAGCAGGATTGAGTGCACCAATGAAGTCCAAACCCCACTGTTGAAATGGTTCCTCAATCACAACTGGCTTGAGAGGCAAAGAAGCCAATTTAGGTCTTCCCACAAAAGTCTGACAAGCCTCACATTTATCCACCCATTTGGATGCATCTCTGAACAAGGAAGGCCAGTAGTAACCTCCACGGAGTATCTTATGTGCTGTGACCGTTGATGAATAGTGCCCTCCACATGCTTGATCATGAAAAGCTGAGAGCAATTTTCTCTGCTGTTCCTTGTCCACACATTTCAAAAATCTCCCATCTAAGCCACGTTTGAACAAGGCATTTTCCCACAATACATATTACGCTGACCTCAATTTAACAGTCCTCTTTTCTTTGGTAGTTAAATGAGGGGGGAATTCCCCATAGGTGAGAAAATGGGCGATGTCAGCATACCATTCATCAACCGAACTCAGGAACAGAATAGTAGGAAGGTCAGCTTTCTTTTCCAGCAATTCATGTTTAGCTCCTTCAGCAATGAGCTCACAAAGACCTTTTCCATGAACCAGCTTGGTCGGCTTAATGTCAATTTCATACTCTTGGACCTTAGCAACCCAGTTCCCTCTCTTGGATCCAAATTCTTGCTGTGTAAGAATTGACTTAACAGTTGTATCTGGAACCATCACCATAGAGTGAGAGTTGAGGATATAGAAACGGAACTGCTTAACAGCTTTGACTACTGAAAAAGCATGCTTCTCCATCATGGTGTATTTTAGATCATGATTCTTCAGGATATAGCTCATGAAGGCAATTGGTAGCTCATGTTTATCGGAGTCTTCTTGAGTTAAGACAACAGCCAGGGTATTATCTGTAGCATAGCAATAGATGATGAAATCTTTGCTGAAATCAGGACAGGCCAAAACTGGAGTTTTAGCGATAGCTCTCTTGATACCCTCAAAGGATTCTTTTCCTCCAGAAGACCAACCAAATGTTTTCTTTCCTTTGATCATCTGAGAAATGTTCAAAGTTAACTCAGCAAAATCAGGGATGAATCTTCGTAAAAAATTGATCTTACCGAAGGAGTGTACGCCCTTTTTACTAGTTGGGAGAGGAATTTGCTGGATGGCTTGAACTCATTCAGGATCAATCTTAATACCATCCTTAGAGACAATGTGCCCTAATAGTTTTCCCTCTGTAACATAGAAGACAGATTTTTTAGGGTTCAGAGAGATTCCATGCTCTCTGCATCTCAGCAGAACTGTCTCCAGGTGATCAAAATGATCCGCTCTTGTCTTGGAAAACACTGTCAGGTCGTCAAGGTATATGACAATACACTTCCCTTTCAAGCTTCCAAAAGCCAGATCCATAGCTCTCTGGAAAGTGGCACTAGCATTAATAAGCCCAAAAGGCATTCTCTTGTAGGCAAAGGTACCCCAAGGAGTGGTGAAGGCTATCTTGTGTTGATCTGCAGTATCAACCTCTACCTGATTGTATCTAGAGAATCCATTAAGCATAGATAACATTTCAGATCCTGTTACTGCTTGCAATATTTGATCCATCATAGGCAAAGGGTAATTATCTTTCAGAGAAGCCTGATTCAGGTTCCTGAAATCAACACAGATGCAGATCTCACCATTTTTCTTCCTGACAGGCACAATATTTACAATCCATGTCGAATGGTGAATAGGAAAAATAATTTTAGCCTTCAACAACTTCTGAATCTCCTGAAAGATGGTGTCAGCTATTTTGGGGTTGTACTGCCTTTGTTTCTGCTTGAAAGGCTTAATTCCTGGTTTGAGAGGAATCGAGTGCTGCATATCTTTTGGCTTGAAGGCTTTCAGATCTTCATAAGAATATGCAAGAATGTCCTTATACCTTCTTAGGAGATCAATTTCTTTTCTCCTCTCATCTGCCGTACAACATTTTCCAATATTTACTAGCTTAGGGTCATTAGAACTCCCAATATCAATCTTATCATACTCAGTTGATTGCTGAGGTCCAGTAGAAGCTTTAGATTTCACATACCTGTCATGCTTATCAAATAGTTCCTCCAAACTCACCAACCCTTTAGGAATCTTGTTTCCTTTGAGATTGATGCATCCATCTTGATCTATTTCTTGTCCTTGGGTGACGGCTTGGTCAGAGGACACACTCTCACGAGGCAGGTTGTCACTTCCCTCAAAGTACAGTTGTTCAAAATTACCCTTGAGTTCCAGGAAGGAAAGTAAATGCTGGTCATCGTTGAAAACTTGCCAGTTAGTGGTATTGTTAGGTACACTAGGCCGGTGTACCATTTCAATAGTGAACTTATCCTGAGAGAATTCAGGATGGGGAATCAGTAGTGACCCTGAGACAGCCAGTGAATCAGCCCTGCTATTCTTTTCTCTAGGTATTGCTTCAATAGAGAAAGCATCAAGGAATTCAATGGAATCCCAAACCTGATTCCGGTAATGCTTCAGCCTCCCATTTTTTACCTGAAAGAGGTTTCTGACCTGCTTCACAATCAACTCTACATCACCACGAGCTAGAAGGTTCTTCACACCTTGTTCCTTGGCCACTTGCAGTCCAAGAATGAGAGCCTCATACTCTGCTGTATTATTAGTGTTTTCAAACTGCAACTTAAATGAAAAAGGATGTAGGCATCCTTCAGGTGACACTAGCAGGACGCCAGCTCCAGAACCAGCTGAGGAACAACTTCCATCAAATTCTAAAATCCAAACACCATTTGGATCTTTAAGAGACACTTTGGAGGGTTGGATTTCATCAGGGGACATAATCATGTAATTACCATGCCCCATATCCTCATAGAGTATTTGTGCCTTAGGATCATCTGTTTTCTGCACAATATACTCAGACTGCTTCTTAGGTAGTAACTTCTTCATGTGTCCATTGACAGGTATGAGTGCATGTGACCAATCCATTTGAATCTCCTCGCCCACATCTTTACAGAAGTTTCTACTTAGCAACATTCCATAAGAAGGAGGAATGTCTGCTACTAGGATGGTAGCCAAGACTTTCTTTTCAGGCAAAGCAGCAAAGGCCACTTGTGCATCCTTAATCCTTCCAACCAAAGGCACTTCCTTACTCTCCATGGAGTAGCAGGATCCATAAGTACGAGTGAGGGTCAACCCTAAAGCATGAGCTACTTTGGCAGGCATCACATTATCTGAGGCTCCAGAATCTATGACACAATTACTGAGCCTATGGCCAGCTATGAGAAGTGTTACATAAAATGGTTTAATTTTGTCACCAGGGGAGGTGACAACAGCTACCGGACTTGGCTGTGGTGCAGAAGGAGGAGTAGGTAAAAGGCCTTTAGAAGTGGTCTTAGAGTTGGAATTAACAAAGTGGATCATTTTGGCAAAGGCTTTGGGATGGGTTTGATAGTACTCAGCTTCTGAGATTTGTACCTTGGTCTTTTTCAGGTGATCAACAATATCAAAGGATCCAGAAGTGGACGGGCCATCGTCATTTGGAATTCTAGGCTTATCAACTTTAGGAGAAAAAGAAGAAGCAACTTTGGTAACTGGATTGATAGGACTCACCTTCTGTGTAGACGAAGTAGGGATAGGAGATCCTCTTCTTGCAATAACAGGGATAGTTGCCGACTGCTCCTTGGATTTCTTAGGTGGCTGGGTCACCTTCTCCCTCTGCTTTGTCTGTTCTCGAGTCATGACAGCAAAAGATTCACTGTTCATGTCTGCTACCACTTCATCATAATCATCAATGCCCTCAGTGGTAAAGAAATTCACTCGAGATCCCTCAAGTTCCTCTGCTTCATCATCAAATTCCTCCACAAACTCCTCGCAAGCTTCATCATCATCTGGATCTTCAACTTCACAGGTTTTGTTCACAGGAACCTTAACAGGAGGTCCTTTAAGTGCTAGTCTTGTGTGAGGAGCAGGCAAATGATTTCTGGGCTGAAAATTTCTTCTTGGAACATCTGCATACGGGGCATGCTGAGCCAACTGTTTCTTTATAGCGACAAGATCATTTGTGAGCTTCTGAACTAATGGGTCAGTGTTAGGTCCAGGGGTGGAAGAGGAAGAAGCAGCAGACTTAGATTTGGAAGTGTCTCTTCTCAACTTCCCTGACATGATCAAGTCATCCTCGACACTAACAACCAGTTCTTGGTCCAGAGCTAACGTTCCGAGATTAGCCCTTCTTAGTGCATAACTAACTTTAGGTGATTGGGCATTCAGAAAGAAACATTTTTAAATCCGATCAACAGGTCGGGTGTTTGCTGGAATTTTATTTATCAACCTGTTGAACCGAGCCACAAACTCTCTCATGGGTTCTTGCGAATCTTTCTTTATCTGAGAAATTTGGGCAAGCAAAGCATGCACATCTTCTGCCAGCTTGAAATGATTCTTGAACTGGGTTCTCATGGTGTCCCAGTCAGTTATAGCACTAGCCGGAAGGTGAAAGAACCAATCAGCAGCATTTTCTTGCAAAGTCTCCATGAACAGTCTTACGGAGACGTCTTCATGTTCAACTCCCAAAACCCCACATGTAACTATGAAGGCTACAATATGTTCATCAGGATGTACCTTTCCATCACCTTTGAATTTCGGGAAGTTCTTCCGGTTACCTCTGGATAACTCATGTAGAGGCTGAGTAAGGGCCAGGGGCCCGACACGCTGACCCCATGGTAATGGCGCTGCCATTCTTGGAAAAACGGCTTGGAGAGGAACTGTAACGCTGGCAAGGATCAAAGCTTGTAGATTGGGACTAACAGGCTCTGAAGGAATACCACCCGTAGGACTTCTATCTTGAACAGGTGGAGTGCTTATCGAACGGGTCCTTCTATTTCTTGTTGAAGGGAAAGGAAAACCCTGTTGTTCTAAAAGCTGAAACTGAGAATCTTCGATACCAAGGGCCCTTCTCCCTCGAGTGAAACGCGGAGTCACCAGATCGAAGGATGATAAAAAATTACAGAACTGGAATGTGATTTTCCCCAGCGGAGTCGCCAAAAACTGTTGGTTTTCAAATAGGACTTTTTAGAAGAGCAACAGTTAGGGGACAAGAAGTCCCTCCTCTTTAATCGGAGAGGTTCCCTTATTCAGAAACGAACGTATTTACAAATGTACAAAATATTATTTTAAGGAAGAACTTGGCATATTTTCTGAAAGTGTAAATAGATAAGAAAGAAATCAATACAAAAGGGCTTTCCATTCATCGTCTATCTATCTCTGTTATCTCTGTGTTTTCTATTCAATATTGTGAAGATCATTTTGTCTCTAATTTGTTAGTCTCTCTGATTGCATACTGTCCGGTTTTACAAATACAACGATCTTGTATAACCAAGAAGGAACTTTGTGTCCTTGATTAATGAATCTGAAGAAGGTTATTTATGGAACTTTGTGTCTTTAAATTTAATCCCATTCAGCTAAAGCAAATGATCTTGTCTTAAACCCTTTGGAACTTCGCATACATAAAGAATTATTCTGCTATCTATAATTCTGAATGTTGCTGTTCTGCTCATCCTCCTTACTCCCTTTCCTCCGTCCTTGTGTAATTGATGATCCTTGTGGAAAAAACTTTCGTAATATCCAAGTTTGACCATAAAACAATGTTCTGTACATTTGTAAATAAGTTCGTTTCAGAATAAGGGAACCTCTCCCATTAAAGAGGAGGGACTTCTTGTCCCCTGACTGTTGCTCTTCTAAAAAGTCCTATTTGAAAACCAACAAATACTAACTTCTAGTTTCCATGAACTTTCTGAGTAAAAAAGTCTCAATTTTAACTGAAATGAGTTCAAAATTTGATGGGGGTGCAATTTTGGAGAACACTATTGTCTTAGAATTTTAGCTCTTAAATTTTTTTTCCTGGGTTCCTTCATTATCACCTGTTTCACATTTCAATATGTTCAAATCCACTTATAACCATTTAATGCAAAAAAAACCGATTTCCTATAAGACACCCAAGAACTCTTTAGATATAAAAATTAAATATTTAAATTATTAAGTTGGATTGACCTCGATGGTCACCTTATTTGTGAGTCATTATGCACTATACTACATTTCAAATTGATTGTAGTTCTCATAGTGTGTTATGCCGATATGCATGAAAACTAGAACCCTTGACCCAGTGTTTCCCTTGTGCTTCCACACCAATAGTGGGATATGCTTCTTTTCTCTGATGAAGCCCTCATGTGAAGATTTCATAAATGAATTTATGCCCTGAAAGGAACTATAACCAGATCGTACCAAGCCAAGAACACAGATGCTAATCAAACACCACGATCTATAAGATGAAAGTAATTCACTAGAATAACTTTACATAAAACCTTTGCAAACAAATGAGTAGCAATATCATATATTATTATGGAACTCAATGCAATACATTGAGAATGGGCCTTGCTTAAATAGGAAAGGAATAACAATCTAAGAACTAGTCAAGGTTGTAGATCAAGCCATAAATCAAGGAAATAACTAGTCATCAAAGAACTAGTCAAGACCATAGATTTAGGAGAGAACTAGAAATCAAGGATCTAGTCAATACCATAGATCAAGGAAAGAACTATACCTAACAACTAGATAATATCTCCTAATATCTAAAGAAGATAAAAGAAATATCCTCACACATAAGTGGGTGAGGATAAATACAATAAAGGTAAATAAAGTACCTAGGTGAACATGAGCTAAGGTAAATACCTAATCTAACACCCCCCCTCAAGTGAAGCTAGGGGAAAAAATAGAAGTGGCATGTCCACAGTATGAGTCCCAAAAACTAGGCCTGATGAGTTACTCATGTACAATAATTGGGAAAAAGGGACACCGCAAGGTACCCTAAACTAGTAACAACAAAGTAAAGAGAGTAAAGATCCACTCCAAGGCATCCCAAGAAGCTTGGCTTAGAAAACTTGTACAATGCTAAAGAATTTTGGTGTGCATTGTGGTCTAAAAAACACCAAACATAATTCGATCAACTGCTTCAAATAGGTGTGCCACGATCCAAGAACAATAACCAAAGAAACAAAGCAAGGACACAAACTCCAAAGTGTCATGATCTAAGAAAAGCCAAGGTAACAAGGCAAGGACATGAAACCTGAAGAAGAAGGGAATAACTAGTCAAGACCATATATTTAAGAGAGAACTAGACATCAAGGATCTAGTCAATACCATAGATCAAGGAAAGAACTAATCAATACCATAGATCAAGGAAATAACTATACCTAACAACTAGATAATATCTCCTAATATCTAAATAAGATAAAAGAAATATTCTCACACATAAGTGGGTGAGGATAAATACAATAAAGGTAAATAAAGTAACTAGGTGAACATGAGCTAAGGTAAATACCTACTCTAACACCCCCCTCAAATGAAGCTAGGGGCCAAAATAGAAGTGGCATGTCCACAGTATGAGTCCTGACAACTAGGCCTAATGAGGTACTCATGTACAATAATTGGGAAAAAAGGGACACCGTAAAGTACTCAAAACCAGTAACAATAAAGTAAAGAGAGTAAAGATCCGCTCCAAGGCATCCTAAAAAGCTCAGCACAAAAAACTTATACAATGCTGAAGAATTTTGGTGTACATTGTGGTATAAAAAACACCAAACACAATTCGATCAACTGCTTCAAATATGTGTGCCACTATCCAAGAATAATAACCAAAGCAAAAAAGTAAGGACACAAACTCCAGAGTGTCATGATCCAAGAAAAGCCAAGGTAACAAGGAAAGGACATGAAACCTGAAGAAGCAGGATCAACGCCACACCCTCCCATACTGCTGAATGGGTGGAGTGACGCTACAAATTTGTATGAGTTTCCCAAAATCAACTACTTGAACACTGACAAAACAACACTGGACTTCACTAGAATAGATCCCACATAAGGGTTTGTGTCAACATGCCAAACGTGTCAAAAATAAAGATACAAAATCTCTCAAGAAACAAGAGAGATACAATACACTTGCTAAAGAAAAATGCTCAAAAAAAGAAGCATCACAATGCATAAGGTATAGAAAGTGGAGCAAGAGGCCAAATGGTGGAGGAGCCATGCCTGTAGAGTCCTCTCAATGAATGCCTATGTATCCACCACGAGTGATTAGATATCCACCCCAAATCAACAAAGATGGATGAAGAAGATGCCTTCATATGACTTGGTGCAAAATGCACAATGGGTGAATGTAAAAGATCATCAGAATGTGTATCAGTTTGATCATGTCTGACAACTGAAATCTCAAGTTTCTCAATCCTGAGTGAAGGTGCAAAACTCATGTGTTTCTCAAGATCCTCAGAAAGAGTCATGTGAACAAAAAAAGGAGCCCTATCAATGTGTGATCCCAATGAAGTATCTGCTTGAAAATCAATGTCATGACAAGAATTCCACTTAACATGTGGAATAGAGGAAACAATACCATGTGAATGTCTGCCAATGACTCCTCTAGTGAGACCCATAGAATGGAGCATGCGAGATCTAAATGCAGTGATATGCTTCTCAAAAAATCCATGTAGCTGAGAAAAAGTAGGATACACAATATGTGGTATTGTAATAAGCACAGATGTGGAAGAGCATGCAGTAACAAGCCTCACAGGTTTAGAAGCATCAAAAGTAAGTTCAGGCTCAAAGATTGGCAGATCAATGTCAATGGGTACAAGAGCAACAACTGCAAGTGGACTAGGAGCATGGATATGGCTGTCCACAATATGATGGTGATGTTGTAGGCTAGCAAGTTTGTTCTGCAGGGAATGTATTATTGTATCCTTATCGTGAATGGGTGATTGTAGAAGAGAATTTCACTTCTTGAGTGATCTATTTTCTTCCACAAATTTTACAATGTCCTCTTGAAGTCCACATACTTTAGAGAAAATCATATCATTCTCAGAATCCATGATAGGTACAAACCGCAACTCCCAAAAATTTAGGATGTCAGGCTCAGCCAAAATTACATCCACAATTGATTACATCACTCCTCCATATTTTACACTTTATAATTATAGTTCAAGTCTCAAAATAAATATTTCCAATGGAAAGAGCATGAAAAAACAAGCACTTTTTCAAAAAACGACACTCAAAACCGAGTTACCGATCAAAAGTTAAGTCAAGCTTTACAAGATTATGCTCTGTTATTTATTTTAGTTACTGCTAAAACAAAATAAATTGTTTTACCTTCATCACACAAATAAAAATAAAGGGGGCTGAATTCAAGCACCTACCAGTAGGAATCACAAGCTTTAAGCCCCCATATGACCAAGGGCTAAGGATTTTAAGGACTACCTCCAAACTTACAGAGTGGTCATGTCTGATAGCAATCTCCTATCTTTAATACCATGAAAGGAATGATAAATAGATCGTACCAAGCCAAGAACACAGATGCTAATCAAACACCACGATCTATAAGATGAAAGTAATTTTCTAGAATAACTTTACATAAAACCTTTGCAAACAAATGAGTACCAATATCATATATTATTATGGAACTCAATGCAATACATTGAGAATGGGCCTTGCTTAAATAGGCAAGGAATAACAATCTAAGAACCAGTCAAGGTCGTAAATCAAGCCATAAATCAAGAAAATAACTAGTCATCAAAGAACTAGTCAAGACCATAGATTTAGAAGAGAACTAGACATCAAGGATCTAGTCAATACCATAGATTAAGGAAAGAACTATGCCTAACAACTAGATAATATCTCCTAATATCTAAATAAAATAAAATAAATATCCTCACACATAAGTGGGTGAGGATAAATAGAATAAAGGTAAATAAAGTACCTAGGTGAACATGAGCTAAGGTAAATACCTACTCTAACATGCCCTTCTATATTGTGATGCACACTATGAAGAATGCACTATTGAATTCTTAGCCTTGTATTTGGGTAGAAATTATAAATAGTCCATGTAAGCACAAACAATGAGCACCTTATGGGGGGAATGAACTCAATGGACAATACAACTTTTAATCACTTAAACAGTTTACATCTATTAACCATTCAAACCATTAAACATGCATGCATCAAGAACCACAACCATAGAAGAGAAAATGAAAACACATCAACACAAGAACAATATATATATGTGGAAACCATCAAGGGGAATAAATCCCACTGAAACACAACTTTATTAGAGAAATGATTCAAATTTAGTTGAGCACCAACCCAACAAGTAGCATAAACCCCTAGGGTTAGATAGCCACCAACACCACAAGTAGCACCAACCCCTATATTCAGTAGAGTGCCAACCCTAAAAGGAGGCACCAACCCCCTAGATAAATCACCACCAAATAAATCCACCTAATATATTTTTCACCTTTGAAATGTTGCACCAACTGATGATGACACTATGAAGCTCTCTTTCCTTCTCTCTTCCTTACAACTTCCCTCTAGCCTAACTCGCTCAAAAACTTCCCCTCTAAGCTGATTAGGTCAAATGAACTATCTCTCCAATAGAAAAAAAACTCTATTATTTCATAACATCTTCTCTACCATTTCTTTATGGTCACACAAATCTCCTTCACCTCTAGAGACACCCCTCTAGCTCACACTTTCTCATACCCTATCAACACCCAAAAATAAGCCTTCTTCACTTTGCTTATATACACGACTCATGATTCTAATTCAGATACGTTGGCCATCATAGGGAAAATAACATCTTAACAAATAAAGACATAATGAGAACTCCATACATAGGATAATATAGGTCGGTAATATCATCTACACTCTTAAATCCTTCATTAGGACACAAGTAGCCCTAATACCCTTAAACTGCCCTCTCACCAAAACCAAGTTCACTTGGGCCTACATGGCCTTCACCAAACTTGTGAAACCACTTAGCCATGTTTTCTAAGTCCACTCATTAACTCCTATAATATTGAATCATCCTACATCATCATCTCATGCTATAAAGCCACCACTAGGGTTAAACACTTTCACTAGGTCTGTGACCTACAAAACCAGTCCTCAAACATGAAGCTCAAACACCATCAAAACACATAATCATGAAACCAAAATAGGTATACATATGCTACATGACATCAGGCTCATCACCGTATTATTTAGACACCATCACTCATGTCAGCCAGATAACATATGGAACATTTTAGTGCAAAAAACTGAGACTGTCACCAAATAACAAGAAAATCACAAATCTAATTTCAAATACATTGAAGGTTTACCAAACATGATCAAAAAAAATGATCCAGAAAACAAAAAATGCATTGTAATAGTCGGCCCACACCGCTAGTCTTAGATCACAGTAAACCATAGTCTTTGGATAAAATTTGAAGCATTTGAACAAACTTCAGATAGACACTAAAACATTCAGTTCATACTTTGAAGAAAATAGAACAGACTTCTGAAATTTTTTTAAGGAACTTAGGGTAGAATATAAAGGATGTATTACATCAGTCAGCTGACACTACTGGTCCCATACTAAGACAAGCTACAATCTTCAGAAAAAACTCCAAAGTAGTTGAACAAAATTTAGAGAAACTTCGAAGCATTATGTATGATACTCCAAAGCAAAAAAAAACAATTTGAGATACTTGTGAGTGTCTCTACACCTCATATTCCTACTCTTACTGTGCTCTTACCATGCTCAACTACTTGCTACAAACTTTTACTTCATCATGTCACACATCATCTTGCTGACTAGCCCTCCAAATAAGGCACCTTAAACATGTTTGGTTCTTCCATGCTGACCTCCTGATGAATTCATTACTCTTTCCCACCTATAAGAGCCTTTAACATCCTTCATGACATCATTACAACATCCTTATAACACTGCATCACCTTTATAAGCCATCATGTTGACTCAAGATATCATGATACACAATGCAATATTAACTAGACCAAGCACTACCAATCAAACTTCTTAATTCATTTGACATCAATGTAACCTTTTACATTAATGAAAACACCTATAACATTACTCTTTTGACATCAATGAAAACAAAATCCAACAATATCCCCCTTTTTCATTCATGGAGACACAAATAGCTCATACTCCCCTTAATGTATTCACATGCCATCATCTCATTCTACTCCTTTTAACATTAATTTAAAAAAACATGCTTGCGAAAACTTAGTCTTTATCTTTTGAGAACATAATAGGCTTACCTTTTAACTAGAAACATAAAATAAATCAAACAATGTCCATTTGGCCTTTTTCATCACTGTTTTGAATTATAGCAATTCAAGAAAAATTGCATCTCCCCCTCTGTTCATGCATATATCCAAATAAATTTCCTTCTAAGTTGAGAACACATCACATTCTCCCCCTAAGTCCTTGACACCACTAGACCAATGCATAACAACCAACTGCTATCAATGCTTAAAATAATAGACAACTTGCTTACCTTCCATATACCATATCTCATTCTTTAGGACTATTAAACTCTTCTTGCAAGCATACAACCATGAAAAACGTAGAAACACTTACCATACTTACATCAATCAATAACCAAACTTGACAACTCCCCCTTACATGATGCCAACAATAATTCTTAACTCTATTAGCAATATTCAACCTGCTTACATCATCTTGACACCTCATGCCTACTCATGGAGATAATGAGATCACTTGATCAACTCCCCCTATATTCATGATATGACTGCAAGATACCAGTTCCTTTAAGTAAATATCACTAACTAATACTAGAACCTTCTCCAGTTTGACTTCACAACATGTACAAACTCAACTCATCAATTGACCAAATTGAGACCTTCTCAACATAACACCAAAGACTCACCTCCCGAATCATAAATTCTTTTATGAAAATCATTCCATAAACATCTTACCTAAATCCACTTTTTAACACTTTCATTACATTGTTCTCAATATGAGCTATCATGATATAGTATTCATTTTAGCATCCTGTCAAATGTTCTTCTCTTCATGCTCCATTATAATAGACTTCTATCTTTTTTGACTCCTTCATGAGACGAAAACAAATCCTAAACACATATTTAGACATCAAGAAACAACTATTACTTGATTTCATGATCTTACAGTGAATTCAAAAGACTTAGACCACTCTATCCAGATTCCTAACTTTCAATCTTGCTATTTTACTTTCTCAATGTATACAACATGCTTCCTAAGGCTGTTTATTACTCTTTTTGAATGAATGGACAAAACAAGATCACATACCTTACAACATTACCAAGTATTCAATATGGTTTGATACCCTTATTTAGCTAATACAAGACACCAATATGACTCCAAACCTAATTTCACTATATTTTACCTACTTTCATCTTCTTGGAGTACCTCTTTACATTGATGAAAGAATTTACACCTAATATTATATAATCAGACTTGAGCAACATATTGTGTAATATCTAAGCCCAACACAAAATCATATAATTGATGCCAAAGGATCATCTTGAAAGCCGCAAATTGTATCTGAATAGTACACTTAGGACTCTCTACCTATCTAGACCTCAAAGGACAACCCTACGACTTCATGAATTTTTGATCACATTATTTGATCACAACCTTCTGTGCCAAAAAAACATTTCCTTAATGCAACACCTCATGCAACATAACTCTCATACTAAATTGAAAGTGCTTACACATATCTATTGAGTCTCCAACATGACTCCATGTCTATATTAGGATAGATCAAATCTTGTATCACAACTACAAAACCTTCTTGAAGCTCTCATAAATATTACAAAATCCTAACAAAACTTACACACCAATATCAGATATTTAACATAATGAAACACCTGTGTCTAAAAAACCCAACACAACATAACTTCATGATCCATATATGCTCAAGAAAGCACCTCACTACCTGTCAAAACTCATACACTTTCTTGCATTGTTGTCACATGACTCATGATGACAACAAGAAACCTTTTTGAAACATGATTCATGACTGTACCTTTAAAGACAAGACAAGACATAAATACATACATTGAGACACTTATTCGTTGAATAAATTTAAGATCCCCCAAACTATATGCTTCTTTTGATTGATGAATTCCTCTAAGAAGCGTAGTAGAGACATCCCAAACCATGGGAATATACAAATTTTTTTTGAGGGGATTTGAAGACCTCCTTGGCACCTGTGGGTTGACCTCTTCAACCTTTTTCTGATCAACATACTTTAAGCATCCATGACTTGCTAATTTATCTACCTTATGCTCAGATAGACTGCCTTGATTCATCCTTGGTTCCATGCCTTACTTTTTTTCTCTCATGTACTCTAGGATCCTGGAACTTCTTGTTTTTCCTTGAATAACTATGAAAACAGAACTTTGTAATATGACCAAGATAATTATAGTTGTAGCAAATAACTTCATTTTTACCTCTTAGCTGATGATAGCTAAACATCCTTTCATGATTCTATGAACCATCATTCAAGAATGCATTTCTTCCACATTCCTTTGCTCTATTTCCAAATTCATTGCAAGCATAACAATAGCCATTAAAAGAATTATCATACCTCATTGCATTAGGTTGTCTAAAATGGTTTTATCTTTTTTTGACCATGCTAGCATCCGCCTTACTCTGACCGAAATTTTCTAGATTTACCACTTCACCTTTTAAGTATTCCTTGAATCCTAGACCTATCTTGTCACCTGAAACCTTTTGAATATCTAAAAGATCATATAGATCCTTAGAACTCTTCTCAAACCTATAAAAGGATCTTACCTTGCTTGTTGCTTTAGTCACTTTAGCTCTTAAGGAATCAATCTCTCTCTCATACCTAATGCACTCTTCCTCCTTAGACTTCATGCTTTCTTTCCTAGTATTTACTTGAGATTCTAACTCTTTAAGAATCTCATCACTCTTATTGATGTCAACCCAATGTTTCTCTTCAAGAAGATGAATCTTGTATTCATAGTCTTTAATATATGCCTTCAGTTTCTTGTTCTTCTTCTTTGCATGCTTCAACTCTTTTAAGAAACTCATCAACTCAATTTCTAGATTCATCTTAATCTGAATTCATCTTCATTTGAACCTCCATATATGGAATTCTCTAAGTTTTAGAGATCCAAACTCCTTTGTCTATGGATATGACTTCATTATCAACATCATCATTATCATAATCATAATAACTAGTTTGACTACTTAACTCACATGATCTACAATCCTCCTTAGTATAAATGATTCTTTCACACCACTTATTTATGTTAACCTTTGTGAACTTATTATTTCTTTTATCATACATGTGGTACCTATTATCATTATCTTTATCTTCAAAATGTTCTTCATCCTAATGCTTATGAGGAAACTTATCTACAAAATTCCCTTTCTCACCATAGTTGAAAGACTTAAACGTAAAATTTCCCTTATACTTACCTGAACCTATCTCCAACTTCCTACAAAACATAACAATCAATTAATCATCATCAATATCATAAAACTCATCATTCAATATCTTCTTACATTTTGACTTCCTTTCATCTTTGAATGTTTCTTCCTTCTTAGGAGTTTTATCAACACATCCTCATCTCATAAGAACTCAATATACCTTGGAGTTCATCCATCAAAAAAATACTCAAATCTGTGGATTCCTCTATAGTTGAAACTTTAGGATCAAATTAAGGAGAGATAGATCATAGAACCTTTTGTACTATAAAATATTCTTTCACTTCTTCTCCTAATCCTTTAATGGAATTAACCACATGATCTAATCTGAGAAGGTATGGAAAAATGGTTTCTTCTTCCTTCATCTTCAAACTTTAAAATTGATTCATATAGGTCTGGAGATTTTCCAAATTCACCTTGGAGTCACCTTCATAAATCAATTATAGTTTATCCCACATAGCCTTAGTAGTAGTACTTTACATTACCTTGAAAAACTCTGAACCTACCAATCTACACAAAATGACATTCATTGCCTAAGAGTTATCATTACTAGCATTCTTACCTGTTACATCTATTGGAGTAGTTTAAGGAATAATATACCCATCTACAAATGAATGCCAAATATCACATCCCAAAGACATAATATGAGTTCTCATCCTGATGCTCCAAAAAGTATAATGTGTCCCATCAAACATAGGATTTTTGCTAATAGAGGAAGCGCTTTTCTAACTTGAAATATCTGTGCTTCAAAGGATCTCCTCAATATTATTACTATTTCCTCAGAGGACTTGCTCTGATACTAATTGTTGGAAGCACAAAAAATGAGAGGGGGGTGAATCAATGGACAATAAAACTTTTAATCACTTGAACAATTTACATCCATTAATTGTTCAAACCATTAAGCATGCATGCATCAATAATCGTAACCATTGAAGAGAAAATGATAACACATCAACACAAGAACACCAAATATAAGTGGGAAACCCTCAAGGGGATGAAAAACTGCTAAAACAACTTTATTAGAATAATTATTTAAATTTAGTTGAGCACCAACCCCTAGTTTTATTAGAGCACCAAATCTATAAGGAGGCACAAACCCCCTAGATGACTCAACACCAGCTATATTTGTCACCTTTGAAATGATTTTCCAACAACTGATGATGACACTATGAAGCTCTCTTTCCTTCTCTCCTCTTCAAAACTTCCCTCTCGCCTTAACTCACCTAAGCACTTCCTCTCCAGGTTGATTAGGTACAATGACCTATCTCTCCAACAACAACACACACTCTAGCACTTCATAACATCTTCTATGCCCTCTCTTTATGGTCACACAGACCTCCTACACCTCTAGAGACACCCCTCTAGCTCACACTTTCTCATACCCTCTCAACACCCACAAATAATGCTTCTTCACTTTTCTTATATACATGATTCATGATTCTAATTCAAATGGGTTGGACATCATAGGGAAAATAACATATTAACAACATAAAAACATAATGAGAACACCATACACAGGACCATATAGGTTGGCAATATAATCTAAATTCTAAAATCTGGACACAAGTAGCCCTAATACCCTCTTATTTCCCTCTCACCAAAACCAAGTTCACTTGGTTCTACATGGCCTTCACCAAACTTATGAAACCACTTAGACATGTTGTATAAGTCTAATCCATGCGTCCTACAATCTTGAATCATCCTACATCATCAATTCATGATATAAAGCCACCATTAGGGTCAAATGCATTTACTAGGTATGTGACCTACAAAACCAATCTTCAAACATGAAGCTCAAACACCATAAAAACACAATCATGCAATCAAAATAGGTATACAACTATTAAATGACCTCAGGGTCATCATCATATGATTTAGACACCATCACTCGAATCAACCAAAGAACATATGGAACATTTTAGTGCCAAAAATAGAGATTGTCACCCAACAACAAGAAAATCACAAATATGCTTTCAAATCCATTAAAGATCAAACAAACATGATCACAAAAATGATCTAGAAAACATATAAATGCATTGTAATAGTTGACCCACACCACTTGTCCCAGATAACAGTAAACCACTATCTTTAGATAGAATCTGAAGCATTCGAACAAACTTTGGAAAGAGTCCAAAGCATTGAATTTAGACTCCAAAGAAAATAGAATAGAATTAGGAAAATTTTTAAGGCACTTAGGGTAGACTCCAAAGGATGTATTACATCAGTCGGCTAACACTACTCATCCCATACTAAGATAAACTACAATCTTAAGACAAAACTTTGAAGAATACAAAAAAATATTCAAACAGACTCTGAAGTATTCTATATGAGACTCCAAAGAAATAAACAACACTATGAGATAGTTGTGAGTGTCTCTACACCTCATCCTTGTGCTCTTACCCTGCTCAACTAGCTGCTACAAACCTTTACTTCATCATGACACACCTTATCCTGTTGACTAGGACTCCTAATAAGGCACCTTGAACATGTTTGGTTCTTCCATTGTGACCTCCTCATGAATTCATCACTCTTTCCCACCTACAAGAGCCTTCAACATACTTCATGATATCATCACAATATCCTCCTAACACTGCATCACCTCTAAAATCCATCATGTTGACTCAAGACTTCATGATACACCATGCAATCTCAACTAGACCAAGAACTACCAATAAAACTTCATGCTTCTTACTTCATTTGACACTAATGCAACCTTAGACATCAATGACAACACCTACAACATTACTCTTTTGAAATAAATGACAACATAATGCCAACAATAGGTCCTTGCTAGATGATAAATGCTTAAAGTGAACTTGTATATGTAAGAGTATATCACTTTGAAATTTGAATCTTAGTGGTGTAAAAATATGACCATAAACATAAATTGTGAAATAAAATACATGCAAAAGAAACCCAATGGGAATAAAAGACACAAAACACAAAAAGGGGCTAAACCACACATTTTGATCAAGACCGTAGTACGGTCTTGACCAATCTATATAGTTTTGAACCAATACAAGTAAAAGATAAATAAATAATGAAAAAGGCCATAAATATCTATGACACGCCATAAAATCATAACCAAACATCAGAAAGTCAAATAAAAGGATACGTCATGATATATAAGATTAAAATAAAAAGGACTTGCACCACTACGACTTAGTTTCATCTTTTAAAATTCACATACATAAAGCTTTCCAAAAAAATACATTGATAATGATATTTTCCATATTTTAGTGTCTATAGGGAGGGGTATTGTATGATCATATGCTTCAATATTTTCTACATGATTTGGTAATCAGTCATTTAATTGAGTTGTTTGTTAACATGTGGATCTAAGTGTATACACCTCATTATTTATGCTTACTAACCTTTTATCTTATTTAGGGGTTGCTGATGAATTTTCCTCTTGAGTGGGTTCCTCAAGGAGCCTATTAGGATTTGGGTGTGATATGAATTATTCATGTGGGCTACACCACAAAATTTGAGATATATCTCTATTATGCCATAATTAACTTATCCTCGCATTATTTCCTTATTTTTTCATGTGTCGTACTAATTGTGTCTACTTATCTCATTATGCCCACTTGTTTACACTAATGCATGCTCTTATCTCCATTTTCATCATGTAGACACAAAATTACACACTTTGGGTAATTATCTAGTCTTGATCACATACTATTATTCATATGATTCCCAAGTAAGAAAAGTAATAATTAACCCATGTCTTTGGCCACCTTACTTTACTTTCTATTACAACTTTCAGTCTTGCACCTTTACTGGCATAGTCTGTCTTTTTACACTTCAATTTTTACCTTTTTGGATTAAAACGCCTAGCTAGGATGCCAGCGTAAGGTGCCCTCATCCCCTCTGGGTGCCCAGTCCTCTTTGTACTTTACTCACACTTTTTAGATCCTTTCTAGCCGTTTGAACATCTTATCTTTTTGGTAGTCAGCATTTTCGGGGTTAATTACAAAATTCAAGTGAAGGAATCATATAGATATAAAGTTATGTGATTATAATAAGGCACCAAGCACCAAGCACTACTTATCACCACCTAAGGTTGCATCCATCAAGGTATCTATAGCTCCATTTACATCCATCTAGATCCATCACAAGGGACAAAGGATGGTTATTATCCATCACACTTCATAGGAAGGGATTCCACTCAATTCCATGCACACATTATTTACATTTTACATCTAGCTACTTGCTCTCTACTTCAAGTGTGACATGCACAAGAGAAACCTAGGGCACAATTCCCCACACACACACAGACCGAACTACATTAGGTCTGAGATGTAGTGCAACACTCAGTTGTAAGTCCACCATTGTGGCGGATGAGGATAATCTGAACCCTTCATTTGCATTTTTATTTTTTAGGGTTTGATGATTTTTTTGGGGTTTTACGGTTGGTTCATTCATTCTAGATTCCAAAATGGCTTTTGGTGGAATTTAGAGACATATATACGACAAGCAGTGAGGGTTTTTTATTACTGAAAAACCCTGTAAAATTGGCTTCCGAACCTCCTGCACATATCAGGGTGCCCAGAATTAGGCTCAGAGTGTCCTAGGTATCCCCATCCTTCTTCTAGGTGCCCCATTATAGCCTAATCTACCAAATCTACATTTTCACAGGCTCTTGTGTGACCTTCTTCCATTCATGTTCAGCTGGTCTTCATTGTGACATAGTCCTGTGACATCCTCGAGTCAACTAAGGATCTTCCAACCCTCTTTCTAGATTAGGGTTTCATATTTTTATTCCTTAGTTTCTTGGGTATTATTTCAGTCATTTCATTATTCATTTAATTGCTACAAACTTGCATTAGATTAGGCTATTATAATATTACATTTTAGTATAATCATTTTGGTGAACCCAACCGATCCAACCATTTTCTTTTGAATATGTCTTCTCCTTATCAAGCCATGGCTTAGTCATCATATCCTTATTTCACACCCATTAAGGTTTCAGGAATAGTTACTATCATTGTTGATTTCATGTGAGTCCGCACTCAACATCCTCCTCACTTTATTATACCTCAGACTAATCCTTCTGTTAATGTGGTAAATACTCAATGCACTCATCCTCGTATAGTTCCACCTTTTACTATCCCACCACCTATCACTTCTTTGGCTCCTCCTATTGCCTCTAAGGGCTATGATATCTTTGAACAACTTAAGAATACACCAGCTAAAATCTCTCTCTATGACTTATTGCGTAATGCAGAAAATTGTTGTCAAACATTAGAGTATGCCCTTCGTACTATTCATTTCAAAAGTGATTATTATACGGTAGCCTTTACACATCTCATTCAATCTCTCAAAAATTTTCCACGTGCTATCTCATTCACCAATGATAACATATCTCCATTTGCTGAAGATAATCCATGTGCACCTTTACTTATTACGGTTGTCATCAACACCTCCTGCATTAAACATGTGCTTATTGATAATGGGTCGGCTTTCAACCTATGTGCCCATTACCTTCTCAAACAATTGGGTATTATTGATAACTTAATTTCTCAAAACTCCACTCTCATTCGGGGTTATGACTCTACTCCTCGCACATGTATAGGGACTATTTCAATAAATATTTGAGTCACGCCTAAGCCTATTCTAACTGACTTCTATGTCATAGATACATCATTATAATTCAATATGTTACTAGGTAGACCTTTGATTTATGTAATGCAAGCAGTGCCCTCTATTGTACATCAATGTGTCAAATTCTTGTATGATGGATATGAGCATACAATTACTGTGGATCCTGGACTCTTCAAAAATTTTCACATAGACCTTGTTATTGCTATGCCTATACCTATGATATGATGTTGCATCATATGTATCAATCCACATGTGTTTTACATTCACCTCATTACACATCTAAATTCTCACATTTGCATCTTCATACACACGCTAGCATCGTCATTTCCTGATGGTGCACTCTTATAGTTTGGTTCACACTTGACTGTTGAGGGAATCCTATACACATGAACCTCACACTACACATTACATCCTCATACATCCTCACACATCCTACATATACTAAACCCATTCTCTTCATCTACTTATATGCACTGCACTCACTACCCGATGACGCATTCTAGTCTCATGGTCCATACTGGATTGTTGAGGGTATACATCACAAATGAACCACATCACTTTCACACATTCAACCATTTAACCTTCTTCTCATGCGACATTCCCAGGTTAGTGATATACGCTATAGACTACATCATCACTCCCTCTAGCATCATTTAGTGATATATGTTTTAGGCTAAATCATCACTTATTCTACCATCTTGTAGTGATATACACTTTAGGCTAAATCATCGCACATTTTCACACCTCATATCTATGTTGCATATCATCATTACACATTCACCACACCACGCAACATAAAACACATTGTTCGAACCATTTCCGGATGACGCACTCTTGTTTATGGTTCATTCTTGACTATTGAGGGGGTATAAACAAATTAACCTCATTGCATACACTTCCATTCACTCAGGGGAATGCGAGTTCTATCATTCACACAGTAATCCATCCCACCTCATCCAAAACATACTCCATATCTTGGTTGCATTTACTTGTACATGTTCATATTATTACACATGCTAGATAGATATTTTGTATGTCATTATATTTATCATACACACATGCATGTTCACTTTCTTTCTAGTTGTGATAGTAGATTATACAGATCCATTACACTTAGCATGGATGCTTGGCGTAATACTTGGTATCAATCCCACAATGGTTCCTAGGGACATCAAATTTTGTACACTATAGGTGTTATTGTTTCATAGAATTCTACTTTATTGATTATACATGCTTTTGACATACTTTTTTATCCTTCTAACATGCTAATGGGTACTTCATGTAAAAAAAATTGTTTTTTTGGACTATTCGCCACCATGGTTATCTGTTACGTTGCTTGTACTTGTTTGTCATTGTATGCCTTTGAATGTGGGATTTTCCCTTTATCTTGTGTGCACATTTGTATGCTTTTGGATTCACTAGCCTTGATTGTCTTGCAATAATGTGAGTGGTGTCCCATGTTTGCAACCCAATTTTTATGTTCTACTTTGTTTTCTTACGCGTTTTAGCTTATACATTATTTTTCTAGCTTACAATTTGTCTTATACATGCATGTTTGTACTAAAACTTGTCTCCCAACCACTTGTTTGCATGTGTCTTGGTAGCTACCAAGAACATCGACCCTATAGGGTAGAGTTTCAACACAATAGTTGGTCCTCTTTTTGGGCCGCATACTCCTACAATGACAAAGAGGGGGGCATCATTCGGGTGAATCAGTCACCCCATATAGAGTATACACAACACAACACAGTACCAGTACAACACAATTCAAGGCTCAGATTCAGAATTGCATCCTTAGTACAACAATGCCTTTCATGGAGCACCTATAACCAAGGATCAGTTACATAGCGACAGGGTTCAACACAGTCTACAAAACTCTACACAACAAATTTTACAGGGCATATTGTCCTTAGCACATGCATTTATACACATCATATGTAGTGGCATTTTATTTCGGGGAGTAGTTAAAGGTTATAGAATAACACAAAACCTTCCTCTCTATACTAATTTTTCCATGGCATCATATTTCCCTAAAAATCAGACAGTACATAGATCTCTACAGTTTTGGGAAGTAATTAAAGGTTAGAGGATAAATCTGACTTTCCTCCCTATACTTGTTTGGCCAGTGGCATGAGATCACCCAAAAAACTCACACATCATCTATAGGATTCTTTCTACACTCTTTCCTCACCACGGATCAAGTGAACATGTTCCTTTTTTACATTTTTAGCATTTTCTTTTACATAATTCCTTACATTATTTTTATACATATACGTGTGTATTCGACTACTTGATCGTCTTCTCTTTTGCAGGTCCATCTGTATGGGAAGAAAGTAGTCAACATCATCAAAATTACTTGACATCACACATATCGATACTAACAACATGAAAATCACACACATTGGCATTTACATACGCGTTACCACCCTAGGTTCACTCTCATCAGCTTTTTACACTTTTACATCTTTAGTCTCCATGCTCCATTTTTTTATCACTCCACGCTTTGTGTAGTCCCTCGATACACCTTCTACATCAATCTACATGGATATCAAGTACGCATCCCTATCTACTTTATGTTATTGAGAATTCTACTCACCAACATAAAGTGGGGGAAAATGAAGACAAAAAATCACACACTTTGGGTAATTATCTAGTCTCGATCACACACTACTATTCATATGATTCCCAAGTAAGAAAAGTAATAATTAAACCATGTCTTTGGCCACCTTGCTTTACTTTCTATTGCTACTTTTGGTCTTGCAACTTTACTGACCCAGTCTGTCTTTTTAGACTTTAGTTTTTCTATTTCTTGACTGGAGCACCTAGCCAGGACGCCAACACTAGGAGCCCTCATCCCCTCTGGGTGCCCCAGTCCTCTTTTTACTTTACTCACTCTTTTTGGGTCCTTTCTATCCGTTTGAGCATCTTATATTTTTGGTAGTCAGCCTTTTCGGGTTTAATTATGAAATTCAAGTGAAGGAATCATATAAATATAAATTTATGTGATCATAATAAGGCACCAAACACTAAGCACTACTTATCACCACCTAAGGTTGCATCCATCAAGGCATCTATAGCTCTATTTGCATCCATCTAGCTCCATCACAAGGGATAAAGGCTAGTTATCCTGCATCACACTTCACATGAGGGTAGTATATTCTACTCCATGCACACATAATTTACATTCTACATATAGCTACTTTATCATTACTTCAAGTGTGACACATACAAGAGAAGCATAGGGTATAATTCTACACACACAAAACTACATTGGGTCTGAGATGTAGTTTAATGCTCAGTTGTAAGTCCACCATTGTGGTAGTTGAGGACAATTCGACCCTTTCATTTACATCTTTAATTTTAGGGTTTGATTCTTTGTTTGGGGTTTTTTGGGTGATTCATTCATTCTAGATTCCACAACGACATTTGGAGGAATTTAGAGAAATATATGTGAAAAGAAGTGAGGGTTTCACACCACTTGATGATGATGTAAAATTGGCTTTTGGACCTCTTACACAATTTAGGGTGCCCAGAATCAGGCCCAGATTGCCCTTAGCACTCCCATCCTTCCTCCAAGTGCCCCAGTCTAGTCAAATCTACCAGATGTACATTTTTGTAAGCTCATGTGTGACTGTCTTCCATTCGTGTTCAGTCAGTCTTCACTACGACACAGTCCCACGACATATTTGAATCAACTAAGGGTCTTCCAACCCTCTTTACACATTAGGGTTTCATATTTTTATTCCTTAGTTACTTGGGTATTATTTCAGTTATTTCCTTATTCATTTACTTACTCTAAACTTGCATTAGATTAGGCTATTATAATATTACATTTTAGTATAATCACATCCATCCTATACCTTTCTCATTACTTCCATTTATCTTATGATTTCCAATCCATTTTATTTTCCACCTTTTCACCTTAGATTCCCCTAAAGGCCGACGCCATCATCCATGGGTGATGGTGTTGGGCTTGGATTTTCCATGAACGATTTCATTTCCCACAGGTGATCACATTTGGTATAAATACCCCAGGTATTTTTTCCTTTGGTCATTACTCATTCATCATCCCAAACCAATTTAATTACTTACACATTGGACATTTGCAAATATTTTTCTCACCTAGTTGTTAGACTTGAGGTTATGGATCATGCACTTTTGTATTTGGGTCAGTAAAGTGAGTTAGGACTAGATATATTCTTCTTGACATTTCCCTTTATCCACCCTTAGATATTCTCTCTCATTGTTGTTTATGGGGAGGATCATGCATTAGAATCCATACAATAGGTAATTATTTTTAACCCTTCTTTTTCCTTTGTTGTATGTTTTTTGTTGTGTAAATAGTTGGTCATTCATTTTTATACATTAGGGTATATGTATGTTATCTTTGATCTATTGATTTTTCATAATAATGTTATGTCCATTGGATTTATCCATCTCTTAGTCTAATCTTATTCTAAATTCTAGTAGGATATCTCTCTTTGTCTTAGGTAGATACCTTGGTAACCTATAACTATCTTAGGTTTAGGGTACTAGCCTCTAGAATTATGACATTAACACTCCTTGAGCACATTTGGTATCTAAATCTTGTGTGTAGGCCTATATTTTATCCTCAATATTTGAAAAACCAAGTGAGGATCCATATCATCCCATCACACAATTTAGTAAACCCAACATGAAACTTAGTTTTCTTTAAATTAGGTCATATACACTCTATTTTTATTTTTTGCCTATTTTCCTTACGTGATCATCCACTATGTGAAATTCATTACATGGTCTAGCCTGCTTGCATGTTGTTATGTTTGTCTTAATGTCATTGGATCCTATGCAAAAATTTACACGACCGATATCATTTATTTATCTATGATTTCTCAAATTTATTTATTTTGAAACCACCAACCCGTGTGTAAATAATTATGCACGATCAATTCCATTAGAGAATTATTTCTAGATGCCATTTTCCAGTCTCTTCAACCTTAGAAAACATCACAATGGAGTATTTAATTGGTGGTTCCAATGAATCTTCTACTTAGCAATATCTTTATAATGACAATAAATCTAAAACTAATTCTTTTCCTAAGCTAGTTCTCATTACATTGACTATTTTTGTATAAGATTTGTGAACACTAATAAGCCAAAATCACGAACTCAAAACGTTCAGAGTAGGCCTAAAATTCATAATCTTATGATTTGAATTAGAATACTAAGGAGAACATGAAGATGTTATTGATTTTTTTAATCATTCTGCCATATAATTTCTTTTAATAGTCCCCTAAATTCATAGGAGAGTCACCCAACATGCTGTAAAAATGCATTGAATACTACCTTTCTAGAAATTTGGATTCAAATATCAAGCATACTAAGCCTCCTGCAAGTGGAGAAAATGATGATCTAACTATAAAAACTACCCCTCCTTCATCTAATGATCCTAATAAACTAATTGTATAGCTCATTGATCATTTAATCCAACAACAAAATATAACAACCAATTAGTTCTTGCAAATGAAAAATATCTTGGATTATCTTATTAGTCAACTACGCATGGTCTCTTGGGGCATTACGAACCAAGGTTGTACCCCTCCCCTCTTGGTTGGTATTAATGGTGCATAAATTTCTCAACCTCCATCAATAACAAGGTCCTTTAAGCCATTTAACAAGAGATTCTTACTCCATACATCACTTCCATAGATCTTAGAGGGATCACACCTTCCATTTCTTATTATAGATCTACCGACCCTACCATTCACATCAAGGCACATTTACAAGGATTGGGTCAAAGTCAAATCTTATGTAGCCACCATGATCTTGGCCAAGACACTTGCAGAAGATGCTCTAGATTGGTATCACACCATTTTAGTCAACTCCATTGTCAATATTTCAATCTTGGTGACCATCTTAATAAATTAATTCCAATATCATGATATCCCTGCAAATAACTTTAATCTTTTCATCAATTGCAAACATGTTGAAAATGAATATGTTTAATCTTTCATTAAGTGTCATAAAACCTTATCCATAACCTTATCCACTGATGAACACAATATACATGATGAGAGTTTATATTATCTATTCCTTAGATCCCTAAAATTTCACCTTCAATACAAGGTGATATCCTTCTCTCTTACCATGTTAGAAGAAGCATTTGAGTAAGAAAAACACCAAGACTATATCATGATGGAATTTAAAAAGCCTACCCTTAAGTGAAAGCAACTCAAGAATATATAAGTTATCATACATGTTAGAAACACTAAATTTTCTAATGATGGAGTCATGAACACTCTTCCTCAAAACACTTATTCTAATAGGACTATCCATAACATCGATAATTCCACTCTTAAACCAAAAGGAAACTCTTAATCACATTCTTCATATAATCATGACCATCACCTACCTATATCTAAGGAGAAGTTGAGATGTCATATACCTTTACCATTCACCATGGTTATAGACCCTTATCAACCTCTTCCTCAATGACACGATGAAAGTAAATTTTATTCATGACATGATAATTGGGGTCATTGTTATGAAAAATGTCGTGCCCTTTGATCATTCCCCAAAACCTTCCTCATTGGAAATAAATTTGGTCATAAATACATTACTTGGGAGAGGATAGAAGAGGTTATAAATTCATGTGATTAAGACTAATAACCTTGTTTTCATGTAAAACGTGCAACATGAAAAATTGAAACTTTTAAACATGACAACTAAGCCCATAATTGAAAATTATGTTTCCTGTTCACTGTACATCCTTCCTCTGGCTAGCCTGACCTCAGTACTACCATCACCCAAGATCAAAGGAAATTAATAACATGATTATTTAGTGTTTTTCAATGTTAAGGGAAGGGTGCCTGATGTGATTAGTGATCTCATTGAGATTCAATGAAAGATAACTTCTTCGAGAGGCCTAAAAGTCCATTCTTGACCATTCTACAGCTGGTAAACATCCTCTGGAAGTGTAAAAGGAAAATATAAATCATATGAGGGTGATATTGGAGGATATATAATTTATCAGAGTTAATTTAGGAAATTTTAGGGAAGGAAATTTGATTCAAGAACAATCAGTTCAACATCGGGTAATTCAGGGTATAGGGAATGAAAGCTCAAACAATGCAAGATACCTTCTTCAGATGATTCCAGGAGTTCTAGAAGGAGTTAAGAAGTAAAAAATATTCATATTAAATATATTGGAATCCTATACAAGGTTAAAACATTAAATTTTCTCCAAGGCTCAGATGTTTCTTGAGATAATTCAAAACTTTGTAGCTGCCCCTCTTAGTTCAAGATGGAATAGGTCCTAAAATTCAAAGTTTAGGAAGAATTATTACTCAATAATAGCTCCAATGATCTTATCAAGTGTTTTGGAGTAAAAAATAATAATTTTTAATCTTAAAACACTGTCCTAAGATTCTGAGGTGAAAACATCAGTTCAAGTATCCGAATTTGGACATACAAAGAAAAATACACTTTCTTAATTTGACTAAGTCACATTTTAGACACTCTTGTGTCCCCTATGTCCCCTAGGGGACAAAGGGGAAAATAAAGTGTGACCCCAATCACTATCCTAAGTCATGCTTTAAAATCCTAGATGCCTCAGTTGTCCGCTTTGTCCCCATGGTGCAAGGGGACACCAAAGTGCGATCTACCTCTTTCTCCCATGTTGGACTTAGGACACCAGGTGTCCCCTCTATCCCCTCTACCCCTGAGGAATAAGGGGAAAATTAAAATGTAACCCACTTAATTCATATGACCCCTAGTCACCATGTAACCATCTTCAATCACTCTGGAGTTCACTTTCAGTCCCTCACTCTCCCAAGTTACACTATTTTCCTCCTACTATCCCAACTATCCCCTAGGGGATAGAGGGGAAAAAATGGACATATATTTTTTACCTGACCTCTCCATTACATTTTTTCCAACTTTTTTCAGGATGGCATGGTCAAATGTGAGCCAAAAAACAAATTAAAATAAGATTAACTCCATCACTCTCCAAAACTTTCCATTTTCGAACAAATTGTTGTGATTTCCCTTTCAACCTCCATTAATGATTAGAAATGCTACAAAAAAATTGAAAAAAAATGATTTTTGATTCTATGGAGATCTGGCTGATGAAAAACCCTGAAAAATGGAGCAGAGAGTCTTGGAGTAAAACCCATAATTTCAACTTTGTATTAACCCATAATTGGAGCAAAGAGTCTTGGAGTAAAACCCATAATTAAAACCCATATATTTTTTACCTGACCTCTCCATTGCATTTTTTCCAACTTTTTTCAGGATGGCATGGTCAAATGTGAGCCAAAAAACACATGAAAATAAGATTAACTCCATCTCGCTCCAAAACTTTACATTTTCAAACAAATTGTTGTGATTTCCCTTTCAACCTCTATTAATGATTAGAAATGCTACAAAAAATTGAAAAAAAATGATTTTTGATTCTATAGAGATCTGGCTGGTGAAAAACCCTGAAAATTGGAGCAGAGAGTCTTGGAGTAAAACCCATAATTTCAAGACTGGTTTTGATGCAACCTTACACATGTAAGTGCACTTTCTAAAAATAAAAATTATATAGAGTTGGGAATGTCTAAAAATAGTAAGTTTTAAAAGCTGGCAAATTCTTGGCATCCACAACACTCTGAATGAACCAAAAACATCAGAAGGTGAAAAATGTGAAAATTTGCTAAAAATAGCAGTCCTAGATAGGCCCTGCTAAAATAGTAAGTATTGTAATTGAGCTTAGAAATTTTTGGAAACTCCCATTTTACGTATATCATTTCTTTTTTCCATCATTTTAAGGTTGATAAGTTGTATCATCACCTAATTAGGAAAGAAGACCCCCACATGATCCTAAAACATCAATTCTGAAGTAATTTCTACATGACACCGTTTGATGTAAGAAACTAGATGATTCAAATCATCCAAATTGTGGCAGGGGAGCCATCTTGATTGAATCTATTAATAAAAGGACATCATATGAATCACATTATGACAAGGAAAAAATCAAGGTGTCAATGTGTGTGAAATATAGTCACTTAGACAATGAGTGAAATTAGGAACATCATGAGGTTTGTGAAGGATTTGAAACATCAAGAACTTCATTGATATCCAAGTCATCAAGAGAATGGTCATTAAGATAATATTGAGAGATGATCACCATGAGTAATTTTTACATTCATCTCAAACCCACAAACAATGCACATCTCATGCTTTGTAATGTGCTCACATATTTCAAGTTAGGAAGGTGACATTCACATTTCTTCAATGTAGTTTAGAGGTCGAGAACATAGAACTCATTCTTAAACATTCCTTCATGTTCCATTTAGGGATGAATCCTACTATCTGGAGGAGGGAACCTATTTACACGAGGATAAATTGAGTATAAAGGTATTCATGTACCATAAGTATGTTTCCACCCACATGACATATTGGTCAAGAAAGTGAATTGTGAAGGGTTCATCATGTTCAAAGGTGAAATGTGAATCTCAAGGAGTGGGGTGATGATCATCATATCCTGACTCTGCCATTGTGTTCAAAGCTCTTCAAGACACAAGTTAGGATTAGCTAATCAAGATATCGAGGCATCCAAAACCATTATGTGTGTAGGATTAAGAAGTCATATATTTCCATGAGAACACATGTATGAGCATCCTATAGTTGATTCCATTTTGGAAATATTTTGGAGACATGAAGGGTAAGGGGATGATATTCTTTTGGAGTACCATGTTTGCAAGAATGAGAAACCATCTCACTTTCACCTATTGCAATTCACATAGTAGTGTTCTTAAACACTCATTCAGCACCTAGTAGTGTGATCACACCTCAAAGGAAGAATCATGTACAATCACCTCATTTCAATTCAAGGGATGGCCATAGGACATGAATCTTATTCAGGGAGAAATCCTTCTATTTTCAAGGTGAAGACCTCTCTCAGTAAGTAACATGAAATCACAAAAAGGTTTGAGGATCGTAGAATTAGTTCTTGGTCACAAAGGTAAATTATGAAATCCTAGAGAAGAAATAAAGTGATCCTCATATTCTAACTCCTTCCTTATAATTAGAAGAGATCATCATGTTCCTATCACAATGCATATCTCATAATAGTGTTTCTAAGAACCTATTTGATACTTTGGAATGTTTCCATATATCTCAAAAGAAGGAGATTACAAACATAATACTTCAAACATAAAAGTTCTTCACTGGAAAAGGATTCATCTTCATCAGATTGGTCAACACTTTTGTCTCTCTCTCTCTCTCTCTACATACTATAATTCTTTACTAAAAAATGTAAATTTTCCCTATTTTGTCTAACTCACTTAAGCGACTTTCAATTTAACATTGTAAGAGTCCTTTTTCATTAATAAGAAAAATACTCACTTTCATTTCCTAGGACTATGAAAGGTCATAAGTGATGAGGAAAGGTGAAATTTCATGTGGGGGGAGGTGAAAATACATGTTGTAGTGTTATAAATTGGATTGGCTTACCCATTCAAAAATGTTGGCAATTGTGGATTGTTGTATTTTGTTGAGATTTGTATCACTACTACATCAAGAAATAAGAGCTACATTTACTCTATGTCCTTTTCTATGTTCTTATATCCTATCTACTCTCCAACTTTGCAAGCATGGTTATCTTGTATAACCAAAAAGAAACTTTGTGTCCTTGATTAATGAACTTACAAAACTTTATGTCTCTAGATTGTTAGTCTTGCTGATTGCTTATATTGTTGTGTTCTTCTAATTAAATATGGACCTACTCTGGTTACTATTGGTGAGAATATGATAGTTCTTAACTCACAACATCATCCCTCCCTCCTTGTTTCACCTACTTCCCTTTACCTCCCTTCACAAAAAATTCCTCCCTTGTACAATGTACAAGCAATTTTCCATAGGTTTAGTGATGTAATCTTGTGTGATGCCTATCCTAATGGACACAATATTTTTAGTTTACATTCAATAATGGGAGCCTCCCCTTACCCAAGAAGGAGGGGCTTAGCCCCATGACCATTGGTGAAAACCAATAATTTGCACCGCAACAAATTATTTTACCAACAAACCTGATCAACATGAGATAGTTCATCAATCTAATTAATGTCTTAAAGCCTATAATGATCCATTCCACTATCATTCTAAAGCTGACTAACCTAATCCTAGTCCTACTTAGAACAATAATGCAATTTCTAACATTATTGACACTTCATATCCATCTACCAATACATCTACAAAGAACATGGCCAACATGTAAGGTGTCAATCACATTATTAATTTTATGGAGTCCACATATCATTCTTATGCTTATAAAAAAGCTTATAAACCTATTTATTCATGTTCTCCAAGAAAAACCTTTTATGAACAAGCATTAATACTTGATTCCATAGTCTAGATCAAGCTTTGAATTTCAAATTAGTGGTGCCTCTCAAATAAAATTCTGTTGAAGAATTATTTATTTCAGGTGGCTGTAAATTATAATTTGTTTCTATGAATACTTCTATGGATTGTTCACATAAATACCAATAAATTTAATATTTTCAACATTACGCATATTTTATTAAATTTTATTTGTAAGATTATAGGCTTTTATATATTTTTAGCCTATAATTCTGAACAATTACCCAAATTTTTTACTTGTAATATATAGTTAAAGTCAAAAAATATGACCCACAAAATGTCAATTTCTAGGCTTGGTTTAGATAATCACCATCATGCCTTGTATAAATTTTTCTTCATGACAGATCATGTTTATGCTTCATCATCATCTTTAGATGCCATCAGCCCCTATGCCCCTACATGAACGATATTGTTTAACATCACATCTTTTATTCCCTATGCCATTGGCCCATACAATCCTCCATCCTAGATAGTATCATAAAAAAATAAAAATATGGATCTCTTTGTAATCCCCACTCATTTAGAACCCCTTCACATTGATACCTCACATGTTCAGACTGTTGCATAGTCCACCCATGAAGATTATGACCCCCTTAAATAAATCTCTAGATGCCTTAGTTAAATTCCATTTCTAGAACTTATTATTACCAACATAAAAAATGTGAACATATTATGTCCACCCTCTTTGCTATGAATATCCATATTTCACCACTTTAGGACAAAAACCTACCCTATATGGTTTAAAAGAGGTAATCTTATGCCGATCTAAAGAGCTATCCATTTTGACTGACCTTTATAGGAATCATTCTTCATAAATTTGTTTCAATCTTTATTCCAAAAGATTCTCTTATGCACATATGATCCACCCCTCTTTATCTCCATCAAAATTATCCACACTATAATTAAGAGAGCCCTCATAGAAAAAGGTTATGATACTTATGTTTCTTACCTTTATTTCATTGACATGCTTGCAAATTCTATTTATAATTTTAAATCTAATAGGATCACATGTCAAGGCTATGATCATCGACAAATTTCCCATGTGAGATATATTTGGTTACTTATCACTATGCCTCCTTGCACCATATGCATAAAAGTCATGATATTTAACTTTACCTTATTTTTTAATATCATCTTAGGTTAACCATAAACTCACCACATGTGCAAAATTATGTCGTCCATGTAAAAATACATTAGGTTTGCACATATAGGGGCTATTTATAAATTACTAGGTGACACCAACCCTTAGAAATTTGATCTCTTTCAACAACATATGAGATTTAAGATTCCCACTTTGTAAGAACTCCCTACTATGACATTTCAAAAATATCAACACTTTAAATATCCCATTGAGTCCCTTCATGGCTATAGTGGTCATCCTAATCTGTCATGGTTTATAACATGCATGACCTTCTTGACTCAAACGATGATGAACCTGATGAAATCAACATTAGAATCAACACTTCTAATATTACTGATGTCATTATCTCGTAATTACCTCCTTCACTAAGAAATCACTCTCCCAAGAAGGATATTTATTAATTCCCCATCACTATCACTTACACCAAGAATCCTCCCATAGGGAATCTAGTTCAACCCGAGACTATCATCAACTCACGTGATATTGATATTATTACACCTAGTTATTATGATGATTATACCTTGGATGACATATTATTTGTAGGATACATACAACATAAGAATGTAAATATTTCATGATAACAAGAACCATTTTAATTCCAGGTTACTCTTAACATCAACACTATCATTTTTTCTTCACAAGATGGGAGTATTGATTTTATCCCCAAACAAGATGACATCATGGACGATGAGGATGATTGTTATGAATTTTACTATAAGGATGAGCTCATGAACTACACTTGTTTGACTAGCTACCCAATGATTAATCCACTACTTTATCCCCTAGTTAGCTCCCCTCCTCTCCCAATACCTGTTGTAGCTCAAAATTACACCCATCTCTGGATCATGACAGATTCAAGATTATGGTGCAACATGGAATGATATCCACAATGTGGAAATTACACGAGTGAGATAAACCTTTAGAGAAGGCTGAATTCCTCTTGTTCGTCTGGATAACACTATTTCTACTCCTAAACTAATGCTAAAAACCAAACTGCAGATGAAAAGGGAGGAGGAAATGCATGAAAAGAAAATAATCTAAAAATAAAAGGATGGTGATGCACAAGAATAAGCTGACCACTCTCTCTTTAAGTCTCAAAGAAGAAAGAAGATCCAATACAATGTTAGAGGGGCAGATGCTTACCACTTTCCAACTTTGTAACTAAATTAACTTGCAACCCTGTATAGTTGACACAAATGACATGGAACTCTTTAAAACATGATGTATACACATCACAAATGAAAGAATAGAAGGCAAGAGGAAAATAATACAGCACACATGGTGGATTCAAGCCATAATTAACATCATATTATTGTTACAAGCATGCACAAATTGCTACAGTCGATGGAGGGTAAGATAAATTTTAAAACACATGCCATGGGTATGCAAATCCTTGGTTCTGTCAAAATTTTGGCATAATAACATTACTAAGAAAGAGAGGATGGTTTCTATGAAGAAACACATCACATTTTATAGAAGGGAGGAGAGGAGAGGGGATAAAAAAATGTTATAGGATATGATTGACCTGTTAAACCTTGTTAAATCCTTTGAAATTTCAAACAATAGGTAACATCCATGCTTCTTGATGGTTCATGGCTTTGGTGATACCTTTTCTTGCAAGTAACCTCCAAATATTTTATGTGGATGAACATCAACTTATAAATCAATGGACGCCCATAAAATTTGGAAGATGGAGGAATGTGACACTGCCAAATGTCCAATTTTGTTACAAAAGTCACCATTCCTCATCATTCCAGTTGGGCATGGGAAGAATATGTTCTTTTTGAAGTATTTAGAAGGATCTCAAGGGGAGGGAGGATCAAATAATCATCTTGCAACTGAAAATGGAATCTCCTAACTTCTTAAAGTAACGTGAAATGTCCCAAAAATCCTCAACTTCAATATCTCAAAATACTTTTTAATTCCTTGTAAAGTTTCCTTATTTTTAAAGGCCTCTCCAAGATGCTCCCAATAAATTAAATATAAGGAAAAATAGAGCTCCAAAACAAAATATATCATCCAAAAACTAGAACCGACCACCCACGAAAAAATTCTTTATTCTATAGATTCTAGGATGATCCAACTTTGTTTCATGGTTTTTAAGTGTGATGTGGCTTTTATACCTCCATGGGTTCCTTTTCTACGTGGATTTGAATTTTCCCTGGCATATTAACCTTATTTAACCCACACAATACCATAGCTGACACCCATGGCTACTCCTTATTGAGTAGTTTTTGTAAACTTTTGCACTTATCCATTGCACATGTTGCGGTGGTCTATTACTTAATTTGGTAGGTTAGGAGAACCCATGAAACACTATAATTATGAAACTTACAAAAAACTAGGATATTGTTTCATGGATTCCACTTTCCTTTCTTTGTGGATCTTGGCGGCATGTCCTTCGTGTATCACGGATTTTGCTGAGAAGACTCCAACATTTGTTTCATGGAAAAAACCAACTCCTTGAAACTCCATTTTTCATGTGTTCCCAACACTGTAACCCCTATATGTGAAGTACTAACCTCTAACATCAACCTCTATGAGTAATAAATTCATCAAAAATATACCTAAGTCCCGAGCTCTAATTCTATTCTTCCCTAGGTTAGGAGAAACCACTGAATATTGAGTTCACACATTCTACAAAACACTAAGATCTAATGTTATGTGACTTTCTTGAGCCAAAATACACCTAATTCATTTGAGTTTCTCCCTTTCCATCACATATTTTTTTTGGTGGACTTCTTGCTTTGCTTCACGAAATTGTTACCAACTCTATGGAACAAAAAATGTATCCAAGTTCATGTAACACTCACTTTCCATTTCTGTAAAGGTCTAACTCCAACCAAAATCTGACTAAGTATTTTTCTCCATTTCCCTTTGTTTCGCAGGTTAGGAGAACTTGAAGAACACTAATTTATTGGATTTTTTGGAAGACTAAATTTCAGTGTTCCATGGATTTTTAAAGAAAAAATTGCCGAAGTCTGAAATTAAATTTGTGAGTTGTCAAAATAGCCTAGGGGGTTATTTTGAACAACAATACCTCTTGTGAAATATTATCCTACTCCTCCCCCTTTTAATTCACTACATGTTTCTATGATTTTACCCTCACTGAGATCACCTCTATCTCTTCTTTCCATTTTGTCTCCCAACCTACTTAGGTTGAGCCATATTACACATGACATGAGGCTTGTGGGCATGTTGTTACAAATTGTACATCTTTTTGACAACATATAAAGAAGTTTGATGCAGAGGTTTGAAGAGATAAAAAATACAACCAATCACCCTTATTATTCTACACTAGTGTATTTATCTCATCATGGATATTTCTCATATATAGATGCTACTTGTCATGTTTTTTTTATCGCAAGCACTAGGCTTGAGAACATTATCCTCATGCACCTAAATGACACAATCAATCTACTCCACCAAATCAACCACCTTCTAATCCATCATCTATTTATATCCCTACTTATTCTTCCCCATGTCCCTCCTTTGATAATATCCACCATGATGTTCTCACTCAAATATCTTAAGAGATTGACAATTCTCTCTTTACCCCATAGTCTAAAGTTCATCTTGGTATTAATATTATTTAGGATAACATAGAAGACTCTTGATTCATACTCGATATTAAATTTTTCATCAAGTGAACAACATCATAAACAACACATGTCAACATTTCACACATTCTCATTAGTTCATTTAATTTACTTGACATGCATTGTATCTCTCCATTAGTTCTCCTGCTTGTGTTTATATGACCATTAAACACTAAAATTGGATACTTTAGTCATCCATTTATCATCTCCCACTTAGGTATATCTCTTGATGCTTGGGATGGCCCTTTAATTTGTGCCCATCCTATTTATCTACCCTTTATCTTATAAAAACACAAAATTTCCTCTATCCTCATACTTTTAAACCTTTTATCATTTAATTTTTCTCAACCATAAATGTTCCTAAATTTGTGCACAAATAAAATAATTGAATCATAAATTAATCATACATCACAGATTTACTTATAAACCTCTTGACCAAGACAATTTTGAATCTCCTATAGATTACATATAAATATATATATATGTCTATATACGTATATATTATATATACCTCAAGTCATGGTTGGACTGACAGTTGCCAACCATAGCCACCGTACATCTTTTGTGCATATATAATGGCAGGCATTTGCATACTTGAGATGAAGGATTCTTCCTTTCATCCAACACACCTATAGCGTCAGCTCATCAGTTGATACTAAATGACAGACCCTTGACTAGGTTTTCATATGGGGCTATTTTAGCCTCTTGCATGTGGATCGATGTCAGATTTCCTAGTGCTAGCCACAAGTTTGTTTTAATACAAAGGGGAGCAGCTGAATGCCACTTACATTGTGCTAAACAACTGTGAACATACAACATATGTCAGTTAACGATATGTTACAGAAAACATACTGCCAGATAATAACCTGATCTACCAATATGTCTCGCTCAAATGTTAACATCAAGTTACAAAGTTTGGCTTCATATTCGATATTGCATTCAATAGGTCCTTATCATCCAACTCAATTTTTTGAGATTATTAAAAATATGCCATCACCAAGCAGGTGGAGACAACTCTATGACTCTTTTGAATCTCCACATCTTCTAATCCATGAGAATTATGGATACTCAATTTCAACATCTAACTGTGTCATCCAATTTCTCATGATGCACACCCTCAAACACATGAACTCTTTTCATTTGGGATATGATATCGTACCCTTACACAAGGTTAACCCTCTATGACTCACCAATACATTTGCTAGCACCAGAATCAATATGCACTATTATGCAAGATTCTAATAGTAAATTGTGGACCTAAGATTTTGGCACTATCAGGCTCACCTCATCTGCACTCAGTTTCTCAACCATTGGTAGCTTATCCATATTTCCAAACTACCCAGATGTACATCAGTTAATTACCATGTTTATATGTCTCAATACATAGGTTCCTTTCTAACCATGCCCACCTATCTAAAGGATCGAGTATCATATGATATTCATGCTTCAAGCCTCTCAGAAATTCTCAAATTGGACAACTACATCGATGTATCTCAAAATTTTAATACCCAGTAGTTTTTTTTTATGGAGTGCTTCATGCCTTTGTAGCAGTTTGTACATGTACATATGACCGTTAACTACCTGGGGATAACAAGGTCGTTTAACTCACTCCTCCTCAACAACGGTGACAGATAAAGGGTGTAGCAGGAAATGGGTCCATGACCAATGAGACAAAAGTGGTAACTTCTTAGAGCCCAACTGAAGGTTACTACCTTATTGATACATACCGTCTACAGCATCAATAAAGTTGTAACATGGTTATTAATGCGCTGGTGAGAAATGCGATTCTAACAGAAAGGCATAGCCTTAAGGCCACCTTACAAACATGTTTTCGACCGACCTAAATCATAATTAACGGACCTTTATCCCATAGGATCTCTTACTAGGGATAGAAACTAAATTCCCCGATTGGGGCTGATGTATCCTCAGGGAACCCAAGATACTTTTGGGCGTTAACAATGGTTGCCAATTCAGTGTTCTGTCCATTTTCTGTTAAGTTCTCATACAGTCCAATATGTACAATCATAACAATTTCGCGCCTCCAAAGATATGTAAAATCTCGACAAACCCTATTCATTACATGTATACCGCGCTTGATGGAGACCCCAAAATCCTGGCACATATCCCCTTAGTTATATGATGGGTTCACTTTGGCATATAATATTGAAAACGACTGTACTGACTTGATCGAGACGGTTCCCGTCGATGTGACAGAGATCCCCTTAATTAGTTATCATGACACTCATAACCCACGGAATTAGTTATCTTGGGTAATGAGTAGACCTAACACAAGGGACTTCCAGTAAGTCCAAAAGCTTTACAGATACCTAGTTTAGCAGAAGAAATATCAAAACAAAAAACGAGGATCGTCATAGGTATGACTTGTAGAAAACAGTCCAGCTTGGTACCAAGGATAGTTGGTGTGTAAGTAGTACCTTTAAAGGCGCGATACCCACTCAATGGCGTCCTGGTATGGGAAGTGGCGGCAGCCTTAGGGATTCGAACACTCGACATGCCTGTTACCCTGCCTTGCAAAGGTATGATTCTACATATAGCGCGCGTATTTCAGGGAAGCGATCTCGGCCCAGGCGGCTATGTACTAGTTGGGCGTTATCTTTTGACAATTTACTTATTTAGTCATATGCTAAGCTCTTAGTGAAATTTTAAATTAGAGCGTCCATTTCCGATAATAATTCCCTGCAAACCCTAATTTTAGTCATTCATGTATCTTCATTCAAATCCGTTTTGAATTTTTTCGCAACATTTTTTACCACAATAAATAAAAACGCAGTACAGTTTATATGATCATATAATATATATATATCAGAATAACTTATTCTATTTTATGTAAGTTTTGTCTAAGTTAACTTGCATTTTTAGAGTTTCGCCTACATATTCTCTATAGGTTGTAAAATTTAGGATTAATTGACACTTATAACTTGATCACTTGAATTTCCATATATGTTTATTACATGGAAGGTGTTACCCCTGTGGAAAAAGCTTTGTGGACATTCATGGGATTGTGTCAAACTTGATGGCCTAAATGATGGTTTTGTTATTTTTAACAATTTTACATAAAATTAGCCTACAGGTTGCATTTTTACCAATCTTTACTTTTATTATTTTTACATAATTCGGAAAGCTTTCACTGATTTTAGCATGGGTTAATTTTTTGTGCTTTCACTATTGGAGGAGAATTTTATTATATACGCTTTTGCATGCATTGACCTTTAAATATTGGTCAAAAGGAGCAAGTTTGTGAATACTATAATTTCATGTGCTTCATGGCTCTTCCAAGTTCCTATGTCAACTCCCAGGGTTAAATTGAATTCTACATAATGGTGAGTGCAATTTAAACAAATGTATGTTTGAAGACTTGTATGTAGTATGGGTTAGAACTTATCTTCATCTTGGTGGGAAAGCATGACATTGGTATTCTTATGTTGATATAGATCTATTGGATTTGTGTTTGGTTGTAAATAGAATATATGTGTCTTGGGGTTACCAGGAGTGATACATTAAAAGCCATCCCGGATGATGGCTCCTTGTTGTGGATTGAACATGAAGCAACAAACCATTTGCTCTCAGATTTTCAATAGAAGGAGAAGGAGTAAGCCAAAAGGAGATGGAGATGTTGACAATGAAGTTGTTACACATGTTTTGCATCTCCTCAGAAGGAAGCTTCAATATTTCACTTTGAGGGGTGTCTTCAAAATGGCCAAAATCCAATAGGTTTCCAGGAAACCTCCAGAAGCGAGACAAGATCTAACTTCACTCAATATGGATGTAGCTACAAAATCAACATGCTTCAAGAAAAGCATATCAAGTGTTTCTCACAATGCATGGTAAGCATATTCATGCTTTGAAGATGTAAGTTCTCTATCCTTAAATATGTTTCACAGTTTCGATACCTTTATGCCCTACTAGAAATGCATGGTATGAACCCTATTGTTCTTGGATGTACTTGGTTAGATAGTTTGGGAACAATTAATCATTAATGTGTAAAAGAAATTCACTGACATTGCTGGTAACCCAATCACGCTCATCCATCACAAATTACATTGAAAGATATCAAAACTTAGCTAAGATCATAAATACAATATTAAACCACGGTTCATGCCCTTACAGAGACACATGTTCGGCAATACGTTCTCCCAGGGAATACGGATTATCTTCAGTTATTTTTCACGCTTGTCCAACTTCTAGATGGTTTCGAAAAAAATAATTCTTGCTAGCTTTAGATATAAAAAGCAAAGTAGACATTAGCCACAAGGTAGGAAGCATCACAGAATAAAGCTGAAAAGGTTGATAAGGTTGCAGGACACCTTCACGTTACACCATTACAAAGCAACTCCAGGATCACTCGATCCAGAGGGAAGCTAAAATCAACGATTTCTCCATCGATAGGCTTAGCATAATCCTAGCACTTCTCCATCCGTCTGCTATGTAATTGGACGAGCAATACTAACGGCTAAATTCACGGAACAAATGGAGCAAGCAATTCATATGACATCGACAACACATGGCGGTAATGTATCACTGGATTTTTCCCCCTTTCGCGAAAAAAATCACATATAGTGAAAAGGTTGTTGCAATCAAATGATTCCAATGGAAGATAGCAGCAAGTTTGCAAGAGCTGAATGGCCCAATAGGATCTCATGTGTGCGTGGTTGGAATTTTATCGTACGCCATCGTGATTAAGTCAGGGAGCGAGACTGGACCATCGATTCCCATCTGCACACAAAATATGGCTTCTTCTTATCTCTAGGGGATTGAAACATGTTAAAGATGGGACATGTGTCGTGCTATGTACCTTGGGGTATGATAATATAATATATATGGGTTGATGGAGATGCTGACATGTGGCACACATCCCCTTAGTTATATGTATGGGTTCACATGGGATATAATATTATAATGTATATGGGTTGATGGAGATGCCGACATGTGGCACACATCCCCTTAGTTAATTATATGGTCTCACATAGGAATTAGTTATATTGGGTAATGAGTCGGCCTACAATGGGATTAAGTTTTACCCATCCTATTTAAAGGATGTGAGTATCATTATGAGGAGGTAATTGGTATGAGTTTAGTATTCTACTTGGTAGAGGTATATTAGAGGTGTCCCCCTCGAAGTGGATTCCCATCTTGGGAGATTGTTGAGTTACTCCTTCCTTAAGGGGCATTATATGGTGTTACCCTACCTTAAGGGTATTATTCTGCATATATTGAATATTTGGGCATCTTGGCCCGCTTATATATCTTGTGCTGTGTTATCTTCTGTAGTTTATTGATTTATTATATGAAAAGTTACACCAAAACCTCGAGGCATTAGTGAAATCCACACATGAGGATCATAACATCCTGCCATGCTTTAGTAGAGCCTGACTTGGGATGGTTTGCACCCACACTCCCATACGTATGATCCCTAATTCACTGATGTTTAGGAACCCCATGGGCACTGAATACATGATGTAACCAACCGAGTGGGATTTGAACACGGGTGGTCACTCTGATACCAAATGTAATGAACCGTTACACCAAAACCTCGAGGCGTTAGTGAAATCCGCACATGAGGATCATAACACACAACAACTTTATCCTTTATAACTCAAACATTGTATAGATCATGTACTAACTACACCCATATGGTTATCCCCGAACTGAACTAAATCCAAGGGTAGTAAGGAGTATCCCTAGAGGAAATACAACCTCAGAAATAAAGGAAATATTAGCTCATTTGTATTATGGTATGAGCTCCCATATGCCACTACTCATGACCCATGAATCACCTTCAAAGATATCTAGAATTTGAGTAGTAAACACAATTCACTTTTTCTGCATAGACCCAGTCGATGCTGCCTAGGGGATTTTAAAACAATTATGGCAATCCCTCAGACAAAAATACCAAGGCAAATTTATGTTTATTGTCAGCTGTATGGTAAAATTACTAACTTTATAGCAACACACTTGAACTTTCCCATTATAAGATTTCACCTTAACTTCCTGGAATCTTGTGATGACAACTATGTATAGCCCTTTAACGTCCATCTTAAATTTTTATTTTTGAATTCTTTTTGGCTTGAATTGTTTATGTGATCATATATGGATCTAATGTGAGTCCGTACTCTCCTATGCCCTAATACCTCTATAATATGATTGGCCCTAGGGTAATTGGTGGCACATCTAAGGAACGAGGTCTCACCTTATAACCACCTTATCCTTTCCATTCCACATTCACTCATATCCATAGTCGGAGTCCTATGTAAAACTCTTCCCTATACATATCATGTCATATTAGGAAGGGGGTCATGATCACCTATGCCTAAACACATATCATTCAATATGTAACTCAAATGACTGAAAACTATCCCCTATTTATAGTTTAGTCATCATATTTTGTATATTCTCCTAAATATTCATATTTTTAATTTAAATACAATCGTGCCCTCGCCGTTTCACCAAAAATTTAGAATTTTTTTGGCCATCTCAGAAACCCATCCCACTGTCCTGCTGCCCCCCCCGTCCCGGAAATAACTTAGGTAGCACTGTTAATCTTCCAAAGGTCAACTAATCTCATATGCTTTATTAGAAAAGTGGCACAATCATTGCTAGTCTGCACTGCCGGTAGCATTTCTTATAAGTCACATATAGCTTTGATTGGCATCATTGCTTTAAACTTGCTTATCTGCTCACTCGAAAATTTATCCTGGTATTGTAAACTTCATCATGTTGCATGGCTCGGGTTTCCTTCCCCAAAACAGTTTGACATCTTAAACATACCTGTGCTAAAAAATGACTAACATTCTTTGTTCTCCAGGTTATAGTTCTTGCATGTACGATACTTCTGGTTCCATCGTCTCCAGGACATCTTATCTAGAATATATATATTGCTTTAGTAAACATCTACAAATGTTGCTTCTTAGTCCTCCTTCTTCAAGGTTACATGTGAATTATTGTGAAGAAAAAAAGAAATCCTAACATTTTCCTAGAACTGCTGAAGTCTGCTGAAAGTACACTTCAGCAAATGCTGGAATTCATTGAAAATGCTGATAACACTCTTTAAAAAGACAGAAAATAGCTAACATTTAATTGCAATTTTAATCTGCAATCTGAAATTTCAGAAAAATTGAAATTCTGTACGATGGTATGGATTCATGATATGTGTACACCTCATAGTTTTCTATGCTTGTGCAGTATGGACTTTTGATCATAAGGTATGGTGGCTATTGAAGCAATATGGATCCTAATAAGTCACCCTAAAGGGCCTATTAGGATTCATGTGTGATCATACATGGTCACATGGGGTAGAAACTAAAAAAATATAGACATGTTGATATGAAAACATATTTTCCTGGTCCTCACTATAAAAACTGTGTGGTTGAAATATTATCCCCTCAGTCTTATGACCATTGATCTAATCACGTTCATAGGCCAAGAATCATTTCACTATCTTCCTGAATTACTCCTCACTATGGCTCTGGTACCATCTATTTCATTGAAAACTGAACTTTCACAGACTTCCGAGGAAGTACACGAGATTTACTTCCAAAAGAGAGACACTTCCTGGATATGTTATCTGAAAGAGAACACTGTCATTTTGTAGGAAAACAACAACATAAAGCCTATGATTTTCATGGGTACCAAAAACTCCAACCCTCAAAATCGACTTATATAGTGCTTGGTCATGAAATCATGTTTATGTTATTTGCTAAAGCAAACATCATTCATAAAATGAATTTATTTCTAATCCTATCTCTGAGACTAGTATTGACCATATTTACACATTTGTGCATAATTGCATATAGTTATTATAATTATGGTTGCAAAGCCTCCTATTTTGTATTTGGGTCACCACAATGAATTATAAATGTAGGTATTTTTCTTAATATTTCCCCTTCTCCACCCATAGTTACTATCTCTCACAATTGTTTTCTTTGGAAATGACCATTCATCAATGGTTGAACACTATAGGTAACTATTTCTTACCCTTATTTTTACTTTGTTTATTATTTGTTATTGTGTTGATGGTTGTTCATTCATTTCTACAGATTAGGGTATATCTATGCTTGATTTATTTTATGCCTTTATCTTATTATGTAGTTCCCCTTGGATTTATCCATATATTGATATACTATTATTCTAAATCTGACTAGTTTAGCTATCTTTATCTTAGGTATAGGGCTTGGAAACCTATATCTACCTAAGGGTTAGGGATACTATCCTCTAGATTTATGGTGATAGCTCTCCTTGAGCACCTTTGGTATCTACATATTATGTACAAGCCTAGATTTGATCCCTATTTTTTTTTAAACCTAGGAAGGGATCCATTTTATCCCGTCATACACTAGGTCTTATAGATAAATGGTATTATTATCAACTAGCTCATGGATATTTTTTTATACTATAAAACATCTATTTATAGTATATCTAGGACATTGGTGATAACCAAAAGATATATTTTCATAAAAACTCAAATCTCGTGGTTTTGTCATGTCGATAAAATTAGGTAGAGGTAGTATATCAGATTACAATCAAAGAGTTTTCATTAATAAACGCAAGGATGTTGTGGAAAATAATTCTATGATTGCATGCGAGTTGTTGCACATATGCATTTATAATATTAAAAAAAATTCTTGTTATTAGTTGGATTACATTTGTTTAATATATTTTCTTGGAATTTATTGCTATTAGATGAGGGTGTTCTCTCATAGGTCAACATATTGTATTTGATGATCTTAGTATCATATTATTTGACCATTTGACATAGGTACTCAAAGGATGTGAATTTAATAAACATATATTTTTATTTAAGCTTCAGGATAAGGCTAGAAATGAACACTTCAATTAACTTGTTCCCATAAATGTGTTTAGGTCCTTAGAAAAACAAAGTATTGTATCTTAAAAAATAATGCAAAACTCTTTCATGAGATTGTTTCTTGACTTGTGATTTGTGAAAAAGATAGACATTGTCCAATGTTAATTATGAAATAGATAAGAAAGTTATCGTCTAAAACTCGAAATGACCATACGAAGCTAGAAGGAAGGGAATAAAACAAAAAAAGAGTATATAAAAAACTAGGGTTAAAATAAATAAACAGTTTCACAAAAATGTAATGTAAAAAACTAGGGTTAATTTAATTAATATAATTACTATGATTTAGAATCAGAAATATAGTAACATATAATAAATAAGAAAATCCTAAATCATATGTTGATCATATTAGAAATATATAAGATCTTGAAAGCTAGATAAAGAATTTTAGGGTTAGGGTTATACATATTATGTCACTACATAGGATCTTGAAGCTAAAAAAGAAAATTGACTATAGAAATGAGTTGTATAGAGTTTTGATAAGCTACTTATAAAATATGGAATGGTAAAACTATGTGTAGTGTAGGTTCACCCAAAATGGGTAGAAACATATGGGTGGTTTTTCCCTGTGTCCAATTTTTCCCTCTACGGTTGATTTTCCCCTTTTCTTCCTTGATTTGGATCTAAGTTATGGTACCTTAATTTTTTTTGTCTCTAAGTTTGGTATATGTGATTAGATGTTTACAATCTCACCTCTATAACTGGATATGTCTTTTCCTTTGTGAAACCCTAACTCTCTTTAAAGACCTAAAAAAGAGGTTAGTTCTATTGGGCTTGTTTCACTCACCCCACTGTTAGTGGTGTGATGAATGATGTATAATATACCAATATTAAAAAGAGGGATCAAGCTACACATAGTTCTCTATCTTATTTAAGGTGTGTGAAATTCTAGTAAATAGTGTTTTAGAAAGAGCCCAATAAGGCCTCCAACAACTTGGCATAAATATTTGTTGTGAGTTGTAGCATGTGATATAACAACCTAGGGAAATTGTTTGGGATGTATTCAAACTTGATAACATGTTGACGTGTTTAATGAGTAATTGTGTAATGATAGTATATTTTAATGTTCTTGAGTGTGAGATCCCCTAGATAGGTAAATATTTTCCTAATGAGTAGGGTGTATATGTTTTTTATATCTAACTTATGTGAATGATTTCATTCTCAATTTACCCTAAGTTAACCAAGGTAATTGGTGCATTTCAAAAATTGATAGTTGTAAGTTATTAGGACAACAAAATTGGCCAAGATCTGAACCGTCAATATATTCTTCCCCTACCAAGTGATTACACCTAGGTTTGGATGGGGGCTTGATATACAAGTGGAGAAATGCGACCATGATTCCAAAAAAGTGTCCTATATATTGAGAATGATGCCAATGAGATGAACTTGGTGACAATTATTGACCTAGTGGCTTTGGGAAGAGGAATTGAGTGTGATGTGTGTAGGATTAAGTCAATTTATGTGTAAATAGGAAAAGGTTAGGATACATGCCAAATGATCATTGGGAAGTGCCTTAGGTCCACATTTAGTGTATTATAAGACACTAATCCTCATGCACATTTTATTCTCGAGTTTACAGGGGAACATATGCATGGATATTAGTTGCAAAAAATCTTCGCTACCCTCTTTAGTGGAATCGGTTCATATGTATCTCATTTTATGTTTCAATGCATTATTATTCTAGTGTGAATTATTACATGTTCTTATAGGTTTATATAATATATACACTTAAATATATATGTTTCTATGTGTCTAAATATATTTTTTATTTTGATATATACACTCACATACATGCATGCATATACACACATAAAAGTGAGGCATTATGTATGAACTAACTTTTAGTACGATGGCATTTATTAGTCATAATATTACATTACTATAGGATACTAGTCTATTTATCAATTAATGTGGATTTTTTATATATGATGGGAACGATCATATAGGACATCGAGATACATGGTACACATAATTTATGGATTCATACTATGATGGATCATTTGTATAGATATTTGAATCAATTCATCTTAAAGCCACACAATGGTGAGATAATAGGCGTGGGTCTTTGGGGAGAGAGAGAGAGAGAGAGAGAGAGAGAGAGAGAGAGAGAGAGAGAGAGAGAGAGAGAGAGAGAGAGAGATCAGAAAATTTCTCTACAACCTTGATGTATCATATTAAATTTCCCAAATCATTTGGATACCATAAAATGCAAATCTTCCAAGACGATTTGCTAAGAGGGTTTTAGCTATGGTTTTGACCATCTTGTCTTCTTAACGATTGTTCATAAATGAATGTAGATCAAATCAATCAATTATTTTTGAAAAAAACTCTTAGATCAATGTAGAATCATCCCCCAAAGCCTCAAGATCCCATGAAAAGTGTGTTAGAGTGGGTGAGCATCTGAAGTTCACATATCGAGCTGGTTTTTCCTTCTTTATAACTCAATTTTTCCAAAAAAATCATATCTTGAGAAAATCTCTTCATACTGACCTAAAAATTGAAATGAAGCACCAAAACTACCTCCTCTAACTGACCCAAGTCTCATTAATGATAAAATGTACATGAAAATCTCTTACCACCAAGAATTACTTGTGTTTATATGCCTTGTTCTCACTATATTGCTTCTCAAGGACCTCATACATACACTAAAAAATTGAGATATAACCTTATACTCCATAAAAATATGATATTACATGTCATAACACCTTTTACACACTCATATTAGACTTCTCTTCTCCATACTCCATGTTTCCATTCCAAACCCTATGCACTAGGTGTAGGAATAGACCTAGAATGACCATTTCACCACATGACATCACATGAACTAACCTTTTTAACCACTTCCAGACAATTTGTCACATTTGAAACATCATACAGACCTTTCTTGACCTCATGAAATCCTTCAAAAACCACTAGAGATCTCACACTATTACAATGCACACTAGACCATGCTAGAAGACACCATGACCAAACAACATGATTGAATACTACCAATCAACCTTCATACTAGACAATGAATAACACCTCATGGATGCACATATGACACCTAAAATACCTTTTCCATATATTACCTTTGACATCAATTATAACTTAAGACACAATTCCCAACAATCTCCCCCTTTATCATTGATGGCCACCATCTTCAAGAACATTAATGACAACCTCAAGAAAAGACATCTACATGACTCTCTTTTTCATGTTTCTAATGCTACTCCCAAATTTGACATATATGAAAAATGATAAAATGATAACTAAACATGAAAAAAATGACAACTTACAGTGACAACAATGCATGAACTCAAACTTACTTGCTCAAAAGCTCCCCCTTAGATTGTACTTTGTTTCTTATCTCTAGTCAACAACAATAAGATCCATAGACCTGAATGAGCATCCGAATAGCTCCCCCTAAGATTATATCCTCCAATTTTTAGCTCCATAATTGCTATGTACCTTCTTCTAGGTCTCTATCCCTCCAATAACACAACTTTGAATTCAATCTCTAACATATCACCATTTAGGACTAATATCCCTAAAGCATACTTTCAGTCCAATTTTTCCAAATTTCCTTATGCACTAGGATCTATTAGGTAATGAGGGATAAAATATATGGAACAATACCATACAAAATTGAAATAGCAGAAATAAATACATAGAATAATATCAAATATCTGAAATAAAAATGCAGAAAATAAAAGAACACAACATAGAGACAATATTTAACATAGTTCACCCAATTTTGGCTATATCCACCAAGAATCACTTGTTCAGATTTTATTACAAGATACCTCTTTCTCTCAATACAATACCTAGATCTATTTGGAGCTATGCTAAAAAAAATCTCTTGAATTCACACTTGAACTCACACACACACATCTACAATGTACATCTATCCCACCATATGCATGAAAAACACATCAATAAACAACTACTTAAGAAATTTTACAATACTGTGGGTATTAAAACCATGGGCCAAAACTACCCCATAAAATTATGGGTCAAAATACCACCCATATGAGAAGAACAGGTCTCCCGAGCTATCAGGCACATTTTTTAGGCCAATTTGTTTCCTCGAGGGCTGCGTCCCCAAACTCATGCTAGCTAGGGCTACCTCCCCCACACCCTAGCTTGGGGCTTGGCTTGGCCTGGCCTTGAACCCTGACGAGAAACTTTGGAGAGTGTACAATATTCAACACTTCCACACATGAAAATATTCTCCACAACATAACAATCTCCCACTTGGAGACTCATTTTCCTCTGAGAAAGCTTCTCAACGTTTCACTGTCATCTGTGAAGACCAACCAAAGCTGTACACAACTTCAATTTCTCCCTTAGGACCACCTTTGTCTCATGTCTACACAATTTTGACTGGTATGAATCTTCTCCAGCTTCAAATTTTCTTCCTCCAAAGTCATCCTAATGAAATGGTACCTTAACTATATATGCTTCGTCCTAGAGTGGAAAAATAGAGTTCTTAGCTAGGTGTATATCAATTTGAATATCACTATGAAACTTCCCTTCCTCCTACTTATGCCACAAATTCTCAAGAAATTATTGTAACTAAATCATCTCTTTTCCTACCTCTGTGATAGTAACATACTCAGCCTCCATGGTTGACAAAGCCACCAACTTATATAGTCATGAAATCCAACTCAGTATTGTCCCTTCTATAGTGTAAATATAACCTGTTGTGCTCCTCTTGTTGTCTATATCTCCAGCCATGTCTAAATCTACATAACCATGTAAAGTGGTGTTTGATCCACTACAGCAAAATACTGTCCCCATGGTCCCTCTCAAGTACCGAAGGATCCACTCTACTGCATGCCAACGATCTTTACTTGGATCAATTAGAAATATACTCATTTCTCCCACTGCATGGGCAATATCAAGCCTAATGTAAACCATGACATACATCAAAATACCAACCGCTGATGAGTAAGGTACCTTGGACATGTGGTTTATCTCGTGCTTTGTCTTAGGACATAACTCCTTTGATAACTTGTTATGGACCGCCAAAGGAGTCCAAACCAGTTTAACATCCTGCATATTAAACCTCTCCAAGACCTTCTTAATGTACTCTTCCTGAGATAAAGTCAACTTTTGTTACTTCCGATCCCTAGATATCCTCATACCAAGAATTTTTTTGGCTGTCCCCAAATCCTTCATATCAAAGGAGTCAATTAGTTGCTTCTTGAGTACTTTTATTTCCTACATGTTTTTGCCTACAACTAACATGTAATTCATATACAGACATAAGATAATATAATTGCCATCCTGAAATTTCTTTGTATATACAAAATGGTCATAATGACATATAATATAACCTTTCTCCATCATGAAGCTATCAAATTTCTTATACAATTGATGCAGAGCTTGTTTCAAGACAAACAAGCTCTTCTTTAGTTTTCACACCATCTCCTCTTTTCCTTCGACCTCATAGCCCTCTAGATGCTGCATATATAGATCCTCCTCCAAATCACCATGAAGGAATGCAATCTGTACATCTATTTCTCTAAGTGGAATTCTTTTGATGCCACTATTCCAAGAAAAATTCTAATAGAAGTCATTTTACTACAGGAGAAAAAATCTCATCAAAATCTATACCTTTTTTCTATTCAAACCCCTTGACCACCAACCAGGCCTTGTATATTTTCTTGCCTCCTTTTTACTCTTTAACTCTATACACCCACTTATTTTGCAATGCTCTTTTTCCTTCTGGTAGCTTCACCAAATCCCAATTTTGGTTCTCCATGAGAGACTGCTGCTTCTTATTCATGGCTTACTCCCACTTCTTCCTAGCATCAACCTGCATTGCTTCATCAAGCTCTCTGTCTCTCCACTGTTAGTGAGTAATAAATAATTACGAGAAGGAGAAAAATGTTCAAGTTATCTTCTTACCCTAGAAGACCTCCACAATACAGGATTTTGGGGTTCCTGTTTAGTTGGTTCATGAACTGATTCATGTACCACTTTACCATCTGAAAGATCCTCTACCACTACATATTATATCCTCGATTCTTACCTATTTTCCTTCAACTGTTGCTTATACATAACTTTCTCATTAAAGACCACATCCCTAGATCAAATGATTTTCTTGTACTTAATACTCCAAAATTTATATCTAAAGTCATCACCACCATAACCAATGAAAGTACATTTTTCTGATTTAGCCTCTAGCTTGGTCATATCATCCATGTCAATATGAACAAACACCTCACATCCAAAGAATCTAAGAAATGAGTAATAAAAATTCTTACCAGACCAAGCCTCCTCAGGTATGCCTCTATCCAATTAACTTGAGGGTCCTCTGTTTATCAAGTACATAGTTTTGTTCACTGATTCTACCAAAAAATAAAGAGGTAGTCCTGCATGTAACCTCATGCTCCTAACATGTTCCATTATTATAATGTTCATCCTTTCTAACAACCCATTCTGTTACAGAGTTCATTGAACCATATTTTTCATGTGGATTCCTTTCTTAGAAAAATAATCATCAAACTCATTTATGCAATACTACCCCCCATTATCTAACGTGAGACATTTTAATTTAATACCTATTTCATTCTCTACCAAAGATGTCCATTTAAAAAAAGTGTTAAATACATAAGATTTATTTCTAATACAATACACCCAAACTTTCCTTGTTTCTTACCTCAATAAAGCGATACAGAAGAGTCAACTAGTGCTATTTGGTAAGTTTCTGGGTCCATGACCTAATATTGATGTGGTTAGGAAATGCACCACTATAAAATGGAATCCATTGGGGGAAATGATTATTTCCTCTACGACAAATGGATTCTTCTTTTTCAAATGCAATATCTAAAAAGACATTGATGTTCTTCTTTTAGGATGCCCATGGTGTTTGGGGTACATGGGTATTTTCTTTGAAATGTGATACCCTGGATTTTATCCTTTTCAAAGAAAATATCAACACCATACCCCTATGGTGAAGAATTCTAGGACTACCAATGTAGTTTTGGGACGATGAGATCTTGGTAAACATCACCGTCTCTATTAGATCTCCTGTAGGTCCTCATAGTGATACCAAAAACAAATATCTTTGGGATTTTACTAGGTTCTATGTCTCTACAGACATGGAGAAACAATTTCTTGACAATGTCATTCTAAAAAATAGATTAGGTGCTTGGAGATAACTGATTTTCTATGAGTATTTTCAGATGAGGTGATCCAGATGCCACAAGTTGGGACATTTCACTAGAAAGTATGGGAAAGAAAAAAACTTGGAAGATAACAAAGGGAAAGAAGGTCATGCTCTAGATCCTCGACACACCAAGTAATATGATCCTCTTTAGACAAGGAAGAGTAGTGACCATTCTCAAAAACTAACCTAGGAGGGAAACTTCAAAACCCCAGCTAAAAAACATCCAGTAAGAAGGACCATCTAGTTGTCAAAAACTCCCCTTTTGAATTTGTCCCTAAATGATGGTTTGATAAACACAGAAATAACCAAAGAGGAGAATCTTATTGATCTTACCATGAAGGTGGATGAGACCCTTCAATTAGTGGCGATTCATCTCCAACCAAGAGGGGATTCCAAATAAGTTGAGAAAATCACTGCCCTACCTCTCCTCCCTTTAGAGGAAGAACAGATTCAAAACCCCTCTTTGGAAATATTAACTAAAAAACATGGGGAATATTGAAGAGGACTTACTGGTTGAGGACCTTATAGAGCCAGAACAACAGATTCTTGAAAGCAAAGCCCTTGAAGAAAACAATGATGCTGAACATGAATGCTTGGAAGAAACTAATGTCAATGAATATGTGTTTCCAAACAACCCCATTACAGCTTCTCAACAACCTCAAAAAAGTAATCAGTTAGCTTCAAAAATTCTAGATATATAGAGAACTCTAAAAAAAGAGGAGGTTGAGCTCACACCTGTAAAACATGGCATGCTAAAGGATTGTGTCAACACGTTTTCTCTAGATTTTACTCTTGTGAAAGCTAAAAAAGGAAATCCAAAAGCTATGAGAGTATTCATGATGCTTTATTCTTTGATAAGAATAAGTCACCAGACAACTAGACTGTCTCTTTCTCAAGGATCACTAGAGCCTCTAAGAGATAAGCCAACATGGGGGATAAAACCACAAAGAGAAGACCTTCAAAAAATGATCAGAGAAAGAAGGAAATTAGTAAGGCTATTGCAAATGGAACTCAATCTTCTTTGGACCATCTGGTACACACCTCCCCATGCCTTTTTGTAATGAAGATTGTGTCATGGAATATAAGAGGCATGAATGGGAGTGGTAAGAAACATAATCCTAAGGAGATAAGAAAGACGTGCAAGACTACTGTTATGGCTATTCAAGAAACTAAAATGAACTCAGAAGCTTTGAAGACCTATAGCAGATACTTATGGAAAAAATTAGAATGGATTGCAGTTGACTCAAAAGGGGCTTCTGGAGGTATTTTTATTTTCTAGGACCCGGCTTGTGTCTTGGGTAAGTTGATATTCTCCTCCTCTTCCAACCTTGTTGTTACTTTTCACTCGATTGATAATGCTATCAGTTGGATCCTCTCGACTGTCTACACCCCTAATACTTTTGTATGGAAGGAGACAACTTTGGAATGAGCTAAATTTTTTTCATACTAACTGTAGAGATTGGAGTTGGTTAATTATGGGGGATTTTAACACCCCTCTCTCTTCTTCTGAAAATAAATGGGGATCTTCAGTTTACAACCCAAGGATGGATGATCTAGTAGAGTTCATTTCTCACTCTAATATTTTGGATCTAGAGCTTCACGGTAATCCTTACACCTAGTCCAATAAAATATTAGGGGAGGATCTCATACAAGTCATAATTAACCAAGCCATTATCTCAGCTGACTGGATTTTATCTCAAAATTTTCATATGTCCTCTCTCCCTAGAATAGGCTCGGATCATAATCCTATTGTTCTGAATTTGTTAAAGGCTGATAAACTAACTCATTTATCATAAAAATTAGAGAAAATGTGGCTAGACCATCCATGCATCAAGGAAAAAATCAAGGAGTAGTCGAGCCTAGATGTGGAAGGTACAACACAGTTTAGATTTGTTCAAAAGCTTAAAAATGCTAAAAATAAAGTTAGGACTTGGAGCAAGACTGTGTTTGGTAACATCTTCACTCATAAAAATCATATTAGAAAAGATCTTGCAGTACTGGAAAATAGGGTTGCAGTGGTTGATATGTCTAAATTTCATAATATTTTTTTCAAAGAAGAATATTTTTGGAGGCAAAAATCTAGAGCGGTTTGGCTAAAAGAGAGTCATAGAAGCACCAAGTTTTTTCACATGACAACCCTTAAGAGAATGGCCCCTAATAGAATATCAAAAGTATCCCTTTCTGACGGAACGGTTACTTATGATCAAAACAACATCAAGAAAGAAGCTCTAAATTTCTATATGAATCTTTTAAATGATAACTCCTCTTTATCCTTGAAGGAAAAAAATTGTATGGTAGATTTTATTCCCCATGGTCTTTTAGCCCCAGATGATATCAACACTTTGAGTAAACTAGCTAATTTAGAAGAGCTACAAAAGGTGGTCTTTTCCATGGAAGGAGACAAATCACCAGGCCCAGATGGATTCTCTACAAAATTTTACCAAAAATTATGGGATATTTGCGTTGAAGATCTTCTTAAAGATGCAAAAGAATTATATAAGATTGGGAGGATTTTGAGATAAATCAATAATATTTTCTTTTTTTGAGCCCCTAAGAAGTCAGGGGCTAAAGATTTCAATCACTTATGACCTATTAGTCTCATGAATTTCCTTTACAAAATCTTCACCAAGATTCTTACTAGTAGAATTCAACCTTTTCTTCCTCACCTTATCTCTAACTAGCAGGGGGCTTCATGAAGGACATGATTATTAAGGATGGTGTTGTGATGGTTCACAAAAAAAATCCATTCTATGGAGAAGATAAAAAAATCTAGAATGGTTATGAAGCTTGACATGAATAAATCCTTTGATAAAGTATCCTGGTCCTTTCTAGATAAGGTTATGGAAAAGTTTGGGTTTGATGCTCGTTTTAGAAAGATTATTAGTGTTTGCATATCTACTCCTGAATTCTTGGTGATTGTTAATGACACTCCAGTAGGATTCTTCTCTAGAAATAGAGGTATAAGACAAGGAGACCCCATCTTTCCCATTCTCTTTATCATCATGGTGGAAAACCTCAGCTGGTCCATCACTAGAGGTGCCTCCTTGGGTTATATTAATAGATTCCAACCTACTTCCCTTGAGATCATGGTTTCTCATCAACAATTTTTTGATGACACTATTATTCTTTGGTTAGCCTTTGTTGTGGAAGTAAACATGTTGAAAACTATTCTCAAAACCTATAAGGGGGCTTTAGGTCAACATATCAACTTTGATAAAAGCTATATCTATTTTTTCAACACTCCTCCAGAAAGATAAAGAAAGATTGCTCAGATTTTGGGTTATGTAATTAACTCCCTACCTACCACATACCTTGGCCTTCATCTTGGCACTAAAAAAGTTTCTTTAAGTGTTTAGAATGCTTCACTAGACATATTTTAGGAGAATCTTTCTCGATGGAAGGGAAACATACTCTCTAGTGCTGGAAAATGTTTTCTTATCAAGAGTACAATTCAAAATATTCCTATCTACATTATGTCCATGTTCTTTATACATACTTCTATTGTGGAAAGGATTGAGTGAATTCAATAGAATTTCTTGTGGATGGCTACAGAGGAAAAAAAGAGATTCCATCTTGTGGCCTGGGGTTAAAACTTGCATAAAAAAATACGGGTGGCTTGGGGATCAAGAATATCAAGACTATGAATGTTACTTTGGTCTCAAAAATGAGCTAAAGACTCCTCAAGGAGAACCTCCCTTGGACCAATCTTATAAAGGAAAATATTTGAACCAAGGTATAGCCTAGGAATTCCTCAAAGGGTACTCCCTCCCCAGTGGTTCGATATTTTGGCATAATCTTGTTAAGATTAGGCTCAATTTTGTAGAGGGTTGTAAACGGAATCTTAGAAATGGGGATGGCATACCCTTTTGGGATGACAGGTGGGTAGAATTTCACAATCTTCCTAACAATTGTCATTGGGAACAACTTAAAATAGTTGCAAAACAACTATAGGTCAGCAATCAACAATTATATCTATACTATTGATGGTAAAATTAAATAAAAAAGCTTAAGCTTTGAGATCCCTGAACATAAGGACATCCTTTTGGATTTGTAAAAATTCATCAGCCATATTTCTATCAGTTAGAGCTAAAGATGATTTCATTTGGTCCCATTCCTTTGACGGAGAGTATTCAGTGAAAACAGGCTATCAAGTGCTGGCTGAGGAAGCCCCAAGTAGATTTTCTTGGAGAAAATAGGGTTCAAAGAAATCACACCTAAGATTAACCAGTTCCTTTGCAGTCTTAAAAAAGATCATGATTATAATTTATAATCTCATCAAAAGGGGTTCCACCATGCCAAATTGGTGTTATCTTTGCAAAAAAGATAATGAGTCTATTCATCACCTTCTCTCACATTGCCCCATAACTGCTGCCTTATGGAATCTAATATTTGCTAGATTTGATATCATGTGGGAGTTCTAGGATGACATTTTACATGCTTGGGAACAATGGCAACCACCTTTCAAACATGGTCTTCTCAGGAGGTTCTAGATAATTCTATTTCCCCACACCATTTATAGAATTTGGAAGGCCCGTAATTATCTTATTTTCATGAATAGGATTCTCAATGAAATCACAATTGTGGTCAAGGAGAACATTTTAAGATTCAAGCCCCTTAAAAATGCTAAATATCCCAAGGAGGAGGAAATATTCCTGAAATCCTGAAACATTGAAATTTAACAGGGCCAAATTATTTCTCCTAGCATTGACATGACTCTTGTTCAGTGGATTCCCCCACATGAAGGTTAGTGCACGTTGAAATTCGATGGGGCCTCTAAAGGCAACTTAGGTGCATCTGGGGGTGGGGGGCTAATAAGAAAAAAGCAAGGACTCCTTATTGTTTACTATGTAGGTTCAATGGGCATTCAATCAGACCAGTATGCTGAGGCCCTTGCCGCTCTCTGGGGAATTAGAATTTCCAGGGACCTTAAAGTCAACAATTTGGTCATTGAAGGGGACTCTTTAAATGTCATTAATAGTCTCAATGGTCCCCAACCCCCTAGTTGGACCATAAATGAATTCATATTCAAAACTAAGGTTTTATGCAAATATTTCTCTAACATAAAAATTAAACTTTTCTATAGAGAAGGGAATGGGGAGATAGATGCATTGGCTAATGAAGGGGTCCTTATTAATAATAATTTGAAAATCTGGTACGATCTTGAGGAGATCTCTAGTGCTTCCAAATCCATCATTAACAATGAAAATGCAAGCACTTAACCTTTTAATCATTTTAAGGAGGTGGTCATGACATGTGTGGAGGGATGATCATGTGTACTTCTAGTCTATACAAATTCCTTACTCGAAATAGATCCTTTTTTATTGTTTTTTGAGCTCTAGCCTCGATACAAGGGTTTCTATTTTAATTTTGTAGATCTGAAGGTTGGATTTGAAAGCTCTGCATTGTATTGCTACTTTTTTGGATAAGAAGTTCTTTTGCTGCATTTAGACTGCCGATGTCAAATTTTTTAATTGCATCAAGGGGGGACCACCTTGCAGGGTTGAGCCAATTTTTGACCCATCATGGAAAAATAATGTGGAGCTATGGAAATTTTTGAATGTAGGTGGTTTCACCAATTTCATGCAGTACATTAAGGGACATGATGTCCATATATTCCTGAATTTTGCTAAAAATTAGAAGGATAGAGCTGTCCATTTCGAAACCAAAGAATTTACTATTATTGAAGAGGTGATCTCCTTCATTATGGGCATGAGCATGGACATGGTAAAGTTTTTCAGGAAAAATTTTGATAAAGAAGTCGAGGATAAGTGTTTCCTAGTGGGAGATGAATATATTCAAATGGGTAGGTCGGGAATCCTCTGTTCCTCCATCCCCCCTTCATTCAATGAGGTTGCTAAGATGGTTGTTTGTTATATCACTCTTGAAGGTAGATTTTTGACCATTCCTTTACACCATATCATCCTTTTAAATCACTTCAGGCATGATGTAAAAGTTAGTATCCCTCACTAAATTTTACATTCTCTTGAGAAATCCATTAAAGAGGTTCATGACCACACGAGGGTAATCCCTTTGTACCAAGGAGTAATCTTCCTCCTTCATCACTTCTTTCTGGATGTGGTGAAAAATGACCCCACCCCGTATTTGATCCCCTTGTTCCCCCCTCCTCCTTAGCAACCAAAGATTCATACCAAAAATATAAACATCCATGAGGCCTTGTATGATCCTCCCCCTTCCAAGATAATTCTTTGTAGTTATAAAGGAAAGGATGTTGTTGGAGCTGAGAGTCTGTTATAAATTAGTCAAGCCATCCTAACCTCTAGCTCTAGGCTGTCTTCTCAAATTAAGAAGCAAGATGAGGCCCTTAAGAAGATTGAGGAGAATTTTGACACCCTCATCAAATAAGGCCTCAAAACCAACATTGTCCTCTCTACTATCACTAACTTGGAGGAGAAGATGAATAACCTTTCCTCTCAGCTCAGTGATTTGGAGGAAAGGATTCTATAGGTGGAAGATATGCAGTCTAATCAATTGGTGATTCACAGGGTGGTTTTGGATTATATCCAAGATAATGTTAAGCATGTTTGTGAGTCTTGTGGTATCCACTGAGGTTGGCTTAGAATAATGGTAAAATAAAAAATAAGGTTATCACCGAGAGCAGCCAAGACCCAGAAATTCAAAAGGTAGTCAACCTCCACAGAGCATTGAAGATTACACTGAAATTTTTCAACAAATATTTCTCTTAGCTCTGTTTTGATTGTTTTATTTTTGTTCTGTTACTATTTTTTCATTGTTACTTATGTGTTGTTTGGTGTTGATAATTGGAGCTCCTTGTAGGTAGTTGGCCCCTGACATTTGTTTGTTTCCTGTTTATCTTGATCCTAGGATTTTTGGTTGGGGTATGGCCCCCACCTATCAAAAAACCACTTTGATGTCTTTGTTTTATCTAGATGTTGAGCCTTTTTTTACTTCATGGTATGGTCCCTTCAAAACCATTTACCAATAGTAAAAAAACTTTCCTTGTTGCATCATCAATAAAAGTGACATAATAATTTGAACCCCCGACAGATGATACCTAAGCTAACCCCCTCACATCAGAATGTACCATCCCTAACTTACTCTCTTTCTTCATAGGTCCAACATTGAGAAACTTTACACATTTCTGTTTCCCATATACATAGTTCTCACAAAAATCCAAACTTGTTATTTAAATTTGGGAAATTTTTTCTTTATGATTTTAATGCCCTTATGGCTTATATGACCGAGCCTATAGTGCCACAATGTTGTATATGCGTCTAAAGCCACAAGATTACAAAAATTAGTGATATCAGTGGTTAAATACAAGGTTCCAACCTTCTTACCTCTTTCCACCATAAGAGCACCCTTGGTAACCTTCCAAGAGTCTGATGTAAATATCATAGTACAACCATCATTTCCCAACTACCCCGTTGATACCAAATTTCATCTTAATGTTGGCACATTTCTAACATCCTTCAATAGCTATGTATTCCCATTCTACATCTTAACTTAAACACAACCTTTTCCAACTATGTTGTAAGGCTCATCATCACTAAGATACACATACCCAAAATCTCCTTCAACATAATCAACAAAATAATGCCTATGTGGAGTAACATGGAAAGAATCCCCAGAATCTAAAACCAAATATTTAGCAATATTATACAAAGAAATAATCAAAGCATCCTCGCAGACATTACCTATTACCACATTTGCCTCCTTTTTTTCTTCTTGTTGTTTCTTCTTATCCCGAAGCTCCCAACAGTCCTTCTTTACATGCCTAGGATTTCCATGGTGCCAACATACCATCTTGCTTTTCGATTTTGACCTTTCCTGATCTTTCAATTTTCCACAACTTCCTCTATTCTTCTATCTCCCTCTAGTTTCCACCATCAAAGCATTTCCTGAAGTAGAAGAATCGACATAGATTTTTCTTCACATTTCCTTGCCTAGAATCACCCCTACAACATCCTCAAAATTCAACTTTAAGTTAGTTGGAACCGAGTTTCTTACCACCATTACCTGGCTATTATAACTCTTAAGTTAAGAACACATTAATAAAGGACTAAATTCTTCATCAAATTCTATTGTAACCAAAGCTAGCCTATTCATAATTGAATTAAAATAATTTAAATGTTCTACTACTGAACCATTCTCAAACATCCTCATATTAAACAACTTTTTCATTAAAAATATCTTGTTACAGGCAAAGGTTTTTTCATATAACTTCCCTAATGCATCCATAAGTTCTTTTGTAGTATTTTCCTTTGAAAAATTAAATAATATCGAAGATGCAAGATATAGATAGATTGTTCAAAGTGTCTTCCTATCTAACAAATCCCACTCCGCATCCATCATGCTCAAGGATTTTTTCCCTTTCTTAGATAATGGAATATAAAGATCCATCTAATAAAGGTAATATTCCATGTGCATCTTCCAAAGACTAAAATTCTGCCAGTTGAATTTATCAACCTTTTATCTTCCATCATCTATGATAGCTCCCACTCAATCTAAAATTTTCCCTACAATGCAACACTTCAACAAACCAAACCAAGATTTGATACCAAATATTAGGTAATAAGGGATAAAATATGTGAAAAAATCCCACATAAAATCACAATAGTAGAAACTAATATGCAAAATAACACAAATTTGAAATAAAAGTGCAGAAAATAAAAGAACACAAAATAGAAAATATTGAACGTGGTTTACCCAATTTGGGCAACGTCCACCAAGAATCACTTGCTCAAATTTTATTACAAGCCACCTCTTTCTCTCAATACAATACCCATATATGTTTGGAGCTATGCTCAACAAACTCTCTTGAATTCACACTTGAAATCACACACACATCTACAATGTACATCTACTCTACCATATGCACAAAAAGCACATCAATAGGCAAATACTTAAGCAATTTTACAATAATGTGGGTATCAAAACCATGGACCAAAACTGCCCCATAAACCTATGGGTCAAAATACCACCCCATATGAGAAGATCACATCTCCTGAGGTATCAGCCACATTTTCCGAGGCATAAAAACTATGGAGAGTGTATAATATTTTTAGTGTACATTCTTCAACACTTCCACACATGAAAATATGCTCCACAACATAACAAGATCAATTAAAACATATGAAAAATATTCTAAGTGATCCCCCTGAAATAATATATCCAAGCTCTAACTGTCATAGAAAACATGAGGTCATATACCTTGATCAAATGCCTTGAAGTTAGGCTTTCTCTAATAACACAATACTTGATTCATTCCACATTCTTATTTACCTTATTTTCATGAAATCTCAACTCATGTGATTATGTGTCTTGCTCCCCCTGAATCATTATTTCCTTACTCTATCATAGACATGATACCATAGATCAAACCTTCTCGTGTAATTTCAACAAAGGAATATCAAATATCTTCCTTCAAAATATATTCATGTATCATAATTCCCCTTCTTGCAATACTATATTACAATACATGTTCCCTGATTTCATGTTTCTCAATTAACTTATAAAAAATTTCTCTACAACTTATGATCCCACACTAGTCATTAATATAACTTGGCATTATTTAACCTCTATCAAACTTGTAGTTTCCCCCTGGGATGATCCACTCTCTAGAAACCCCATTCACAGCTTCTTTAACACATTAAAAAAAATTTAGCCTCTCGTACATTACTTATTTCTTTCACAAATTACTTTACTTCCCTGATACTGATTATTATGTGACTAGAGCCACATCTCTATCTTAAACCTTGAGTCATCAGGAAGTTCTATAACTCTTTCATGCTAGATATGAATACTACAAGATTTGGAACACACAAAAACATGCCAGATTGTCATGATAAAAATAAAATCTTCTCAAGAAAATCATACCATAAGGGATATCTCAATCACACTTTACTTGATTTCAAACTGATCGATGACAACATTTTGAGCCTCTTCATATCAACACAAACATCTGAGACACCCTTCATACAGTTGCTACATTATTTAGAACTAAAATAATTAGAAAGATCTAAAAAACATTGCTACATTACATGTATACTATATTATGACAATTGTGACCTTACCAAGACACTCTTTACACAGTAACATACCACCATTGAGATCATACCAGTATCTACTCCCCCTTTAGTCATATTCTCATTCATGTGTAAGGCTACCTTCTCAAGGTTATCAGACCATAAGACATTTCTTCTTGAGCCTAATTATACTTAATCAACACATAACACTCATTTTGACCTTCACTTGTTTTGTCTGATCTTTACCATTCTTCAAATTGTCTTCATGATGCATGATTGTACAAGATAAACCTCAAAAAAGGAATCAAGGAATGAGATATAAGTAATGATGAAATATGCATTACTTGATATACCTTAATCATGCTTGATTTTCACAAACTCTGACATCTTACCAACAAAAAAGACTCCTAAACACAAACCTTATAACTCTTTAAGTATCCCAAATACCTAGTCTTCTCAACTTTTCATGTATAAGAGAGTGGATAACAGTTAGGCACATATGAATTTCCTAAACTCTTGGTTCTTCAATGAAAACAAAAAATTATCCTCGATATGATTCGGGAGTGATTATATTGTCTTCTATCTTAATTTAATTAGACCCTTCTCTAGAAAACCTTATTGGATTAGACTTCATGATGTGCACCTCTGCCTTAGAAAAATCCTTCTTAGCTTGACCTTCATGATTGGTTTCCTTAACTATCATGACTGTTTTATATTCATATTTTTCTCTAATGATTATTTTAAACTTATTATATTGAAATCTCTTAGATACTTGAAACCTTCTGTTGACTCTTGGAGATTCACTTTGATGGAAAACTCTAGCAATATGACCATGTTTGTGACAATTGTAGCACACACCATAACTCTTTCTCCTCGACCGATAGAAACTAAGATTCCAACCACAATATACTTCCTTATGGTGACACTCACAACATGAATAACATTGACCTTTAAATGAGTTTTCACCATTCCATGAATACTCATTCTTTGAGAACCTCCTTTTGCAATCCCTATCCCTATGATAAAAACCATGACAAGAGTAGCAATAACCATTGAAATAAGGGGCATAACTTAATGCATTAGGCTATCTAACAGGGTTATAATACTTTGTTTAATTATTTTTAGTCTCCTTCATGTTTTCTTGATTACTTGGTCCAACGTTTTTTTGTCCACGCTTCTCCATATGTTCTCCCATGAAGCCTAGGCACATCTTGTCACTAGCTTCTCTTTGACTCTCCAAAATACCATATAGATCTTCATATCTCTTCTCTAACCTTCCACACATCTTCAACTTGCTGGATGATTCTTCTACATAAGATTCTAAAGATCTCAACTTATCTTCATACCTAAGATAAGCTTCCTCTTTAACCTTTAGAGATTTTGTTACACTCTCAACTTGTGATTCAAGCTCTTTAATTTCTTGACTGTGCTCAACCTCCATGAAAATTATCTTATTTTGAAATCCATGGATTAAGGACTCAAATATATCATGATTCTTCTTCAAATTTACCAAGGAAGTCTCAACATTATATGATTTACCCATTGTGCTTTTAGAATATCCTCCAAGATGTTAAACCTGCTTCACAAGGATCCAACTTTGATACCAATTGTTAAAAGCATAGTGAATGGGAGGTGGGGAGTGAATCAGTAATACAACAATTTTAAATTCATTTTCCATTACTTACATTCATCATTCAAATTAACCATTCACCATCTATAAACCATATGAGATTATTAGGTGTGTATTAAACATTCATAAGTACATGCAACAAGAGAGAGAACACAAGACACCATATATAATTGGGAAAAAAACTCAAGGGGAAGAAAAACCATTGAAACCTCTACTAATATTACTCATAACAAAGGAATTGCAAGAATATTACACATCATGCAATATTTCTTTAGTGTGGCACCAATCCCACAATGAGTACCAACCCCTAATTTATTAGGACACCAATCCTACAAGGAGGCAACAACCCCCTAAGGTGATCAAACACCAAATCAACAACCTAAAATGAATGAAAATTGAAGATATGTTACTCCCACACCTGATAGTGATCCAAATTCAGCTCCAAACACACTAAAAACTCTTCAAAATTCTCTCTCTCCTAACTCGCTCAATTCTTCTCTTCACGGGATGAATAGGTCTATTCCCTTAAACACATGATCTTAGATATTCCTTAACTCATTACACCTCTCCTTAGATCTATCATTGACCACTACAAGATCTTCTTCCTTCTTCTCTATCTCACTCACATCCCCATAGGCACAACTACTTTAAATAACCAAATACACTACCTTATATACATGACACTAGCTTAAAACACCCTAGGTTGGCCATGAACATATAGGTCAATCATTAAAAATAAAAAACATGAAAAAAATCCATATAAAACATATCAATAGACCCAATTAGGTTGGAAAGTGTCAAGAAAACTCCAACAAGCACCAAAACACTCAAACTAGCTCACAACAAGTTCTTTAAGCACCAATGAATGCATCATAATCCTCAAAGGCATACAATTTTTTTTATGATTAAAAAAGCTCTAAAAAAGTTAGGGAAATATCCAAAACACCACCAAGTAGCTCAAGAACCATTGAAACATCCAACTTCTCTATGACACACTCCAAGAGGCAAGCAAAACTAATAAGGTCTTCAAGCACCCAAAATTCAGTCCCAAAAAATGAATGAGTTCACATATAAAAATTATTCATTAAGGATAAATTAATATACCATGGAAATATCTCTAAATATTCTTGATGTAACAACTCACTTTAAGCTCCAAATCATAGTGCAACACATTACACCAGATCAATCTCTGAAACTACTTAAAACTGCTAAACAAGACTCAAGAACCAGTCTTGAGAGAACAATCCTCCATCACCTTCAAAACATCTTCCAAGTTCAACCACCACCTAGAACACTTCAAGGATAGTTGTACCAAAATGCTCAAGTACTAAGAAGCATATGATATTTGAAGAAAACCATGCCTTCATACCTGTTCCTTCACACCTTCTTGAGAGACCTTATAGAACTAATTAGGCCACTAGGGTTTTAACATGAAACCACTTCATCTAATTAAAAAAAAGGCTCCAAACATTATATCAGGTGTGTACAAGTATTTCATCAATTTAGCTAAATTGAAAGTAAGAAACTACCACCTAGAAATAGCTTCCTAACCTAGCTAGAAATGAGAAATGTGCACCATCATGATGAAGAAATAAGCAAGTCCTACCCTCAACATTATAACTTTGAAATGATCAAAACATAATGTAAATTAATGAACTCTATTCTTCTAATTGGCTAATTAAATCAAGTGGACCTATGCAGTCTAATGGAAATCAACAATATTGCTTGCTTTGATCCTTCAATGGATGCTTCAGTGTGAGGCTTAGCTCTTCAATAATGGAGGATGGAGGGCTCAAGAATGACAAAAGGCTATTAGTATGAAACTATGTGCTTTCTTTTGTCTCTTGAGAGATTTAGGTGTGTCTATAGAAGTAGAGGGAGGTTTGTTTATATAGCCCAAAGGATAAAGGATTCAACACATCCTCATGAATGTGGGACTAATGGAGATGTAGAGTTAGTTATGGATAAGGGGGGTTTAGATAGGGTTGAGTTAACTTTAGGAGGGTTTAGTTTGTCCTTTAGTGGCTCATGTGGATAAAGGGGGTGTATTAATTAATCAAGATGATTAATTAATACATGTGTAAGATTTTATAATCTTTTAGATGGATTTTAGTGTGATTTAAACCATTTGGAGGGAATTAAACCAATTAAATAGTGATTTATTGATTTAATGAGAAGGGAGGCTAATTAATTACTAATAATTAATTAGACTAGATAGAAGGTGTTGATTAACAAAGGGTCGTTAATCAGGGTATGTGTTGGATAGGTGACTTAATTAATTAGCGTAATGTAATCAATTAATGAAAATGGAAGAGAAGATGAGCGTTATTGACAATAAGTCATCGATTTGCGAGAAAGGGGATAATTAGCGTAATATAAGTATTTAAATTGCTTGGGCGTAATTATGGGTGTTTTCATTCACCCCTCTTTGGGGTGGCATAAGTGACGCCACTTCAAAGATAGTAGATGGATGGAATTTTGAAGGGATAGAAGAAAAATTAGTAGGAAGGGGAGATGCCCCCTTGAATGTCGATAGGGTGATGAAGGAAGACAATCAATGGTCGAAAAAGGTGAGAGATAGATAGAAGAATGGGAAGGGGCAGGATGCCCCGGTAAGACGGAAGATTAGGGGTGAGAGGAAAGTGATTTAGAAGAAAAATGGAGGAGTGGAGAGAAGAGCTTAGCCTCTAGCCATTGTGTTATTGGAAAAATTTTGATGTCATCATATTGCCATAAGAGCTACGTCATCGGTCCTTATGAAAAATATAAGCATACTAAAAAGGTAGAATGACATGAAAAGCCATACTACGAACAATTGTCCATTGCTGATAATACCAACTCCACGTAACATACAATCAATGCAATGCAATATGAGAAAGAAACAAGCTCATTTAACAGGGAAAACAATACGAACACACATATCCAACCCAACAACGGTCAAGACAGTTGTACAAATGTTTTATTATCAGTGCTAAAAAGACCCACAAGTTTGTGATTGACGACAAGGGTTAAGAATGACAGCCCAAGAAAATATACATGCAAGGGGAAATGATAATGGACATGGGGTCCATGAAAAGCGTTTGTACGTAATGAAACAAAACCAGGTAACAAATGTGCCCCAGAGTACAAATGAAGCAAACAGCTAGCTTTGTGAATGGTTGTGAATTTGATGATCCGCGAGTCATATTAATCGAGGAAGATGTGAGACAAACCAACAGGATACAGGGAAGATACCATGCGCAAGACACAAGTTTTAGCCATAATAAGCAAGTTACCATTTTTAGGGTTTTTTACTTTTTAGGAATTTTTTGAAAAATTTTGTCCTGTTTTTGGATTTTTGATGTATATATTGTTTTTATTGTTTTTGCTTTCCAAATTGTGGTGAATACTAGAGGAAAATAGAAGAAGAAAGAGAAGGGCCTAAGGGCAACATAAAATTCCCTAGGTGGAAGAAAGGACAAACAAATGAAAAATAATGTCCTTGTTTAGTGGAAAAAATGAAGAAAAAATAATTATTTACAAGAGTGTGGAGAAGAATAAAAATCACCAGGGAGCAATAAAATTGTCCGAGGGAGAAGAAAGGGGTATTGGACAACAAAAAATTCCCCAATAAGGTGAAAAATAATTATTTAATAAAAATAATTATTCCATAGCAAACAAAGGAGGAAACGACGATCGAAACGGGCCTCCCGGCCCTCCTGACGGTGAAAAATGGGTTAATATACCCCACCAGGGGGGTAAAAACATTGCGACCAATTCATTTTAACTGAGCAATTTAGAAAATTTTACCGTAAGGCTCTGACATCGAGGAGAACTATGGTGATGGCACGAGACCAATTGAGTCATGTCGATGTAGTCTAGGGGTACCAGTGGCATGCGGACGACGGACCCTTTGTGAGTATCGAACCCTAGCTTCATAAATTTTATAATTAATGCATTAAATTTGAGCGTTTAGCCCTAGGAAGTCACATTAGTGCACCTACGCGCAGGTGTAGGTGTCAGATAGGGAGCGCATGTGCCTTTTTGGGGGCGCAGGCATATTTTTGGGGGCACACATGCCAAAACATATATGTGCACATGTGCAAGCACTGAAAACACACACTCACGCGTACGTGCACACACAAACACATGCACATGCACGTGCACATACGGGAAATGGGGTGCACATGTGAAAAGTGTGGTGCAGGTATGAAAAGGGCGGGTGCACACACAGGGGCATACGCGTGTAAGCGCAAGCACCAAATGTGTTGCGCGCACGCCAAAAAGGGCGCGCAAGCACCCAAAAGAGGGCGCAAGCATCAAAAGAAACATGTGCGCAAGTGCAAGTGCCAGAAATGTGGTGCACATGCTTAAAAGGGTGTGTAGGCACCCTAGATAGATGAAGAAATGATAGGAAAGTGTCAAAAATATAACAATTAGAAGAATTTTTAGGATTTTTGGGTTAACCCTAAAAGGGGAGATAGATTTTTAGAAGAAATATTAGGAACTGACTAACGCCATGTTATTTTTTAGAGACGATTACCAGTTTTACAGATGCAGGAGTGACATACCTAGATTGCAGAACTAGACGGTAGTATGCGTCGGCGTGACTGGCGAGCCATGGTGATACTTCTCAAGGTGGTGGGGCTAGGCCTCGTGTCCTGGATGCCTTCTATCACACTTGATCACATCCTACTAACTGTGCTAGCTGAACGATGGCATAGCGAGAGTCAGTGCTTCAAACTACCTATAGGAGAGATGACTATGACTATTGAGGACGTATGGAAAATTCTTCATGTGCCGATGTGGGCACCTTAATTGAGTACAGTTCTAATGCAGGGCTGATTAGAGCAGCTTGCAGTGCCCTGTTTAGTGTTGACAATATACCACACGACGGGATGACTATAGCATTTCACGAGTGCATCTCTGACCCAACATTGCATCGGGGGCCTCTCTAAATCATGTCTCTTATCAGTGGGTTCTTACTCACTAATAAGACAGGGACCTCATTCTCGAGAGGACTATTGCCTTTGGTTCATGGTATTTATAGCGGCGAGAGATATTGCTGGGGGCAGTGCATACTGGCCCATGTATATTGGGATTTACCCTTGATCACATACCAGGGTCAAAAGACCGTGGGTCCAGCTCCCTTATTACAGATATGGTTGTGGGATTACATTGTGATTGGACACCTTGTGGGCCCTTTCTGTGTTTGAGATCCCGAAGAGCCATCGTACATGGCATGGGTAGTAGCTGGTGGGGATGTACATGGCCATCTTGGCAGCCTATTCAGATATAGGTGAGAGCTTAATGAGCTGGTAGGGATAGATGTCATGTGGCGGCCATATAGGAATTTCCAGTGGCAAGAGGATGTCATAGAGCTCAGTGTGTGCTTGGTGGAGCACTTTACCATTGGCAGCCGCAGTTATATTATGGAGCTGTATCAAGTAGATAGGTGCCGATGGCAGCTTGGTAGGGTATAGGGGGTCCCCCAGCCAGATATCTGGAATGTACGCAGGGATTTAGAGAGGTAGACCATGGGGCCTCGTATACTGGTGGCCTGAGCTAGGGTGAGTTTCACATAGGTGGTCTGATAGGTATGGGACCCAGCACGATGGGTGAGAGATCTAGGGACCACAGCTGACTATGCAGCTTGGTATGCTACAGTGTTACCCTGGTGTCTCACCATTCTGAGGAGGCTTGGGTAGCGGGCATTCGCACACCTATAGAGATATGGCACAGTGCAGAGTATAGGGTGATGGTAGTGGCATAGGGGCTAGACCCAGAGGATCCTTTTTATGGTATCCCATATGATGGACAGGGTGCCTCATAGGCACAAGGAATGAGGTCACAGGGCCTAGTACAGGAAGTAGTGCAGCCATTCAGAGACAGGATCATAGAGTAAGGACAGTCGTCTAGAGAACCTCAAGGACCAATCCCTGAGGCACACATAGCCTCCTAGCCAGTGGCACAGATAGCTACAGTACAGGTGTAGTTACAACATGTCATAGCTGAGAGAGACGTGGCCAGAGTAGAGAGAGATGAGGATCGAGGCTGGTGTGTGACTACCACAACAGAGAGAGATGAGGCCCAATCCCACATTGTTAATTTACTTTCAGAGCGGGATCAGGCTCGGGCCCAGGCTGGCCCAAGAGATGATAGAGTGGCATAACAGAGCCATATTTGGGAGACAACGGCATAGGGGGCTCAGATATTGAGCCTTCTTCATCAGTCCTAGTCACAAGTGCAGATGGTTGTTGCACAGAGAGATCATGTATACGCACAATCACAAGCACTTCTCACACAGACGGACTAGGCCCATGCCGAGCTGCAGACAGTTACTACAGAGAGAATCTGAGAGGCTTCTTCCTCTAGACAGGCTAAGGTAGACTTGGGCCGAGTGATAGGTGAGCAAGATACTACCCTTCAGGCAGCGCTCACCTCCGGAGATGCCGACCTGATACGTGACGCCACCAGGCTTGGTGTGAGGCCTTATTTTATAGGACTACCTATTACAGGGTAGTTCCTCTAGAGCAGCAAGTACCACTGCCACAACAGTCAGGGTCGAGTGCATCAGGCTCTTGATCATGGAGATATGGCCATTCTACCAGATCAGTGAGATAGCCCTTACTAGAGAAGCCGGTCAGACTAGCGCCATCCCAACATCTAGTGTTCCGTCGACCAGATGACAGATCTGGGAGCCTTGGTGAGGGTGAGAGCTATGGTTGAGATCCATATTTTTGTTGTATAGATTCTTTATATGTATGTCTCTTATGAAGGCTGATTTTGATGTACAGTCTTGTATATTTGTCTATTGATGATGCCTCATGATGAAGGCTTGATTCTTTCTGATACATGCCCCTTTTTGATGACATTGTGTATCGATGATGTATTATATTGAGTACCGATCTGGACATTGTATGTATGTTTATAGACATTTTTGATGTAGCATCTTTGTACGCCTCAATTAAAGGCATTTTTGATATAGAGCAATGATGTGTATCCATTTTTGTTGATATAAATGTATATGACACACATGTATATATATGAGGATTAATTTTTGGGCTTAGATACACATGTTTATGAGATGATTTACTTTATTATTTTTGTGTCCAGATGTATGTGACACGAGTGGGATAATTTTATGATGTAAAAAATACCCTTTTCAGAAATTACTCTATGTTGATTCTCATTGCATGTTGCGTGTTTTGATTCAACACTTATGGATGTGTTATGATGTTATCTAATTTTGTACTTTGTATGTATCTGATTTCAATGTTTGATGTGTACATGTGCTGTGGATGTTAGATGATAGATCCTTAGATGATATCAAATGCATTTCCCATGTGTTTTTGTAGATGTATACGGACGGGATGATATGATGATATTGGTGTGGGGGGGATAGATTTTTGATCATGCGCAACCCCTCTTGCCCCCATTGATGATACGATATGTGATGATTAGCTTAGCATACATGCATGATGTAAAAATTAGCATTTTTTTATATATGATGTCTCTAATCACTTGCTAATCAAGTTTAAATAGCCTAATCCTAGCTTAACTAAGCCTAAAGCATGTTTATCCTAAACTAATCCTAAAGTGATTTTTGAGATTTAGTCCCACATGCACCCAAATTCTAAATTGTCCCAAGTGGAAAACTATAAATACAAGGCTAAGCCTACCCATTCAAAACTATAACTTTACATAAGCTAAAGCCAAAACAAGCCTGAAAGCTTAAGAGCTCATTTGCATTAGCCAAACTAATAAGGCATTTGATCTTGGGTCATCCACCATTAAAATAGCTTCATCTTGCACCCATGTTAGGTTAGTAATGAAATAGCTAAACTTGGCCATGTAGCCATTTAGTGAGATTCATTTACCCTCATGGAGTAAAGAACACACAATTTGATTGCTTAGAATCTAACTAGGTTCACTTTCATTAAGCTTTCATAGAGTAGAGAGTAGTATACATGTTATTTTTTGATGTTCTTGTCAAAGTTATAATGCTTGCATGTTAGTTTCTCTTGTTTAGCTCTAATCCTATGGTGCATGGATGAGTTAGCAAAGCTTTGAGGTTCTTTAGCCTCATCCCATAGCTTTTTCCACTTTCCATTGCACACTACCCTCACCCTGCGCTATGCACCGTGTCATATCTCCCATCGGGCATGCCAAATGTGTACAAGTATTTCATCAATTTGGCTAAATTGAAAGTAAGAAATTACCACCTAGAAATAGCTTTCTAACCTAGCTAGAAATGAGAAATGTGCACCATCATGATGAAGAAATAAGAAAGTCCTACCCTCAACATTAAAACTTTGAAATGATCAAAACATAATGTAAATTAATGAACTATATTATTCTAATTGCCTAATTAAATCAAGTGGACCTATGCAGTCCAATGGCAATCAACAATATTGCTTTCTTTGATCCTTCAATGGATGCTTGGGTGTGAGGCTTAGCTCTTCAATAATGGAGGATGGAGGGCTCAAGAATGACAAAAGGCTATTAGTATGAAACTATGTGCTTTCTTTTGTCTCTTGAGAGATTTAGGTGTGTCTGTAGAAGTAGAGGGAGGGTTGTTTTATATAGCCCAAAGGATAAAGGATTCAACACATCCTCATGAATGTGGGACTAATGGAGATTGTAGAGTTAGTTATGGATAAGGGGGGGGGTTTAGATGGGGTTGATTTAACTTTAGGAGGGTTTAGTTTGTCCTTTAGTGGCTCATGTGGATAAAGGGGGGTGTATTTAATTAATCAAGATGATTAATTAATACATGTGCAAGCTTTTATAATATTTTAGATGGATGTTTTAGTGTGATTTGGGACACATTAGGAGGGAATTAAACCAATTAAATGGTGATTTATTGATTTAATGAGAAGGGAGGCTAATTAATTACTAATAATTAATTAGACTAGATAGAAGGTGTTGATTAACGAAGGGTCGTTAATTAGGTATGTGTTGGATAGGCGACTTAATTAATTAGCGTAATGTAATCAATTAATGACAATGAAAGAGAAGATGAGCGTTATTGATAATATGTCATCAATTTGTGAGAAAGGGGATAATTAGCACAATTTAAGTATTTAAATTTCTTGGGCGTAATTATAGGTTTCTATAAGTTATCGATGCTCATAAAATGCAACAAAAACATAAAACTCAACTCAAACCTCCATGACTAGCTTTTATCCCTTAAGGATAAAATCGGTAGGGAAAATTTGGAGGCCTATAACTCAAATTTTATTTAGTAAATTTCATGAAAATTTTCATGGTCATGTATAAAATATCCCAAGGATTTTGTAACTTTTTACTTTTCATCCTGAAGCTTCCATCTTAGCCTTGAAACTACAAATTTTCATAAACCAAGGGTTTTTCTCTAACTTACTAAAACAACTAAAAAACCAAACCACCACAAAAAGGAGCTTAGAAAAATTATCTAAAACCATAATGAATTGAATTATATTTCCCAAATCTTTTGGATACCATAAAATGCAAAGCTTCCAAGTCGTTATGCTAGGATGGTTTTAGCAAGTGTTTTGACCAACTTGTCTTCTTAACAATGTTCATAAGTGTATGGCGATAAAATCAATCCATTCTATTTGAAAAAATCTCTTATCTCAATGTAAAATATTACCCCAAAGAATAAAGGGCCCATGAAAAGTGTATGTGAGTGGGTGAGCATCTGAATTTCACATATCGAGCTGGTTTTTCCTTCTTTAGAACTCGGTTTTGCCAAAAACTTAATATCTTGATAAAATTTCTTCTTAATGACCTAAAAATTTACCTAAATAACTATATATACCTCCTCTAAATAAATAAATCCTCATCCATGCTCAAATATACCTTAAATTATCTTACCACCAAGAATTAATTGTGTCTAAATACCTTGTTCTCACTATATTACATCTCAAGGACCTCATACATGCACTAAATAGTTGAGATACGAACTGATACTCCATAAAAATATGTTATGCCATGCCAAAACACATTATACACACTCATATTAGAATCATATCCTTCATACTCCATGTTTCCATGTCAAACCCGTTGCACTAGGTCTAGGAATAGACCTAAATTGACCATTTCACCACATGACATCACATGAACTGACCTTGTTGACCACTTGTGGAAACTTGGACACATTTAAAAAATTGTACCAAAATTTATTGACTTCATTAAATCCTTCAACAACCATTGGAGATCTCACACTATGACCATGCACACTATACCATGCTCTAAGACACCATGACTAAACAACATGATTGGACACTACCAATCAACCATCATGCTAGACAATTAATAAAACCTCATGGAGACAAATATGACACCTAAAATACCTTTTCCATGAATGAAATTTGAAATCAAGTACAACCTAAGTCACAATGGCCAAAAAATAACTATTTGGCTTGGCTAATAATCGATTGTGATATTCATTCATGATCTCAGACTAGTCACTTACTAACATATCCAATTTAATCTTGCTAACCTTGATGGAACTTGGAGACTATTGGTGCTTTGGATGAGTGTGCCCTAGATAAATCTACAATATGATATCCTAGTGCAAAGTGTAGGTTATTGTATTCACATGTACATGAGTACATAGGTAGGTACACTAGACTCTCAACATATTGGTTCTGTTGTTGGGACATTCATTAAAATGTAAGGATGAAGTGGACAGAATATGCTTCAATTAACAGATGATAACATCGAGGTTTGGCTACACATCATTGAAGACACCTTTTTTGAATGACATGCGATCCATGTAGATTGTTCACCATGAGTGTGGGTTGAATCTAACCTATATGATGCATTTTATGATACCTTTTTATGTGAACTTTTGGTTCATATAAATGCTTGGTTAGCTACCTACTGCTTGAGAAAAATCCAAAATTTGGGTTGGAAGCATCCATGGAATTCCGAATGCACAAAGAGACTTACAAGACATGACATGAATTAAACATGTATGATAGATTATTGGTGGAAAGAATCTCTTTAGAGCTATATCTTGGAGTATTCAGTTTCAACTTTATCCTGTGCAAATGAAGCACAATTCAAATTATTTATGGATCTGCAAGGATCAAACCTAAAGCACCTTGCATTAGAGATTAAGAAAATTATGGTTGACATGGGAATATAAAATTTCCCAATGGAAGGCTAAATGTTCTGCAACATGGGTGGCACATGACATAAGAAGGATACAAAGATATCATGATTAAGCCACATATTCTTTAGATGATCCTACCCTTAGGAGGATGTGATTTGAAGAGAAATTATGCAAGATAATGGATAATCATATATTAAGTTTTTGAAATTCAACTCTAGGAACTGTGGAAGATGACCAACAACATTGGTCAAGGTAGGGAGAAGAAAGCATTGACAAGATGCCCTAAAATGAAGTAACAACACACCAAAAGATGATACAAGATTTGGAGGATGAAGAATAGAAATATAATGCTAATAGAATCTTAATCTAACCTATCGTGCATGCTCATGAAATAGGTCAACTAGTATCAAATAAAAAATATTAATTGAAATTGATAGTGACGAAGAGGTCAAAAAATCCAAGGAAAAAGATACTTTGAGTAGTATCCTCTCATACGTCCTCCAATCATTGAAACTAATCCCGAAGAAAATACAACCTAAACCCCATATTCTATTGGTGCAAATATTTGGCATGATGAATGCTAATACAACAAAATTGGTAATGACAGGGGTGTAAGGAAACACACTGACCTAACAATTCCATACGAGTGGAAGTAATCCCTCACATGTGAGTGGAAGTGGAAGAGGGAATGTCGTGCCTACAACAAATATCCTAGTCTAGGGTAGAGTTGTGATTAATACACAATAAGTAGCCACATCAAATATATTTTACAAAATTTCCTTTCACTTACTAGAGTATCAAGGTGTTAAAAATTCAACAGAGCATGTCCATAAGTGTGAAATTATATGGTGTGCAAAGGGGATAAAATTTTTTTGAATATAGAGAAAGTCAATTGATGACCACATTACTTGACCATGCCCATATGTGGTATATGAAACATGATCCATTATACGATTTACTAAACTATGAATAGCTAAAAGTGGCATTCCAGAAAGAGTTTGACATTCCCAAGTTTTTAAGTAGTAAAGTATTTCAACACTTAAGGAGATCAAACAAGAACTCAAAGAGAGTGTACACGCTTATGATGCGCACTTGAAGACTCTTATGTCAAAAATATATCATGAGATAAATCCCACACAAAACAAATAATGGTTCATAGGGGGCTTACTCATTCCATTTAGGCATGCACTATTCCACAAGACTTTCACTAACCCCCACAAAGCATTAGAATCAACATGGAGTGATGAAGTGGTTGGTAGTATTGACACAAGAGTTAGCCCATTCATGGAGCCACAAATTGCATCTATGGTATATCAACTAGAGAAGCTAATGGAAAACAATGCAAGAGAAACCTGGAGTGAGGTGTGATGTATTGATTATGAAGTTGAAGGTTACATAAAAAAAATGTCCACATAGAAGTTTGGAAGTTATGCCTCTCGTGTGTGAAATATGTGAAGGTGGACATGATGCTCAAACCTAGCCCTTCCTCCACCACATCAAGAAGGAAAAATTTGCTAGTTATTGTAAGATATGTGATGTGCATATGCATGATACAACCAACTATCACATCATTGATCAAATTCATGAATCTCACTCATTAGGACTTCTTCAGCCTATAGAAAACAATACTAATGAAGGACACAACATGTTTTGCTAAGGTAGAAATGGTTGAGGATACAGAGGTTGAGGAAACAAAATATTTCTACCAATGACTTACTATAAGTGTGGGTCACTAGACTACTACCAACGTGATTGTCTTAAATTTCCGGTCTACACACATTACCAAAAAGAACAGAAAGTAGAAGATTATTCATACTTATACACGCTTATGAAGGAAAAAATTGAGAAGGGCATATGAATGTAAGCCAGATGATAAGCCAATAGTGGAACCTTCAGCTAAGGTTCAAGTAACTACACACAATGCCATACATGCACAAGAGTTGAATTTATGAAAATTTAAACCAACAAACACCGATGTTATGAAACTGTATACTGATGGCAACCAAAAGAAGGATATTATTAGAGAGGAAAAATACTTAGTATGAGATATTCAAGGAGAAATACAATTCCTCTGAGATGAAGCAAGGCTATTAAATGAAAGGCTAAAAGACTCTGAGGAAGAAATAATCAATAAAAATAAGTTTCACGAGGTCTACAGATTGCTGCTCATAGAAGGTATATTACCTTTACTAGGACAGTGGTTGTTACATAGATAATGAAAGGTGGCACTAAAGATTCAAGTGGGAGACAAACAAAAGCAACATGTAAGATAAAAAATGGAAGGATTTGATAGAGAAATCCTAGTTGATGCCTATATAGACAATTGTAACATTAATGAAATATCGGTTGAGACAAGTGTAGAAAATAATATACTTACGATGGAAAATTGGAATAAACTGGGGCGACCAATGTTGCATCCCTCCTCACATGTATTATTTATGGCTAACAAAACACAGGTAATACCTATTGGAGTATTAAATAATGCCATCATCATTATTATGTTTGTAAAATTTGATGGTGGTTTTGGAGTAATACCACTGGAAGAAGTGGATAATTTCCCCACACTATTAAGAAGGCCATGGTGTTATGTACACAATGTTGATTTATGATTCAAGAAGTGATATGCGAGTTTCAAAAATGGAGGTCAATGTGTCATATTATTGATGGAAACTAAACAAAGTGTTCCATATGTGGATATTGTCGGAGAATACAAGAATTTAGAGCATATATAAAATATACAAGTTATAGGGATGGAAAAACTTGAAGCAAAATTAGAAGGAGAAATTAAGTGGGGAGATAACTAGTCGGTATCTAATACAACTAGTGTGACATATGTGAATTGAGTGTATGATTTTATGAACTTCTCAGGTGAGATTATTATATGATTTAGATAACACCAATACATCCACATATCCAAGAACCTAGATATATCCATAGAAGTATTGGGAGATTTGGTAAAGAAAACACACATGACCCACCAAATTTTAGTGGAAGTGAAAAAATGCAAGATTTTCTTAAATAAATGGAGGCCTATATACATATAGATAAGGCACAACTTAATTGTCTACCATATTTGTTGAAGGGTACCATAGAAAGATGGTGGGAAATGCATAAGCTAACATTATCAACATGGATGGTCCTAAAAGCAGCCATGAAGGCTAGGTTTGAGTAAAACAATGGTGCCTAAAGATATCCCAACTATAACAGAGTTACTACCATAGAGTAACAACTCCATAAATGTGTGGAGATATGGAAAACTAATGAAAAATTTAACCTTTCTCTATGGACACATATATTCTATCATACAGTACATGTGTGGGCATGTTCATGGTATGTTGGTTGCGAGACACAAATACAATCAAGACCATGGATAGGATCTACCAAAGGATTCCTACACACTTTTTCCTTTACCTCATTGGTACCTCGACTAAATTATCTGCTTCAACGTATAAAAAAGTAGTCTTTTGAGATGATGTTTCTATGAAATAAAAGTTTTTGTCACTCCACAAGGACAAGGGGTTTACGCCAACAAAAAATTCCCTAAGGATGTTGTGGATAACACTTTCAGTAATGATGAAGAAGATCCATTGAGGTAGAAGGATTATGAGTGCAGGGGTGAAGAAAAAGTGGCGAGATAAATAAAAAATGAGGAAGAAAATTTCCATTTACATATAAATATCTCCTATAGTTCAAGAGTAGTTATAGACAAGAAATAACATGAGAAATGACCAACAAATGAACCATTCGGCTCTATACATATCAACATAGGGAGTGATCAATAAATAAAAATGGAAAAAATTGGTGATTACTGGGGTGAACTAGAAATCACAATTTTTTTGAACTATTATGAGGATATATTTCCTAGAGGCTACAATGAGATGAAGGGTTTACACCCATCCCTAAGAACAATGCAAATTAAATTAAATGAAGTGGATAAAATATTTAGAAAGTGATAGTACCAGATGAATCCAAACCTACAAGAAAAAGTAAAATAAGAAATCTCCAACATGTTTACCATAGGAGTCATTACACCAATATAAGAATTTGAATGGGTAATTCCTATGGTTATAAGCATAAAGAAAGATGGGTGCATAATAATTTGTGTGGACTATCACGCCTTGAATTTTGTCTGTATAATTTATCCATTCCCTATACCCTTTGTATAAGAAATTTTGGAAGGGGTAGCAGGCATGGATATATATACTTTAATAGATGGTTTCTATGGTTATCAGTAGGTCAAAATTATAGAAGAAGATAGAGAAAAAAAAAATTTGGCAACCAAATGGGGATCATATGCTTATACATTCATGTTTTTTGGTCTTATAAATGCACTCACTATTTTCTCGCGCATTGCTGTAACTAAATTTGAGGATTTGATACAAAAATTTGTTCAGGTATACCTACACAATTGGAAGGTCTATAGCTTGGTAAGGAATCATTTTGATAACTTAAAATTGATGTTTGATCACCACCGACAGTTACAAATTTCCTTAAAGTTGAAGAAATGTATTCTTGCCACACCATTTGGTGCCTTGTTAGGAAACATTATATACAAGGATGGATTATTGTGGACCCAGCCAAGATTGCAGTAATAGTAAATATGTCTCTGCCACAAATACAAAGAGAGATTAGCAACATATTTTTGACCCACTAAAGGAGAAATTAATCCAAACACCTATTTTACAATTCCCATATTAGAGCAAACGGTTTCATGTACACATAGATGCCTCAGGAATTGCTATTGGAGAAATATTAGCAAAACAAGGTGAAGGAACTCTAGACCATCTAATCTATTTTGTAAGTTAGAAATTGGTGTGTGTGGAAAGAAATTATACTACCATAGAGTGTGAAAAACTATAAATGGTTTATGTGCTTCAAAAAATTTGACACTATCTTTTGATGACCCCATTTGTGTTCTTTACAGATTACATGGCACTTAAAGATTTGGTCAATAAAGCCATATTGTATGTGAGGATATGTAGACGAATAATACTATTTCAAGAGTTCAAGTTTTTGGTGGTGGTGAAACATGACATAAATAATGTAGGACTTGATCATTTGTCATTTATCAATACCAGTGAAGAGGTGAAACCCATAGAAGATGGTATAAAAGATGCCAAACTGTTCCAAATACAAATTACTCCTTATGAATTGGAAGACGTAATCTATTTTAAAGACCATGGAGTCGCATCATTCAACTATAGACTAAGTCAAAAGAAGCAACTAGCTATTAAAGGCATGTCATATCATCTGATTAGAAGACAACTCTAAAAAAATGGGGCATAATAAAATTTTGTAGCGATTTCTTTTACAACATGAAAGGACCTATGTTCTTCGCTAAATGCTTGAAGGGATTGTAGGGGAACACTACGCTAGAGATGCAACTACACGAAAAATTCTTAATGCAAGTATTTGGTGGAAAATTTTGTTTAAATATACTAATACATACATTAGAGTGTGTGACCAAGGCCAACGGGTCAACAAACCAAATAAGTGTGATGAAATTATCATAATACAAGTGATCACACATGAACCATTTGTAAAATGGGTGATTAAATTTGTGGGACCTATCAGTCCTGCTACATGACGAAATGAAGCACACGCTACATAATCACAGCCACCGACTATCTAACTAGGTGGGAAGAATCCATGCCAACCAAAGATTTTACAAAAATGATGACAAGGTTTTTTTATGGGAAAACACTATTAGCCAATTTGGATGTCCATTAAGTTTGACAAGCGATAGAGAGGCACACTTCCTAAATGAAACTATAAGGATTTTATTGCAATAGTTTATCACAGCACATCACAAGACAATACCCTATCACCTGTAGGCTAACAAAACAATAGAATAATTCAATAAAATTCTGACTTGTCAGACATTAACAAAAACTTGTGATGTGGGTTGCAAGGATTGGGATGATAAGGTTTCAACTGTTCTTTGGGCCTACCAAAAAACATACACACACCTCAATAAAGTGACTCCATTTTATATTTTCTATGGAATCGAGGTAGTTTCACCCATATATTTTATAGAACCATCCCTCTAGATTACAAGGATTGCTAATTTATATGATGAGGATTCTATAATTGAATGATTAACATGATTTATATAGTTAGATGAAACTAGGTTACAGGCCCAATGGTCACAAAATATTGAGAAAGAAAGACAAAAGGCTTGGCATGATTAAAATATAAAGAATAAAACTCTTATGGTGGGTGCAAAATTTTTACGTTATGATTCAAAGTTTGTGTGCCACACCCTGGGAAATTGAAGACCCATTGGCTAGGTCATTATGAGATAGTGGAGATTTTTCCCACTGAGGCATGTAAATTGATGGACCTTAGCAGAATACTTCTACAAGGATAATTTAATGGAAGTAGGTTGAAATACTCTTTCTACTAAAGTATAATTTTATTAAAATAAGGTGTATGTCATTATATTAGATGTTTTTTCATTGTTGTAGATTAACAATTCTTTCATGCATGTAATAAGCACATGATATTTGCACGGTTTTTTTGCTTACTTATATTTGTCCGGCTAAGTGTTAATAGCTCATATAGTCATGCATAGGGACTACGTAATATTTTATGAAGGGGAGACATGACAAATAAATGATACAAAGTATCATTATAGAGCCTATCAAGAAATAAGGGTGCACACTAAAACAAAAATGAATACTTTATGACTCGTGTGCGTAATAAGAAAATGCTCAATGAGGGAATGGTACATGAACAAAGTGTAGTGAATTGAGGAATATGGAATATTCAAGAAGGATGTTAGCTTTATAAGCAACTATAGGACAAGTAAACATGTAAAAAAGAAGTGTAAAAGGGAGAATGTCGTGGCCCAGAGACATAATCTACCTAACGCAGCTTGGTACGTGAAGGAAAAAATGACCATAAATAAGCCCATGATGCACACTTAACGGTCATTTAGAAGAAAATGACATTTGTTAGCAACAGGGCATTAATAACAATTATATGAATACTAAAATCTCACACATGCTAAGTGTAAATGAAGGGAGCATTTATTTATGGTAAAAGGGGTATAAATAGGAAGAGAGGTAATTCATTTTAGTTACCTTGTAGTGAGAATGAGAGCCCTAGTGAAAAAAAGAAAAAAGAAAAGAAAAGATGATTCAACACCTAGTTCCGAAGAAAATCAACTGCCATTAACAAACATTGAAGCTTTTTTCCATAATAACTAGGGTGAAGAAGAGTTAGCATAGAAAAACAAGCCATATTTTTTCTTTGGTTTCCATTAATGTGGAGGTAAAATATATCCTCTTAGAATGATGAAATTTAGGGAAATTAACCTCCCCAGGGTGCACTAAAGTGGTTTCTGACCAAAAAAGAAGAGGGGAAATAGGGAAGGATAAATTCCCAAGATAGAACACGAGAAACAATTATCAAGTCCAGATTCCATGAGTAAGTCAAGTTTGACATCTCTAAGGACCTCGGAGGCCATAGTGAAAAAAAAAGAGATAAGAATGACAAGGAAGAAGTGGTACTCATAAAGTAAATACCAATAGAATATATAGGAACAAGTTCTTCCGTGCCGAAGAAAGGAAATAAGACTACAAGCACTATTAAGAAAACCAAAAAGAACAAAAGTTATAGTGCAAATGCAATACCCAGAAGAAGTTGAAAAAGATTAGGCAGTGGGATAATTGTGTAACTTTGACAAATATATTATAATGTAACCATCTTGTGCATGGGTTAGATAGAGTATTACAGAAGGAAATGGTATGGATAATAGGTCAGAGAGACAGTGTGGGGAATGGTGTTTATGATAATAGACTAAGAAAGACACTAAAAAAAAATAGGGGTACTCTAATTACTTAACTTTCTCTTCTTCAATAAAGTTACTGAAGTATTTCAATACCTTGTCTCATGTATAAGAGAAGGGTATTTTTACTTTGCAGGTAGGTACATGAGAATCTCTCGCCACCTAATTAGTAGGGTAACTGTACGTACCCAAAATTGTAAGGTACTGTACTATGCAACGGTGTAATAAGTGCCCCAATGATGATACAGGTCTCTTCGCAAGGTGTTCGGGATCCAGAAAGAGCTCTTCGGATATGCGTTAACATCCCGCATGCCCCGCTTAGCCCCTGTGTGCTTTGTTTTCCCTATTTTTCCTCTTTTCTTGGCTTTTTGGTCTTCAGTGACGAAACCGCCGCCCTGCCTGGGCGGCGGTCTTGTGACCGCCTCCCTAAACAGGGCGGCGGTCCCGTAACCGCCGCCCTGAGCAGGGCGGCGGTCCTGTGCGCGTTTTCCAGAACGTGCTTTTGACGGAACGCACGCAAAGATCAACGCTTTACCAGCTTTTCTTGCCGACTTGAGCATGCATTTATGTTTTTTGTCCCCTGGAATAGTGTTTTTCTTTTGTTTAATGTTTAGGAGTTCAGTTTGGATTTGATCTTTGCATGTTTGGATTCCTATAAATGCATGGTTTGTGCACATGCAAATGGCCCCTGATTTTAGCTCTGAATTTTGCTCCAAAGTTTGTTTTAAATTTCTTGTTGCAGTAGATTTAGTTTTCCTTTGCTTAGGATTCTTAGTTTTCTCATTGAGTGCTTTGGTTAGCTTTGTGTTACTGTTGGTAAGCCACAGATCCAACTTGTGCAGACAGCATTATTGTTTTGGAGTAGAACGGTCTAGGTAGCCATTAAAGTTGCAGGTTTTGCTCTTCATACAGGCTAGTCTCAGGTTCTGGACGCTCTTTGTTGCATGATTCGCAGTAGACCCCGCTAGGAATTGCATAGGCCAAGCTCTGTACTCTTGTGCTATCCCTCTCCTATCCGCATTCTATTCTGTCTGCATTTTGAAGGCTGTCCATTGATCCAAATACCTATTCCTGTTGATGCAAGCATTTCACGCTTTTCTGGATTCACGTGAGCACAAAGAACGTGGAGGTCATACTGAGGGGACGAGAACACATACACCGTCGGATTCGCCACTGTTCTGCGAAATCCAGGTTCAATCTTTCAAAGTTTTAATTAGAACTTATCAAATAGAATAGTTAATCGCTTTATTTCAGTCATTTCTATTCTCGATATTTCCAGGGAAGTTGTGGGGATTGATAGTTTCTGAGAAACTATGATTCATTCCTCACTTCTGAGGTAGGATAGAGGATCTTGCAGATAGATTAGTTATTTCGTTGTTTAGAATAGATATACGAAATTGCACAGACAAATAGCTACACTCGGCTATTTTGTTTGTTTTACGTTGTTAGTTTAGTTATCAATTCTAAATATTTTAAATAGCTACTTGCTTTTAAATTGCCAGAAAATACAAAAAGAAATTATATATGTTAGAAGTACATTTAAAATTTTACTTCATTATAGTTTGTCTCATTTCCGCTTTTGCATGACAATTACGGGACCTAGGGAGCCCAGGGAATACATTTTCGAGCCAATTGTGCCCCAGCCCAATACCGTAGTGGCAATAACTGACATTGACCAAAACCTTAGGATACAAGTCTTCCAAACAACAACAGACTTCCAACAGATCAGGTCACAGTTGAGAGGGTTAAATATCGAAGACGACCAAGCACATCTGTTTTGGTCAAATTAGCCAAACTACAGGTTATCCTAGAAAACATCCGCATGACTGTAGAAGGATTTGAAAAAGAACAAATATTCGGGTGCGATCCTTTAGTTCCACAGCCAGACGCTGGAGATACCCTAGTAGATATAGATACCAGCTTAAGAATCCAAGTCGCTAGAACACCTGTGAGGTATTCTGAGAAAATCACACAATTGCTGATTCTAAACGTAGAAGCTGAAAAGGCTTACAACTACTGGATACTAGGGATCAGAACTTGATCTCCCGTATGACCATAACGAGACCGCAACAACCAAGAGTCTATGGTTTTGATCCCCAAATCCCACAGCCCAACGAATCCACAAGTCAGTTAGATATAGACACTGGCCTACGCACACTAGTATTTCAGTCCACCCCACTTCCACCTATCATCGTCGAACAACTGTCCTTACTAGATATAGCGGCTAACGAAGCTAGGGAATTCTGGACTAGGCCAGCAAATCGTCCATAGAGTCGACTATTTTCATTGTCCGCCATATGACCTTATCAGGAGCAATACACGAAACCATCCCGGGTCATTTTCCACGCATCCCACAACCCATAGATCGAATCACGCCAGAGCTCGATATTGATTGGAGCCTTCGAGCAGTCATCCTCGCTGATCGATCTATCACACCAGTCCAAGTGAGAAGGGCCTTCTTTGCCTTAGATTCGCAAATACCATTAGTGCGTGTCGAAGACATTAGATTGCCTAACTAGCTTGTCAGCATATTCTACCCCCACCGGCTGTCTCGGCACGACCTCGGAAGGTCGGGTACGCAGAAGAGTTACTTGTCGATTCTCACGCTCGCCTGTCACTTTTCCGACGTACAGTAACATGGATAAATAATAAAGGAAAAGATATAGTGCAAGCCTATGGAAATGATGAAGAGGTAGACATGACTATTGAAGTCCTAAAGTACAAGTGAGGGGGAAAATTCATGTCCGTTGATGAGTTTAATGATCCTAGCACAAGAGTCGTTGTGTGAATAATTACCCCTAAGTTGACAGGAACAGAAAGGTGAATTGTAATAAATTAGATATTCCTATGCATTGCACATAAGGTAGTGCAAGTAATGCAATACAATCTATCACAATTTATTGCACACAACATAATTAAGGATGCAAAATTGACACAAGACATCAAAGGAGTTAGATTCTAATGGGGCGTGATCTTGTTGTTGATAGTCTTCAAGGAAATCGACATGCTAGAAGGTGATGAGGAGCCAAAATATATATTATCATTATAGAATCCATCTCCAATTTCTATGTATAAAAACATCATGGTGCCCAAAATGCTCAACAATTCATACAAGGAAAGGTTCACAAATTGGTTAAAAATCTTGTGCAATGCATTTGACCAAGACTGGAGAATCCCACACCAACTACCAAAGGATTATGGTTGGAGAGGTGAAGTTTGACTATTGCAAACAAACTATTTTGTGGCACGATTCAAAAAGGTTGATGAGACTTGGTCACCATGGGCCAAATTACCCCATGCCTTCACACCGTAATATTTTTTTAATCTATCCAATGGATCAAGGGGGCCATAAAAATCAACATTGATGCAAAAAGGGTTGATGAAGATATCTATACACTATGCAAAACCTATACAAGTACCCTCATTGAGATGACCTATGAACAAAATTAGGTGAACACACATCTATGACCTCACTATATGGGAGAACTATTAAGATGAATAATGACTGCACACAATTAAAATTTTCTTTTATTTATGCATCACCAAGGAAAGGGCTACTAACAAATACGTGCAAAAAACAAAGAACCAAGATGAGGATATTGTTATGCCTAAGCATGCATGATGGCAAAGCGTATGTGATAAATTAGAGTATGTGTAAATGAGTACAATAGGAGAAAGATAAAATACATCACATATCATGGGACTAACCTCAAGAAGAAAAGAAATTTGAATCCAAGGAAAGGGCACACCTTCGATGCAATATGTGGAAGGAAAAGAAATATAAAACTTATGGAAGACTAGTGGCATATGAGCCATAATATGAACTTAGAGAAGAGGGTAAAAATGTTCAAGTTCCTATGTAGCAATACTCTCTAGTTCAGGATAACACTAGGGGTGGTAAAAATGAACATATGTAGTAGTCCAAGCTAATGGCATACAAATAACATATACTCACATAGTCACCCCCAAAGGTGATAGAGGTAAAAGATAATCCATAGAGGATGTTGAATGAAAGATGAAATTTCTATGATAATTCATGAGGAAATAGGTGATCAACTGGAAGTGAAGTCGAGGTGGAGAAAACCCACTAAAGTGTGGGCCAGAGGACATTCCAAGATCAAGAGGTTGGCACAGAGGATGAAGAATTATATACACAAATCTACCCAAACCTGGACAAGAGATCTATGCGCATGGAGTATGAATAGGGGAAAGGTACATGAAATAGTTATTCCGATTGGGACTGTATTAATAAAACCATGGACTATAGAGTTCTCAAAAAGTTCCTTATTCATTTCATTGGATGTCTGTACTGAAGAGTCACTCATCGAGTTGTCAAATGCAATAACATCCACACTATTCCAACCAAGGAGGGGGGTCCTATTATCCTCACCACAACTTACATACATGTATAAAAATCAATTCGGGGAGGTATTTATAAAAATTGTTGGGGGAAGTTGTATATCCAATAAAACTTAAAAAACAATAATGAATCCAAAATATGCATAAGTATCGGTTGTAAACATCTAGAGGTGGAGATCTCAAAGAAATAAAAAGTAAATAATGAGAACTCTAACATGAAAACAAAGACCTCAAAGAAAAATATGAGCATGCATTGATTCTGAAATTCAAAGTATTGGGACAAAAAATATTAAGCAGTGAACCAAAACTTACTGAAGGATAACCCTATCATTTCATAGAGACCACTATTGACGAGTTTGAACATCTCATGAATATGTTACTTAAACAACATTGACAAAGAAAATGAAAGAGAAAAATGGAAATTGGGTGATGGAAAAAATATAAGAGTTAATTGCAATAATTTTTTTGGATAGATTTTGAGAATAGCATGCAAGGAAGTTAGAGGTTAAGGGTGAGAGAATGTTGAAAAGCTAGTTAAGTGAGATCTATAAGTAACTAAGAATAATTAATGTGATGCATAAAAGGATTGGTACCAAAAAACTAACGGACATTTGAAGCTCAGTCTAGAAGATGAGTCTCTAGAACAAGGATAACAATAATAAAAAACTGATGGAAGAGTATGATAGTAGTTAGCGAAGAGGTCATAAAAAGAACATAGAGAATAATAACAGTAGTAGCTTAGCAGAGTTAAGGAAGCTCGCTGGTGAAGTATAAACAGATGCTAGGAACTGAGTGTCACCATGAGTTTCGAAAGCAAGCAGATCATTTGTGAACAATGGTGAACAAAAAAGTAAAAGGATATGCCATAGTGTTTAACTAAGTCATTATGCAGTTGGAAAGGTTAAAGAAATTTTTTAATACAACATTCAATAAGTTGCAAGATGTATGAAGACTTGCTACAGGTTGAGGTGTTCCCAAGTTGTTTCGAATATGTTCGATAAATATTTCCCGCATATACGGACAACAATACTTATTACGGGGTGATGTTGGGCCCATGATTTATATATTATTTATTCTTTAAGTCCTTACATACTAATAATTTTGTAGTCATGATACACTATTCTTTGAAGGGACGCACAAAATTTTTGGGAGGTTGTGTAAGGTAGAAATGGGGAAGTACACACACCAAGAGGAGTAGGAACATAAGAGAGTAAGATAAGGGACAAATGCACGTGAAAGGAACTAGGGACTACAAAAGGGAAGTCCTACAGCGATGGAGACATGGGGGAACATGCAAGAGGATAAAAAAGGATAAAATACATGTAGGGGAAAAGAGAATAAAGATAAATATGAGTCCAAAGCTATAACTTCAAGTCATAAGGCTGGAACCACTTGCATGGAGTTGATGAATAAATGGGTTAAAGTTAGAATTAGAATAAGGATAAGTAGAGAACCTTTAGGAGAGTTACCATACATAGAGAATTGGTAAGGCGATGAGTGGATATATATTTCCACCACCTAAAATTACTAGTTATACTTAAAGTTATAACACAAAGGATATTATTATGCTCTTGTAAGACTAGTGAAGGGGCAAGTCCCCACTAGTATAAATACCCATGAGGGAACCATTGTATAGAGAGATATAGAGTCACAGGGACAAGTATACATAGAGGTAGGGATTTTGAGAGCTAGTAGGCACGCCCTATATCTTTTTGAGCTATTGAGACAGTAATATCATGAGTGTAATTGATGTACTATTGATTAATATATGATAACTATTTGGCCGTGTTAATAATTGAATTTGATATACATTCATGATCTCATACTAGTTACTTACTAACATATCCACTTCAATATTTTAACCTTGATGGAACCTAGAGACTCTTCGCATTCGAGTGAGCATGTCATAGACCAATCTACGACGTGATATGCTAGCATGGATTGTAGGTTATTGTATTCACGCATGCATGGGTATATAGGTGGGTACACTAAATTCTAAAAAATCATCAAATAAATTACCTTGTTAAGCTTGCAGACTTGTAATTCTTCTGTCATTATTTTTATCCAACATTCAATTTTCTAGATGTGGATTCAACCACATTTGCTTACTTGGAGTTGTTGCAAATAGATGTGTAGTCTCTTGTAAAGAGTTAGTATCATTTCATGTAGCATTGGAAACCTATGTAGGACTTCGTAAGTCCTCAAAATATTCTTCAAGGATATTCCCCATTCATTTATGAACTTGTTAGCTAAATGATAGAGATCAACATACATCTCATTCTAAAAAAATACAATCGCTTGAAAGAAATGAATTTTTACTAGTAGGATTATACAACTTATATGCTTTTCTTTCCTCACTATAACCAATGAAAATATGAGCTACACTGTTAGGATCTAATTTCTTATTCTTTTGATAAAGAACATGAAAAAAATAAACAAACAAATACCTTTAAATGAGATGCATCTGTTTTTAAACCATACCAAGCCTCATAAGGTGTCTTGTCTTTGATTGTCATTATATGACTCATGTTTATGATGTAAACTACAATCTTTACAAATTCAGCCCAAAAACATCTCTCCATATGCTTATTTTCCAACATCGTACTTAATAATTCTATTATGTACCTATTTTTATTTTAGTCACACCATTCTATTAGACTATTGCGGCGTGTAAGGAGCTTTAACTGTTCCTTGATGAAAACTCAGAAAATCCATTAAAACAAAATTCTCCACCTCTATCTACTATAATGGTTTTGATGGAATGTCCCATTTGGTTTTCAACTAAAGCTTTGAAATTTCTAAAAATTAAAAAATCTTCACTCTTTTCTTTTATTAGAAAAACCCACATAAACCTTGTAACATCATCAATGAAATATAAATGTTTACCAATAGTTTTGCAAGAAGTTGGTCCACAAAATATGAATGGATTAAATCCAAAGGTTTTATTTCTCTCCATTTTATAATAGGTAAGGACTCCCTATGATGTTTCCCAATATTAAATGGCTTGTATTCAACATCCTTATTTGATTCTAGCTTGGGGATACCTTTTACCATACTCTTTGTGTCAAGAATATGTAAACTTTTGAAACTGATATAACAATATCTTGAATGCCACACCATGTTAACATACTTGATGGTAGAGATAAATTTACATCCATTTATCAAATTTTTCCTTAGTGGAAACATCCTATTATTTTCCATGTAGGATTTTCCAATAAATTTATTTTGATATTTCTTATAAAAAATTGAACAAACTCCATCTTCAAAAAGCAGTTTAAAATCCTTTTCAACAAGTTGTACAACACTAATCAAATAATGATTCAAAATTGAGAAAAATAAACATAATTAATTTCACTCTTACCTTTACTTGACGTGATTTTCATGCCTCCCTTGTCTTTAGTTTGAATGCATTTTCCATCCCCTAAATGTACTTGACTTTTAAAGGTGTCGTGTAGCATGCTAAAACCCTATTTCTGACTTGTCATATGATTTGAGAAACTTGAATCAAGAAACCACATATTATTGGCATACTATTTTCCCAAATTGCATGTGATAAAATAATGAATATAGAGAATGGGTTTCCTTCCATTCTCCCATAAAGTAGATAAACAATGAAGATGGAGAATGGGTGGCCTCTCATTATCCCTCAAATTAGAAAAAAAAAAAGAATATGGATAATGAGATGCCTTCTAATCTCCTTGAATGTGAATAATAAATCAAGAGGGAGAATGGGAGGCCCCCTATTCTATCTCAAACTAAACATATGAGGACTGAGAATAGAATGCCTTCCATTAACCATCAAAGTTCAAATAGATGAAGAGATAAAATGGGAAAGTGAAAAAAATCAAGACGAAAATTAGGAGAAAAACTCTAAAGCCATGATATGAAAGTAAAATAAATAAATGAATAGAATGGGAGGCCTCTAATTCTCCCTTTAAGTGAAAAAATTAAAAGGTATAACAAGAATCCTATAAAACAAGGGTAATTCAGATTTGTGAATTCCATTAACATATTTTGGGTTTTAGATACTCATAACGTAATAAAATAATGAATATGGAGAATGGATTTCCTTCCATTCTCGTTTAAAATAGATAAATAATGAAGATGGAGAACAGGTGGCCTCTCATTATCTCTCAAATTAGAAAAACAATGAATATGGAAAATGGGACGCCTTATAATCTCCTTAAAAGTGAATAATAAATTAAGAGGGACAATGGGAGTACCCCATTCCATATCAAATTAAAAAAATGAAAAATGAGAAAAGGATGCCTTTCATTCTCTATCAAAGTTCAAATCAATGAAGAGATAAAATGGAAAAAGTGAAAAAAATTCAAGATAGAAAATAGGATAAAAAAATATAAAGATAGAATAGGAAAGTAAACTAAATCAATTGAGAGAATGGGAGGCCTCTCATTCTCCCTTTACGTGAAAAAATTAAAAGGTAGAATAACAGTCCTCTTTAACCTATATATGTATTCAACACATGACAATATGATATGGTGTGCATCTGCCTTATCTTCATATTGTGCCACAGTTTAAACATAAAATTCATGTTAATGATTTTGGAAAATTGAAAACTGATAATGACACATTCAGTCACCTACATTCACATCTTAGAAACTAATATTATCACAATTGGAATTTGATAATAACACAATTGGAAACCGAATTTCATGTTTATAAAACCATGGACCATGTTATTGGAAGTCCAAATTTTTTTTGGTTAGTCCAAACTTAAAGAAATGGTGGTTTTAAGGTGAGTTTTGATGTTATGATTCTCATGTGCAGATTTCACTAACACCTCGAGGTTTTGGTGTAACGGTTCGTTACATTTGGTATCAGAGTGACCACCTAGGTTCAAGTCCTGGCACGGGTAGCTTCGTCAGCATTGCAATGTTCATCCGGGGCTCGTATAGGGCAGGGTGTGGTCCCGCTATATGGGTGCAAATCTAGCCTGGGGTCTGGGCTATTGAAGCATGCTGGGATGTTATGATCCTCATGTGTGGATTTCACAAACGCCTCAAGGTTTTGGTGTAATGGTTGTTACATTTGATATTGTTAACATACTTGAAGAATGGATGTTTGAGTTCTTTCAAGTGAGATAAGTTGAATTTGTGACCTGGTATAATGCTTATGACCTATACTAATTTTTTTCTATTGAGTTTGAATGTACTTTTGTGATATTTAAGGATCCTTGCCTGTTTCTTTTTCAAGAGTAGGAAGTGAGTTTATCAATACAATGTCATGTGATTTATCGGTGTCTAAATGATAGAGTCTATACTTACTTATACAGTGTTGTGAAAGTAAATTATCAAAGAAAGACCAATCGAGAAGTAGTAAACGACCCATCAAATAATTTGAAACTAAAATCAAATATGGAGGATATACAGGTATATAACTATACAAATAGGTCAAGACCTAATATAAAATCCTAACTATACTATACGGTTTTATGTATGGACAAGAAAAATGAAAAATGGAGTTTGGATATTTTTTAGTTTGGATCTATCTATTTATGAATTAGGCTATTAGAATATGTAAGCATATTAGTGTGTATGATTGAGAAAACTAGAGAATAGATCTCAAGATAAGTATGCATAAAAAGAGTGTGTTTATCTTAGTAAGAATGCATTGTCAAAATGAAAAGTGTCAAAGAGTAAGTTTCCAAATTTGAGTGTCTACGAGATCATAAATATGTAATCAATTTTTTATTTTGATGAAATTTTCATATCGTTTAATCCTTTGTAGTGAAATATATCTTATTGGAGGTCTCATGGTTTTACAAGTTCTCCGTAAACTGTCTTCAGTGGTTACATCTAACAAAGAGCCATAAAAGGAGTATCAAGTGATTAAAAGTTACATAATTACATCAATTAATTTTTTTTATCTTGTGTGGCTAACATTATAGATCTATAGTTTAGAACATGCCTCCAAATTAGACACTTTTGGTCCCCAAAATCTTAAGATCTTATCTGATGACAATTTTTCTTTCCCCACTTCTTGAACATCTCTTATATGTGGGGATCTATATATTGAATTAAGTTATTGGGCTCGTTGTAAACTTATTCATCTTTATTTTCATGCCATTTTTGTGGTTCATTCCCTTCCTTGCATGTTTCAGGATAACTTGGTAGACACTGCATCTCATACACCTTGTTAGTAGAACAACTATGGAGATCTTCACATTCTTACTTATCTTTAAAAGTGAGATAAGAAACCTTCCCATAGTATTAAGAAATTGATTACCTTGAGTGGAACTTATCAAGGATATCTTATATTTTCCTTCATAGGAATTTATTGTGTTTTTTTTCCCATCCTGAACGAAATGATATTGGTTCAATTTCCTATTGAAAATAACCTCTCTAAACTACATGTAAGGTATGTCAACAACTCTACCAAAAATGTTAATAGGTGCAACATATATAACTTCATCAATGGAATGCTCATTTATCTTTGCACTATTTTGAAACCCTTATCTCTACTCCTTGTTTCACCCATCATAGAGAATAAGGATTATGATGGTGATATATTTTTAACCTAAGACTATATACAATCTAGTTTAAGAAATTTAAATCTTTATTAAAGGACTAAGATCAAATAAATATAGTAGTAATAAGAAATATCTATCATGCAAAAATAAAAGTGTGAGAAATAGTTAGATAAGGGTGACTTATCTTGTATTCGGAGATCTGGGATGATTCTAGGTTGATAATTCTAGATCTGGAATGTGTATGATCTTTCTGAGAAACTAGGATTTTAAATCTCTATGGACAAGACCGACTAGGTGTTACTATCTGAACCAAGAGCTAATGACCTATAAATAACTCTTGTGATGATATTTTTAGGGTTTGAAATTTTATTCTTCCTTTTACTCTCAGTCGCATTAAATTTTTTGTAGCATTTCTATGTCACACATGAACCTATGAAACAAATCCTAACTACATGCATAAGGCTAAGGTAAACATTAGATGAAATAAATAATTTATATGCTTGATTTAAATTGACCTCGGTGGTCACCCCAATGTGATTATCATCGATAATTGCACTATATTTTAATCATCGATAATTGCACTATATTTTAGCTCTATATTTTTCGTGTGTGTGTGATTGAATTTTGTCCCTTAAAGCTAGGTTTTCCTTGTGCTACTTACACAAAGATAGTGGGATACAACTACTTTCCCCTGTGATGAATGTATGATATGGATTTTAGAAATAAACTCTCTTGTGCATTTGCATAAATAATGTAGCCCAAGTACAATCCTTGAATGTTTTTATTTTTCCCAAGTAGTAGATATTAAGTATTATCTAAAAAAATTCTAGCCCCTTGTAGACCATGGAAATTGCATGAATAAGGAATTTGAAAAAAAAGCAATGAAAACCTTCTGTGTAAAATAAAAAAATCCACCTCATAGATACGATACGAATGTAAGAGCGGGGTTAAATGATGATATTATTATATCCGATTGATTTGTAATATTTTGGTGATTTTTGAATGCTCCAACAAGTATTGTGAATGGAGGATAGATCAATCTACGAGCATGAAGATGACTGATTTGACAAGATATGGGCAGAATAACAATATGAATTATTGATTGATTCACCAAGTAATTACACATAATAATGGTATGAATTATTTTGTGGATGTTTTATGAGGGAAAGACCATTGATTTATAGGTAAGGAAGTTGAATCCTCAATCATTGTTTACATTGAGTTATTTAGTAGAGTTTCCATATTGATTGAAGAGTTAGATTGTTGTTCTAGATCTACATGGATGAGTCATTGTTGAGTTGGAAAGGGATTGTACATATTTTTTATTAGTAATTCCAAATCCTTTATTTTATTCATGACATTAAATAATGTGAATTGATTTTTGATTTTCATGACTTGGGAGATATCTTTAACTAACTCAAATGCATGATTTGAGTTAGTTTAAACACATCCTCTTGATTATAATAATGAGCTTTCGATTTAGTCAACTTGAGTTGAGAAGGTGGATAGGATTTGAGGATATAGTTAATTTATTTAAATATTAAAATTGATATGTGTCAGGAATTATTTAATTAATTTGATATTAAATTATCTAATAAAATTATCTAAGGGGGTGATAGGGTGCAATGGAATCAATTAAATTAATTATATAGATAGGACAATGGGTTTAATAATAATTTGAACAATTATAATGCGTAATGTTTATTTTGGGGAATCTAAATTTACCCATGTTTACAATGTTATTATAGAAACAAAATTCTTTAAAGATAGTTGGCATGTGTAAAAAGATGAACGGATGATAAAAACGTGATTTAGACTACCTGGTTTACCCCAATGAATCATTAAGATACCATAGTGATTTTGGATTACTTCCAAGGGAGTTCCCCCTCAAATTGGTGGGTGATGTGATGAAATAGTGGATAACTACTTGACAGTAGAGAAATAAATAGTTATGGAGGAGGAGAGTGAAGAAATGGTTGTGAAATTCATGAAAATTAATTATTCATGAAGGACAAAATGGGGGAATTAGGGTTATGAGAATGGGTATTAGTAGAATGGCAGGAAGGGGTTGCAAAAATCATTGGTCATTTTTCTTTTATATTTCATTTTACACTTGAGTGAGGATTTTACTTGGAGTTTTGAGAGAAAATGGTCTTCATTATCATCATATTCATCATTTCAATCGTGTCCAAGAGTTTGGACAAGCATAAGATGATGATGCCACGATATGTATCCTAAAAAATATGCTTTTAAGTGCATTTATTGCATGCTATCATAAGGATAAAATTTAATAATGACACTATCACATGCACTTAGTTGTCCTAGCTATGACCCATAATGTGCACTACCATTAGTATGTGTTATGTACATATATGTGCCTAATAAACATGAATTGATAAATGTATTAGCATGTTGAACACACTAACATAGAGGTAGGTGTGCTGAACATAAATGTTACACATGGGTATACATGTGCACATGTTAGCATAGATGTATACACATTAACGTAATGTTCTATTAAGTATACACATCTAGTGTATATATGTCACTAGTGTAGTTAAGAAGATGTAGATGAAATTTAGGGGCTCAAATTGAAGAAATGAGAATGGGTTAAGAGTCTAACAATGTTGTTTTATGTTGTAGCAGACAAATTATATGTGTTAGATCTGTGGGTATCACAAATGAAAATCCGCTCGTTTGAGAGATGCATGACCTGAGAGAGAGAGGAGATGGTTATGTGCATTATTAGAGGTGACATGCATGTCATATATTGATTCAGATTCCAGACATTAGATTAGATCACTGACTTATTGACCGCACTAAACAAGTGATTGCATAGTGAGAGTCATACTTTTCAGATTATCGACATGGGAGATGACAGTTACACTAGAGGATGTGTATCATATTTTTTGAGTTTTTATATAGGGTAGACTTGTACAATGGGATGGTAGTGAAACATGGAATTGGGCTGGTATATGGTCATTGTTTAGATTGGAGGACATTTATAGGGAGAGCATGGAAGTTCATCTTGTATGAGTGCATGTAGGATGATACGATAGGCTAGACTACTGATATACCTAATGGATCTTATCAGTGGGTACTTGATCTGCCAAATAATATTGATAGTCATTTCTAGCTAGGATTTATCAACACGGTGTCAGAGTTGATGAGTCTGCAATAGTTTTTGCATGGGGGCCTTTCATTCTAGCTTACTTATACAAAGATTTACATTTGGTGTGTATACAGAGGTCAGAGGAGATTTTCCTCTAGCTATGTTACTTCAAATTTGGTCATGGGACCATATTGCCATTAGCCAACCATTGGGATTTTGAGAGATAGACAGACAAAGGAGCCATCGACATTCAGAATGGGAGATAAAAGGGAATTGGTCATAGGGGACACTAGGGTGGAATAACATTTCATAGATGTATTTTTGATGATTTACAACTACACACGATCACATGGAGACCATATAGGTGGTACAAGTGGAGTACAAATGATACATGGTTGGTCATAATGGAGGTTGACCATTTCATGATTAGGAGTTGTTAGCACATTATGGAGAGATATAGGCCATCCAGACATAGTCATGAGGTAGTTAGGAGTTATACAAGATATATCGGGAGGAGATCATGGTATGCACAAGTGGAATAGGAGACAATGGATTTTGGTGCTTGTATTAGACAAAGGGTTGTGACTAGAGAGTTTTGTAAGAACTGATACCATGGGTTTAGGATGCATGAGATGATATTGAGGATCTAGGGATGACAATAGAGTATGCACCCCATGGTACAAAGGCATTATTCCCCTGTATCTTACTATTCCACATGAGGCTATAGGACAATGGTAGGTATAACTAACAACAACCATAGGTGGATTACAAGCAGAGAGGGGTAGAGGTGGAGGCACAATGGGCTAGGTACAATAAATAAAGCTCATTACAGGGTCTAGGGAATAAGTTTAGGTGCAGGCTCCAATATAGGTTTAGACATGTTTCGACTCTAGCATAGGTTAATTTCAAGGTTCCATTACACAGGTTGGATAGGTTCTAGAGTATAGGTCAGGGACAATTACAGGTGTACATGTTCCTTTACAAGTTTTGTTATGACCATCATATGTACAGTTCAAGGAAAAAAATTATTATCAGAGGAAAAGGAGATGGGGATGAAGATGGAGATGCAGACATGAGATGGTGGTGATGATGGTTGGAGGAGATGAGGGAGAGGAGGATGTTTGGGAAAGCTTTCACATGTACCACCTCTAGGACCATCAGCCGCAGAGATACTATCATTACAGGTTCAGAACAGACATGGTTGCATAGGGGATAGAGATGCCATATTGATCATTTCTCATAGATAGATATGCAATAGGGTGACTATCTGAGAGAGATCTACTTGTACATAGGTACGAAAACTCGACAATGGAGAGTGATGTCACTCACTATATGATGGTGAAGGTAGGTGGATTGGATGCATTTTATACAAGGCCCTGAGGTATACATCACAGAGGTAGGTAGCATAATCCTTGTATGAGGAAGACAGGTTCATAGGGCTTTGAGGGACCTATTGGTAAATATCTAGGACATGAAGAAAATCTGCCATGAGGACATATCACGAGAGACAGGCAGTTCAAGATCGTTAGGTTTGTTCAAATTCTACCACTCGAGGAGTGATGGATGAGATACTTTTTGGCATATCCTAATGTTGGAGAGAGTCATCATGACTCAAGTTATGTATGGATGTGATGTATATTTATATTTTTGGGTATATGCCTCACACATGAAGGCACAATATTTTTGTATATGTATGCCCTTGTGGACACTTTGATGTATGTGTGTATATGTACATGACATTTTGATGTAGACATTGGATATGGACATTTGTATATATATGATGATGCGATAGTTGAATTTTTGGTTATTTTCTACATTATTGACATGATGGTTATACATAGTGTAGATGATGATGTTGTATGGTGATTTGATTACTGATAGATGAAAGTGATGACATGCTCATAGCTTAGCTTCCATTCAGATGATGTATTTTGGAGCAACCTATTTTGTCTATTGCACATTAGATTTAACACCATGATTATTGAAAAACCATGATGAGCAACCCATATGCGTATAAAAAACACACTTACAAAGAAAAGAGTAAAACAAACCCATATACAGAGTAAATTGATACACAATGAGATAAAATACTTGAATCCCAATATACAATATAGCAATAATATGATATACACCATGGCTATAAATAAACCAAGATGCTAACAACATACTTGTAATCAGTCAAAGATGAAGACAACAAAGTAAAGTAAACCTAGTACACTCAGTAAGATGAATATACACCATGACTATGAATAAGTCAAGGTGCTTACATATTACATGCAATTGGTCAAAAACAAAGATAAAAATACAAATTAAACCCAATATACACAGTAATATGATTACACCAAAGCTATATATGAACTAAGATGCTCACAAACATACTTGTAGTTGGTCAATAACAACAACAATGCAAGATAAATTTAAATGTAAGACACATAACTATGCCCCTAATGTTTTCCACAACTTGGATTAAGTAGATTTGAATGCTCCCAAGCAAGGACACATGTAAGGCTATTAGATCAAAACTGAAAAATGCTTAAGTGACTCCTAGATTACACTCTTGTTACATTAGTTCAAAGTTTGAACTAAGATTTGATTGGGTTATCACTTCCAAGAAAAGATTGACATGCAAGGAAGAACATGAGATCCAACTATCTCCCCCAAGTGAGGATCCACATGGGGGGGTTTGATAATAGATTTGATAATGCATGAGATACCCCTGAAATGATCACTAGTATAGTAGTTGAAAGTTAGATATTGTCAAAGTATTGTTGACCAGTTAACTGAGATTTTTTGAATTTTTTTTAGATTTTGATTATTCCTCAATTTTTGGATTTTTTATATTTTTTTAGGTTTTTTATATTGTTTTGAGTTTGGAATATTTTGTTTTTTTTGAATTTTTTTTATTTTTGTTTTCTTTTTGGGAGTTGTTATTCGATAAAGGGTGCATTATCTAAACCTACGTTCAAACAATTGTAAACATTTCATTTCATGCAACAGAATGTTGTTATAGTGATTAGGATGTCTGAGATTGTCCTGGACTCCAGTGAGGGTTTGATTGACTATTCCCCCCCCCCCCCCCCCCCAAGATGTGAGGGCTCAACACTGCAAGGGGTAAGAAAAGTGGTACATCATGATATATGAGATTGTGATGTGCAAATGAACGATCATGGATGCAAAGGCACGAGGTTAATAATGGTCCATTTGGGAATCAAGAGTGACTCAATTCCAATTAAGATGTATTTGACCGACTTCCAAGATGATTTTACTTTATAGGTCATGACCCAGACTTAGATTCATTAATGGCCTACATTCTTGGTAATATCCGGTTGTAGGAATTTTTGATCTGCCTCTGATAACATTGAGCAACTAAATTAATTCTTTTGGATTTTGTATGATTAAACACTTTTGATTCAAATTTCTAAAGGCTTTCTTTTCGGAATGATATTTTGGAATGCCCCCTACATTCTGCATCATTCTTGTAAGAGTTAAGGGTTCAAACACCGAAGACAAGACATTTAGGCGAGGAAGGGTACCTTTCCTCTATATCCCATTCTCACACTATTGGAGTTAAGAAGCGTGGGCTTTACACCAAAGACTGTGAAGGAAGAAAGGTGTATTGATTATGGATTTTCTTTTTTGCATTGTTGATTTGTGCATTATTTGTTTCATTGTGCTTGTTTTGGTAAGATATGCCCCCCCAAAGATCATCCCCAAGTGACTATGATTTCACAAGGGCTCATCACCCTTAAACTAAGATGGGCGGACAAAAGATCTAGGTATAGAATGCGAGTGCTTTCTTCTACTAAGAGCCAGTGTTTAGAAAGGATGATAATACATTAGTAAGCTCCTAGACAAGTGAATAAGTAAAAACATACGGAATGGAAGAATCCATAATAGGGATGATATACACAATACCCACAGAAACAAGATAAACCTGCATCTTATATGTGAAGATTGTGAATATATGATAACTGAAATTCCAGTGAATATGTCTTCTAGTAGATGAAGTAATTAAAGATTATTTATACAAACGACCTCCCCTAGTGCGGAGAATACCTATGAATAAGATTTTTTTACTTTTGTGCTTTTGATTTTCAATAACGGTGTGATTAAGGGTTTAATATGGATTTTTTTTCTCTTTTTTCAATAAAATATTTTCTGATTTTTCGCAGATTGGGGTTTACAATGGACTGATCATTGTGGAAGAGGTCCATGTTTATGAAAGTTGATTTGTTTTACTTTTAAAAAAAAGAATCCCCTACATTTTGCCCCATACCACTAGTAAGAGATAAGAGTTCAACACCGAAGACAAGATGTAGGTGAGTAAGGGTACTTTTCTATTTTCCCAGTTTCACACTACTAGTAAGAGGCATGAGCTCATCACCAAATAATGTGAAGGATGAAAGGTGTAATGATTTTGATGATTTTTAATTTTATTTTGTATTTTTTCTTATTTGTGTATTGTGATTATTTTGGAAAGATAGTTTTGTCCCCAAATCTCAGCCCCACGTGACTATTAGGATGCAAGGGCTTATCACCTTAGACTGAGACGGGAAGACAAAAGATATGGGTAAAAAAGTTTATTGCTTTCTGTTAAGTAGATATTTTCTTTTAAAGGAGGATTTGCCATCCATAAGCTTATAAATAAGATTATACGTAAAAACATCTAGAATAGGGTTCACAATGGATTAGGGTTCGCAATGGATTCCTTATTATGGAAGAATTCCATGTTTATGAATTGTGATTGGTCCTGATTTATGGGAATTGGGTGAACAAAATCCAATTCAATGGAGTGGATCAAAATATTTTCAATGAATCTATGATTTAATTTCTCCTGATTTATGAGACTTGGTCAGATGAGGTGCAATTCAACAGTGTGGATGTGATCTGTTTGGTCTTGACTTATGAGACTTAAGTGGGCTAGATCCAAGTCAACAGTTAGGTTATTTAAATTGTCCTGATGTACGAGACTTGGGTGTAAGAGGTCCAAGTCAATAGGTATGTGATTGGATAAGTTTTTTATGAGATCAAAAAACTGATGTGAGGATAGAGATAATTTTTCGACGTGGAGAATATGTTGGAATTCATATTCTTCAATACCTTCCTCAATGATTTCCAAAGTATTAGATGGTTGGATTTTTAAAAGGTTCTTTGTGTCAATGTAGTTTCATCTGTGAATGGAATGATGCAAGTAGCGAAGGATTGATCTATATATAGGAATTCAAAGCATATTTAATGCTTTATAAAGAAAATATTCAATGTTGCTCCTTTGGCTATACAAGCATTTTTTGGACTTTATGATTAGATATAAATGCTTCACTATGTAAGAATTTAGTCTTTGGAATGTTAATATTTAAAAGGTCATGAGGACCAAATGATAGGATTAGATTTTTTGATGAAAATTTTGTAATTAAATATTGAACTAGGGGTGAGTTGATACCCCTAAGAATAACACTTGAAAGAATGTCTTGAAATGAAGATGTTGTTTTAGTCAAATCCATATAAGGGATTTGCGTAAATGCCTTCTTTGACTATTCGATAATGTCATGAGAAGAAACTGAGGACTTTACATCAGATAACTGTTATGAAACATTATTATATTCAGGATTAATTGTTTGAGTGACTATGAACGTGGAAGGCCACATTGTCGCAAGGGTAAAAAATTGTTGTTATTATGTCGTTACAATAGAGCTAGGGATGTTTGTCATAAGATTAGGAGATGAAACAACATAATCAAAATCCTTGTTTGATGATTGAACTTTGTCTTTTGATTCTTCATTTGTATAATGTGTTAGAAAGGACTCTTGAATTAGTTCAAGTTCCCATTTGACATATGAAGATAATTGTCTGAAACACTTTCAATTCCATATTGAACTAACATAATAGTATCTGGAGGACAGATTGATTGGTTTTGGTTTATAGATCCTTGACGCTTGTTGTCTTGATCTTGGTGAGTTTCATCCTGTAAAGATTCTTGGAAAACATTGAAATCTTCATTGGAAGTTATGGTAGTGGACGTGTTTTCTATTTCGATAGCTCCATTGTTAATTAAGTCTTGGACATAGTGGTGGATATTTGAACAATGATCCATAGAGTGGCCTTTAATGCAATGGTATTCACAATATTCTAATTTTTTATACCACTTAAGTTTTGGTTTCCCTTTTGTGAAGGGTATTTTGATTGGATATATTATCATATTAGCACTTGCTAATTGATGAAATACACTAGATATACTTTCTCCTAATTGTGTGAATTTTCATTTGACTTTACGTGGATTAGTTTCTTCGCTAGGGAGTATGATTGGCTATTTTGTTGATTTCTCACTAACGTGGGAAGCCATATGAGAATTTTTTTTTGACATCTCATGAATATTTTTGAATAATGCTTCATTCGATGTTTTGTGTGAGCCTACCATTGTACTAAAGGTAAAGACCTAAAGTGATGAGGTTGTTCGTAAATTGTTTTAGATATCATTATGATTGACTCAGGTGTTTCTTAGTTTTGAACATGGTGAATGTTGCTTAGATTTAGAAAAAGTGAATGTCCAAAATATAAGGCTTTGATTGATGAGATGCGATATGCTTAAAATTTAGACAAAGTGAATGTCCAAAAGATAAGGCTTTGGCTTTGATTGAACATTTGCAAGTTTGTTTAGCTTGGATAAAGTGAATACCCAAAGTTAAGACTTGTGACTAGATTTTGAATTTTTTTAAGCATTGATAAAATGAATTTGAATTATAAGACTTATATTGGTTGATATTGATTACGCTTAAACTTTGACAAAGTGAATGTAAAAATATAAGACGTAGACATTGATAATGAATTTTCTTAAACTTAATAAAGGGAATATTAAAGTATAAGACTTAGATAAGAATGTTTGTGCTTAAAATTTGACAAAGTGTATGTCAAAATATAAGACTTAGAGATTGAGATTGATTGCTTAAATTTTGAAAAATTGAATTTCAAAATATAAGAATTAGTGGTGGAATGAGATTGCTTAAACTTGGATATGGATGTCCACAACTTAAGACATTGACACTTGACTTGCGGATTTTCTTAGCTTGGATAAAGTAAGTACCCAAAGCAAAGACTTTTGATTGAATTTTGATTGTACTTAACCTTGATAAAGTGAATACCAAAGGATAAGACTTGGATTGAAATGGATTTCTTAAATTAGGATGTGGGTATCCAAGACTTAATACTTAGACTTTAATTTGAATTGAATGATATGTTTAAACTTTGGAAAGTGAATCAAAAGAGTAAGGCTTAGACATGATGACTTCAATTTGGAATGGGTGTCTAAAAAAAAAGAGTTTGATTTGTAAAATGATATGATGTTGATGGGAATAGAATGTCGAACACAAACTAATTTGACTCAATACTTTGAATAACAACGTTGCTATTGGATTTGGTTTGTCAAGCTTCCTATATAGGGATCTCTCTCTAAATACCAAGTGTTATCTGAACAAGCATTGTACACTAGAAAATTTCTATTCACGGGATTTACTCTACCCCCCTTGATTAATAAAGATGGATTTTATCCCGCTTGATTAATCAAACTAGCGCCATCACTAAGGATAATGTTGGCTCTAAATTTCATAGGTGTATTATTCAAGTAGGTGGGGTTACCCATTTTGTTGGCCTGTTCCCTCAAGGTGCCAACTACTTTTGGGTTCCTGTGGTACTCCTCACAATGTGTTTTAGGACCATGTCCAAGCACTTTCCACAGTTAAAGAGGATGAGAATAAACCCTTATCTAACCTGCAATACAATTTTTTTTATAAAATTTATTAAAATAAAGTTTTTTTTGTTTTCTTCAATCAAGGCAACTTGCATACAATGTTAGAATTTTGGTTGAATTTTCAAGGTGGTCTTTACATAATGCGGTCCTACACATAACATATTAGTAGTTTTATTACAATGAAAGCACAAAAAAAGTAAACTTCACAATTTTTATCCTCAAGATTACCCAAAAGGGCGTGAGAGAATAACATACATGGTTGGTTTGAATTGATTTGATTATATAAATATTAAAGCAAAGTAAGCAGTCCGATGTATATTCATGAAAACCTACATGAAAAAAGGTTAAGAAACGATGCTAAAGTGGTTATTAGAAATTATTCAACATGTTGGAAAATGAAGAAAACAGTAAAAAGATAGACACAAAATGTTAGCACATGCAATCATGTGTGTTAGCTTAACCATTAACTGCAACACACTCAAGTTGACGTGTTAGCGTAACTTCTCACTGTAGCACGCTTAAGTAAACATGTTAGCATAAAAAATAATTTTCTTGATTACAGATTGGTTACGGTAGCACGTATAGAGGTACGTAGGCACATGCATAGGGACAATGAATGAAAATTAGTTTTACAGTAGTACATGAAGTTTGAAAGTAACACATGCAACAATACGCTAGTGAAAATCACGTGTAATACTAGAATGTGTAACCTATAGATGGAAAAAAATGAAGAAAAACAATAACAAGAGTATATATATATTTTATTTTCTCTCTATTTACTGCACCAAAAACCCTGAAATTTTTACAGTAAGTATTAAACAACAAAAAAAACACAAAGGAAGAGTTAGATTAGCAAAAAATAATCTAAAAACGAAAAAAAATGTGTGGGGTTCCCACCGGGAGTGTGAGAATGTAGTTAATGGAAATTACATTAATGAGGAAAATCAATACAAATATAAGAAAACCTTTTCTTATAAATCCCAAAGCCACCTTAGATTGGATATGACTATAAGAACATGGTTTAGTAATGCTCCTATTGGATCCGGTTGATTTGTGAGATTTTGTTGATTTGTGGATGCTTCAAGAAGTACCCCAAATGGAAGATAGATCAAGCTATGAGCATGAGGATGGTTGATTTGATATTATGTGGGCATCATAAAAATATGAATGAATGATTTGATTCACCAAACAATTACATGAAATAACAATATGAACTCTCAAGATTTTTGGTGGATGATTTGCAAAGGAAAGACCATTGATTTATAGTTGTAGAAGGTGAATCCTCAAGATAAGTTTATATTGAGTTGATTTGGAGATAACTAAACATGGCTGGGTTGTTTAGTTGAGTTTCTAGATTGATTGAGGAGTTAGGATGTTGTTCTAGATTTGCATGGATGAGTCGTTGTTGAGTTGGCAATGGGTTGCAAATGTTTTTGACTTTTAATTTCATATCCTTTATTGTATTCACCCAAAAAGTGTCATGAATGATTTTCATTTGGAAGAATGTGAATTGATTTTGGATTGCCATGACTTGAGAGATATCTTCAATTAACTCAGATGTATGATTTGAGTTAATTTGAACACATCCTCTTGATTATAATAATGATTTTTAGCTTTAATCACGACTTTAGTTAACTTGAGTTTAGGAGGTAGATAGGATTTGAGGATATTTAATTTATTTAAATATGAAAGTGGATATGTGTGTATTTATTTAATTAATTTGATATTAAATTAGCTAATAAAATTATCTAAGGGGGTGATAGGGTGTAATAGAATTAATTAGATTAATTCTAGAGAAGGACAATGGTTTAATGATAGTTTGAACGTTTATAATGCATAGTGGTTATTTTGGGGTGTCTATTTGAGAAACTTATTTGGATTAATATGATTTGCCTTGTAGTCTTCATATTTGACCATGAAGATTTTATTTTCTCCTATATATTGGACAATAGATTTGAACATTCTCTCCATTGTTGCAAGTACCTTAGGTACTATTTTATTTAGTTGAATGACCTAATCATCATATGCATGTTGCAATATGGGTTATAACTCTACCTCCCGTTGGATGAAAGTGGAAATTTGGTTTTCATTCTCAAACACCTACCAATATAATTTTTTATTAGGTATAGAGGGTCATATCAAGAGCTTTAATTATGTGCAATTTACCATGAGATCCTTAGTGGAAAAAATTGTGCACCAATGACAACCATTTTTTCTACCTCTACATTTTATCTCCTTGGGACTTTCTAAATATTAAAGGCATTAAATATTTTGATGAGATCTCATTCTCTGTGTCTATATGATTTTAGCTATGGGTTCTTGGTAGTGAATTTGATTTGACCTTCTTAATGACCACTTCAGTGTCTCCAAATACATATAGTTTCTTGAATCCTTTCTTCATGACTATATGAAGTCCTTGAATGAAAGCTGCATTCTATGATCAAGATAATATCCCCAACATGAATTTGTCTATATAGTTAAACATACTTAAATTTATGGTTTGAAATGAATACCATGATTATAATTACCTCTTACATATACAAAAACTCTTTTATACTACTTGCAAATGTTTCAGTGATAGATTGCTCATATATTTAGAAACTAGTGAAACCCCGTAATTGGTATCAGGTCTTATCATAGTGAGATACATCAAAGTTATCACCATGCTTCTAATTTTTTTCAACTAAATTACTTCCATACTCCCTCATATGTTTTTCTCCACTAGAAATTGGAGTACCTACGGGCTTACAATATTGAATATTGTACTTTTGTAACATGTCTTGAACATACTTAGCTTTAGAAATGAATACTTCATATTTATTTTGATGGAATTCCATGCCAAGAAAGAAATTTCTAAGACCAATATTAATCATATCAAATTTAAATCTCATATCCTCATTAAAGCTTTCTAACATCCCTATAGAACTACATGTAAATATCAAGTCATCTACACAGAGACAAACATATAACACATTATAATCCAAGGCTTGTAGGTAAAGAGTTGGTTCATTTTGACCTCTTATAAAATAATTGATACAATAATAAGCTATCAATTATTTAGTAGCAATCTATAAATCTTTCTTTAACCTATAAAGAGCCTTCTTTAACTTATACACCCAAAATTATTTACCGTTTACCTCAAAACTTTATTGTTGCCCACATATATTTCTTCTTCTATCACTCTATATAGGAATGAAATTTTGACATTCATTTTATGTATTTTACATCCTTTATGAGTAGAAACAAAAATCATTATTATTATAGTATCTTGACGAGCCATGATTGCATAAGTTTCATCATGGTCATCCCATCTGTTTGTGTAAACCCTTTTGCAACTAGTTTTTCTTTTACCTTACCAATTGTCCCTTAATTTTTGACTTTGGTATTGTAGACCCACTTTGTTTCAATGACATATTTATTATATGTATTCTGAATAAGATTTCATGCATCATTCCTCTCAATATATTCCATCTCAATTTTCATAACATTAACCCATTCTTTCCTATGACTAACCGTTGCATAACTTTTAAGCTCGCTAGCCATAAATGACAATGTGAAATTTGGTAGTGCTTATCAAAGGTAAAAAAAATACACAGATCTCCCACACTAATAATTATTTTTTTCATAATTCGATAGAAACATAATACATATATGTAGGAATGATAGTTTCTATAAACAAGGAACAAATGCCCTGTTTATCTGAACCATAAACCTCTCCCTCAAGACTATGTAAGATGTTAGAAAAACTTAATTAAAATATAGTAAATTATTCATATAATTATTTTTACTCATACCTCAACACAATAACATACATAAAAAATTCACATATTATCCATTATACAAATATATAATGGAGCACTAATAAGATATTTCCTAACATACAATGCAAACATAAATTTTCATCATAAGCATCATCAAATAAATTACCTTATTGAGGTTGCATTCATGTGATCCTCCTCCCATATTTATGATCCGACATTTGATTTTCTAGATGTGTATTCAACAAACACTTGTTCTTGCTTGGAGTCGATGTAGATGGGTGACTAGTCTCTCGGGAAGAGCTAGTATTGATTATTATTGAACTAGAAACCTATCTAGGACTTTGCAAGCCCTCAATTTATTCATCAAGAGGTTGACACCCTTAACCCATGAAATTTTTAGAAATATAATCATGATCAAAATACATCTCGTTTAATAAAAACCAAGATATGTACAAACAATTGTGAATTTATTAGTAGGATTATAACACTTTTATACCTTACTTTCATCACTATATCTTGTGAAATTATGAAACAAACTCTTAGGTATAATTTTACTCTTATTGATTCACACTTACCTTGACTTGATGTGAGTTTCATGTTGTTATTTGCTTCAACTCGGATGGACTCTCCATCACTTAATTTCACTTGGATTTTGAAGGAATCATCTAAATTGATGGAACCATCTTTCTATCTTGTCATGTGATTTGAGCAACTTGAATCAAGAAACCATACATTATTTAGATCATATAACCCCACATTGAATGAGACACAAAAATTTGATTCATCTTGACCCCCACGGTTTTCATCTTGAAATGCCTTTTTCTCACCCTCTTGATTAGTTTGATTCTTTATTGCTAATATCCCATAATATTTCTTAAAGTGTCCTAGTTTTTTACAATAATGACAAGTAAGGTTTTTTTTAAATTAGTTGTGAAGTTAGCTTGATATTTCCCATTTTAAATACTTTCCTTTATTTAAGTGCCTATTTTGAATTTTGTTATGAATCTCTTGTATACAACATCATTTGTTAGGAAATATAGGTGTTAGTGCTCCATTTGTGTAGGTTATATGTGACTAAATAATATTAAGTGTAAATGAGTTGTTAATAAACAACTCATATTAGTAAAATATGTTTATATTGTTATTATGTGATTAGTGGTGGTTGAAACCACTTACGTAATTAGGATGAGTAGTTGTAAAAGATGAAACAACTCTCCTACATTATAGGAATTTATCTCTTATAAATTTGTATGCAATTTGTGTAAGAAGATCAATTAAGAAACAATTTTATTGTGCTTAACTCTGACCAAATTTTCATTTGGTATCAAAGTGACAATAAACATGTACCTGTAATAGATTTGTAGAATTTTTTATGGGTAACCATCGATTTATTGCCTTAATGAATGAGATTGTAGGTTACAGTTTAGTTTGCATATATTTTCTTTTATTATATCTTAATATGGTGTTTTGTAGTAGTGTGTAGCAATATTGATCCTCCCTTGGAGCACTTGAAAGTAACATCCAAGTTCTTGCATTCAATGTTATCCAAAGCTTTAGAAATACCTATCAGCTTGTGGGTCTTCTCATATTTTATGTGTTGCAATCATGCAATTGAGGATTATATACAGGGCCCGACTACCAAAAACTTGCCATAAGTGGAGCCCAATAATCAATCACCTTGGGTATTTTGCCTAATAAACATCACTATGAAGTTCCTCTATCGAGGAAATCCATATGTGAACATTCATTTAATGTTGTTGTATAATGATTAAAATAGATGTCTAGATTATAAGATGTGGATGTAAATGATGGTTTGAGTAGATGAGTCCATGGTTGTCTAAAACTTGCAACTCTACTATTCTTGTCAATAGTATTCACTTACTATATAGTCATCTAAAACTTGCAACTCTGCTATTCTTGTCAGTTGTTGCTTCAAGTTTTAAATGACCATAGACTCATCTACTCAAATCATAATTTAATAAAGTTGTAAAAAACTTTAACTGTAGACAGTTGAAGCCTCTTACAACTTTGCTATTCTTGTCAATAATATTCACCTCACCTAGAAAGACGTAGCCCAAATTGGAAACCACTATTCAAATTAAACATCACAAATTACAGTGGAAACATGGATTTGCATGTAGCATAGATAAGCCCTATTAATACTTGGCCGAGTAAATTATGTTAATATGCTCATGCAAAAATATACAGCTTCACACATTATTCTTGTCCATCAATGTTACCACGTCAATTATTTGTTCATACCATTATTCCTTGTTTTCTTTGGTCGGTATCACATTCGAATAGAGCATCTGTATTGATAAATGGATTGGTTGTAACAGCATTTCTTTCTCCATCAATTTAATCTGTGGTTTTGATTGTAATAGCATTTCTTTCTCCATCAATTTTTCTTTCTTATAATACTCCACACCAACTTCATATCCGACAATATGTTTCCATAAAATTGTTAGGAGTCATTTCATAGTCCTACGTTGTCATACAAGTGAATGTCCATATTAATAATAGTAACTTTGTGTCATGTTTAAATACCATTCGTATATTAGAAAATCTCGTGTCATTTGAAATTAGTCAAAATCCCTCACTTTGTAAATCCACTTTGTAAGCATTTAATTACGAGTAAAAAATTCTTAGTATTGATATTTGTTAGTTTGAAGTTTAGCTTGAAAATGCTCTTAGGTACATGGGTCTCATATTTTGCTTCTATAATACTCGTTAATTATTAGTGTCAAAGTCAAAATTGTATTGTTGCTTGTATTTCAATTAGACACATTATCGATTGTACTTGATGTCAAACGTTTTTTTTTATGGGGGAGTATTTTCTTCTAAAAGATTCAGATGAGCTTCATGATTAGATTCAGTTAAGTAAGTAGAATGTATTGGATGATGGAGGCATAAGAGTTTGGAGGTCAATCAACAGCCTCTTGTCACTCACTAGTGACATGGCCGTAAGAAGATGTAGTGTCATTTTGCAGTTGTGTGTGTGTGTGTGTGTGTTTTTTTTTTTTTTTCAGAATTCCTGTTGTGTGTGTTGTGCTTCATTTCAGAGTGTTTGTTTTGTGTGAATAAATGGAAATTTCATGTTGTGGGGGGAATATAATGGCAATATTCCATTTCCATTTTGTTGTAGTCAATGAAATGAGAAACTATTCCTATGTACTTCCCTGATGTAAAAATATAGTGGAAAGATAAAAGCACAAGTGTAACACAACATCATGACACAATCATAAGTATAACACAACATCATGATACTTAAAGAGGATGAACACACGTTCATACCTTGAAAAAGGTTCATTTTTGATGAATAGAGGTTTATATCTTTAACAAGGGCTCATATCAGATGACAGGGGTTCATATTAACAGTTGTTGGTGATCCTGTTCAAACCATCAGTGTACTAAGATCATGAGAAAACAAAGGAGAAAAACTGCAAAAGAAGTGAGACTATGTTTTTCTGCCATGTTTTCACTAGGGGGAATGTTAATAAATATAGGTATTAGTGCTCCATTAGTGTAGGTTATATCTAAGTAAATGACATTAAGTGTATATTGAGTTGTTAATAAACAACTCATATTAATAAAATAGGTTTATATTGTTATTATGTGATCAGTGGTGGTTGAAACCACTCACGTAACTAAGATGAGTAGTTATAGGAGAGAAAATAGATCTCATGTCTTATCTCTTATACATTTTTATGCACTTTGTGCAAGAAGATCAATTAACATATAGTTTTATTGTGTTTAACTTTGACCAAGTTTTCATCATCTTATGCTCATGGGATAAGATAGAACCCACTAATTCATCAACACATGTAGTGTTCATATCCTTACACATCTCAAGAGTGATCAAAATATGGAGCCATATTTGTGTCCAATATCTCAAAAATTTCCTTACAGTAAAATTATCTTCTACAATTTCTCCATAAACACTTATTCTATGTACTAAATCATTTATTTTTATGCAATTTTATTCAACTCCATTATCTGAAATTCTCAATTTCTCAAAATTCATTTTAAGAGTTTGGATTTTTTACTTATCTTACCTTAAAAAATCCTTAATGTTAAGTCTCCAAGGTATTTTATGCCTCATGGGATTTTTTGCTTCAAACAATTATTGGATATTAGGTTTATGGTACTCTGAAGATAGTAAAAAGCTTGTGCATTTTCCTTTTCTTCTTCCTTTTTTACTCTTTTTTGATCTTGAGACAAAGGATTCTAATCTATAGGTGCAATTTATCCATTACTAAAATTCTCATATATTCCCTTCCAAATAAAAATCCTCTTTAAATAATCTCTCTAATACTCAAATTTGTCTCCTTTAAAGATGGGGACATTGATAGAAGAGGAATTCATTGAAGCCATGATTCTCCTAATAATGACTGAAAACCCTTCTGAAATTTTCTTTAATGATTATTTCATACCAAATTAAGGTTTTAAAAGTGTGGATGGAGTGCAAATAAGATTTAAAATATCCTTTAAATGAAGCTAGTGATCATCAAGTCTTTCCCGAAATAACTAGCTATTAACTAGTATTGTAATATGTGAGATTGATGACAAAATATGCACTGAATAACTTAAAATATAAAATCCCAAGCTTTCTAGTCTTCCATTGTGAATACCTACAGTAAAATCAGAGAATAAAATAATGAAAAATTGTTTCCACTTCGAAAAATTCACCCCATCATTGCATATTCAATTAATCAAGAAATAAGGCTAATATAACCATTACAACAAGGCTTATCTAAATTTGCATGACAAGCAAAAGACTATTAATAGGAACTAAAAATCCGAAGTAAACTTAATTCAAATAAATATGATTAAAAATAAACTCAAGATGAATAATATGATCCATTAATAATATATGATCAATATGCAAGAAATCATTATTCGTTTGAGTGATACATGCACAACCATCATGCACATTAGTCAAACTAGGTGCCCCAACCTCTCCTAAAAATATAAATGTACTTAGATAAGACTAAAATTAGTCATATATATAGATATGGAACCCTAACTCTTGGGATTAATGGATAATGATTTGAACTCAGTTAAGTGCACATCTATTGAACTACACTATAATAAGAACTTCCAATCTAAAAATAGAAGATGCGTAAAAATGGCATTATAAAAATAGAAATTTAGACTTATCCAAAAAAATATCGTTAAAGGAAAAATAAATGAAAAAAATTCTAACAATAACTAATCAGATGGCCATATTGAAATAATACTCAATAGTAGGAAGGGAGCAAATGGATGTGAAAGGAAAGAAGAAATATGAGGGGAAAATGGAGAAGTATGGATTAGCACTAAAAAAAATGAAGCATAGGTTGGAAGCTAGTGTGGCTAATAACTTAACAAGGACCCTTGTTCATCCTGTTCAAGTATCATGATGTTGTGTTATACTTGTGCTTGTATCATGATCCCAAGTCAAGATCCATCAAATCCAAGTCAAGAAAAAGAATCCAAGCCATTATAAAGCATTATTAAGTGATTGGGTTATCAAATTTAGTTGCATCTATATAGTATTATATATAGATGGAGAACTATGTATGGTGTGACAAATATTTATATTTTTACCAATGTAGGTGGTGTACAGATTGCACTTCATCCCAAAAATAAACTTTTTGTAAGGGTTTTACCCATTGTTAGCACTTCGGGCCAATTAAATTGATTACAAAGGCTTCCACACATTTGCAAGACCAAATATTTGACAACAAACCATATTCCAACTATTCACAAATATTACTGAGGTTATAGAGCCCCATTAACATCCTAGGAAAAACCAAAGATATAGATGAAACCACCAAATAATTTATTCCAAAAATAACGGTCTCATCCTAGTAGACAATGCACTTCTAAAATCAGAGATGAAGTATCTATAGGATATTTATAGCTAGTTCATCAACCTATCATGCCTAGATCAACTTCCAGACTATTCATAGAGCTTTTGTAGCTAGTTCATCAACATGTCACACCTAGATCAACTTCCAGAATAGTCATAGAGCTAAGTACACTCACCATCTTAAGATTTACTACATTTAACACATGTTATAATTGATTTATATTTCAATTTATTTATACATATGTTCAAACCTAAATGTTAATGCTTAATTAACCTGAATATACATCCTATTTATAACCCTAATATAGAATTAAATAAGTAAAATAATTCTTCCCATTTTCCCATATTTATTTTTCCGGGTGAATCATTTGGTAAACCACTTATTGATTGAATCCTTAGCCTATTTGGCCAATTACACCCTAAAAAAATAAATAAGTTTAAAAAATTTCTATTTATTTAAAAGGTGTGAGGGAAGTACATGTTGTATATTGAAATTAATTAATAAAAATTAACATATGAATTAGAATATAGCTCCCAAACATTAATTTGCAAGATATAACAACGATGTATATAATTGCTTGAAATAAATAGAGGGGAAGAGCACTTATGTTAATTACAAAAGCGAAGATATGTGATTTGGGTATGAAAAGTGACTTATGTAGACTAAAAATGATATGGAGGTAATTTATCTCTGGATAGATCCGTGACTATAAACTAAGACAGTTATGGAAACTATATGACCTATCATAGAACATAGTATGGTTTGGTCTTGAGTTATATGGTTTCAAGATAGGGGTGCATTGGTGACTCTATAAATTTCTATACAACTGGACGAGATGTATTGTATGATGCCCTTCACACTAAAACCCTGGGTTTCACACATATGTGAAACCCTTTATGTGCATATGCACAACAACATTCAAGACACTCAAACCATTAGGGTAGGAGACCCCTAGAAAGAGGTTAGTGTTTGGGTTAAAGCACATTTAGTGCATCGCCTATGTCAACACTACTTTGAAGATGCATCAAATGCCACATGTAGTTCTCCACCTAGCATGTGATATATATATATATATGGATGAAACTAATTTGGAAACTTGACCTCTTTGATAATGAGAGAAAATGGTTTAGTGCATTCTTAAATTTGGCTTGGCTTGACTTGGAAGGTTTATGGAATGAGAAGCATAACTCTTGAGCCTAGTTTAGCTAGATTCTATACCTATGTATGCGGTTGTTCCTTTTGCTTGTGTTATTAACATTGAAGGAAGTTTCATAAAACTTGGAGTACTTTTAGGAATTTATTTTGTCAATTAATTCTCTTGAAAGTGCCAAGTTATCGCTAAGTGAGTTAATGAGTGAGTCAAACTTGATTTTATATTTGAATTCGTAATTTTAATTTTACATTAAGGTTGACCTATGGGGTATAAACCTACCCATGAAAAGATATAAAACTGGAAAATTCATCATTGGGTGGATGAGAGATAATACCGTTATAGCTAGGAAAAAACTATCACATTGTGGTAGGTTCGGTCCCATTTATATGGTGTCAGAAAGGTAGTTCGAGTGATTGTGCAAGATTCTGGTAGAGATGCCTAAGGATAGTGTGTTATTATAGAATGATATGATTTTTTTTGAGTGATTGTTTAGTGTGAATCAAAATAATTTCATGGAAGAAAGATAGGGGTAAGTAATCTCTTGGAGTGTGAACACAAGTCATGCTTAATGTGCATAACATAAGTTGTCATTGCCAAAGGGTAAATTTAAAAATTTAGGTACATATTCCTCCTTTTAAGTATGAAATAAATATTACATGCTTACAAATAAACATGCCTAAGTGTGTACTCATACTTTGTCTTCGATTAAATTTGATGATTCTACTTGAGTGTTGGCAAGATTTCTGATGAAAATTACAACATAGAGTGTAGTCTACATCCATAAAATAGATTGAAATGTAAACAAAATTTAAAAATATATTTATAAATTTGAAAATTGAGTTTGTAATTAGTAAAGTAAAGAGGAAAAATCATAAAAGGAATACACCTATTTTCTTTTTCAAGGGAAAAGATCTTAAAATTGTCACACTTATATATTTTGATTTGAAATAATTTGTTAAAGGATTGGGGATGATTAGTCTACAATTTTTTTGAAGGAGATGATAGATCCATTGAATAATTAAGTGTCCCTTGACCCAAAACTGTAATATGATATAAGAATTTTGTGCTAAGAACCTCCCATGTGCTATAAGGAAGGCTTCCACAGGGTTTTCTAGTCATTATGGTATGTTCTAACAAAAGTGAGATGAAGGTTCCAATGATGTTTTATAGATACATTGATATATTCCTAAGTGTAAAATAATACAAATATATCCCCAAGTGTAAAACAACTAGATGGATCTAGGCCCAAATGTAAAGTGATATGAAAGTAGATGGATCTAGGCCCAAGTGTAAAGTGATATGAAAGTAAATGGATCTAGGACCCAAGTTTAAAATAAGGAAAAGTTGAAAGGGAATGTCTAGTCTCATGACCCCATCATGTATTTAACTTTGAGTATAAGATATGTAATATTGAATTAAAAAAAGGAGAAGTAAGCCCATCTCACCCTACCATTTATTGAAACTTTTCTTATGTCATGTAGTGAAAAAAGGAATGAATTTCTCAAACCTCCCACATTTTGTACTGAAATGCAAATGAACCTACTCTGAAATATGTAATCTGGTCCCCGTACTTACATCTTAAATATATAACTACCTGTGAGAATTTGAAAATTTGTAATCTACTAGAAATCTTCCCCAAGGGTGAAAACGTCCATCATGGACCATATTTTCTGGTAGTTTCATACTTATTGGATGGTTATATATCTATGCATAATATGTTCATGCTCTGTACCTTATCATGTTCTTAAGTATCTATACCATATTCTATTCCATTCCTAAGTTTTGTTTTCTATTTGTGTGCTTGATGTGCATAAATATTTTTGTGATAAACCCCACTAAATTCCCCCTATTTGAGGTGAGTGAGATATGAAAATAGAACACTCGGTTCAAAATATATGATATATATCCATGTTAGATGTATTTATAGTAAGTGAAGGATCACATGGAGAGATGTTTTTGGTGGCTAATGTTGACATCTTGTTCCTAAAAGGTTGTGTATGGTAGAAACAATGGTATAAAAAGATAGAAAAAAATGAATGAGAAATAAACTCACATGCAATCATGTATACAAACGAATAATCATATAGGTAATAAAACATACAAGTAATGTAGCATATGAGTTCACAAGCAATGTCACATATGTTAGTTACAAAGAAGGTACAAGAGGACACATGAGTGTCACACACACAAAAATCATATGAAATAGGCTATAGAAACCATAAACATGGGACAAAAAATGTCACCTAAATAATCACAACAAAGGCAATATGATACATTCATGGAAACAATCATACAAGTAATCAAGTAAGTGAATCCAATAGAAAATAGTAGCATGAAGAACATAAAACAAGATAATATAATACCACTCAAGAGACATGTGTTAGCCATATTAGTTTTAAAAATATCATATTCTATAATATATAAAATTTATCATAACTAAGAAATGAAAGTAGTTTATTGGAACAAAATTACCTGAGTAGTGTAAGAGAAGCCCCCAGATTAAGAAGGCCATTGGGACAGACTTAGGACAAAACTTGTCATTGTGTATAATCCTATGTGTTTCTTACATCAAGCTCAAGATAACTTGTCAATGCACATGTGTAAATAATATATAGAAAATATGTTATCTATAAAATCATGTGACAAACAACATATGTAATATGAAAATATAGAAACCAAGTCATATACAGATCATGATTATGTATTTTGAAAATATCAGAATATTTTTGTGTTGATTGGAATTCTTTTAACATTTGTGTATTTTAGTATATTTTTATACAAAGTAAGAGGAATACAAGAGACACCCTATGAAAATGTTAATAGGATTGAAAATACATGAATTCCTTTGTGCTTATTAGAATTATTTGAATGCTTTTTATTTTAGTATATTTGTATACAAAGTAAGGGCAAGATAAGAGCTACCATGTAATCGTGTCTATAGGAGGATGGGTGGAACCATACAATAAAAAGGATTGAACCTTAAATAATCCACATGTATACTAGGATGAGGATGAACCTCAAGAAGCCAAGGATATACAATATGTGTGGAAGACATACAATGAGACCTATGATGAGGTGGATAAGGGATAGACCTAGTAGAGGTCACACATGTAGGTGTTATATGATTAAGTATGACAATCACCACTTTTTTAGTAAAAGGATTAGGAAACATGGTCTCATATAGGATACACTTGACTATAACAAATAGATTGTTATAAATAAACTTGACATATTGGTATAAAATACATAGGATATCTTTAAGAGTATGAATCTTAGGGAAACCTAGACACATCTCAGATGATCCAAGGGAAGAGGTGACTAAAAAATATGGCCAAGAGAGGTCTTAGTATCAAAATTTACATGTTTCTTAGTATATCCAAAAGAGGCAATGAACTTTAATGTGAAAATGTTGCATCTAACACCACATTTAATCAAGATGTTATGAATAGGCCTTATGGAAAAAAAATCAAACATAAAATGTATCAAAAATAATATCATGAGTGATATAAAAATCATTAAATGTAATAACAATCTTAGGATACTAAATAGGAGTCATAAAAAATTAAGAGAATCTAGTGGATGATCATACAAAGGAGGAGGATGAACTTGATGAGTATGGTGCACTTCTAGATTAGATTTAATAGTATTGTGATTAGGAAGTGGGTCATTGAAAACATTAAGCTTAATATTATCATTAGTAGGCTTATATTGCTTAGGATGTGATTCAAATTCAGTAGCATTCATATCAATAAGATCTTGGAAACCATGGCGAATCTTGATATATTAATTAGTAGATGGCCAATACATTTATGATAATTATAATAGAGTCAAAAGAATTACTATGAGGACTTTTTCTATTGATGTGTAATAGGTGAGGGAGAGATATAGGGTTACACTCTAGAAAACTTTAAAGGAGCATTTGGGGTGAAGAAGGAAATCATGTAAATTAACTCCGAAGAGTAACTTGTAGCTTGAGATACAACATTGACAAAAAATTTAACATCAGTCTCATTATCATTATAATTTTCTTTGAAATTAGGTTTTCCTTGATTTTTAGCACTAGATGTATTAGGAGCATTAGAAACATACATAATATTGTTCATTGCAAGGATATTAGCCTCCCATTGTATTAATATGTGAAATAGTTTATCAAATGATCAAAACTTATCGAAGATAATTGATTCTCACAAAGAATCTATAAGGCTTTGAGTGAATAAATCTTGAAGCTCAATGTTAATTAAAATTCATAGGGTACATATGCATAACTATTATAAATCATAGAAGAATAAGCCTCATATGTGTCATCACTTTCATAATGAGAAAATTTATTAGGTGCATCAATAATATCCTCACACACACTGATATCAATGAGTGACATTGATGTGAGATCATTGGTGTACGAATTTGAGAAGGGAATTATAAAGTATCCCATGAAAAGAAAAAGGATTAAAAATCCTAAAATGAAAAAAAGAGTCATGCACCAAGGAAGAAACATGAACCCTAATGTAGCTAGGGTTTGAGAAAGTTGAGTGTTAAAGATTAAAAGTAGCACCCTTGATTTGATCATGGAAGCTCAATACTTTTGGCTAACATGGGATTGTCTCTAACTGTGGGACCTTGCATGTTGAGAAAAAACCTCTAGAGAAGGTTGGTTCCTCTACCTATCTAAGATAATGCTAACACTACCTCTAAGCTAACCTAGAATAACACATCCAAGGGACGAAGCAGAGAGAGATGCAGAAAGCAAACCCTAAGCTAAAAAGGGGAGTGATAACACCAGAAGAGAGGATTTATCACTCTCCACGAGGGGAAGAAAGGGGGGAAAACGTAGGAGGAGAGGGTAGAAAGATGTACCACAGACCTAAAACTGCACAAAATAACCCTTACTGGAGAGGCAAAAACACAATAAACATGAGTATAGGGTAGAAAAGAGAGCCACAACACAATATTTTTTTCTTGAAGGATTCAAAAACCATTACATTCATAACAGAAGGCACAAAATGCATTACAATCTCCAAATCCAAGGTTTGGAACTCATGAGAAGTTGGCCACCATTTGGGAATGGTGTTGTTACAACAAAAGAGGGATGTGTTTTACAATGCATGAGTTCCATACTTACATAGAAAAAAAGAAGAGACAAATAGAAAGATGCACCCATAGGAGAGAGATTCAATTACCAAGGACCAAATGCCATATATGTTTGTAGATAGGTATGGGTGCCTGACATGGCTCCTATCACACACCATCAAATTTAACGGTTGAGGATAATGACACCCATATTTATTAAATTCTGGTTAGAGAATTGGTTGGACATTTAATTTCTAAAAGTGTCTCATGTCGCAACAGAAACCCCCTTTCTGTAAGACTGTGGCAGACACACTCACTAGTCTGTAAGCAATAATAAGGGCTATTACAAAGTAAAAAATAGGCTCAAGATGAGTCTCGAGGACCTCTAAAACACCAAAAACACTCCCAGAAGGCAGAAAATTTTTAGAAGATGCAATACACATTCCAACAAACAATCAGTAGAAAGAAATGCCAAGAACTCTAGTTTTTGCACTTTAAAGTTTACCAATTAATCTAACTTTTAATATTACAGATGATTTAAAAAAGATTATAACACTAAAAAATGAACATATTACTATTACTTGAATAAAAAGAGCTTATTTACAAATTAAATTAGATACCTAATATAAAAAATAAAGCATCTAAATGTTTAAACCACCTTTTAAAACAAATAGATCCTAACTATAAAAAAACCCTTTTGATAAACTATGGACCACTGCTTTAAAATAAAAAACCTAAATATTTTAATAATCCTACCCCTTGAATACCCCCCCTTCTTTATAAACACTTCTTTAAATATTAAACCCATCTTATTCATAAACAATGCCACACTTTTTTAAAAAGATACGTTTTAAAAAAGAAAAGTGGGTTTTGAAAAAAACAGGCTCAGTCAACAACATGAATAGGAGGGCGATCCGTTTGAGTTGCTCGAGGAGCACGGGGCTCGAGACGAGTGAGTTATATAGAGGAATCAGTACGATGGGAAGGATGAGCATGACCGAGGTGAGTCGGTAGCTAACTCGGCAGGTGATCGGGTCGCTAAGAGAGATTGGCACGAATGTAGAGCTCCAACAGTTAGCACGCAAATGGTATGTCGAGTAAAATAACGTAGGGAATGAGATCAAAGCTGGGCGAGACACCACGAGCTAGCAAAACAGGTCGTTGAAAGGCTCAACGGGGTGAGCGAGCCTAAAAAATCGGGCATGATCTGGGGCAAAGCTCAATAAAGAGACATAAGACTAAGGAAACTCGAATGCAAACTAAACAACTCACTGGGGAGGACATAAACCCAACTTGATGGTGTGAGGACAAAACCCAACTTACAGACATACAATGTAATCAACTTAGATAAACTTGATAGAGAGAGGTCACCACTCGCTAAGATGGAGAAACACAATGTAGCAGAGGTAAAACACAAGCAAAGACTTGGAAGAATCCCGTTCTCGACGTAACGAATAGAAGCTCGATGTAAACAAAAGAAAATGCACAAAGGTTGGCCAAGGTAGAAAACTTGGGGTTAGGGCAAGCAAGCTTGACCCAGGGGGTAAAACAAATTCAACACTAAAAAACCATCTCGTGGGGAAAAAATTGGTTCAATGTAAACCCAACAAACCAACTTGAATGCAACAAAGCAATGCAAACCCCAACTAAACTCATCCAGGTTCCCAACAAGATCGTCCAGGAGCTTGCCCGAGTTGACAGAGAATGGAAAACAAGGGTAAAACCAAAAATGAAAGCTAGGAAGGGTAGGAAGCAGGAAAGGGTTCCAAAGCATAATTTCAAAAAAAATCTAATTTAATTAAAAAAAATGATAAAACCAAAAATGCAAAACCTACTTCCAGATTTAGCTATTCCCTTCAAAATTAGCTGCAACTAACTAGATCTGGCTAAGTAACACCTAAAACCTATACATGCAAAACTAGAAAACCAACACAAACTCCAAAAATGAGATTGTTAAACCTATTAACAAGATTCCAAAAATGAACGAAAACTTGCACGAGAAGCACAAAAACCAAAAATGAAGTAATAAAAAACTAGAATAATCGAGTGTATGTTTGCCAAACACTAGCTCTGATACCATATCAGATTATTCTACAAGGATCAATACGGAACCTTGTGCACATCGTATAGGTTGCACTTATAATGGTGACGTGAATGCTCCATGTAATCAGCAAGGAATCGAATCACGAAGGAAAATCAAGTATGAAAGAAATAGGTCTAAAATTCTCATAGATCAAAATAAGAATGTACATATATAGGAGTGTTTTGTAACTCCCACACATGACACGTGGACACATGAAACCTTAACTAACCCTAACAAACTATGATCTCACTGAGTGAGATGAATAACCACATGAGCTGGACAAGACGCCGAGTGATGATGAGACAAGTCATATACACCAACACATTTTAGATTTAATTTTCTCTTTTAGAATATCTTCTCTACATTATATCTTTTACAATATCATAAACCAAAATTAAAATTTGGTAGACATTAATACATAATTTAAATTAAAACATCACATTTACAATAAACTTTATGAGCTAAGTCAAATATTGTTGAAAATTCAAAGCACTTCCTTAAAACCTTAAATCTTAAGTCTTAAATCACATTGAAATGATGTCATTGTCACCCTTGTACACAATTTGGCTTACCCTTGTCGTATGTCATATACCATTATAATGCAAAACAATATTTATATTATTATTATAAGAAGGAAATATTATTGAATGAAGGAAACCCTATCTCGTCAATCCCAATATAAAGAGTAATATCCTTTTTTGTAAAAGGTATTCATTGTTCAATAATGGGGTGTGCAGGGCCATGAACATCCTTATATGATGTTCAACATTAGTCTTTGAAGAAAAAGAAAAAATGTTCAACATAACCCCAGCATAGATGGAAATGTTAACATTATTGATATATAGATCCCTTGACCTTGAGATGTTCTTTCGTCACCATGGGACCACGACTTTGTCTACTACTTTAATTTTAAATTAAGTTTGACCTATGGGATATGAAGTGACCCATGAAAAGATATCAAATTGGAAAAGTGATTGTTGGATGGCATAAAATGAGACAAAATGGGCTTAGACCATACCATGGTATGGTTTTGTCCTAGCCAAATGGTCTCATGCAGACAGTTTAAGGGACATACTCAAATTTTGGGTGAGATGTTTGTGGATAGTATATTGTTGTGGATTATTGCAAGTAGTTTTGTAAGAAATTGAGCAATGTGAATAGATAAAAAAGTCATGGAAGAGAGACAAGGACAAGTCGCCTAGGATTGGATTGTTCATACATGTCATGATTTAGGTGCAAATCCAAAGTTGTCATTGCCGAATTCAGGTTTCTACAATTAGGTACAACAAATGATTGCTTACTGTTTATAGTCTATATAGGAATTCTCTTTTTGGTAAATGGCATTATTTGTATTTCTCACTTGGTGAGAGGTATCTAGAAATGGATTTACATCTAAGTCTCACTAAGTGATATTCATGAGCTTTAGGTAATTTGGGTAACAAAAAGCATGACTTTTAACATCTCTATAAATAAGGCAAGCCATGTGATTCTTACTTATAAAGGTGAGAGTGTTTATGGAAATATATTCATATTTATATTTGAGGGTTCTCTTCTCTAGACCATGATTTAGATTGACTCTTGGTATAGATGTCATACTAAATAAGGGTATGCAACTCTCACCGCCATGAAAAGCAATTTTTAGCTTCAGTTTTATGTCATTGAGAAAAAGATATACCATTTTCACTCAGTGCTCACACTTTCCTTGTTGTATGGATGTGATGTTTGGGGACCATACCTTCAAGTTGGGGGATCGAAAATGGATTGAAAAAGTGTTCTTTCCAATGTTATCCTAACATATTCATTCCAAGAGATTAATCCCTCATACCATCATCCTTGTAGAATTTGGCACATCCCCACATATTTCTTTAGTGATGTTTATTGCGATAACAATGATTCACAGACTCAAACAATTGGGTATCTCCTAGAGTGGTCATCTTATATATCCATACCTTTCTTTTAAATCGTCTATGGTGCAATAAAACTAAGGGGTTTATTCATATTGGTACGTAGGAACTTCTTTGTTGCTTCACCTCATTAATCATAATATTGATAGGCCACCCCCAAACAACTTCCCATTAGATACTCCTAATCTCTTTAAGAGAGATAAACAATGGCATTTGTATTGATATTTACAAAGCCTTCTTTTAATCCAACACATGGTCTTAGCCTAAAGAATCACTCATATCAAAACTTTAACACTACACACATTTAAATATCTACAGAGCTATGATGTAATTTCCTGGTAGGCAATAATCCTGGCAGCCCCAAAACTTGAAGAGCTCCGGCAGGTAAATCGCCCTCTACGCCTCGGAGGGATTCGAATCGGCGACATTGACGTTGGGGTTTAAAGAATATGTTGCCAATCTCATTAAACAAACTCAACCATTAATAAACAAGTTAAATTAAAACAATGATCCCATTAACAATAAACTTTATGAGCTAAGTTGGATATTTTTGTAAGATTCGAAACACTTCCTTACAACCTTACAAATATTTATATTATCTTTACAAGCTTATTGAATGAAGGAAACCCTATACAAAGAGGAATATCCGTATTTGTAAAAGGTATTCATTGTACAATAATGGGGCGTGTGGGCCCATTGACATCCTTATTTAATGTTCAATATTAGTCTCCGAAGAAAAGGAAAAGATGTCAGGCATAAGGAGACATTAACATTATTGATATATGGATCCCTTGACCTTGTTTTTTTATTTTAATAAAAGGAAAGAATCTTGAGATGCTCTTTCGTCACCATGGGACCCTAATTTGTCTACTTCTTTCGTCACCATGGTTCCCATAATTATATGCGCCAATTTTAATGGAACATTATTCCTTGTGGTCGGCGACATTAAGGGTAGTAGCTACATATAGCCATGTGTGAAAGTGGTGAGACTATATAGTGGCAAGGTGCAAAGAAACACCAAAGTTCATTAAAGTAATTTAGGTTTTTTTGGGGGGGTGGGGTAGAGGGCAATATTTCCTAGAAACAAATTATTGGGGCCAGAGATGAAAGTGAAATGTGTATCAATGGCACGAACATATAATCTTTAAAAATGAATTTTTTGAAAATATGAAAAGTAGATTGATTTAGAAAACATGACTACCATATTTAAAATTCAAAAATGTCAAAACCTAAAATACGAACATCTTGAACACGAAAATTCCATAACTTGAAACTCAAAGTCAAAAACTAAAACTAAAACCAAAAAACTCTAAAAATTGAATCCTAAAATATCTAAACTTAAAAACCCTGAAAGCTATGAAATTCAAAAACCATAACTTGGAAGATTCAAAACCTAGAACTTGAAAACCCTGAACTAAACATATCAAGGAAACCTCAAAAATATTGAAATTAAATTGATATAAAATGTCCCCCAAACCTAATAACCCCAAAACCTAAAACTTAAAAACATAAAAAAACCGAAAACTCAAAATCCCCACACATGTATAAATCTTGAAATCTGAAACATTTGAAATCAAAAACCTCAAACCTAAAAATAACAAAAACATAAAAAAATGTAAATTGATATAAAACATAATGATCTTGTCTAAAACCCAAAATTTGAATCTAAAACGCAAACACATTGAAACTCAAAATGTAAAACCTAAAAACTTGAAGCCCAAAAACCCAAAAACCCACAACTCAAAAATTTGAATCTAATTTTTTTGATAAACTCTAAAGCCCAAAACCCATAACTTGAAAAACTTTTAATACTGATGAGGAAACCCAAAAAAACACAAAAAATTACATTGATATAAAACACCTTCAACATTTGAAATTTGAAAACTGGAAGCTCCAAAAATGAAGACACATAAAAAATAGATATATATGAGCCCTAAAAATCAAAATTCTCAAACCAAAAAACCTTAAAATCTGATTCCAAACACCCGAAACTAGAAAAATACGCTCTAAAAAAACAAAACAAAATATTGATTGATATATAATACTCACAAAATTTGAAACCCAAAAATGAAATCCCAAAAAATCCAAATAAAAAAATTGAAAACTTCAAACTTTTAAATAAAAAATATATTTATGTAAAACACCCAAAACATGAAATATCATAAGAAATTAACTATCCTCAAATCTCTCTTATTAAAGAAATTAAATGTAAATATTATGTTATATTATTTTATTATATATTCAATGTTTCTTTGGTGTAATAACTTTCAATTGAAATATAGTTTCAAGCATTAAATATTAAGATGTGAGCTTTAATAATAAGTCAACCATTTTTTGAAAATCAACTTTCCCCCATTTATTTGAAAGAATATAGGGAAAAAAAATACCAAATAGAAAAAAAATATAGCAAATAGAATAAAAGTAAAATTAAAAAATCATGCCTATAGTATATGCACACTCACACATGCATAATTAAAAAAAACCATGTTCTTAATATAAAAACAAGATATGTTGTGACATTTTTTTATTATGTTTTTTATTTTTTAATCGAAAATTTGTTTTCCAAAATTTTAACATTTGTTTTCTAATTTTTATATGATTTTATGTTGTTTTTTTCATTGTTGGCCTTACAACGACACATGTTTATATCATAGACATACCAGATAGACATAAATAAAAACTAGAGCTAAATAAGATTTACAATAAGAAAATTATAGTTGGATTGAGTATGCAAAAAAACTTAGGTATGTTGTCATGTTTTTTTCAAAGGAAAAATTGATTTTGAAAATACTAACATTCATTTTATTTTTTTTGTTTATTGTAGAATATTGCAGAGAAAGATCAATCAATGTTTTTTGTATTCTAGGCATTTCTTTCTATTTTTTTATTTTTATGATACATTTCATTTTATAAAATTTGATTACAAAACCTAATAAATATTTTGGAAAAAATCACTATTTATTTCTCACCAATTTTTATTTGATATGAATTTTCATAGATTAATTTTTGACACAAATCATTTTAATATTATTTCACAATAACATTTTTCTTTAGGTCCATATTCCTTTTTATTGATTTTTTGGTTTGGTAAGAAAAGAACAATAACTATGTTTTTTATATGATCCTTAATGTAATGCTTTTAGGGTCTTTGTGATTAGTTATGGCATAGTACCCAACATTTGGTGCAAAGAATATTTCCATATTCCTATGTTTTACAGAAATCTTTGCAACAATATACACAAATCACTTACACCATTTTAAATCACTATCACCTTTCAAGAACTCGAAAATGATGTAATATTTCTAAACCCTAACCTTAATTTATATATTCTAGTTCCATTAGTTGTGTTGATCAAATTGTAAGGCATAGCTCGTGATTCAAGAGCAAGTGTTGTATTTATATGTTTACCATATTGAATTGTTATTAACATTTTAATTTAACATCTTAGTTATAAATCATAATTTTGGTATTACCTTTTGGTGAACTTGCTTAATTATTCATACAAACAACCTACGATTCATTTCTTTCCCTTAGGGTTTTAGATCTCAACCCATCTTTCCTAGTTTTAGGAATGATATTTGTTCTTCTAAGGTTTTTCTGAAACATCTCTTCCCTTTCATGTAAAATCTAATGTTATTTTCTTATGCCATATAAACAAGCTAAAACTATAACCCCCTCATCAAAGTGCTTGGCTATGTGGATCTCACATAGGCTACATCCAAATGTCATTACTACTTCATAGTTATAAAATTATGGCCCATATCATTGGCACCCATGTGTATTCTATTAAAGTTACTCCTAACATGAATGCAGGTGACATCGTTTATGTTCATAACAATCCTAAACACGTTATGGGGGATACAATTATCGTTGAGACCGTGTTTTGACCATGATGGTGACCAATATGAAATTAATAATGATCATGAGCATATTATCCATAATAAATCATCTATGATCCTACTTAATGCATTCACTTGATTCCTCAAAGATAAACCCAACAATAATGAGAATGTTGTAGTAGTAGTATTACTAGTTGTCCAAATATGAGAATGTGTAGAGAAGACCAAGATAGGGAAAGCTCAAATGTAATTCTCAATAAATAAAAATCCACCTTCTAGAGGATCTCCTACCCATACACGGTTTACTACTTATGTGGTTATCCAATATTTACCTACACCTAGTGTTTAAACTACGGGGGAATCATACATGGTCCCCCAATCGATTATGTCCATTCCTACACAATATGTGGCTTCTCCTACTAGACCTACTACTACAAATATGATTCAAAAATATATTCCTAATGCATATATCAAAAAATTACAAGCCATGAAAGCACCAATATCTCTTCTCATAGAAGGAAAAACATAAGTAAAAACAACTTCTATTGGTTACTTAATAATACATTAGCTCCTGAGGTCCTCATATATCTATTACCACTTGGATTGGTTCCACTCAATTTCTCATTCTATGATGGCAAGGATAATCCACAATAATACTTGCATGCCTTCATAACTTGTTGTATGGAATATGTAGGTTGCGATATCTTGATACCTATGATTTTTCTACATAGTCATAAGTCATATACACTAGACTGGTTATATATGCTTCCTTCATGTTCAATATAGTCATTTTACACTTAGTTGATAACTTCCTTTATTATTTCTCAATCAACATTAGTTAATGCATTTCATTTTCCCAAATTACTTAATTAAAAAGAAAATATAATGAAAGGGTCATGTCTTTTTTTACAAGACTATGTTTTCCTAAGGGCCCAATCACATTGATTAGGGTGATCTAATTGAGGTATTCTTTGATATCATTATCTTGAAACTAAATGGAAAATCCATGTTCATTAATTTCATTTCCTTTGAAGACCTATATCATATGGTCAGGTTCTATGAGATTAAGCTCCTTGTGGCCAACATGTTAACACATGAAAGTATGTCTGCATCTACTAGAAAAACATACCAATCCAAGCCCTCATACCAAGGAAAACTAGTTGATTGTAAGAGAGTTTGAATAGTTAATGTCATGCAAAAAACACCTATAGTAGTCCATAAAACACCTAAAAAGAAGTAAAATCCTTTTTTTGTATCCTCCTCGCACAATCCTATAAAAACTCTTTAAATGATTTTTTATTCAATTCCTTATCATTTATACTACTAAACCAAAAGACGTGATGCTCAAAAGTAAAATATCTTATTATTTCCATCAATGTCCTATACATTCCATAAATCTATGTTTTGTGCAACGTTGTAAGATCTAAGAGCTCATCAACAATAACACCATTTCTATGCAATTTTTATAAACACGTACCAATGTATATGTATCCCAACCTAATGCTCGATTAAGTGTATTCACTTACCAAATACCACATCATTTGAAGAATCACTAGGCTAATGAAGCACATATGGATTAGCATGTAGTTCCTCCTTTATTGACCAATAGGGATCATATCCATCTCAGTAATAACATCATTTGTGTGATTCAAGGGATATCATAGGACATGTGACACATCATTTTTTATTCATATATTTCTCACAATGATGAGGAACATATGACCAATGTAAATTCATGCATATGTCATCTCTAAATTAATCCAAAGTGTCATGGTAAACAATGGATCTAGTGAAAACCTTTGCACCATTGAACTCTTTACATCTCTAGGCTATACCACATGAGACCTTATGGGAAATACATATATACTTCAAGGATTCAATGGACAACACAAAATACTACTTAGGGGCATAATGTTATCCTTCTAGGTTAAACCTAAGAAGATGTCCACTTCATTCCTTGTTATCCCTTCCAATGACGTATTCAACATGCTACTCGAATGCCCATGAATTTGTGAGATGCATGTCATTTTTTCCCACCTTACATAGATGCTTAAAGTATGTGCAAAACAACATGGTGGTGATCATTCTTAGTGTTCTTTATGAGTTCCCTATTTGGACTTATTAGTGTGTGATTGGTATTTGACCCAACATGAAGTGTCCCATACTAGGAAGAAACCTTTGTAGCTCAATTTTCATAGTCTTGACTATATTACTAGAAAAATCATGCAAAGCACATTGATATAACCTCAACATAAGTGTATTTTCACATATACTCCTCTTATAAACCCTATTCCATGTATTCATGTATGACATGTGTTTGGGAAACAACCTTGAGAGAACGACCCACATGATACACCAATGTACTCTTTTAATATATATAGAGAGCCTATGGTTATTATGAATGCTTGTGACTTACGTAATAGATTTACATAAGCTACCAAGGATGATATTGGAACATAATATATTGCACATGGCTATATCTCAAATTTGGATAGTCATTATAATATAAAGATAAATATCCATTTTCATCATATAAATTCCATTATCATTGACACACAAATTGTATATGATCATCCTCTCAATGATATTATAAGATAGCCTTCTATGATTTCCATATTCACATTCTGAGTGCAATCACTTATTTATAGCTATGCACATCCTCATATCATTTTCTTATTAATGCAATAACATCCAAGTTCATAGGCAATCTTATGTCATCCAAAAATATTTACATAGTGGATTAATTTAGTGTTTTCATTTTGTATATAGCATGTTGTTATGTTTCTTGGGTTGCATACTAAAGAAATACATTTCTGAAGAGTAATGGAGCTTTATGCTACATTATTTGGAGTGCACAAGTGCTTTACACAATGTTTGTAGAAGGTATAATTATTCTTTGTAGTTTATAGTCTATTGTGTAATCATCCAATGTATAGAATTGTTCGTGCAATCTTGTTTAATTCCCAAGCTTGTAATAATTTAACAATAGAAGGAATAATTTATATGAAAGGCCAACTTGTTGTGTTTGGGTTTGTTAGTGGGTCCTTTCATTTGAATTTCATATAATTTGGAGTATTAAGAGGTGGCATGAATGGATATATAAGTGGATCCAATTGACTTAGGGTAGTATTTCAAGTTTGGAAGTCAAATTAGTGCTTACAGGAAGAGTACGATGTAAGCTTAATGCTTATTATGAATAAAAAGAATGGAGAGGATATGACATGAGAGGAGATAATTACTCACTAAATTATGATGATAATAATGGTTTCAAAAGAACTCTTCCTAAGAGTACAAGACTGAATCATTAGTGATCAGTCTAATGTTTCTATATATATATATATATATATATATATATATATATATATATATATATATATATATATATATATATAGATATATATATATATATATATATATATATATATATATATATATATATATATATATAAAATATATCTCATAGATTTATTTTCATTTATATTTGTATTTATTTGGTCTTTCTTTTGATGTATATTTTCTTTCTGTTTAGTATTGTTTCATGCACATTATAACTTGGCTATGAGGTCTGAGGAATTCCTTAGCTATATTACCTCACCTTTTCTAAATTGTTTTGTATCCAAGCATGATTACTTTCTTTGAGGAGTGGCATGATAGATATTGCGATTTTCTACATTTTCAAGAATGGCTAGAAAATTGTTGCAGATATCCTCCAACGATTCATTGTTGGGTAGAAGGTGTGAGAGGAAGTGACATAGTAACAGTTTGTGGCTTTCCATAGTGTGGATTAGGGTAGAAGTTCATTTACAAAATCTTACAACGAGGGAATTGTTGGTTAGAATATTGTGGTGATTGTATTCATGAATTTAGAGAGAAAAAGGAAAATAACATTGATATGTGATCTAGGAGCATCAACTAAGACAAGTGTGTGCATAATTTTTTGGTGTTTTAGGAACTTAGGAGGGTCTAGATAGGATGATAGAAGAGTTTTTTAGGTCTATATGTCCTTATAAATTTCAAATTTTGGCTTGAATGAGTTTTCCCGCCCAAAACACATTTGAATTTCTTAAATAAGAAATTGGGTAATTTGTACAATTTTGGTGTGTTAGGATGATATAGGATTTTTTAGTAGGGTGTTGTGATCATGTTTAAGTGTCTTAAACATCTCCTAGAAGGTGAATTTGAGGAAGGTGTATCATTTTCATAAAATTCATGTTTTCTTCATTTTGCAGTCCTAAGTCTTTCTTAAGAAAAAGAGAGTTTTCAACGTAAAACCTAAAAAATGGAAGGAGTAAAATGAATAAAAAGTTAGTTAGGGATTATTATCCTGTAAAATTAACAAGGGAAATTTTGTAGATAACCACACCAAAATTTCGTTTTGGTCCCCTGAGAAGGTCTACTAACGTTCAAAATGGCTTAATATTCCTTTCCAAAAATCAAATTTTAAGTACTTAGCCATTTTTCAGCCTTTTTAAGCTGGGCGCAAAAATTGTTGTGTCAACATCAAGAAATGTGTGCCCCTTTTAAAATCCTTTGGTGCCAAAAAAGACATTTCAACATGAAAAGAGTTGCACCCCTAAGGCGCTAAAAGTGGCATGTCAACATGCTCAAATCTGCACCAAAGAAATGCGACCAAGGCACAAAAATTGTCATGTCGACACATCCAAATGTGAGCTTTAGACGTTGAAGCTTTAGTGTCGACACCAACTAACTTGCGCCAAGGTGCATTTATACTCATGTCAACACTTTAAAAAGTGTGCCAAAGAAAGTTGGTGGGGAAATAAATGCAGTATTTTCCTATAAATATGCGGTTAACATCTGTCATTTTCATGAATTGAAATTGAGAAAAGTTATTCCTCTGCGCCTGTCAGCCCCGCATGTTGTTTGTCATGTTTGTGGATCCCATGTCATTCCTTCATCGTTATTTATCCCAGGTAAGTGGTTTTTATCACTCTTATGGTTGTTTGTGGTTTTGTTTCTTGGTTGTTATTGTTTAAGGATTGTTATAAAAGGTTAAACCTAAAAAATCTAAATGAATAAACTTAACAATCCATAGACTATCTAAAACACCTTATCTCTCCTTCCAGATCTACAAATCTAGGAAGGCTTTACCTCTGAAAGAAATAAAAACCCATTTTCCCTACCTGCTGCCTTGCTGCAAATCCCATAAACCCTCTCTTTGTTATTTTACAAAATCAAAAGAGAGAGGAACTTGAGAAGTTGTAAAGAAAATGCAAAAATCAGTCTTTTTCCTTTGGCACACTGTCCTTTCGTGTTGCAAACCACACAGTCCCACCAAGGCACACTATCCCCGCATGCAACATATTTAAAACCTCCACCCAGGTATAAACACTTAACAAATCTCCTCAAGGCGCTGACGTATCTCAACCACCATCAACATTTGATGTTGTGTTCCCTAAATCTGTGCCCTTTATAAACCCTTTGGCGCATTAAGATTTTGCGCAACACATTCCAAAACCGTGCCTTGGGAGCACTAAAAAGTCATGCAACATCATCTTTTGCAACAGCCAGTTAAAGCAATTTTTGAAAGGCGTTGGCGCGTGAACCTTAACACCAACACTGCATGTTGTGTGTTACAGACCCACGCCCTGCGCCTTTCTCCTTGGTGCTAAAATCTTTCATGCAACACTCCTCAAAAGTGTGCCCCTCTATAATCCTTTGGCGCGGCTTTCCCCCTTTCAACACAGGTGCATCTTTTTGCATGTCAACATCCTCAAAAGTGTGCCCAACCTGTTTAAGCCTCTGCAACATGCTATAAACCTGTGCCTTGCGCCTTAAGGCTTATAATAGCTCATTTTTCATTCTACAAACTATTATTATGGATGACATGACGACTGATATGGCTCTTCTGTGTTGGACCTCTTTGATTCTCCATGTAGAACAACAACGGCCATCCTCGAGCTCACACATGTCTTCATCAAGAAAGAAGCCAACTAAAGGTAAAGCCAAGTCTAAATTGATTAAGCAAGAAATGAAATATAAATATCAAAGAGTCAGGATGCCTGAATCACTTGCAGAGCGCAGTCTCGACATCAGAGACTCCGAGCTGGGACACATAGATATGGATGACTTCTAGGAGAGAACCAAAAAGGTTACCAGTGGCCCATGGATGGAAAAACTAGTAGGCAGTGGGCTACACTTTACAACAGGAATCCCAGTCAGTGCAATGAACAATGAGTTCATCATGTTGGTGGCCCGTTGTTACAATAAAGAGACAAGATGTGTTGAAGATAAGGAGGGAAAGGTGATCATCAACCTCACTACCTGCCACTTCGAAATCATGTTGGGCATTCCTCACCATAACTAGTATGTGGCAGTAAGCATTGAAGAATGCTTAAAGACATGGACCAACAATGAAGACAAGTGTATGCAGATGATGAATGAAGTCTACCTAAAAAACAAGAAGGTGGTGAGTAGATGGCCCCAGACCATCCATCACAGTGACTTCAATGAGGAGCTAAGTGATACCATCACCTTCCTCAGTAGAGTATTTGGGCTTCCTGATGCCCACTACTTTCACAAATGGATGCTTAGATATCTAGAAAATATGAGAAAGAATCCTCCCAATCAACGCTTCGGCTGGGGGGAGATCATAAGTGATACTATCTCGCAGCAACTCCAACAAGTTTTGACAATTGGGAGGTTCTACATGAACTCCTATGTAGTATATGTAGCTGCATTAGAGAGAGTTCCTAGGACTAATGCAGGGTGGAACATGGCCCCAGGTCAAAATATATGAGTACTACCCAGAGCTAAGGCTCAAGGCTAGTATCGCCCAGTTCAACAAGATCAACGATGCCTTCTTCTATGAGGTGATCTGCCTATTGAGGCCAAACATGAGACATGGTCGGACCAGCACGAGCGTGATCACTGCCACCAAGAAATGGGGGGATTTTTTTACACAATTCCCCACCTTCACGTATCTTAGGGCTGCCAACTTTCTGGGAGAACCAACAAGGTTACCAAGGTACGCAGGGCCCAAGTTGATCCTTCTAGAGCTATCAAGGCAGCTGATTACATATCACAAGAAGTGTATGAAAAGGAAGAAGGGAGGAACTCCATTCCCCCTCACGGTTTTCAGATACACCTGTGCCTCATTGGGTAAAGCTTGGGACATGTATGCAGATTTGGAATTACTCAACTTGAAGCATGATTTCCTAACATGGCCGACCTTCGATTGCTGGAGCTGCCTCCCCAAGGTAAAGATCGATCCCATCCATGTCCTAGAGATCAAGGACATATGGATAGACATGAATCACGAAGTTGAAATCAGGTAAAAGGATCACTCTCGGCTGGCTCTGGCAGAGATCGTCCACTATGGAGTTGCCATCATCCCAAAATATTTCCAAGAAACTGATTAGGAAATTGATCAAGTTTACCTTGACACGGATGGGGATGATTGGCCATTTGCAAGCATCGATAGGACTAAGGCACCCAAGACCATAGAAGAAAGGGTCCAACCCACGTTGCAACACACCAAGCATTGGTGCAAACGAAATGGTCTCATTTACCTTGGAGTGGATTTCACTACTTCCCCCTTAGGAAGTGTGCCTCCAAGGCCAGATCACTTGCCAAAGGACAAAGGAAAGGATAAATTTGGAGATCCAAGAAAATAGTAGAAAGCTCCTGATAGCCCTCCTTCTACTTCAAAGCAAATAGTGGACTTAGTGTCCCTAGGAAAAGAAGAAGCAGTAAGTGTTCCAATGGACACATCCACTTAGGATGTTGTCACAGCTACAATTGTGGAGGTGCCCACCATTCCCTCTTCTACTCCTCATCCTCCTATCACTCAAGTAACCGCTCATATGGTCGTGTCTTCTCCTCCGTCTTCCTCCCTTCCATCTCCTACCTCTTCCATCTTCTCCTTTCTCGCAGATCTATCCTCCAGCGTTTCCTCCATCCTGTCGCAGATCCCTTCTATATCTATGTCCTTCTCTTCCCATGTAGTGACTCCGAGCCCTATAAGCAATAGTGCATTGGACTCTCTATCCATGCCACCACCAAGTGTTTCCACATTCTTCCCCGAGTCCGCTACAATTTCTCCCCCTTTCACCCCCATTTCCTCTTCTTCTTCTGATCCCGATCCCATAAGTCCTGGTTGGATCTCCGACCACCTAAGTCAACACAAGAGGAAGGTCCCCATTGCAGCTATGGACTTCTTTGTCATTTCAGAAAAGGGACCCAAGAAGTAAAAAGCAATAACTCGCTTCTCAAAAATTTCCTCAGGAGAAAGGGTCATGGAGATAGCCTACCCGGATCCCATAAAGAAGAAAGAAGATCTGTCTCCTAAAGAATTCACAGTGACTCAAGTCACAATGGGAACCTCATCAGAAATTCTGCAAGGAGAAGCCTTATCAGCTATAGATGCCCTCAGTAAGAAGCTACAAGAGGCCAAAGAGGAGAAGAGAGTGCTCAAATAATAGAAAAAACATCTCCTCCAAGCTTTGCAGAAAATGGGCAAAGCTCCTTCAGCAACTACTATAGAACCTATTCATGCTCCCAGCCAAGAGAAAATAAATGAGTACATAAAGATTGTTGAATAGGGTATGACTATGTCATCCTAGATTAGGAATATCCTCCAGGATGGTCAGGTGATAATTGGTAGGTTCACGTTGCTTCACCAAGATATAACTTGAGAAAATAAAGAGCTACAAGCAGTAGCAAGATCCCTTTATGAGGAATTGGATAACGCTAAGTTACAGCAAGGAACATTCCAGACAATGGTCAACTGTTCGGCTGATGACTTGTTAAAGTTCGGCATTATCGATCACCCGTGGGCACATTATAAAGCTCTCACTGCATTAGATTACCGGGTCAAGCAAATGGAATTCATCCTGGAAAGAATCAACAAATTCAAGGAAGAAGCCTTGGAAGCACTACACAACATGGAGAAAATAGTTTCGAAGATGTCTCCTAGACTACTCAGTGCATCCTATGAATTAAGAGAAGCAGATGATGCATTCCAATACTTCAAGGCTATTATCTCTCAAGGTCTGGCACAAGAGGTCACTTTCAATCGAGATTCCATCAACAACCTCTTAGCCTGCCGTGACTTTATCAGCTCTTTAATCGATGCAAAAGAAGAGTTTGTTGATTTTCTCGACAAGCTAAAAAATGAGAAAGAAACTTGTGAAGTAATTCATGACCATTTCAAAGGTCCTGATTAGTATCAAATTCAAAATATAATCAGCAAGTTTGCAGAGTATCGGGCGTAGTGTCATATCGACTCCCTTGAGCCACCACCAGATACTAAGTTTGAGCCGAGAGACGATGATGAGTAGCTTCTTCCTCCTGGATAATTCCCATTTTGTAAAATATTTAAAAGGCATATTGGCACATGCAATGACATCATCCATGGTGATGTTGCACCATGGGATGTTTCCATCCACAAACTTGCCCCAAAGTCAACTTTTGACTTTTTAGATATTTTGTGGATATTTTGTAAATAGTGGTTGGCTTCTTTTTGTCTTCTTCCTCCTTCTCCTTCTATAAATACGGGAATACTTGTTGTATTACAGGGTGAACGTTTTTGTATGAAAAAGAGGTGAAGAAAGAAAGACTTTGTGCCTTCTTGTAACAGAAGAGATTTTAATATATATGTTAAGACTTTGTGCTCAATATATGTGTTATTTACATTAGATCTTTCTAAAGTCATATCTGTGTTCCTATTCTATTGGATTCATTCTTTTTATTGTCATATGTTCATCAGTATTGCTTTGTTTTTTATGCAAGTAAGTTTGGCTCTGTTTACTACCAGCCCAAAGCATAAACCCTTTGACCTTTCCGTCTTTGGAATTCATTTTTTTTCTTCCTTTAGAGCTATCCTTCCTCCATTCCTCCCCTCTTACATTTCTGTTCACAGTTATAACTACCCCTATTGGGATGAGATCCCAACCCCTGAAGTTAGAATATTATAGATTTGCACAAATTCCTACTTGATATAATAGCAATAAACCAATTTCACTTTGTTGTCTCAAAGAGGGGCTATGCCCTACACACTGTTGGCCTATTTCCCCACGATTTGCCTAACTGATAGATTTTCAAACCAACAGGGATGTGTTTTCATGAATATAAGTTGTAAGGAATATAAGGAAGATGGTTCTTGACCAAAAAAATAAAAGGAACTATGTTGTGAGAAGATTGTATATGAACAGGGTAGTCAAGAAGGCTATATTGGAATACAAACTCAAGTTCTTTTGTTAAAATATGTTGAATCTTCTTGCGTAATTTGTTTATTCATTGATTTTATAAGGTTATCTTTCTTGTTTCCAATTTTGGAAGAAAGGAATGTGGAAAATTAGTCTTTAGACCATGCACATGCATGTAAAGGTAAGAAAACCTTATTTTAGAGGGATAAATATTTCATTTCATACAGTTTTCTGTGTTTTTCTCTTAGAAAACTACTCAAGAACATATGAGGGGTCAATATAGACCTACAGGAGAAATTTAAAGGTTTGAACTTGTGTGATTTTGTTTAAAGAATTTTTTCATCCATCTCACAGTAAACACATCATTGGAGGTCTTCGATATTGTTTCAAATACTAAAAACTTCTAGAAATGTTTTGTGCACATTATATTAACATATTTTCAAGGTATTGAGAGTTGTTAATACTCTTGGTGGTAAGAATCCATGAAATTTTAGTTTTTAGAGCAAGAGCCTTTAAAGGAGGCCTAACTAACCAAATTAAGTTAGTGAATTTAGGGGTTTTATTGGGAGTTAGGGTCTAAAAATTTACATGAAGCACAAAGGCCCAAAAGGGTATCTGGAATATATTTAAATTCATTAAGATTCATTGTGGTTATTTCCCAATGATAAGACTTGTGATTTTAGAGGGTTGGTAGCCTAGTAGGTAGTTAAAGAATAAATTAGAGGGATTTATCCTAACCAATTTTACTTTCCTCTTACTCTCTACATCAATTGTGGTATAAAAACAAGTTGATAAGAAGAAGAAGAAGTGTGATTGTGAAGAAGAAGTAAAAAGTCCATCTAGAAGAATAGCGAGAGGAGGAGGTAGAGGAGGTATCCAGGTGGGAGATGCCATATTGGAAGAATTAAGGAATATGAGGGTTAGTTTTGATGCAAGGCTCACAATAGTGAAAGCCAATCAGAGAAGAGGAACTATAACATGTGATGTAAGTGATAGAGAAGAAGAACCACTTGATGCTCTAGCACAGGGAGAGGCTGAAGAACCAAAAGAAAGTGAAATAGATAGATTAATTAAGGTGATAATGAGAAAAGGATCTAAAACAAAGTTGGAGCTTCCTACATATGCAGGTAGCCTTGATGGAGAAGAACTTATTGATTGGATAACTACTTTGGACAATTATTTTGAATATGAAAATGTTCCCAAGGAGCATAAAGTTAAATTTTCTTGTACAATCTTGAAAGGGTATGCAACACTTTGGTGGGAATTATAAAAGATGAATGGATCAAACAAGGGGAAATGAGGATCAAATCATGGGATGGAATGGTAGCAAATCTCAAGGTCAAGTTTCTACCTAGTGACTATCAAACTAATTGTATAGGAAACTACAAAATTTGAAACAAAAGGGAACGAATGTTAAGGACTACACAAAAGATTTATAGAAGTTTAAAATCAAATCAGGACATGTAGAATAGGATGAAGAGAATATTTCTAGGTATATAAATGGGTTGAGATATAATATTTAGGATGAAATTAGTTTGGTAAGTCCTAAAATACTAGAAGAATGTTATTTATATGCACTGAAAGAAGAGGACAAGATAACTAAAAGACAAAAATAGAAAAATAGAGGTAGGGGAAGGAGTTATAGTGGAATAGGTAAACAATGAGGAAGAAGTTCATCCCAAAAAACCATTGGAAAGGCAAGTAGATCACAAGAACAATCATCTACTTCAAGAGGTGGATTCAGAGGAAGAAGTTTTTCTTATAGAGGAGGATATGTGCAAATGGGAAGAGGAACCATAGGATTCACATGTAAATTTTTTAAATGTAACAAATTTGTAGGTCATAGGTTTTGGGAATGTCCAGAAGAACCTCAAACTAGCATCTCAAGAACTGAAAATAGAAATCAGTTGGCTTGGAGTAGAGGAAGAAAGTGTGAGTTCTCCATCTCATGTAGAAGAACCAGAGATTAATGATTCTTTGTTGATGAAGAGAGTGTTGATCAAACCACCTAAGGAGAAGGAACATGTACAAAGGAAAACATTATTCAAAACAATATGCAAACCGCAAGTTAAGTGTTGTAAAATGGTGATTGATTCAAGTAGTGCTCATAATTTGGTTTCATTAGAAATAGTATAAAACATGGTTTGAAAATAATACCACATCCTACACCTAATAAGTTTTCTTGGCTTCAAAAAGGACAAGTTCTTATGAGTGAGAAATGTCGGGTGGATTTTCAAATTGGAGGATACAAGGATATAGTGTTATGTTATATAATGTCAATGGATGTTTTTCATGTACTTCTAGGAAGACCTTGGTAATGTGATATGAAAACCACTCATGGTGGTAAGTGAAAAATAATTCTTAGCTGATATGAAGGAAGGAGAGATGGGTTTTGGAGTTGTAATCAGACCAAGGACTATTATGAAAGCCACTAAAATGAATGAAATACCTTAAGAGATACAAGATATGTTGGGAGAATTTGCTAATATTGTGGTAAATGAGTTTCCTAATGAGCTACCCCCAGTAAGAAGAATTAGTCATCACATTGACTCTATTTTAGGTGAAAATTTGTCAAAAATTTTTTTTATAAGATGAACCCTAAAGAGATTACTGAGATCAAGAAGCAAACAATTGAAAAATTGAATAAGGGTCTGATTAAGGAAAGTCTTAATCTATGTGCAATACATGTTGTTCTAGTGCCTAATAATGTATAGATTCTAAAGCAATCAATAGAATCACCATAAGATGTAGGTATCCATTGCAAATAATTGAAGAATTGATGGATTATTTGAGTGGAGCTGCCTATTTTTTCAAAATTGATCTTAAGAGTGGCTACTATCAGATAATGATAAGAGAGGGAGATGAATTGAATATTGCTTTCAAAACTAATGAAGGAATATATGAATGGTTTTTCATTCCATTTGGCCTAACTAATTCTCCTAAAACATTCAAGAGACTTATGAAATAAGTCTCAAAACATTTCATTTGTAAGTTTATTATTGTGTATTTAGATGATATTCTAATTTATAGTTCAACCAAGGAAGAGCATTTTCATCATCTTAGGAAGGTATTATAAATATTTCAAGAAGAGAAGTTATTAATTAATCTCAAGAAGAGTGTATTTATTAATAAAGAGTTGGTGTACCTATGATTTGTAGTATCATAGGGTGTGCTAAAGGTCCCGATGAAAGCTATTGTTGAATGGCTAACTCCTAAAAATATATATGAGGTAAGAATTTTCCATGGTTTGGCTATATCATAAATTTTAGTGGTATTTGTGCTCCCATTATTGATACAATCAAGGGATATAAGAAGAAGTTTATGTGGAATTATATGGGTGATAAGAATTTCTAGTTTTTAAAGATGAAAATTGTGGAGCAACCAATGTTGGTATTGCATGATTTCAATAAAGGTTTTCAAGTGGAGTGTGATCTAATTGGAGTGACCATAAGAGCTATCCAAAGTCAAGAGGGAAGACCTATAACATATTTTAGTGAGAAGTTTAATGAATCCAAAAAGAGATACTATGTTTATGACTTAGAGTTTTATGCTATGGTCCAGGATTTAAAGAAGTGGAGGTATTATCTAATGCCTAAGAAGTTTGTAATATTCACAGATAATCAAGCACTACATTTTATAACCATCCAACCCAAGCTAAATCCGGGGCATATGAAGTGGGTGGAGTATTTGTATAACTTCACTTTTGTTCTAAAACACAAGAAAGGACAAACTAAAAAGTGGAAGATGTATTAAAAAGAATATTTTTACTAATCAGAGAGATTCAAATTTAAAGTGGAGGAATAGAGGCACCTAAGGAGCTCTATGAGGCTAATCCAGACTTCAAGGAAGCATATGAAGCTTGTAAGTATCCTACCTTTCAAAATAAGGAGCCATGGTTATACTATATTATACAAGATGATTTGTTATTTAAGGGAGTAAAATTATGTGTGCCAAAGAGCTCTATGAGAGAAAATATGATCAAGGAGAAACATTACGTAAGTTTAACAAGTCATTTTGGTCTTGATGAGATCTTAACACAATTGAAAACTCATTATTTTTAGCCAATAATGCAAGAAAATGTAAGGAAGTTTGTTAAAATATGTAGGCTATGTCAGTTTTCCAAAGGAAAGAGCACTAATGTAGGTTAGTATCAGCCTTTACTAGTGCCTAATAGACCATAGGATTTAATTATTATGGCTTTTGTATTATTCCTACAAAAAACTCATGGTGGATATGATTCAATTTTTTCATGGTAGTGGACAAATTTTCAAATATGGCTCACTTCATACTATGTAAAATAAATAATGATGCTACTCATGTGGCTAATTTTTTTTCAAGGAAGTAGTTAGACTACATGGAATTCTAAAAATTATTTTTTCAAACAGGGATACAAAGTTCCTAGAGAATTTTTGGATAACTTTGTGGAAGAACCTAGGAACAAATATTAATTTTAGTTCATCCTACCATCCTCAGATAGATGGAAAAAATGAGGGGATTGATATAAGTCTAGGTAATTTTTTGAGGTGTTTGACAAAGGAGATTCCTAAATAGTGGGATTATGTCCTTTCCCAAGCTGAATTTTCCTATAACAATTCATCTAATAAGAACACAAGAATGAGTCCATTTCAAATAGTTTATGCAATGCATCCAAGAGGGATTTTTGAGTTGAGATATTTAGGTTAAATGGATAAGAGAAGTGTTGAAGGAGAGTTTGATATTTCCATGCAAGAAATCCATGAACAAGTGAAGAAAAAATTAGAAAAAATGTGAACAAGTATAAGCAACATGAGCTTTAAGAAGAAGAGAACTCAATTTTCAAGTGGGAGATATGGTATTGGCTCATCTTATAAAGAAAAGGTTTTGAGAAGGACAATATAACAAGATAAAAATGAAGAATATTGGTCCTTATAAGATCATTAGGAAATTCACCAATAATGCATATGAACTAGAGTTTCTAGACAATGTTGGAATCTCTCCTATTTTAAATTTTGCAAACTTGCATACATTCAAGGAGGGATAGGAGAGCGATCATAAAAATGGAGAGGAAGAAACAATAATCCAAGAGTGGGAACATTTATTACATCAAACAAAAAAGAACGAAAGTCAATCCTAGACAAGAATGGAAAAATTGACCACCATCAGGAGAGCACCATAGGAATTCATGTCTAACTTCAACTAAATATTTCGAGGGCTTGGGAAAATATTCCACAACTGGTAAGGCCTACTATTGAGTATGATTTTTTGTATTATCTACGGGGTTTGAATTTTGATATTTCAGCAATGTTACAATCAATGGGTGGAAGTACACTTCCTAATGTTTATGACATAAAAATTGGACAAAGGCCCCTTATTCCTATATTCCTATAAGTACAACCTTCTATGCAAGTTAAAATATCTGTAATAGGAACTATTTCATCACCAATGCATATTACTTAACCTTTAAGACACAATAATGTAGATCAAAGCCAATAAAATGAATTAAAAGAGTTGAGGAGTGTGATACAATATATTGGGAATTGGATGATTTTTTTTGGAATGAGATAATTTCCCTTAAAAGAAAAAAAAAATAGAGTTATAGACCCTTCTATCCACCCAATCAGAATTAGTATAGGCCTCCTTTCCAACAAAATTTGTAAGGCCAAAATCAGTTTACCAATGCTAAAAAATTTCCAACCATTCAATCCCAACACTAAAAGTTCATCCAAATAAATTTTACCTGTCCAAAACAATCTAATATAGGACTACGAGTGGTGTTATCATTGTAATTTAGCCCATAACTAGAATTCTTGCCCCAAGAATCAAACACTTATGGTATAAGTTTCTTCTATATCTCAAAACTCATCATTTGAGATCCCAAAGAATAGGAGGCTTCTCAAGAATTAGTGCACAATGATGCTACACTTCTAAATTGGAAATATGATGATTTTTGTGGAGTAAATCAAATGGATCAATCATCTAATTATGTGTTAGTGAAAACAATATCAATGAAAAGATAAATAGAAGTGGATTAGCCAAATGGTAATAATAATTATTAGCATTTTCTAACATTGCAAGGTTCTGTTTCAGTTCCTAATCATCAAGGCACTTACAAAAATCAGTCTACAAGAGCCCAAAATCAGCAAGAGATTCTAATTCTTATGCCACCAATGCAAGAAGGTGTTGTTATTATAAAGTAAAATAGAAGGTTAGTACTTCATATTTCAGCACTCTTGATCATATGAAGTAAACTAAGGTCAATATGTTAATGTGGAATTATTAATCTCTTCCCGAACAAAAGGATCTTTTGTAAGATATTTTTTCTAATCTTAGTCTCTCTAGCCAACCATCTAAAGAACCATCTAAAGTCATGCTTACAAACTCTTTTGATCCAAAGGAATACCTAGAAATAAATATTGTAAAACCATCTCCTTTCTATGTTTTCTTGATCATATGCTAAAATATAGTCCATAATTTCATGATTTATTAAGGAGATTCTAGTTTAGTTATTTCCAAACAAATTATTGATAAGATCTATCTAAAATATGAGCCTCTTTCTAAAGGAGTAGTTTAACTAGATGGAAAACCTATAGATACCCTTAGAGTCATCAGAGGAATGGTCCTACCCTTGCATGCATTCCCCAATTTCTCAACCCCTTAAGAGTATTCATTATTGATCTTCCTCCCTATTTTTCCTCATGTCATTCTAGAGATTTCACTGCTAAATTTGGAGGCTACTTATCATTAGATTAGTCTCACATGTTGTTTAAAAAAGGTATGACACTAAAGTTACAATAAAGTTTGAGCCTATATTGGAAATTCATATAGAGCCTTATATTCCTAGTGCCATCAATTCCAATTATATGATCATATATGAAGAATACTAGCTATTTAATAAATAACCAAACACACTTCTCGAGGGGATTCCAAAATTATTACTTGATGAATGGTCTACTCAAATTCATGATATTTAGCCATATAGTCATATTAAAGAGGAAGGTATTGGAACATATTATCTACATGAAGAAAATTCTATTACTCATACCCTTGTCGAATCAAGACAGTAGGATGAAGGATAATACCAATTATATTTTGATGGATCAAAAAGTAGGAAAGAAGTAGGTGGGGGAATCAAGTTTATTTCCCCAATAAAAAGAGAATTATTTTTCAAATTTAAGGTTTTATTTTGGTTTCAATAATAATACAATTGAGTACGAAGCTCATGTGTATGGTATTCAGTGGGAAAGGAAAAGAGGGGTAAGGAAATCGTAGGTGTTTGAAGATAGTGAGTTAATCGTCAATAAAATTAGAGGACAAGATGTAACCAAGAAAAATTTGCTGAGATATCACAAAAATAGAGTATGGGATTCGATAGAAAACTTTTATGCTTTCAATGTACAATCTATTACTAGAGAAAAGAATAAACATGTAGATAGGATTACTACAATTAGTGCTCAGGTTAGCATTCTAAATCAAATCAACGAAGAAAAAATCATAAGCATACCAAGATATTTGTAAGGTATTATATCCATGATAACAATTTTAAATGGAAAGTATTTGAATTGGATTAGACAATAGTTAATTTTTGGCTAGAAGAAGATGAGTTCTCAACTAAAAATTAGGAAAAAATTACAACATTATTATGAAAACCAGATTATTTAGTTGAGATCTAACAAGATACCTATGGGATTAGTCACTATTAAGTCCATATTTAATACAGATGATCAGGTCAAAGGTAAGAAATATAACATGCTGATCAAGAAATAAAATTACGAGTAAATAGACATTGATAAAGAAAAAACACTTAAGCTAGGAAAGGTATGCAATCAAGATGAAAAAATTGATTTTCTTTAGCTCTCTCAAGATTTTTTTGATGTTTTTGCATTGAGCTATGGTGATTTAAAGGTATTCAATCTAGATTTATCTCAACACATAATAAAGTTGGATTTAAATGTAAAACCAATTAGACAAAAGCACAGGCCAATCAATACAAAGATAGAGCCTCTCATGATGAAGAATTAGATAAGTTGATCAAATCTAACATCATTTTACCATGAAGCATTCATCATGGGTTGCCAATTTGATTCATGTGAAGAATAATAATGGAGAAATAGGCTTGTGTGTGGATTTAAAAGATTTGAACATGGCATCTTTAAAATATCATTACTCTTTACCTTCCACGGAACAAATCTTGCAAATGGTAAGTAGCTCCAAATGTTTTTTACTCTTAGCTGGTTATTCTGGGTATAATTAGTTTTATGGTGTAGGAATAAAATCAATTCAAAACTACATTTACCACAAAATGGGGCACATATGCATACAATAAAATGCCATTTGGAATGTCAAATGTAGGAGCCAAGTTTCTACGTGCAATGGACTTGGAATTTCAGGGATTGATTAATAATTGTGCTCTTCTTTATTTGGATGACATAACTATATTTTCCAACCATGCTACATATCATCTAATTCATCTCAGACACATTTTTTCAAGGTGCAAGCAGTATGACGTATCTGTGAATCCAAAAAGTGTATTTTCTCAGTCCACGAAGGAAACTTACTGGGTCATATTGTTTCTAAGAAAGGTCTTGCCATTGATCTAGAGAGGGTAAGTGCAATTTTGTCCAAATCATAAGAAGGCATTACACATTTTTTGGGTATAATTAATTTTTTCAGAATATTCATTCCAAATTTTACAAATCTAGTGAAGCGACTAACTTCAATGCTAAGGAAAAACATGGTTTTAATTTTGAAAATAGAGGGAAAAAATGCTTTTGAAACAATAAAACATTTTATTTCACAAGCTCCAACGCTTACTAATCCCGATTTTAACAAAAAATCATTTTATATGATTTAGGAGAAATTGAAACAATATCATCTATGTTAGTAGAACAAAACGATGAAAATTTAGAGTATCCAATTGATTTTTTAGTCAAGGATTAGAAAATTATGAAGTAAGTTATTCTTTTTTAAAACAATAGGTCCTTTAAGTCATTAGAAGTCTCAAAAAAATTATACATTTTGTTTCTAACATCAAGATTCATTTAATGCTTCCTCATCCAATTGTTAAAGAGTTTATTTTGAGCAAGGATTTAAATGAGAAAAGGGTAGGATGGATTACAAAATTTATGGAGTATGATGTTGATATTAAGCTCACTAAAATGGTAAGAGGAAGAGGGTTGTGTGAATAAATAGCTTCTGATTTTTAAAATGTTAAAAATTAGGTTTTAGAACTCCAAAATGGTCAAGGAACATTTCTCCTCTATTTCCTTAGAGTTGGACTCATGACATGATCCATTTCCTTCATACTAGACAATGACCACAATGTTTGGTAAGGACATGAAGAAGGTATTTTAGATTACATTCCATTATTTACGTTCTTATTAATAATATTTTGTTTAAAAAAGATTTCTTCCAAGATGTGTTTATCTAGAACATGTTGCACATTGTTTTAGAAGAGTTTCATGGAATATTATCTAGTGGTATTTTATTGAATATCATTTTACCAAGAGATACAACCTTGAAGATCAAGAAAGCAGGCTATTATTGGATACATTTATTTAGAGATGCTCATGTATGCGTAAGGAAGTTTTCAAAGTGTGTTATTTTTGTCGGAAAATAGAAGTTGGAAAATATTCTTCTTAAACCCATTTAGGTAGTCAACCTTTCATGAAATGGGGTTTATATTTTATTGGCATGATTAATCCACCTTCTAGTACATGACACAAATGGATTCTCATAACTATGGATTATTTCACACAGTGGACATAAGTAGTAGCTTTGAAAGAAGCAAATGAAAATTTAGTATTAGAATTCTACAAAATTCTTGCCACAAGGTTTGGTATCCATGCTATGATTATCTTAGATAATGCATGAGATTTGTTTGGCACTGAAATAACCACATAGGAAGTCAACCTTGGAATTCATCTTTCAACATCTTCTAATTATTATCCTCAAGGGAATGGCTTGGTATAATCAACTAATGAAAATATTTTTAAGATTATAAAAATAACTATGGAGGAAAATAAGAGATTGTGGTGCACAAAACTGAAATCAGCCTTATGGGCTGATAGGATTACTCCTAAGAGGTTAATTGAAAACTCAACTTTCATGTTTGTTTATGGTAGAGAGGCAAAGGTTTCCTATTTATTATGAATTAATAGCTCTAGATCTCATAAAACATATGGAAATGATGGATGAGGATTCAATAGAAATCATATTTTTAGAGCTAAGGTAGTTAGAAGAAGCTAGAAACAATGCAATGGTCATTATGGATCTTCATCAAGCTCGGGTGAAGAGATATTTTGAAAATAAATTAGTTGTAAGAGAATTCAGGAAAGGATACATAATGCTCAAGTAAGATGAATAAGGAACAAAACCTAGAAGACACACTAATTTTGACTCCTAGAGTAGGCCATATCTGATTACAGGTTACAAAAAACACAATTATTTTCAACTCTCCAAGCTGAATGGTTATGAGCTATAAATCCTAGTAAATGGGATACACCTCAAAATTTATTATTGAGTTCATGTTTCACTTGTGTACATAGTAGGTTGTGGTTTTTTTGTTCCACCAAATTCTTCGTTCACATCGTTGTTTTAGTTTTATTTATCTGTGTTCCTTGTGCACTTTGTAGGTGTGTTGTTTTATAATAAGTGCTTGTGCACACTCTACATGTTCCCTCTAAGTGCTTCATACACATTACTGTAATTAGTTTCATTTATATGTGTTCCTTGTGCACTTTGCGTAAAAAATGGATAAGATTAGCTATATTAAACACTTAAAATTCAATGACTTGGTATTTTTTTTTAAAAAACGCCGATAAGATTATAGTCCGTTTGCCCACAATTTGGATGACCAAAAATTTATATATATATTTTTCCTTTAGTGAGAAGTTATATGCCACTATCTATCTTGGGATGGATTTTAATTTGTATTTTTTTGAGTACTATTTTATTTTTTTATGATTTTTTCCGTGAAAGTGGTATGAAAACATAAAAAAAACAGAGCACTTTCCGTTTGCCCCGCCATAACTTCATCAAAAAATATTGAAATCAAATAAATTTTTTTTTTGAACATGTATATAATTTCACCATGGTTGGGATGGTATAAGTTTTATCACATTCTGATAAGTGAAAAAAAATTTGCAGTCTTAAACGTAGACATAAACATTCACCGGAAAAAGTGTCATAAAGACCTACTATTAGTAAAAAATTATAAAATGATATTTATCCTCTTCTATTCACTTTAAATCAGTATTTCTACAAAGCTAATAGTCTCCCCTATGCAATGGTACCATTTTTATGACATAGTTTTTACTTTTCGACATGGTTCAAGTCTGCGGAAGACTAAATTTGATGTTTTGTTGTTTTTAATGTAAAATTCAGGATTTGATGTCCACTTAATTGTCCCCCAACTTGGTGCACTTACCCATGGTGATCATTTTAATAAGTGTATTGGATGCACAAGTTTGCTTCCTATTTTTCTTTCAAGGTTAAGGACAACTTGATTTCAAGAAGTTACAATAGTTTGTCATGACTCCATCCCCAATGGACACTTCTAGGCAACTGGAACACATATCTAGCATGTATATGTCCTCTGGAGGTTGCTAGATTGTTATCAAAATCAATCCCCATGCCATTTTGATGTTTTGACAAGTCATGGACAATTAATTTCAGTGTCCTAGATAAGTGAGATTACAAAATTTAGTGTTTTGGGAATTTTTCTCTACCTTGCTAAGCCTTACTATCAAGGAGTTGGTTAAAACATAGTAAATTTGGGTCAAAATGAGGAAAATTGGGAAAATTTGAACAAATCTGGGAAGAATTGGCCTTTGGAGGAACATGGGAAACTATTCCTAAGTTCATCGTCCTCCCCACATTACTGTTTGGGCCACTTTCCAAAGGTTACAATGATGTCGGGTTATTACGACACTAATGGAAATGTTCCTCAGTTCTTGACATTCTGCACAGACCTTCTTTCTTTGACCCCTTAGAGAAAATAATGTAATTGGTGATTTCAAGCATGTCGAGAACTCATGAAATAGTTCCATTGTTCTTTTGGTTCTCTGAAACCCCACAAACTCTAACAAGAAAGATGTAGGCATTGAATCGGTAAAGTCATGCAATGGGAATGGTGGGGACTATTCCCATGCTCCAAGAGTTCCTTGATCAACCACAATAGCCGAAGTAGAAGAGAGGGAAAAGTAGTCGACAATGTTAGGTTTTGTGGGAACCTTCAGAACGTTCCTTCATTCTAGCACTTCTTTGCCCGCCTACTAAAGCCGATCTAAAGCAGACGAAAAATTTAGGCCCCACGGAAAAGTTCCCTCATTTTATTAATGTACCAAACCTCTGATATGGTAAACTAAGGTCCCCACAGAATTGTTCCCTCATGCTTTCAGTTCCTCGAAACCCTAACACATCCAATAGAGAGGATAAGTGTAAGGATCGACAAATTTAATGATTAGAGGAATAGAGGAATGATTCCTTCATTCTACCAATTCTTTTCAATGTCAATAGGCCTGATAAAAGGCATGAACAACCCAAAAAAATTTCAAACGAGCTATTTTAGATAATTTCTTTGATCATAATGCAAATTTGGATCATGCAGAGGCTAAAATTAGAAGGATCATGCAAGAAAGAATCTATTTTAATCATGCTTAGAATAATATTAGTAGGTTTTCATGCAAGAAGAATTTTAATATCATGTACAAGACTCTAAAAACAACAAGAACATGCAAGGGACACAAAATTCTATTTTTGGGCATGTACAATCACATTCTGAGCATAGGAAGATATATTTTGGAGTAAAAGAGGCCAAATTTATGCATGTTCTCACATAATTTTCTATTTTTGAGCTTCAAACTTGCATGTATGGTCTATTTTTCTCTCCTTCTCTCTCAATTATCTATAAAACTCCATGGAATTCATTGTAAAAAATTATCTCTGGACCTTCTATTTATCATTATGGAGTAATTTAGAGTTCTTAGTGGAAGTGCAGGGGTCATGAGTGATTTTTTGAACATGTTTCACCTCTTGGATCAATACAGGAGTTGTTTTTACCTTCTTATAGTTTGTTTATCATGAAATATTGTGTCTTTAAGCTGATTTTATCTCGTGATATTGATTTATCCCTTATTTACAATTTAATTTCCATGCCTTTATACAACTATATGTTGATTTTTTAGGTCATAAATTGTGTTTAGTATAATTTTTACATGATTAAGTCGTGGAGATCATCAAATTTCCCTTTTAGATCCATTTATTTCCCTTCTTTATTCTATCATTGCTTTGAACCCTTCTCTGAAACACTTTTTGCATTGACATATCTATTTATAAGTTACTTTCAGTGTGTGTAGTTCTCATGGTCCACTTGTGTGGTTCAAACGAGTATGAGATCCTCAATTTTTTACGTATCGCCATCTTTTCAGTTTTTTCCCTTAATTCCTTCTCCATTTTCTTTATTGATTCAGTAGAGTAGAGTAATCTTAGGAGTAGAAGATAGATTAGGTGTTACACTAGGGGATCCAACCCTCTCTAGAGACTCATTCCAACATACAGGTCACCCACAACCTAGGAGTGTTTCCATTTTGTCAATTGGAAGGGGAGACATCATACCAATCCCCAAAGGGTACATTCCTCCATGAAAACAGGATCTACAACATGTGTCTAGATTTATATTGAATCCCTAAATTTAAAAACCTGTCTGAGATCTTATCTTGTGTATGGATTTAGATTATATCCTTAAATTTAAGAAGTTATCTGGGAATCTATCATGTGTCAGGTTCATTAGAGTGCATGATGGTAAAAAGATAGATTCCCTACTGGGTTTTCAAATGTAGATATCCAATATAATCATAGACACATGATGTAGATACAAAGTTACTCAAGGAGAACTAATGTCGTAATTCTAGAGAATAGTGACCTTGGCCCTAGGATATCTATAGGTTTCCAAGCCATATACCTAATATAAATATATGTATCATACTAGGATTGAGAATAAGAATAATCAAGGGATGGATAAATCCAAGGATCATAATAACATAAGACAATGTAATAGATCAAAGAAAACATGCATCTACTCTAGTCTATACCAATGAATGACCAACATACAACATACATGTGAAAGATAAAATACTAAGATGGGTTAGAAATGCTTACCTGTAGTGTGTGTGTGTGTGTGTGTGTGTGTGTGTGTGTGTGTGTGTGTGTGTGTGTGTGTGTGTGTGTGTGTGTGTGCGTGCGTGCGTGCGTGCGTGCGTGCACGCACACACACACACATGTTTGATTGTTGATGTATCATCCTCCCTAGATACACCAATACTAAGCTCTAATCACTATGGGTGGTGTTTTCATGCTAAATTTCTAGCATGGAAATTTGAAAAAAAAATGTCATGACAACTAAGCCCACGCTAAAAAACCCTCAAATTGGATAATGTAAACATACCCTCTAGATAATTTTTGACTATGTAAACCACATCATATCCAAAAAATATGTGCTAACTAGATTTTTAAATTTTGTTTCATGTGTAGGTAGGTTGGTGGGAAGTAATTAATGGACTCATTTTGATCCACTTTCAAGGAACTTCTCGCGGAGACCTAAAAATGCCTATTTTCAAGACTTTGGCATCTAATGAACAAGCTATGGAGATGAAACAAGAAAATATAATGTCTCCAAGTAGTGTGTGATAGATATTATATCATTGGAGTTATTTTAGGAAATTTCTACAAGTTGAAACTGGTTTAGGAACAAGTTAAGCAACATCGGGTTACTAATAACACAAAACATGGAAATAAAAAAGTAAAAAATCTAGTGAGTTTGATCTAGATGTTGCAGGAGCCACGGATATTTTTTTGAAGTGACCAGAAATCATCTGAAATATAACAATGTCTAATTCACATTTAAAAATGTTTTGGGATATTCTATATTCCAAATTTTGAGATATTGGCCCGACAATGAAAACTAAGATCTTTGATCATGGTGGAGATTAAAATGAGAATTCCAGGAGTTATATGAGGATTTGAGACCTGATTCAAAGCCCAATATTTCCTATTCAATGTATTGTTCACTTAAAATGAGTTATTTTCCATTTCCATCATCATACTTTTTAGTAGCATTCAATTTCATTGGCGCATAAGGTTGAGAAGAATCATGAAAGGGGGAAAATTTTAAATTTTAGGAATAATGGGCTTCTGAAACCTATTGTAATGATCTCAACATACCTTTTGGAGTAAAAATAATCTATTTTTTTTGTAGGTAACTCATAGGGATGCTCTCGAGGTGGAAAATCACTCTACAAGGTCTATTTTTGGCAGTTGTTGGTGAAGGCAGGCTTTCTAAATCATTCCAATGCACATTTATGTAACTAAGATGCAATTTTTCACCTTTTCCCTGGTTCAAAGTTGCATGTGGCTCAAAAACATGTGACACCATGGAGAGAGGATTAATTTTGAAGTGTTTCGTCACTTAAGGTGCAACTTTAAGTGTTAGTTGAGTGTTAACAACTCACAGCTTAAAAATGCCCCCCCTCCATGATCCAAGACACCCTTGGTGCACTTGTGAAGCATTATTATACATTTTTACCTAGTGAAAATTTGAAATGGGTGCAAAACCATGTGCCATGAAGGAGGATGAGTCATTTCATCACTTAGCTGACAATGTTGTGCACTAGGTTGATGTTAACAACTCCTACTTTCAAAACACCCACTCCCCATGACTCACCTCACCCATGGTGCACTTGGGAAGCCTCATTGCAATTTTTCACCTGGTTAAAAATTGTATCAGGTGCAAAAAAAAATTCGCCATGCTCTCTCACCCTCTTTCGTCACTTAAACATTTAACTTGCTCACTAGGGTCATGTTGTTAACTCACATTAATGAACAAACATGTCCCCCTCCTAAAAATAACTCCCCCCATGGCACATTTTCTTAATATTTCTACACATTTTCACCATTTACCTCATAATAAATGTGGTAAAGTGCCATGGAGGCTCCCGAGTCCATTTACTAAGTGTTAACTCTCTCTCATCCTGGGTTAAGGAGAAGATGTGTAAGTGGGTTAAGGGTGAGTTTATCTTAACCTGAGTTAGTATTTGAATATTTAAATAAAACTTGTGCATTCTTGGATCCATTTTTAAAAATATATCCTCCCTCCATTTCTATTGTAACATGTTCATGCTCAGATTGCACCATGAAACCCCATGCCCGGAAACACACTTTTTCTCATCTCACAAACCCTTTGCTCCGATTTCCATGAGATTTGGAGTCAAGGTTCCTTGCAAAAAATCCTTCAAGAAGAGTTTTTTTTATGCCTCCATGGATTATCTCTACTATTTTCTACATCCCATTGAATTTTTCAGCTAAAAACACTCATTTCACAAATTTACACAGCTCCACTGATCAAAATCCTTTGAAACATGGAGTAAAGGCTTGAAATGAAAAACATAAAATTCTGCAAGTGGTTTCGTTCGAATCTGACACTGGGAAGAGAAATTTATATTTTTAATAATCCTTCATGGTAAGACCTATTAAAAATAGTAATTCTTATAAAATTATGCATTCATACTTCTCATTTAATTCCCCCATGATTGAGACACTAAAAAATTGGCAAGATTGACAAAACTGGCAAAATTGGCTAAAATGGGGCAATAATGATGAATATTCTAAAAATATTAAGTAGGTTAAATGAGAAAAAAGTGATAATATTTCAATCCTTCACACATCCTACAATGGTCCTGACACTCACATGAGCTTCTCTCTCATTTTTCAATTCAATTCCCGCATTCCTCGGTGCAATGAGCATAAAGTGCCAAAATGGGAAAATGCCAGTCCTGTCCCATAAGCTATTTCACTTCATCCCACATGAAATAAATGATTGATTGGATGATGTAAATGGTTTTGGTTTCATTCTTATTTCCTTACTCTAGAATCATAAGAATTTGGTCTCATGTGTCATTCATCATTATTTCTCCTACAGTGACATAATCGTGATCGTGCTTGTGTGAGAAAAAATGCACTGATTTATCCCACAAGAATGGTTGATTAAAAAAATGTGGTAGTATCTCAAGGATCAAAAGGAATTTATTAATGAGTTAATTCATCCTCAAATGTTCTCAATGGTCTACTTCTCAAGTGCTCATCACTCCTCTTCTCAGTAAGTTCAAGCAGTGTTACAGAGGTTCACCATTTCAAGAGTTTTCAAAAGGGGGAAAATGTTCAAAAGGACTTCATCCGAGCTCTTCATGAATACATCATTGTGGAGGGTATTTATGTATTATGATATCATCTTCTATGCCATTGGAGATGATCTACATCAAGTTCGGAGGCATCTTTATCCATGCTTTGTAGTATTTCTTCTTTTTCTCTCCTCATTATTTCTCCTCTTCTCTCCCTCCTTTCTAATACTTAGTTGTCAGAAATCATTGTAAAATGTCTTATTCACTTAAGTGACTCTAATGGTGAAATGTAAAAGTCCATTTTGATTTATAAAAAGGGGACTTATTTTATCAATTCCTAGGAAAATGAAAAGCCACAAGTTGAATAAGGATATGAAGAGGCATGTGGGGGGTAAACGAAGAGGTGAATTATAAAGCTATAAATTAGGATAACCTCATCATTTAAAAAGAATGGTTATTATTTTTTACTAGCTTCCATATTATCTCTAGGAAAAAGTGATCAAATTCTTTTATTCCTTGTCTAAAAATTTCTATCTCCATCTCGACTTCATACTATGAGCAATTGTAATTATGTAATATCATGAAAGTAAACTTTGTGTTGGTTATATCTTGTTCCTTTTATTTTGACCTAGTTTCTTCTCATTAAATGCATGGAACTACTCTTGATTTTATGTTGGCAAACTATGTATGTGTTATTTGTAATATTAAATCCCTTCTCATACTTTATCTCATCACCTTTCTCCCTCAAAATTCCTCCCTTGTGTTCCACATAAGAAATTTTCCATAGATATAGGGAAGTATTCATGTGTGTTCCCTATTTGTAAGGCCATCCCCACAATTAGAGTAGTGTATTTATATTTCCTTATTTTCAATAAGTGGAGCTGCCCCATTCAAATAGAGGGACCTAGTCCCAGATTGTTGGTGAAATCCCACAATTTTTCCTTGCGAAAAATTATTTTGCCAACAAGTGGAGAAGGGTAATTCTCAATGAGAATATATCTATTTCTAACTCATTATGGTAGCCCAAATGTAAAATCGTAAGCTACAAGACTCCATTCTAACAATGGGTACAAAATAATGAAACACTATGAGCTATACGTGACTTTATGTATGACAAAAGTTATTTTCTGGTAAACAAAATATTGATGGGGTATATATTAATGCAGGAGCATCATAAGTACTTTGTTAAAATAATGTAAATATGTTTTCAAGTGGTGGAATAAGGATCTTAGGAGTTAGTAGAGAGTCAAATATGTCAATTATGAGTCTATAGGAGTCAAAACTTATTTTCCCTCCAAAATGAGTAAGTTTGAAAATTTGAATTACTAAACATAAGTTTTGAGGATAATAAGCATTGTAAAGGATTTAAAATGTGATATATGACACTACTATCAAGTTGAATGTAATTTCACCTCCATGTAATTACAAACTCCCCTCAATAACCTTCTTGACTTATCAAGCCAACATAGGAGGAGATGAAGATAATCCATCCTCATGTATTTCCAAGATTTAATGCAACTTTTGGTGGAATTAAGATGGAAATTCAGTTTGGGAGAATCATCCTTAGAAAATTCAAGATAAGATATAAAATTGGATAGAAGATGAGTAAACAAGTATGTAGAAGTAGGTGGATGCAAATAGATTAGGTTGATAGGTTGTATTAGGTGAGAAGAGAGCCATGAAGGCTTGGTAGGATTTGTGAATGGAAATGATTATTTGTAAGACAGATCTTGATTCAATAAAAGTATGATAATCTTGAATATATGTGAAAATATTGAATAAATATGTGATTTGTTGGTGCTCCTTATGATATGCATGTTTTGATAGTGACAAGTTTGTAATACTATGACGGTGATCTCTGTGATATGACATGGTTAATTCTAGTGTAGGTAATGTGTGATTCATATCCTCATATGTAAAATAAATCTATGTTTGGGAGTATATTATAGTTGTGTAGGTTGATTAGGCATAGAGAAACCATGTGGCATCAACAACACGACATAGAGATGGAATGGACCTACAAAGGTACGTGGAAGTAATATATTCTTGAAGAGGTAAGTAAATTGTTTAAGTGATATTGAGATTTGAAGATGGAGGTAGTATCTTAAGGGATTGACAAGTTAAAAATCCTATATAAATATATATGCATATCTCAAAGGTGATAGAATACAATGGAAATCATATGTGTTCCAATGACGAGAATCTAAAACTGACATTATTGATAACATTGTTTTCTCTAAGATAAGAGAATCAATATTTAGTTGATATAACACTATTACAATGGTTTAACGTGCTTGGAGGAGATTGGTGAAGGATTATAAAGCTCTGTATAGGGGTTTAATATCATCAATAATTCTTAAAACTTGATTAGAGAAAATTAAACTCAAATTGAATGCTTTTAATCTCTATACCTTGTTTGGGGTTTAATAAAGCTAAAAACAAGCATAATTTGCATTTTAACCAGTGGATAAAGGTAAAATTTTTTGTGAAGGATGGGTTAGACATAAGAAACATTCTTATGAAATTTCAAAGCAAGAGAAGAAGTTTTCAATAATCAAAAGATCTATTCTCAGTCTAACTGAAGATAGAGAAAACCTAGGCTTTAGGGTTTAGATAAAGAAATCGATTAAATAATCAAGATTACCTTACAATACCTATTAGAAATAGTTTAGGATTTTCAAGGAAATTTGAATAAGGATTTTTGTGGTTGAAATAAAACACACAAGGCACTAGGAAAAATAAATCCTAGAAATAGGGTCATATGCTCCATTTTCTTAACAGTCAAGATCTAGATTGGAGAGGTAAAATTCATGAAGTGACTTGCATTAGTTGTGCAAGCTTGATCACAAATTATACAAAGGACTCAGGAATATGAGGATTGGAGCGAGGAAGCACTAGGTTTTTAAAACTAAAAATGAGGAAACTTGGTGTTGTAGACCTAAATAAGACCTAATTGTATAAAGTGACAATTTAGTTAAAGGACTTCCCTTGAAAATTAATCTTGAAACTTTGTATAAACAAAGTACTCAATAAAGGGTGTCAGAATATGTATTTTATTCCTCATGATCTTGTGTCAGTTGTGATAAACAATAAGACTTACATAAAAAGAGGGCTAGAAGATCTAGACCTAATTACAGGTGATTCTAGGTAATTTGAAGGAGTGGCATTGAGTTGCAGAGTCTGAAACTTTGGGTGCAACTAAAGGCTCATAAAGGATGTCTAATAAGGTATTTATATTCTCACAAGTCCTTGAGAGTGATCCAAAATAATAAGGTTTATATGAATTTAGGGCTAGTAGAGTTATTCTTAAGTATAAAGGTGAATATGATAAAATAAAGTCTGGACTCCTCAATGAAGGTCTAGATGCATGATAGTCTGATATAAATCAATTGAGAATAGATGAAAATAGTCATTAAATTAGTGTTTATAGCTAAGTTGGATTTCTTACTTATCCTTTTTTATTATCATTGAAGAAAGAATAATAAAATGCTAAGGAATTAAGACAATAGTAGTATAAATTGTCTGGAGCTGCCCATACATTTAGTTTGGAGCTATAAGGGTTATTATTCCGGAAATTGAAATAGTCATCAAGAAGATATCATACTTGTGGGTTATTTCATCATTTTGGTATTAGACTTGTGTGTGCGTCATCATTTTTGGTATCAGAGTTGAGATAAGCTCTTGAAAAAGAAGAATTAGATGATCAATTTGATTAAGTTTTATGATTTGAATTGTTATTGTGCTTTCTTTTCAAGATTGATATTGAACTAAGATGGCTACATGCATCTCCCATCAATAAACTCCATAGAAAACTAATTATTGCAGTTAAGAAGTTTCCTTAAAGTAAGCTCATATTATCTCGAGGATAAGAAGAAGATAATCTCATGGAAGCTTGTATGAAAGAGATTTCATTGGAACTCAAGAAGGTCTTATCAACCTTTGGAGAGTACCAAAATACTAGGGTGAAACATACCTAAGCGAGATATTGAGAATAAGAGAGAATGAGAGACTTAAAGGGAAAAAAAATGAAGAGTGAAGTGTAGATCAAGAATTTCACGTTTGTTACCTGTCCAAGTTAATGCACCAAACTAAACACAGAAACCTTGAAAAACTCCAATAAAATCGATACCTGATGGATAAGATCCGAAGATGTAGACGGATGAGGAAGCCGATGTAGATAAGACGGGCGCACACGAGCAATTCGCACAATAGATCCGAATAACCTGCAAAACACCGATGCTTGACAGAAAAAGACCACGTTAAAAGATATTTAAGTGGACTGCCCGAGAGGCGGATCCGAGAAGCGATAAGCTTCCTCGGCGGATGTCAGTCCACGTTTTCAATTAAGAAAAGAAGCATACATGATAAAAGATGTAAATAAAGACTAGATTTTCTGATTGCAGTAATAAGAATCTAAACAGCAGACAGAAAGTACAGAAAACAGGGAACTAGGAAATAATGTTGGATTTGTGTTACCTGTGCCCTTTTTACCTGTCTGCAGTGGAAATCGGCGTCGACTGGGGTAGGATCAGCGTCGACTGATATGATCGGCGTCGATTGAGAAGAATCGGCGTCGACTGGGGTGCGGTCGGCGTCGACTGGAGGCAGATCGATCGATCAGAGACTGTACGATAAGATTCGGGAATTGGAAGGTGAATGTGGTCTGTTGGATGTGCCGAAGTTGGCGAGACACTGGAACAGAGTCACCAGATGATAGATGGTGGTGCGATGCTGATATGACAGGGACAGAGTAATGGTGCTCCTCTCAGGGATTGGTTCGGACAGGATCTGTCCTAATTTGATACGATTGATGCTAAGAAGATCTCTCTTTCTCCCAACCTGTATCTCTTTCACGATCTGTCTCTTTTGCTCTCGCTCTGTTCGCTCTTTCACTCGTTCGTGATCTCTTTTCGGTCTCTTTCGGTCTCCTCCCTTCTCTCTTCGGTCTCTAGAACTGAGTTCTGGACTTGCTTTTATAATCGGCGCCGCTCCTAGAAAATCGGCGCCGACCATATGGGTCGGCGCCGATCGCGGAAAAGACTCCCGAGGTGGCCAAAAATGATCGATTTCGAGAAAGATGAGACTTATCCTGACTACGGAAAAATATCCCACTTAGGGAAGATTAAAAATAGATGTGATACATAGATAGAATAAATTTGGGGTGGATAAGTGATTAAGATGCATGGGGAGAAGTGTAATTAAATATTTAATATTTAATCACTCATGGGCAAGATATGATGGGGTGAATTAAATCTAGAGTAAGTGATTAAATCACAAATTGGATAATATCCCAAGGGGATAATTGGTGACGTAAACGTTGCCCCAGGTTACCTAAGCAGGTAAACGAATGAGAGGGACACTAAATTGGGTAACCAATTTTAAGTGTCTACATTTTTTCCCCTTTTTGTCAAGTAACTTGCGATAAGCAAGGTTATGAGACAAAAACAAGGAGACGGAAGAAGAGAAGAATTTGTGATGATGTGATCCCCCTCAAACTAGGGATGGGATGGATGATAGAACAGACGATCCCGAGTTTGAAAAAGGTAGATGGAAACGCAGGATGCCCCAGTCGGATGTCTGGAGTAGATCTTATCATTGATGACGCATAAAAAAAATAAACAAAAAGGCAGGCAACCTAAGGAACTCACATTGGTAGGGAAAACTAGCCGGTCTCTTCATGAGACGACGTTAGTGCCTACAGACCCATGAGTGTAAGGAGAACTGCAAAAATAGTCAGCATCTAAAGAGAGACACATTGGTAGGGACAACTAGACAGTCCATAAATCAAACGACGTTAGTGCCTACAGACCCGCGTAACTCTAAGCGGCCAAACAAAAAGCGAGTGCTCCACGCAAAGGGAACAAACTCGAAATAGATGGTGATATCAAAAATATGTGCTAAAAGGCAAAATTCAGCACACAACAATGATCAGATAGACAAGCCAAGCATCAACACTATGGCAATAAGATACGGCAAATCGGCGTCGATCAGACTAATCGGCGCTGACCTAAATAGACCGATAGATGATGAATAGATGTGATTTGATAGACATAGATGAAGAGGATATAAATGCAAATATGATTTGATGTGGATGGGATAGATATGGACTGATAGAGGATAGAAATAGATGTGATTTGATGTAATTGAATAGACTGATAGATGGTAGAAATAGATGTGATTATATAGATATAGACTGATAGAGGATAAAAATAGATGTGATTGGATAGATATAGACTGATAGATGATAGAAATAGATGTGATTAGATAGATTGAAATGTGGATAAAATAGATGTGATTGGATAGATATAGACTGATAGATGATAGATGTGATGTGGATAGAACTTTGATAGATAGATATAATGTACCTTGGATGTACATGTGTTCAAATGTTTGGATTAGATATGGATAGATGTAATGTACCTTGGATGTACATTTTGGTGGATAGATTGATGGATGTGATTGATATATAGATTAGATGTACATATGTTCAAATGTTTTGATGGATAGATAGACAGATGTGTTTGATGTATAGATTAGATATAATGTACCTTAGATGTACATATTTTAAATATTTTATGATGGATAAATAGATAGATGTGTTTGATGTATAGATAGACGTAATTTTAATGAGAAATGAATAAAGATAGATGTTTTGATGGATAAGAGGAATTTTGATAGAAGATAAAATGTGATTGAATTAACATGTGAAATGTCAATTTACCAGGATGCAAGAGCCAAAGATGTAAATGGAAACAACCGTGACTTAGAAGAGAAGACACTCGGAAAAGAAGGGAAATGATAAGTCGGACTTCCAACCGACCATAGATAAAATCCAGAAAGGAAACCAAAAGACCAAGCATATAAGGCCCTATATAAGATTAAAATAAATCTGACACTAACTAGTTCGCAAACCAGATCTAGGATAGAAATGGAAAGAAAAGTAAGTATCTTGTCGGAACTTACAAGGGACAGAATACATGTCCATGATAGGAAAATAAGATTCTCCATATGATCGACAAAAAGGTCCTAAATCTCAGCTTCATGATGTTGATAGAAAAGCAAACTGATCAATGCGGGAAGTTTGCTTGATATGAAGAAAGACTGATCGATGCTACCCACTTAGTAAAGTACTTTCAGTGGCATGCTAATGATAGAATGTATAAACTTGACTGAAGAACGGCTGATTGATTAGACCAAGAAGCCTTGAATATTTCTTTGAGAAAAAGGCCACAAATCCGTCGCAGGTTGCAAGGGAGCCTGTCTAGGGATTTGCGTGAGATTTGAATGATAGCCATCACTTCGAGGGTACTGGTCTTAGTGTTTTTAGAACAATCTTGATTCAGAGAAGGCCAATAATATCCCATACGCAAAATACGCTTGGCTACAGCTAAGCCACTCAAATGTCTACCACAGATACCGTCATGGACCTCCTGGATAGCATCTTAGATGATTCTTGGGTCTTTGAGGCATCTTTTTTTTTTTTTTTCAAAGCCGTGTTTGTAAAGAATCCCGCCTAGGATAGTATAGCGGTTGGCGCGTTAGACCTAGATAGATTCTACCATTGGAAGTCAGATCTGGAGGAAGAACGGAATGAGATAGATACATGTACTCATGCCCCGAGTAGATACCGATTAATCCTAAGTACTTGGGACAGATGACAGCATGGTGATTAAGGTTAGTTGCCTACCATGAGGATGGAACATGATCCAAAAGAAATGTGCACATGCCACATAGAGCCGCGAGTACTTCGGTATTTAAGGTAGGATGAGGGAGGCTAAAGAGGCCATGGAGAACCACGAATCGATTTGCAAATCACCACGAAAGGCTAGGATGACTGGTCTTATCGAAAGATTGGAGTTGGGCAAGATCTGATGTTGCGACTAGATTTGTGTATGATATCATTCTTGCATTGATAGACACCTGTGACCTGATTAACGATGAGCTCAGAGTCATTAAAGAGGTTCCGCTATGACGAGCGCCGAGATTACCATGGCATTTTGAGGACCTAAGACGATAGAGCTTCGTACTCAGACCCATATTATATGAGTGCACTCAATGTTTAATTTGTGTGCCCATCCAGGATAGGCGTAGCCCAAGGACTTATCATCACGAAACCTGCACCTCCCCCTTGCTGGCAGTGTAGTGATCCATCAAAGAAGAGATTTCCTTTAAATGAACATAGGTCAAAATCAATTTGTTGGATATACTCATCGGGGAATTGAGCAAGTGGGTCTTGAGTGTCCGGAAGAGGAGCATTTGCTAATTGATCACGCAATCACCTGACCCTTGATAGACTTTTGCGGGATGAACTCGAGGTCAAATTCTGTCATGCGCATAAGCCAACGAGTGCTACGATCATTGTGATAAGGCTTTGCATGAATTGTTTTGAGGGGATTGACATTTGTGACAATGTAAGTTTTGTGATTAAGGAGATAATGACGAAGCTCAGAAGTTGCAAAGAAGAGAGCGCAACATAGTCTCTGAGCTTCGGAACACGTGTCTCAGACTCATGGAGGGTGCGACTGATGTAATAGACAGCTTGTTCTTTACCACAAGTGTCCCGATGCGAGATCATGGCTCCCAGAGCATGGGTCAGTCACAGAGATATAAAGATAGAAAGGCTCCCCCTCGCGTGGAGGTGTAAGCACAGGTGGAGAAAGAAGATAAGCTTTGAGATCATCAAAGGCCTTTTGGCAATGCTCATCCCATTCAAAATGAACATTCTTACGGAGAAGATGGTGAAAAGGTTGACAACGGTCCGACAATTGGGAGATAAAACAACGCACTGACTGAAGACGTCCTTGGAGACTGCGGAGTTGCTTCAAGTTAGACGGGGGAGGCATCTCAAGGATGGCTTTTATTTTTGCGGGGGTCGACTTCAATACCCCTGATGGAAATGATAAAACCTAAAAGTTTACCAGTGAGGACGCCAAACACGCATTTAGATGGATTTAGACGAAGACAAAAGCGGATAAGCCTCTCAAAGAGAGGTGCAAGGATGAAAAGATGATCCTGACGACGTTTGGACTTGCCGAGGAGATCGTCAACATAATCCTCCACAGTTTTGTGCAAGAGATCATGGAAGATGTAGGTCATTGCTCGTTGATAGGTTGCTCCTGCGTTCTTAAGACCAAAAGGCATGACACGATAGCAAAAGGTCCCCCAAGGAGTTATGAAGGAAGTCTTGTGTTGGTCTTCTGGTGCGATGAGGATTTGATTATATCCAGAGAAACCGTCCATAAGAGAAAGCATCTCATGACCCGCAGTTAAATCTACGAGTTGGTCGATATTAGGAAGAGGAAAATCATCCTTTGGACAGGAAAGATTAAGATCCCAGAAGTCGGTACAAATTCGAATCTTCCCAGTAGCCTTAGTTACTGGTACTACATTGGACACCCATTGTGGATAATCGATGGGTTGGATGAAGTTAGCCGAGAGCAAGCGCTGTAATTCTTCTTTAACAAGAAGGGCTACTCTAGGGTGCATTTTACGCAGTTTTTGCTTGACTGGTTTGATGTTGGGAAGGGTAACGATATTGTGGACCACAATATCGGGATTGAGTCCTGGCATATCCTCATATGACCAAGCAAAGGCTTGACGATGTTTTGAAAGAAGAGCGGTAAAGTCCCCTAATTCCTGTGGATTAAGGGATTGGCCGACCTTAATGATGCGAGGGTCTTCAGAAGTCCCTATATTAAGGTCGATAGTGGCTTCGTTGAGAAGGGTAGACGTGTCAGAAGGAATAGTTTTGGGAAGATATGAATCCTCTGCCCCTAGATAGGTGAGGACAGAATCATCATCTGCACAGTGGATAGTGTTGATAGTAGGAGAGTCGTCTCCAACTATTTCAGGGAAGATTAATGGTATAGAAGCGGACTGATTGTTAGTCTCGTAGGCTAACGGCCCCAAGGAAATGGTATTGATCAAAAAAAAAAATTTAGGTGGGATGGCGATGTCATCGTCCACATCAAGTGATGCTTCTGACTTAGTGGGGGAAGGTGGTTCTTTAGTAGGAAGAGGCTCATCAGGAATAGTGACAGTGGCCTTTGAAAGGGGTTTAAACCCTAAACCAAATTTCTGATGTGGCATGAGAGTAGGAATGGACTTGAGGTCATGTATACCTTGTTCATATTTTCCCAGGCCAAAACCTTTCCACGCGCATCGATATAGATAAGTTTTTGCAAACGTGGGATTCTGTAGATAATCAAACCCTGTTGAGTAAGGTTTGGTCTTAGGAGGAGAATCTGGGCGATAGTGAGGCGTATCAAGACCACCGTAGATGAAATTGGTCTGTTGATTGGGCAAACCAATGGTGACGATGCGACCGAGACCTGGTTGATATTCAGGTTGTTTGTCTGGTCTACCATACTCATTAGGTTTGAGATGGGCATCGAAAGAAAAGAGAGGAAGCTCTCCTAGTGAGAAACGCTGCAATGTCTCTTCCAGATTTTGTAAATCCGGTAGTTTGGTTGCAGGTATAGAAGAAAATGAGGCCCCGTCAGGAGAACATGGATTTTCTTTTAAAGGGACAGATCTTGTGGTCATGTCGCATTGTGCGGAAGGAAAAGGATCTCCTGGATGAGTATATATTTTGCCCTCATATTGATATTTTAGGCATCGATGGAGGGTGGATGGGACACAATGCATTGCGCGAATCCAGGAGCGTCCGAGGATCATGTTATAGTGGAATTTTCCTTCGACAATGTAGAAGAGTTCATGAAGCAGCTTCTTACCTACTTGAATGGGTAAGACCACAGTTCCTAAAGTGACTGCTAGCTGATCGTTAAATGATCGAAGGGCGAAAGGCGGGGGAGACACTACATTCTTTGGTAACTTAAGTTGTTCGAATGTGTGCGAGGAGATGACGTTGAGTGCAGCTCCACTATCGATCATGACACGTTTTAAGGTAGTGTTATTGATTTGGACTGTGATGAAGAGGGGAACCTCCAAATCTTCGGAAGAAAGAGAAGGAATTTCCGAATCCTCGAAAGAAATGGCGGTTGATGGTCCATTCAGTCCAACAACCAACTCGAAGGGCTGGGGCTCATCCGAATTCACTGCGATGCGACGCAGATTATCGATCAAAGCTTGGCGATGTTGTGGAGAGGATTGGATGAGGTCAAAAAGAGACATTTTGACCGGAGCCTGGGTGAGTTGTTTCATAACACTCTCCTCAACAAACACAGGAACTTGAGCCCGAGGTGCAGCACGAATAGAGACCCTGGGTCGTGGGGCTGATGAGGAAGGAGAAACGCCTTCAGGGGCTGCAGAAATGACAACCCGTGGTCGAGATGCTGAAGATGAAGGTGGGTTATCATAGTGTTGGGTTCTAGTGGCGATATGGATTGTGTCAATTTGAGAAGGAGGAAGATCAAGTGGAGCGGAGTCACCAGAGGTCCGAGTGGATGGTTGAGGTTTGGATGGGGCTAAGGTGATAGGAGGTAATTGTTCCTCCTCTTCCAGCAAAAGGTCACTTTCCTCCAGAAGGTTCTTGATAACGGCTTGAAGAGCTTTACACCCCTCAGTGTCATGACCCGGGGTACGGTGGTAAGCACAAATCAGATCAGAGTTAAACCAAGTAGGCTTCACTCCTTTAGGGTTATAAGTTTTAATCGGAGGAAGGGTTATGGATGAAGATCGGATAAGTTGATGAAGGATTTCGGTATAGAATCCGGTAGACGAAGAGGAGGATAGAGATGATGGAGATGGTTCTTTCAAATTAACCGACTGCCGAGGTAAAAGGACTTGCATATTAGGTTTAACAGTTCTCTTTAGGGATCCTCTTGTTTGTTTGGACATTTGGAGGAGCAGTCTTGGGCACTTGAGATGGGAGCAAGTGAGACATGATTGACTTTGGTGGAGGAGGAGCCCCTAAAATAGATTTTGAAGGTGATGGAGATGTGACAAATTTTGCGGTCTTAGGAGACAAAGGGGATTGCTTGGTCGAATGTACTGATGATTTAGGCAATGTAGATTTAGACGGGGAAGAAGCCCCTAGAGTAAGTGTAGTCGGAGGAGCATAGGGTGCCTTGGTTTTTGGTAATGAAGATGATGATCCTGATAGAAGAGGTGACGTCTTTGTAGTAGGTAAGTCTATTTTTCGGGGTATTGGTGAGGAATGTGTTGTAGAAGAAGACGATGGCTTTGATAAGTGTGTAGAAGAAAACGCCTTCTCAGCGGGCAAATCCAATCGTTTATGAGGCGTAGAGAGAGATTTTTGTGGAAGAGCACCAAGAGTTTTGATGGTCCGAAATATGGGCTTTCCTTTTTCGGGGATGGTGACGACTTCAACGGCATAAGGTGATTGTAACCTTTTTGGAGGAAGCAGGTGGGGAGATACTGATGGTATAATGTTAGATTTTGGTTGTCTCGGTTTAGGTTCAGGAACCGAGCGTATAGATGTTGGTGCTACTTCTTTTGATTTTTCCTTTAATAGGTGAAGTAACATTAGTGATGGAAGAAGTAAGTGATGAAGAAGTTCCTTGCGAAGGGACCACTTTTGGTGTAGTGATCATGGGTGGAACTACCGTAGGAAAAGAGATAGGAAGGGTCAAAATTGAAGATGCTTCCGTTGAAGTCGGTACGATTATAGGTACGTTTACCAAGGGCATAGTTGTAGCGGGAATGGGAGCAACAGAATTGGATGTGTCTGTAGTGGAAACTCGAAGGGATGTAATTGCCTCGAGCATTGAAAGGATGTTTGATGATGAGACAGATGAGGATGACACTGTCTCGGGTATGGGTGGAAGGTTAGACAAAGGAACGGAGCGAGATGACTCCGTGCTAAGCAATGTAGGAATATTCAAAGGTGGGTTATCTGAAGATGGAGGAATTCCAGTGATTGGTGAAGTGGAAGAGGGTTCTGATTCAATTGCTGCATTTGTAGATGACGTGGTTTCAGAAGAAGAGTCCTCGGTAGAGATGAAGTTGATAGTGTGGGTGTTTGATTTTTGAGATTCTGAAGCATTATGGTTCGGGGCATGATTGGGAAAAGGTTGTTTGAAAACGTCCAGTGCTTGATTTGGGGGAGCATTTGGGTTATCCAGAATGAGCTCGCCTTTATCAATGAATTTTTGGACAAGGTTTTTGAAAGTCTGGCATCGTTCGATGTCATGACCCTTGGTTCTATGATAGTGGCAAAAATCGTTTTCCCTGTACCAAAATGGACGTTCTTGGCTTTCATCGATGTTCCTCAAGAATTTCCTCAAGAATTTAGAAATCAAGAAAAAATAGAATGAAGTTAAAATAAAGGTTAGAGAGATTGGATCTTAGGTGGAGAATATGGGAAAATATATGTGGAGTGGATGAAAACTAAGGAGAAGAGTAAAGTGGCCTATAGAGCTACTTATTCAAAGAAATAAAAAACAAAGATTGATTGCATTAATAAAAAGAGAGAAAAAACCTATAATTTCATGAATGAAAAAAAGATAGTAAAGGAGATACTCCTAGTGGAGGACAAGAATGAACATGAAGAGGTCAAAGAAGTATTTCTATCCTCTCTCAAAGATGAATAAGAAGTGGAGTCATCAAAAGAAGTACCCAAAAGGGGCAATTTTTCCTCAAGGTTTTTATTCTAACATTGTTTCTTAGTGTTTGAGTATAGGTTTACAAGATGAAGTGCTGAATGAAAAAAATTAAGTGATTTATTCACTTGTGTGAATGAAGAACAATTAGAGGCTGAGATGAAAGCCTTTGCAAACTTGATATTCAATGAAGGTGTAGTTGAAGAGAAGAATGTGAAAGATGATTTTCAAAGAGTGAAGACCAAAGAAAATCAAGAATAAGTTGAAGGATAAGGAAAACAATAGTTGAAAGAATAACTTGATGAGACTCAAAGGTCTCAATGTTTTATATTTGATGATTCATTTGATTATGTATATACAGGTGTATTGTTTGTTGAAGTGGAGAATATAGAGATAAGATCTCTTGAGAGAGTTCAAATGGAGAAGCTATAAGAAGGTATCCTCATCTCGGAGGATGAAACCATAAAGAATAAAAATGAAGACAAGAAAGAGGAGAATACAAATGAAATCATAAGATTTGTACCAATTCATTACAATTGGAAAAAAGTGAAGAAGGAATTATATCTTGCATTTGAGCAGGAACTCAAATTTCAACCCATCTAGGGAGTGTGGTGTAGGACCATCATAAGCACTTTGTGCAAATTTTGTAAATATGTTTTCAAGAGGTGGAATAAGTCTCTTAGGATTTAGTAGAGAGTCAATTTTTTCTATTGTGAGTCTATAGGAGTCAAAAATCATTTTCCCTCCAAAATGAGTAAATTTGAAATTTTGAATTACTAAGCGTAAGTCATGAGGATAATAAAAATTGTAAAGGATGTCAAATGTGTTATATGGAATTACTATCATGTTGAATGTAATTTCATCTCCATGTAATTATAATCTCCTCGCAATAATATTCTTGACTTATCAAGCCAACATAGGAGGAGATAAAGACAACCCATCCTCATGTATTTCCAAAATTTGAGGCATGATTTGGTGGAAGTAAGATGGAAAATCAGTTTGGGATAATCATCCTTAGAACAATAAGATAAGATATAAATATATATATAGAGGATGAGTAATAAAGCATGTAGAATCATGTGGATACAAATATTTGTATTAGGTGATAAGAGAGGGCCATGAAGGCTCAATAGGATTTGTGCATGGCAATGATAATTTGTAAGACATATCCGGATTCAATAAAAGTATAAGAATATTGAATATGTATGCAAATAGTGTATAAAGATGTGATTTTTTGGTTCTCCTTATGATATGCATGTTTTTATAGTGATAAGTTTGTAATGATGTGATGGTGATCTCCATAATATGATAGGGTTAATTCTAGACTAGGTAATGTGTGATTCATAGTCTCATATGTAAAACACAAACTTTGTGTTTGGGAGTAAATTGTATTTATGTAGGTTGATTGGGCATAGATAATCCATATGGCATCAACAACAAGAAAAATATATGAAATGGATATACAAAGGTTTTTGGAAGTAATATATTCTTAAAGAGGTAAGTAAACTATTTAAGTAATCTTGTGATTTGAAGATTGACGTAGTATCTTAAAGGACTAACAAGTTAAAAATCCTGTAGAAATACATGTGCATAGCTCAGAGGTGATAGAATTTAATGGAAATCATATAAGTGTTCCAATGTAGAGAATCTAAAACTGAAAATGCTAATAACAAAGTTTTCCCTAAGATAAGAGAATCATAGTTTATTTAATATAACATTGTTATAGTGGTTTAACATGTTTGGAGGAGATTGGAGGAGTCTAAAGCTCTATAGAGGGGTTTAAGATCATGAATAAGTCTTAAAACATGATCAGAGAAAATTAAACTCAAATTAAATCCTCTTGGTCTTTGTGTCGAGGTCTAATCCATTAATCAAATATTCAAAGTTATTTAAATATTATAAATTAAACTATAATAAATAAACATAACATAGTGAACACAAATTTAATGTGGAAACCATCATAAGAGGTAAAAAACCATAGTCAAAGCATAGAATTCCATTAACATTTTACAGTCCAGTAAACTTCTTCACCACTTCTCTCCCCTTTAACATTTCCATTCAATTGAATTCACCAGGCCCTGAGAGCCCTATATAAGTGGTTTTTACAGGTGTTTCTTCTCATGAAGCACCCCACCACTTTAAAAATTGATTTAATTAATAAAGTTAACTTATATTTTTATTTAATTAAATAAAAACTAAACTTTATAACATAAGAACACTTAAGATGGGATTTAAACCCTACTTAAGATTAATGTTCTAACACTCTTTACCATGTCTAGGGTTTAGTACAGCTAAAAACAAACATAATTTACCTTTTAACTGATGGATAAATGTAAAAAAATTGAAGGAGGGGTTAGACATAAGAAAGAGTCCTATGAAATTTAAAATCAAGAGAAGAAGTTTTCAATAATCAAAAGACCTATTCTCAGTTTGATTTTACATAGAGAAAACCCAAACTTGAGGCTTTAGATAAAGAAATCAATTAAATAATAAAGATCACCTTATGATACCTATTGTAACTATTTTAGGAGGTTCAAGAAAAGTTGAATAAGGATTTGGTTTGTTTAAAGAAAACACACAAGGCATTACAAAAAAGAAAAACTAGAAATATAGTCATATGCTTTGTTTTATTAACAATCAAGAGTTAGATTGGAAAGGTAAATTTCATAAAGTTTCTTATATCAGTTGTGGAAGCTTGATCACAAAGTTTACAGAGGAAAAAGGAAGGTGAGGACTGGTGTAAGGAGGAAGCACTAGGTTTTTGAAACTAAAAATGAGGAAACTCGGTCTTGGAGACCTAAACAAGACCTAATTGTAGAAAGTAACAATTTAGTTCAAGGACTTCCCTTTAAAATATAATCATGAAACTTTGTATAAAAAAAATACTCAATAAAGGGTGTCAGAATATGTTCTTGATTCCTTATGATCTTGTGTTAGTTGTCCTAAACAATAATACTTACATTAAAAGAGGGCTACAAGAACTAGACCTAATTACATGTGATTCCAGGTAATTTGAAGGAGTGGCATTGAGTTGTAGAGTCTGAAACTTTGGGTGAAGCTAAAGGCTCATAAAGGGTATCCAAAAAGGTATTTATATTCTCTCGAGTCCTTGAGAGTGATCCAGAAAAATAAGGTTTGTATCAATTTAGGGCTAGTAGAGTTACTCTTGAGTATAAAGCTGAATATTATCAAATGAATTCTTGACTACTCAATGAAGGTCTAGATGCATGATAGTTTGACATAATTTAGTTGAGAACAAATGAAAATAGTCATTGAATTAGCATTTATAGATAATTTAGATTTTTTATTTATCTTTGTTGATTGTCATTGAAGCAGGAACAATGATCTGCTAAGGAATTAAAACAATAGTAGTATAAATGGCTCGGATTTGGTAGTATAAATGATCTAGAGGTAATAGTATAAATGGTCCATAACCACCCATATATTTAGTCCATAGCTAGACTTATGAATGGTCTGGAGCTATAAGAGTTATTATTCCAGAAAGTGAAATTTTCATCAAGAAGATATCAAACTTGTGGGTTATTTCATCATTTTGGTATTAGACTTATGATCGTGTCATCATATATAGTCATGCCATCACCCCGAGGTGATGGTATTGACAAGGGAAAATCCAAAACCGACAGCATCACCCATGGACAATGGAAATGACATTGGCATTGGGGGTAACCCTAAAGAAAAGGGAGTTATAAAAATTTGAGATGGAAGCCCACATGTAAATATAGGTAATGGAAAAGGTCTAGGGTGATTGAAAGTGTGGATAATGGTGTGCAAGGCTTAAAAAAGTGGACATAATGAGACAAGTGGACATAATGGGTGTAATGTGTGAACAAAGGGAAGAAACGAGGCAAGGGTAGAATAACTATAACATAATATCATCATCTCTAAAATGCTATGGTCTATCCAATGTGACCAAATCTAATCACACCCTAATCCTGATAAACCCCTTAAGGAATCTGCTTAGGAGGAAGATGCATCAACAACCCCTACACAAGAGAAATAGTTAGTAAACATAAATAATGAGGTGTGTATAGTAATAATTAGTTCCACATGCCATCTAAATTTAACAGATAGAAAAAATATGTGAATAGAAGCACTAGATATTTTCTTAGATGTTTGGTCAGAGATAAACCATGAACTTAGGATTTAGCTTTAGAAAAGGAAGAATATTCTTATAAAAATTAATTAAATATGAGTACATGGAAGACACCGTTCTAAATCATAAATGGAAACAACCGAAGATGAGTAAAATAGTTGAGAGACTTGATGAACAATGAACATATGAATGTTAAAGTAGGATAATTTGTGGAACATGTGAATTACACCAACAATTGCAATTTAGTTACCAAAGATGAATGCACAATAAAAACAACATGAAGATGAGAAGAAAAGAGAAATTGAATATCAAATAAGAGACTTGGTCTTGAAATATTTGTGGAAGCAGAGGATTCTAAAAGGAAATTACAATAAGATTAAGTGGAAGAAGATAATACCCTATAATATCCTTAAGAAGTTTACACAAAATTGGTATGAGATTCAATTTCTTGAAGGCATTGATATATCTAACATCTTGATATTAGAAATTTGTATCCATACCAAACAATACAATAAGATGAATATGGGTCTAATCAGAGGGTAATATAGTATATTGGAGGGAAAAAATGATATAGAAGGAGTGTGATGAAGCACAAGGAATAATATATACAAGAACCAAGAAGACATGTAATAAGGAGTATATTGAGAATTTGGTCAAGTAGAAAGGAAAGAAGATTAAAGAGGTAACTTGGATAAGTGTTATGGATACCACACATTGTGGTATACCATTTCCTTGAGTATAAGCTCAAGCTTTCAAAATTAACTAAAGTGTATGATACATGAACATCAAGTCTCGAAAGCAATCTTGTGTCAACCAAAAATAGTTACACAATGTATTTATTCAATGTTTGCATTTTACAGAGAATTTTATTACATATCTTGATTCACATAATGAATAAATACATTTACAACAAGTCACATGGCTTTTTGTTGCATTTTGTAGTGTGTATGTCCTTTGCATAATATTTGTAGAATGCATAGTTCTTCTGTATAATGTCTGGTCCATTGTGCAATCATCAAATGCATATCATTGTCCATACATTCTTTTTTGAGACACGAAATTGAAATAATTGAATTATTGAAGGAATTATATATAGCAAATTACAACTCATTTTATTCATATATGGTGTTGGGTCCTTGCATTTACATTCCATAGAAATAAGAGTTTTAGGAGTTGGCATGAATGACTATATAAGTAAATCCAATTTCTTTATGATGGTAGTTCAAGTTTGGAAGTGAACTTAGTGCTTAAGGGAAAAGTGGGATGCGAGCTTAAGGTTCATTGTGAATATAAATAATGGAGAATAAGTTACATGAGAGGAGATAATTGCTCACTAAATTATGATGATAATAATCATGTAAAATGAAATCTTCTTAAGAGTAAAAGATTAAATATTTGGCTATCAAGACGATGTTACAATTTTTATTAATAATATATCCCAAATTTAATTTTTCATTTAAATCTATCTTCATTTGATCTTTCTATCAATGTATGTTTTATTTTTATTTATTATTATTTCATACAAATTATAAAGGCTACAAGGTTTAAGGATTTCCTTAGCTGAATTCCCTCACCATTTCTGTGTCACATATCCTGTGACCAATGACCTATGCTTATAGAAAAATTATTGATCATTTGACATCTCTTCTTATGTTTATTACTAGGACCACTACTTTACTATGCAACACATTTCAAGGGTTCATTGTGACTATTGAAGGAAAAAATACTACCCACAACCCCACCTCTTCTCTTGTATCACTTATATCCTATGACCTTGGGCCACTGTTACAAATTATTGTCGGTAGTTTTCTCTTTCTCATTCTATACTCAAAAAAATACAAAATAATATAATATGACAAAAATATAGAATATAGATCTTCACTTGACTCAAACGTTCATCGCATAGACATAAACAACATGGTTACTTGAATTTTAATAATCTACATATATCATATCCTTTTGTGTAATTCATCACTATATTAAAACTAATATTATCACATATATTCTAATCTATGGACATCGTACATGTAATCTATGAATTCTTAAGAATAATAACCTTGGGGAAACCCACTATATTGGGGAACATGCCTGCACTAGGGGCATATTACATGGTGTTCTTAATTAGAGCATATATTTCACATTATGAAACTAATTACAAACCTATATATTGAGGGATGATCACCACATTGAGGGCATGCCTACACTAGATACATTATCATCACTAAGCTTTTATAGATCATATCCTTACACACTCATCCATTTTTGGTGCAATGATACTCTTTCCTATCTTACACTGCCTTATTATCTTTCAAAATGTACTATATTTTGATTCATACAATGATCAATTTTTTCAATCTCCATATTCTTCTTTAGCCATGGTCCATGTTTAGTCAAGTTGATCATTTAAATTTATTATTTTCATACTCTACACTGATATGTTGATTAACTACTATTGGACCCAAAATCTTGTTTTTGGCTATTTGACATTGATTCATATATCGCTCATCTCTTAACTATATTCGTACATTCTTATAAGCTATGTATATTTCTTTACCACATTTTCTTCTAATATGTGTGTTATTTTATGCTCATGTTTACTTCTAGGATCTATATTCTTCTATGCTTATGTTTTCTTTTAGGATGCTTTTATGCTCATGTTTCATTATAATATCTATATTCTCCTATGAACATGTTTTCTTCTATTTTCATGTATGATGTTTGGACCATGTTTTCTTCTAGGCTCCTATATTCTCTATGATCATGTTCACTTCTATGTTTTTTTATTTTCTATGCTCATGGTTTCTTATATACTCATGTATGATTATAATCACATGTTTTCTTCTAGGATCTTATATTCGTTATGATCATGTTCACTTATATGCTACTATATTCTATATGCTTATGTTTTCTTTAATATTCTTGTATTCTTATGCAATCATATTTTCTTATAGGCTCTTGAATACTCTGTGCTCATGTTTTATTATAGGATCTTGTATGATATATGATCATGTTTTATTTTATCTTCATGTTTTATTCTAGGATCCTATATGATAAATGATAATATTTTATTTTTTTCTCATGTGTATTTCTACACTCATATATAATATATGTTTGTGTGTCTTTCTATACTTCCATCTACTCTTATGTTTTGTTCTATACTACCATATGATTCTAGGCCCTTGTTATCTTCTAGGCTCCTATATGGTTTGCAATCATGTTTTCTTCTACATTCCTATATTCTATATGATCATATTCACTTTTATGCTTATGTTTTCTCACGTCTTATCAATTTTATACTTCTTTGAACATATTTCTGATCTACATCATTCTCATGACACATTTCTTAACATGTAATTTATTTGCACACACAACTAAAAATTATTAATACTGGTCAAGTCATGATGTCCTATTTGTTATCTCTGCTCTATAATGGGCCTATCATGTAATGTTATGTCACAAGTCCCAATGGATCAATTAGGTGTCTATTCATGTGTTACTATGATAGTACTATACAAAACATTATTACAATCTTTGTTATGGATTTGCATGGATTAGTGGATATGCTTTTGAAATGCCTAATGATAATATAGCATATATTAATTATTCAAAAATGTGTATATCTAATGTACATTACTTATGTATCAACATGTCTATTTTATATGTTATTTATGGTTCACATATTTGATGTTATGGTTATATGCTTTTAACAACTAAAAATTTCTCTTTTGGGTAAACTTATTCTTTTTAGCATCCCTCATCTTAATATGGGGACTATTTTGGGATTTTCTAATAGTTCACATAGATCACAACCGCAATGCTACATGTGACATATGTGATGAAGTTAACATATCTATTTAAGACATATTGCAATATTTATACATATCAACTCATCACACATATATCAAGATCATATAAATTTTTTTATAGTAAGCTCAAGTGCTACAAATTGCTACAGGTAGGCCTAATTTTCACATATGGCTTCTACAAGGTTCAAGTGCTAAAATTGAATACAAGTAGGCATAAATGTTACATATGGCTTCTATCAGGATCAAGTTTTGTAGATTTATAATATTAAAGTTAAATGATAAAGTTCACACACACACACACACACACACACACACACACACACACACACACACACACACACACACACACACACACACACACACACACACACACACACACACACACACACACACACACACACACACACACACACACACACACACACACACACACACACACACACACACAAACACACACACACACACACACCCACACCCACACCCACACACAATATAATGACACTACAGGAAATCCGGTGTAGATATTTCATGCCTTTAAAATTCACTTTTTCATTTACTAATTTTTATCTGCATCTATATTAAACATTGAAACATGCTTTGGCATGTGATTTGTAGGTTTCACATGTATGAGATGTATTCAACACATTATCAATTATTTATACACTATACCCAATTAGAGGTTTGTGTTTACTTGTCCTTTTAATTTTAGTCCATTAATTTCATTACTAAATCGAAATGGGGGCAATTTTAGTACTTAAAATTTGGACCTAAGGAAATTAGTAATAATCATTTGATGTTTATCTCAACATCAAGCCATTTACACATTTATTTACTTAATCCAAAGGAATCAAATTTAGTTCCCACACTATGAGTCCAATAGGTTATCACTTTCTCCATCTATATTTGTTCCTTTCCTTTTTAGTGATTTTATGATTAAATATAAGAAATGAAACCTAATCTAAAACATTCTAAATACATTAAAAAAATACAACCTCTTTCTATAAATAAAATGGGATTAAGTTTGAAATGTCTTATCTATACCCTAAGTAAAATTACTCCAATTGATGCTCAATGTGACTGGTGTGATGGAAATAATGTAACAAAGATAGATTAGAAGGTGGATATATTGTGGAAGAATAATTATCAATAGATCTATGATAGTTTCAAGGGAGACAAAAGAGTGGTCTGAAACCCATGTACTCTCTTTATGGATAATAACAACAAGAAAGGTCCTTGGGGTGATTTGTATACTAAGTAATATCCATTGGACTTGGTTTCTCTGTCTATAGATCAAAAAATAGTAGCAATAGTGTTATCTAGAAAAGTTTCAAAATTTTGGGGGTGTAGTAAATGAGCACATAATTTTCCTTAATAGGAAAACTTATAAGCAATCTAATTATAACTCTAGATCAAAAGAAATACCTATGGTCATGATTAGATCACTAAGTGGTGAAATCAAGTGGATTTGGGAAGGAGAGGTGAACTAGGGGTTTAAAATAAGAAAAAATACATGTAAAGCTTAAAATTAGGACCAAAAATGAACTACAAAATCAAAAGGAAAAAATAGAATTTCTAATGATGGAATTTTTGGTTCCAACAAGAATCGGTTATGTAACCACCACGACATGAGAGAAAAATTCTAAAAATCAACATAGAACTACCACAAATGGTAAAGAAACATCCACAGTCAATAACACAACTATCGTGACATAGACCAAAATAACCACGATGTCAAATTAAACCACCAAAATCTATGAAAAGACTGTCGTGAAGATAGTGTAACAACATTGAAAAGAGATTAAAAGAAGGGATATAAAGAATTTTTTTTTTAAACAAGTTGGAATGAGATAAAAATGGAACAATGCATAAAATGAGAATTATTAGATTTTGTAAGTGGTTTGATAATTCAAAACATATTGTCATGTTTTTGCAGATATTCATAATCATCCTTGGGTATTTTAAATATTGCGTCCTACAAAATAAGGTACATACAAATTACCCCCTCGGGGAAGCATTTCTACCATGAATGGGCTAGGGTGTGATGCTTGAGAAGTAACCACTCAAATGAAAATGGGAAATAAGAAGAGATCCTACCTTTCTTACCTTACAATGAAGTGAAACCAAGGAAGGATTCCTTACACCTACAATGAAATAAAAGAGAAAATCGAGTGTAATAAAAGAAGAAAAGTAAAGAAAATACGAAGTGATCAAAATTCAAAAAGAGGACTTACCGTTTGAGAGGGGTTTGAAAAATACTACCTCTTACCTGGGTTCTTGTTACCTACAAAACTAAGAAAATGTAACTATACAATAACTTATGTTAATGAAAATTTGGAAATGGATGTCAAGGAACATGTGGCCTATGAGGAAACCATAAATGGGCTTGAAATATTTAACAATACTAAAATTGAAATTTTTTCCAAATTTTACCTTTAAAAAAAATTATATATTGAAACACTTACTTGATTTGGAATTCTTTCATGCATATGCGAGTGGTGAATTCTAAGCTATGGAAAATATATAATGGCTCAATGAAAGGATACTGGTTATACAACCATGATAGCAACATGATGGAAAGGATACCAATAGTAATAGACATGGTGGGAGGATAGGTTAATTACATACATTTTTCTATTTACAGGGTTAGACCTAATTTTTTTTATATTTGTAGTTTGGGGTCATCTTTCTATGTATAAGTAGTGTTGAAATGTTAGGTAAGAAGGATAAATAAGGAAAATGAAAAAAAGAGTTTGTTTGGGTTTTTGGGTTCACTTTAATGGAACTGCTAATTTTTTGATGGAACTGTAAGTTTAAATAGACCGAAAGTTGCACATCTGACAGAAATAGAAGTGAAACCACCATGAAAGGGATGAAATTGCCATTGATAGATACACAACTACCATTTTCATATATATAAATTCCAGTGGCGAATGAAAAAATGCTACATAAAGATAGCACATTTTCAAAAATTGTGTCTAAACATTGTGTACATTGCAATGTTTGTATACTAACGGGATATTAAAGTTTGTACACAATGTTTGTTATTTGTCAAACAAGATTTTCATTTTTCAAACAATGTTTGTTTTCTAGAAATGACAAATGGATATAATTCATAAGTGTGGTCCGCACCCCCACGATTGTGTAGCAGATAGTTTATTTTTTTATTCTTTGCAAACAAGTTGATTTTTCCCTAAATAATATAACTAGATTCCATTTCTGATGTTTTGGCTTGTTACAAGGAGGATAAGTGTGGTGGATATGTGTTAGAGAGATGGATTGGATTTAAGGAGCCATTGATCAAATAATACCACAAATGAATATGATTCTAGATCAATTTGGGCTCTTAAAGATGGTAGAGACACCCTTGGTAGCTCCAGTGAGTAGGATTGCATGTGATGTACTCACATATTGGGATGTAGACTAGAATACTTTCTATTTTTTGTTTCCAAGGGGAGATTTTACCATCACTCTTGAGGATGCATACATACCACATCATAAGTCTCTCAGTTATAAGGAGAGAGATACTCCTGATGAATACTAGAGGGGCTATCTAGACATTAGAGTGAGCAACCTATTTTGGAGATGTATAGGTGCTTGATGAGAGTGCTAAGTAAGGTGTCAAACTGGTGGGGTTGAGGAATGAAAACATTCCCAACTTCTACAAGGTTATCATAGGCATATCTTTCTCACACGTAATCAGGGACAAGGGGACAAAATAATTATTATATTTTTGAGTTCTTAATGTGGAGGAGATTGAGCAGCATGGGCACCACTTTAGTTGGGCAGAGAATGTATCATCCCACACTTATAGGTATCTTTACAAGGTGGTGAGGCTGAATGACTATTCACTCAATTTTATCACCATTGTGATGAGTTGGATCTACAAGTGGTTCAAGCCATATGACAGGATGGTACATTAGGAGAAGATGGAAGGATAAGAGTATGTTGGTAGGGAACATGACCCCTTTTAGATCCACTCCTAATAAAGTTACTACTGTGATGGAAATTTATTGTATTATAGAGCCATATGTGTCTATGAGGGGAGCATGGCATAGAGAGGAAACTTCACCAATGGAATTCCTTTGTAGAGAAGGTTAAGGAAAATTTTGGTTACATAGAGGTTCACCCTTTCATTAGGGTGCCTTAGTAGTTTAGACATCCCTTGGAAATAATGTTCCCAAATATACCATTTGTTTACCATGGTACATGCAAGTGTCTAGATGACTTCTTAGGGAGAGTAGCGTGATAACCTTTTACACAAGGAGTTTTTATTATGGCCAATGTAGGAGGGGTAGTGCAACCTCATAAGAGAGGAAAAGTGAGTATTTTCCACACCACAACCACCACCAAAGCATTCACATTAGCTAAGAAAATAACCTTTGTAATAACTTATAGTGCTTTTAGCCATTGGGCATAGAAAAGGGCATGGACCAGTGAAGATTCACATGAGATGCCTAGCTGATTACAGGGAAGGTGGAGATGGTCATGGATTAAAAAGAGAGGATGATGATGATGGTGATGATTACGAGCCTGATAAGGTGGGGTCAGATCCAAAGTAGTAGACATGAAATTGTAGTAGGTTCATTTTTGAGTTGTTTAATTTTGTGTATCTACTTTATTTCTTGTTGCTACAGTTAGTAGATTTCATATTTATAATGTTTGTGGTTATTGTGGAAACTTTTCTAATTCAATCATGTTTTCTTTTGTATGTAAAAACTAACACCAAGTGGAGGTAATTTATTAGAGACACTTTGGTGGATATGTTTTCCCTAACCTTGGGGAATACTCTAGATGAGCTATATGTGGATTTTGGGATTCCTCGTACTACCGAATGACATAAATATGTTTTTATTGAAACTAATCATGGAGAATTGTTATTGGTTGTTGAGAAAGTCAAGACTACAACATTTGAGTTCAAGGTATAGACCATGTGATAGGTGATGTGAGGCCATTCAGGTGGTCGTATAATTATATCCATTTGCAAGATGTTTACATAACCAATGCTCGTAGTCATTCCAAGTCAATCTCTCCATAAGAATAGGTCGATTCCTCACCACTCTATAAATGGATCTCATAAGAAGAGGACTAGGAGTCCTTAGCATTCCAAGGGTGGATCACACCAGTGATTTTTATATTAAGTTAGTCTCATGATATATATTGTACATGGAGGCACTTGTATGCCCCATTTTTTTCATTTTTAGTTTTGAATCCCAAACTTTCCCTATCAATATGGATGTTATGAAGCAATTGTACTAAAAATATGATTAGATATATGTATATACATATATATTTACACACACATACATATACCCATTCACATACATATATACACATATGTGTATCTATTTGAAGTTTCACAATACAATGTGACAAAGTCCACTATATGTGTGTGTATACATGAATATAGGTATGTATGTTATAGTGGAATTTTCACATGTTGTTATGATACTTCATTTTACATTTGTTTTTTCCAATTTTCTTACATATACATATATATGTTCTGATGGATGAAAGAATGGACACGAGTAATGGTTGTATCTAGGATTGTAACATAATGTATGGTAATTCAATGGATAATATATAGACATGTGTTAACAGACTAATTTATAGATGAGACAAAGATGTCTAATCACATGCACAACAAGTGAAAAATAAAAGATAAAAAGATAGATGGTCAAAACTAGAGGTAAGTAAGTTAATCATGGAAAATGGAGGTAAGAACATTTTTTATTCATAAATTTCCTTTTAAAACAATGAGCATATCCTATCTAAGTGATATTGAATGAATAATCTAACTATGTTCATTAAAACCAACATGCTTATGAAATAAACACCCACACAATGCTAAAAATAGGAAATTGCAAGATAAGGAGACATAAGAGTTTATCTTGGAGAAACCCGGTGTGGGAAAAAATCTAATTGGGTAAGCAATTGCTTCCCTTCACTATACAAATATCCAAATAATACAAGTTTACCATCATACAATGACCTTCGGGAAATAGTATAACTCCTTATTCTTGTATAACTTGCTTACAAATCTCAACAAGAATTCAGTTCTTCTCATGAACAAAACAAGAACATTCTTAACTTCCTCTCTTTTCTCACACTTGAATTCACCCAAAAAAATTGCCTTGAATGATCAAATGCATGCATACATATAGTTTCTCTATACAGTGATGGATGGAAAGATGAATCGAACCATTTATAAGCCCAAATATTTGCAACTATTGAGATTTCTGAGTTTTGGCATCATCGGGGACAATGCCTCCAGTAAAAATAGAGTGGCGGTTGCATAGCTACTAATCCCTACAACTAGTGGTTACATAAACTTCATGGTGGTTATGAAGCCACCACTCTGTGAAGAGTAGCGGTTACATAACCGTCATCTAGAAAAATCATGATCAGAATAATGATTGTCCTATATGTGATTTGAACGTGTCAAGATCACCCTCAGCCTGACTAGACCATATCCTTAATAAAGAATATGCTAGGAATCTGCACTGCAAGTATCAGATATGGAGAATACATAGGATTGGGTATTTTCATATCCATTTTTGGAACATACCTCCCTAGTGGATTTTAAGTCTCTAAAATCTTCAAGGACTGATGAGGTGAGGAAATTTATTCCCCACATCTTCTCTGGAATACCACTTGGCCTTGGTAGGTAATTGAATTTTCAACCCAATCAATCACATGTCCTTTACTCATCTCTGTGTCATTTTCTCTTTCTATTGCAACACCACATCTTCCTCCAATTTTAGGTAACTTTTTGCAAAAATATTCTCAATATATGGTAGCAACACTCCTTCTTCTTCTTCATCCAACATGGAGGGATCAAAGAGACACATTTTCAACATTCATAACAGAGTATATCCTCATATAAGGAGGAAAATCATAGCGAAATGCATTCTTACCCACATGTTCTAGAATATCAAATGGGTCATACCAAAGAGGCTTAAGTTTCTTAGATTTTCCATGTAGCTTATCTCTAATCAAGTACAACTATAACTTATCTCCAATAAGGAAGGAATGCTCAATCATGTGTTTATCATGTTGTGATTTGTACTTAGCCTGTGACTCTACCAACCTCTCTTGTACCTGAAGGTGTATCTACTGAATTTTCTCGATGAACTTCTTAGCTTTGTGGACCTCTAGTTCCACTTTTCCATTTTCTTTGTATGGTAGTATCAAAACAAAATCAAAAAAAATCTTAATAAAATAACAAAAAAATGTTTTAAAAGGATTCTTACTAGTTGAAGTTTTTTCATACAAATGTGTAGCATGAAAAATTCAAAATTTCAAGCATGATAACTAGACCCAAATTTGAAATTTTTTCTCCTGAGTCTTTGTGAAACCCTCTCCTAGCCATTTTGTCTGTTGTGTTAAACTCATCTTAACCTTGTAGTTACTACAATGGTGTTGAATAAGCTTGTGTAGGTGCTTGAAGTAGGGTATCAAGGTTATTCTCCTCATTCAATGAAGTACTTCCAACGACTGATTCTCTAATAGGCCTAGAAAGGCTAATTTTGGCCATTTTAGGAGAGGTGTGCTCTCTTCAAGAAGAATATAAAATTCCACAGTCCTCCAAAGGTGGTATTAAATAGCTATGAACATGTTGGAACTTATTTAGGAAATTTTAGGAAATATTTGTAGGTTTGGGAACAATTGCATTAAAAGCAGGTTTTTCAGGGGCAAGGAACACGTATTCAAAATAAATAATTAAAATTTTGCAGAGGATTTTGGGAGTTTTGTAATGATTTTTAGATCAAAAAATATTCATTGGATATATTATAGAGTCCTCTTAATGATTGAATCTTAAAATATTTCACAACACCTGATGGATTCTCATGGAAGCCCAGTTTTGGTAGACACACCCTATTGTCACAAAAAAAATGGCATAAATTTTGATGATAAAAGAATAATTGGAATATGAAACCTATCCCATTATTCTTTAAATGGTCTTGGGAGTCAGAATAATATAATTTTTCATTGTAAAAGTCCTTCTGGAGCTCTGGCAATCACTTCGTCAAGTTGTCTCTCTTACAGGTACACTTCTAGCAATTAGTCATTTTTTGTGGGACACATGTCACCTCATGGTGAGGTCAATTTTTTTTCTACCTCTTGTCCCCATTCCCAAAAGGAAATATGGGAAACACAAATTTTCCCCTCCTCATCCCTTCCTCTAGGTTCTCCACGTAACCAATTTAAGCACTTTGAATGGCTAATCTAGCTTGTCTCACCTTCCTCATCTTGCATTCACTTTGTGCCACATGGAATAATGTGTTGAGTGAGAATTTTCATGTCCCTATTGTCCCCATTCCTAAGGGGACATAGGAGAGGAAAAAAAATTCCCCTCTCTAGCCCCTCTCAAGGTTCCTAATATGCCCAAATTTTAGCCCCTGTGTGCTTAAACAAGGTTTTCTCCCTCTCATCCAATCTCAATAGGTCACTTATCCTCACCAGAATGGGCTGATTTTTATTTCACCTCTTATCCCAATTCCAAAGGGGACAAAAAAATCCCCATTCTAATCCATTTCAAACCCTAGTTTGTGCCCTAATTGCTACCTCTTTGTTGGTAAGAAAATTTTTCAGGGACAAATTGGTGGTTATCTTACAAACACTCTGAGAGTCTAAGTCCGTCTACTTATCCAGTGTAGTTGTCATACATGCATGCATGATTAAAATGTGACTTTTATCCTAGTGGCCTTTGGGATAGAGATCTAACAGGGGCACTCCATTGACCCTGCGGAAAAATCTTGCATATATCTAAAAGAGAGGAATTTGCTAAGAAAGTGGGAAAGGGAGTGAGAAAGTTAGAAAAGAAAAACTAATGCTACAAGTAGAAAATCAGAGACTTGCATACACCAACTAGAAGCTTCATTACATGCACTTGAATTTAGAAGAAAACAAATCTCTGTAACAAAAACAAGACCAAATAGCATTTAATGAGCATAAAGTACCACTAAACTCCTCAGTCAAAAAAGGCTAAAATTCCTTCTTCCTTTATTGAAGCTCAAGTAGAAATTGTGCATAACATATAAGTAGAAGACATTTTTGAGTAGGGAAAATGGAAGAAATTTTCTATCTCTTTTCTCTTTTCACAAGGATATCTCTCTAATGAATTCACAAAAAACAACTCTAACATCTAAGAATTTTTAAAATATTTTAAAAGAAGCTCAAATGAGAAGCTAGTTACAATTTATAGAAGAGAGTGCAACTCTTCATATTCCCGGTGACTTTTCAAATAATTTAAATTGAATTTAGAATGTTCATATTCCACTTAAATAGTTAAGTCCCTTTTATCAAATTAAGGCGACTAAAAGTTTACATTATGTTTCTAAAGTCACTTTAAGTAATATTAAAAAGTGCAAACCTCAACGCAAAAATATAACATTAATGAGAGATATTTTTGGGTGAGAAGAGACGAGAGAGAAAGAAGAGGAAGAAGAAGAAAGAAGAAGAATCATGTAGAAGAATGAGTTGCTGCAGTGGATTTGATCTCACTTCCTGACTAGTGTCAACTTCACACTCCTGAGAAGGCCTATGTTCTTCCAAGCTCTTTGTTGAAATGAGTGGATGCAGGTTCCACCTTATCGGTATGAGGAATGTGAACAAAACTCAAGGTATCTGTCCATCCATCTACTAAATTATTGATGTCTTTGTTTCCCGAACCATGATGCATGTTTCTCTGTCGATAAGTAGCAATAGAGGCACGATTCTCTAAGAGAAAGTTAAGGGTATCCTTGGTGAAGGATGCTAGGTTACCTACCTCTTTCTTGACACGTACTCATCATATGGACTAATCAATTCATCAAAAATTTTATATTCACCAATTACAGGTACTCCAAGCTTCTTAGTTTTCTCGATTTATACTATCCTGTAATTTGTATGTCTTGTTCCTCTTTCTCCTCTAGCTCTGTGATGGTCCGATTGATTGCCTCAAACCTAATTGTCCAAGGCCCTCACGCATACACAGTGACAAGTCTTATGAGGGAGTTTAAAAAATATTCCTATTGATCAACTCTTGATGATGAGTGACTACTCATTTAATCTATTACTGGGTGCTAAAGGTTCTTAATAGTATCTTTCTTTCTCTAAGTCCTCCTTTAGTGCCCATGTTTCCTATTTTTTTTTTTCGACACATGTAACCGAAGATTTTGACCGCTTCTTAGGAGCACTAAATTCCCTTTTTCAGATATTGAGTTGATCCATTCATTATTCACTTGCCCTTTGCATTATGAACTTATGCGTTTTCTTGATGGATTATGGATTGAATCTACTGATAGGTGCAACTTCCTCAGTGATAATTGTTTGTGGCATTAGGATCAACTAGATGTTGCACATAGAATGAAAGAGTTCACACCTACTCTTTTAGTTCATCAATCTGCTTCTTATACTCCTTATTCCTTGCCACTATGCGAGAAAAAGATTACTGATACATGTACAAGTACCCTTCATGTGTTTTCGGTCCTAGTTGAATTGTGCTCATTTCACAGTCATTCGACATCATCTCATTCACTGGATAAATTACTTTGGGCCGAGCTACGTCAATGTGTTGATTAGCTATTTCCCCACTGTAGAACTATGAGGTTGTATGTGCGAGCTTCCTTTTTCTTTTATTTTATTATCAATGAGAAAATTATTGATACATCAAGGGTGCCGCCACTTACTGCATAGTTCAGGTGTCAGGGACAGTAATTTCATGCATCCAAGGGAGCATCTCGTTAGACTCCGGCTTCAATGATAGGTGCACCAATGGTATCCTTGTTTTGAAGGAAGAGGTAAATATTGAATGAGAGAAGTATGAGTGTTATCAACATGAGGTGAGACTTCCTTTATGTGGCTCAAAGAATTAGGTCCTCAAACCATGTGTTCTTCATCCACTCTGAGCCTTGGCTACTGGTATTTTCTTCTTACATTTATGTACGATCAAGTCTTCCTCTTGCAGTGATGCAAAGTATTATTCTTCCACTCTAGCTTTCTTTGGTTTCCTCTCGCGAGGAGAATCTTCTAGTTATTTGCAACCTTCCTTTTCAAACTTTCTCTGGAGTGTTTAGAACTGGAATCTACCTCTTTAAATTTTGAAGAAGACTGATGTGAGGCATGCTTCTGACTCGGAGGAAATTCCTCGTGACTGGATGGTCATGTCTCTCTTATTTTAAAACCAATTTATCATTCTCCTTATAACCTTCTCGGTCTGCTCCAATATATCCCCTAATTCATGAACATACTAGTTGATTGGAGGAAAAGGGGACATCTTGACCCCCACATACTCAGGATCATACCTTTCTATCCCATCATCATGTAAGATGTCCTTCATACCATGAGAACTTGAATTTTATTCATCTTGCTTATTGTCAACCTCATATGGTCATGTTCAAATATTTCAAACTCATCAGGACATAGTTGGCATAGTAATCCTTGACTTGTGGTTCATGTTGTAATTTGAGGGATAAAGAAAGATCCGTGATTTTCTTGGATGTGAAAATTTGTTCTGGAACTATATGAATACTAAGTCAAATGAGTGAAAATGACCTCTAGATGAGATGCATCATTTGAGATCTTACATGTGAAGTACCCTAAGAGATACGAGGGAATGAAATCAACTTCTTCCTCCTACTTCTAATCTTGTGATTCACTTGGATGACCTATCTGTAGAGCTCAAACAATACAATTTTATCACTAAGGTACTTAGGTAGCCTTAGTTGTGCTTGGTTAAAAGCCAACAACTCGCAAATAGGAGAATTTCAGGAATTATTTAAAAAAGGATCCATACTTACTGATCAAGGACGCCACTTGTGACAACATCCTAGCTTCTATATCTCCTTCCAAGTTCCAGACTACATGCATGATGAATGCATCATGGTCACGCGAGAAAAATTCCTATTGCTTTCATCCATCATCAGATGTGAAAGTTTCTCGAATGCAGGCACCTTGGCAGCAATGTTTTGCATGAGAGCTAATCCCTTGAATGATCTTGAGCTACCAAGGAGATAAACCAAGTAAGAAGTCATGTGGAACTTCTTTGTCATGGGTACTTGGAGTAGTTGCAAATGGAGATTATCACTAATGATTTGTCCCCCAGTCAATCCTCTACTTTCCTTTTTTCACTGTCAAATGAAAAGGCCCATCCAGTCTTGAAAGTCCCTTGTGTTCACTTCACCCATAACCCTACTTGAGGAGAGTGATGACATCTGAGTATCCTTCTTGAAATTCACACCTTGGAAGATTCTTGGGCATTTCTTGAGGGATTTCCTCCTACATTTTCAACCATGAACCAAATACTACCCCTTGCATGTATGAATCCATTTGTTTTCCCAATCATGCAAGCCCTATCCTTTGAGATGACGACCATGTTGGGTGATGTTCGTATCTGTAGAAAAAGTGAAATGGTTCTAGGGATGATGAACACCATCATTATACCATTGTTGGCTCAGATGGTTTCGTGTTCTCGGGCTCATAATGTTGAGAGAAAGCTAGGACCAACTCAGAGACTTTGCACAGAGATTGGGTTGTCCCGCGGAAGGAGAACAAGCCACTTGTGAATATTTGATCTTCAATCTTCTTTTGGTCCTTGGTCGTCATGTGAGTTCTGAGGTCATTCAGGTCCATGTACAAGACATCATTGTCTTTTATCTCATATTCACATGTGAAGGGTTATGTCGGCTTCTGTCCCGTCCACTTCTGCTTCATGTTTTCCCTTAGAAAAAGTATCTTACTATTTTTAGTAAGTAAAAAAAATCAAATCCCTCTATCCTTCACTAAGTGTTGTGATCTTGATTCCCCTTTCTCCCTGCGTTCCTCCCTCCTTCTGGATCAAATTTCTATTTTTAGCAGGTTGCTCATGAGACCACTTACTATTTTTAGTAAGTGCCAAAATTGGACCAAATCCCATTCTGATGATTTCTCAAATGTAGTGCACTCTTCAATGTCTCTGTCTCCTTCACAGGTTCTTTTGTTGATGGACTTTCCCAAAATAGCAGTTTCCTATGTAGTAGACCTGTTATTTTTAGAAAGTGGGCTTCTGGAGGTTGGATTGATGTGCAAAAAAATTTCTGATATGGGTTTTTTTCCCAATATTGCCCCTCTGAAATTTTAATTCTACCCACTCAATCGTCTAGGAGATTTTACACTTTCAAATTTCAGACCTAGCAGTGCTTCTCTATGTGGCAACCATTAATGGAACTCAAAATTATAGGTTTATTTTTCTCCTCCATTTGTGAAAAAATTATATATCTGATATGGTTTTTTCCTTTTGGTGCTTCACGTGCAATTTTACTTCAATCAGACAACCAGATTTGACAGGGAAATCTAATTTTTTCTTTGTTTAGCCGAAAATGAGATTTGTTCACTATGAATGCTCTGTTGCATGAGAGGAAAGTTTGAAGGTATTTTTTTATGGTCTTGGAAAGAGGAACAAATAGTAAAAAATTATTTGTTGATTTGTGCACTGGTTTGCAATATTTCTTCGAATCTTCGTTTCACAGCAGCAAAGATTTCCACTTTCTTCTTCCCTTCGTTCTTTATTTCTCCTTCTTATCTTGATGAAAAATCCTTCTGAGACCTACACATCACCATGGAAAGGTGTTTCAGTTCCTTGGGCTGATCTGGTTTGATTATTTTCAATGGTGAAGTGATGGTAGAAGATTGCAGAGGAAGTATGGAGGGATGGTTGTGCATAGGAGTGTAAAAAGTTAGAAGGCGGGAAACAATTAGATATTTAAAGATTTAAAAAAATGTTGAGAGAGGGTTGGGAACATTTTCATGTCCCTGATGTCCCTCACCTCATAAGGGACATGAGGTACATCAATTTCCATGGTGGTCAAGGAGATGGCACGTGGCATTGATCTGACGACAAGGAGTGAGTGCTCTAAAAATCAGCTTTAAAATCATTGAGGGGTTAGATGCGGGTCACGTGGGTGACCAGAAGTCCTCTCCTAACGGTATGGGTGCATTTTTCAAGGTCTGATGTCCCTAACCTATGAGGGATGTGAGGGACATCAAATTCCACGGTGTTCTTGGAGCTGACACGTGGCATCGTGATCCGACGACAGGGAATTTGAGCTCCAAAAATGCACCTGCAGGGCTGAACTGGCAATGTCTGATGGTCACATGGGGTTCCAGAGGTCTCATGGGATTTGGGTACATTTTTCCAAGGTTGATGTAACCTGACCCTTAGGGATTTCGAGGACATAAATCCCACCAGTCTCCTGGAGCTTACACGTGTCCTCCCCGAAAATTTGGCTAAGTTCATTAAACTTTCTTCAAGAGGACAACTTGCGACGATGATAACTTGAGCTCCCGAATGGATGTTTTTGGAAAAAATTTTATATGATCCTAATTGTAAATGGAATTTTGAATCCAATGGTGGGGGTGTCATGTCTTGATTCTTCCATATGATCCATAAAAAATTGGATATTTTTATTTGGTACTCCACTTGTGCCTGAGAAAAACTACCTATAGACCTAATGCGCCAAAGTGTTATGAAAAATATGATCTCACAATATTGTATGGATTGGAATTATATTTCTTTATATGTTTTTTTTTCTCATAAATCCATCTCAGAGCTCTTGGAATCACCTTCCGAAGCTCAGTGATTGCTTTTGGCCTATGTGCACTGACCTAGGCTTGTGAACCCTAATTTTTTTAGCGAAATTGCCCAACTCTTTCAAATCTTCCCAAAATCATTCCAAAATCATTTCCATGATGTCCCAAGATCTTTGAATTCACTTCCACATCTGACTTAGGCTCTTATGCTACCATTCCATGGGGTTGCCCTAGCCCTAGGAAGGCCAGTGATAACCCTTCCCACAATTTCGAGGTAGCTTGCAAATGAATTCCCTAAAATCACCTAAGGGGAATGAATGGATACTTTCCTAAATCACCTAGGGGATGAGATTTTAAATTAATCGGGAGGACCACTTGGACTGAATGGATTTGACCTTGGGTGTCTTGGAATGATAGGACATTGAAAAAATTAACATTGGGGTATAGTTGTCATGCTCAAAAATCATTAATTTCCTTGTTGCACATTTACATGACAACAGATGGCTCTAGCTTGGGGACGTGACATGGACTGAGTGCAGCAAAGACATGACATGAGGAATCCAAAATCTCAATTTTAGACCATATGATCTGTTGACCAGTGCCTTATCCATTGGGCCTTGTAGATTCATGTACTAATTTACGAGAAAGAAGGAATGGAAGAAGGAAACACACACACACACACACAACGGGAAGGAAACACACACACACACACACAACAAGGGGAACACACACCTAGAAATCACCTATGGTACAAGGTGGGGGAAAACCCACTTTCAGTGATGATACAATTTTAGGTATTTCCCATTGCGAGGTAATTCCAGTGGCGTTCCATCCAAATATGAGAGTAGAAAAACATTCTCGCTGCAAGCTTCATGAATCTAGAATGGGCCGAGCCATAATGAATAAAATTTTCCATGGCTTCCTTTCGGTTCCCTTCTCTTGTCCCATAACAGGATGAAGTCTCCAACTTTGAATTCTCTCACTTTGGCCTTCTTATAAAAAAATCTTCTTTACTTTCAACTAGTGCTCTTTAATACGGTCCACCACTCAGAGTCTATTTTCTTCTAGCTTCTTAAGAAAGAGGATCCTCTTGTCAATGGAATCCTTGTACTGACCATCTTCTATTCCCTGTAGCAACATGAGATCTAAAATCTCAATCATGATGGGAATTTCTACTTTGACCCCATACAAAAATTGGAATGGTGACATACCTATTACCTTTTTGGGAGTGATCATGTCTGCCAACAATGCATCATACAAATTTTTGTGCCAATTCCTTTGGTTTTCATCTACGAGTTTACGGATGATGGTCAAAATGTTCTTGTTGCTTGATTCGTCCTATCCATTCCCTTGTGGATAGTAGTCAGATGAATGAGATAGAGAGATTTTGTAGCCATCGAGAAAATCAGTCAACTCCCTTTAAGAGAAATAGGTAGCATTATCTGCTACGTTCTTCTATGGTACTTCGAAACGTACTATGATATTTTCCTTGATGAAGTTGCATATTTTTATGGTGTTGGCTTTCTTGTCCAGAGTGGCCTCCACCCATTTTGTGAAGTATTATGTTGTGGTGAGCACATAGGTGTGCCCCATGCTTGAGTGAGGATTCAGAACACCGATGAAATCTATCCCCCACTACTGAAATTGTTCTTCAATAACAACTGGCTTGAGTGGAAGTGCAGCAAGTTGCGGTCTCCCAATGAATTGTTGGCATGCTTCACATTTGGAAACCCATTCCTAAGTGTCTGCAAAGAGGGTGGGCCAATAATACCTTCCTTAGAGGATCTTGTGTGCAGTGACCATCGCTAAAAAGTGTCCACCACATGAATTTTCATGGTATGCTTTAAGCAATTTTCTTGTTTCTCTTTATCTACGCACTTGAGGAAGCGTCCATCCAAACCTCTCATTTAAAGTGCGTGATTCTGAACATTGTTGCCTTTAGCTTGAGTGTTCTCCTTTGCTTGTAATCAATATGTGAAGGGCATTCTCCATAAGTTAAGTAATAGGAAATATCAACATACCACTCATCAGTAGTGGTTACAAAGAGAACCTGTGGATTGTTTTCAGAGCAAGTTGAGAAAGCACAATTTTCTTCACCATGGTGAGATTTGAGTGTTCCATATTCAGAAATAAACCTACACAAGCCATTTCCCCTTACCAGGTTGGAGGGTCGAATCTCCAAGTCATACTCTTGAGTCTTTGTAATCCAATTTCCTCTTTTAGCTTTGTGATCATGTTGTGTCAAGATGGACTTGATTGCGGTGCTGGGTACCATCACCATCGTATGAGAGTTGAGGATGTAAAATCTGAAAAAATTTACATCCTTGACCACAGCATAGGAATGATTTTCCAATTGGCTTTATTTTAGCTCATATTTTTTCTATGAACAACTCATGAAAGCAATAGGTGCTTCCACGCCTTCATCATTCTTCTGAACAAGAACGGAAGAGAGGGTATGTTCTGATGCATAACAATACATGATGAAATCTTTGTTAAAATATGGAGACACAAGAGTCGTAACCTTGGCAATGGATTTTTTGATGTCTTCAAACATTGCCTTCCCTTCATTATTCCATTTGAAGTTTTCCTATGGTTTCATCATGGTGGTGATGTGCTTTTTCAATTCAGAAAACTCAGGAACAAAGTGATGAAGAAAATTCACCTTTCCAAAGAATGAATGAACTCTTTTCTTGCTTGTGGGAAGAGATAATGCTTGAATGGATCGTACTCTCTCAGGATCAATGTGTGATCTATGTTTGTTCACAATGTGCCCTAGTAAATTTCCTTTTGTGTCTCCAAAAATGAACTTTTTGGGATTTAGTGATATGTTGTGTTTTCTACACCTTGCAAGTACTCGTTCTAAGTGATGGGTATGATATCCCCTCTTTTTTTAAAACACCATGAGATCATCAAGATATGCAATGTTTTAAATATTTTAATGCCAAATCCATTTCCCTTTGAAGTGTAGCTCCCACATTGATTAGGCTGAAAGGCATTCTGCTGTAGGAAAAAGTGCCCCAAGGCATTGTGAAAGTTGTCTTGGTGTGATCCTCTTCTGCCACTTTGATTTGATTATACCCTGAGAATCCACCAAGCAATGAAAACATTTCAGATCCAGTGAATTATTGAAAAATGTGGTCCATGATAGGGAGAGGATAATTGTCTTTTGGTGATGCCTGGTTCAAGTTACATAAATCTATACATATTCTTATTTCACCATTCTTCTTCTGCACTAGCACAATGTTGGCCACCCATGTTGAATGATGGATGGGAAAGATAATCCTTGTATTGAGCATCTTCGTTACCTCCTCTTTAATGGTATCAACAATCTTTGGGTTATATGGCCTTTTTCTTACCTGAATGGCTTGACATCCTGCTTCAAGGGGATTGAGTGATGCATTTCCTTTGGTTGGAAGGATTTGAGTTCATCATAAGAGTAGGCCAAAACATCTGAATATTTCTTGAGTAACACAACAAATATTCTCTTCTCCTCGACTGAGCAACATTTTCCAATATTGACCATCCTTGGCTCCTCCGGGGTGCCAATGTTTTCCTTATCAAAATCATCAGGGCACCAAGAAGATTGTTTTTCTTTCTCTTGAACGAATATATCGTGTTTGTCAAAGAGGTCTTCCAAAGAAACTAGGCCTTTGGGAATCTTGTTCCCTTTCAATTTGATCACTCCTTCTTCATCAATCCCTTAAATTCCTTCTTTCTCTTCTTCGGCTACCACTTCTCGGTGTGGATTTTCGCTTCCTTCAAAGAAGAGATTATTGAAATTATCCCTTTGTTCTAAAAATTCTAGAATTTGGTTATCATCATTAAAGACTTGCCAATGATTTGCATTATCTGGTACACTAGATCTAAATACCATTTCAATGGTCACCTTGTCTTTACCAAAAGAAGGAGGAGGTGTCACTAGGGAAGCCAAACTATAGCATAGAGATTATGACAACTATTCTCATATAATTTCAGCCTTTCCACTTCGAGGGGGTAACCTCCGATAACATGCATACAGAGTTTTGCACTGCCAGGATACTCAGATATGATCCAAGAAAAATCACGAACCTTGGCTAACCCCTAGTCCTAGGACCACTCTGGGACCTATGGGACAATACTGAGGCGCAGACCGGCCTAAAAGCATCCAGGTAAATCATAAAGCAAATGGATATAATAAGCCATAAGGGGATGTGTGGACACGAAATGTCGGCATCGGCCGATTAATACAGGATACATCATAACCAAGTCCTTTCATCCTAGGTGACATACGGGATTCACAAGTCCCTGAAGTATGCACACTAGTTTCGGATCGGCCGAAACATAAGAAGAAACAGTCATGTAATGCAAAAGTGTGACATCTGGGCCAGAATTTTTACGTGACACTTTGCGTCATGATCGGGTCAATAGGATCCATATGTGATCCCACGTAGCATTGATACATATCTGGGACTAATAGACGCGATATCCGGCTGCGCTACCCTGATTCCATTCATGACCATAGTTCGTACTGGGACATCTTTGGATTCGCATGCATAACCAACATAGGGATTCAGATAGCTGATAAAGCATAGAGCCAATCAGATTGCGCCATGCTGTCATCGGCAATTGTTGCTCCATTGATCCCCATGTATCGGGCGGATCGGAGGTTATTATGTCCTCCAACAGTTTGGGACATCCGGGATATCTATACGCGAAGGGCGCGAAATATGCTGTGAAAACCCTGCAGACCAATCAAATCCATGATTTTCTTCTCTCATGGGAGATAGTCCAAAAGTCCATATGGCTTACAGTTATAGTAACACTTAACCTTATCAACCTGTTTCTGAACTTTCTTTTCTTCGTGTCCACCTTAAAGGGGCCCATTTGGATATTTTCAAAAGGAAATCTCTTGAAAGGCAGATGAGATCATCATTTCTCTTCTTTTTCATCATGTTCCTCTTTTGAATCATTCTTAGGTCCCTTATTCTCGGGATAGATTATCAAATCATCCTCATGGTCTATATTGACTTGTCTTTGATTTCCATCAAGCTTCAGATATCCTGTAAAGTGACCTTCTTCTTTTGATACCAAATCTTCGGATTGGCACTTATTTTTCATATTAATGGATTAATTTTCCCTAAAATGTCTCTAACCAAGGATACCCAAGAACAATATTGCAAAACCATCCAGTATATGGAGAGAGCAAATCAAGAAACGCCTCTGGCGTGGAAAGTATATTTGTCCATAGTAAGTTTTAAATGCTTCAACAAACTTGAGTTTAATGCTTACCATTCACTTCGCCGCTTCTGTTAGATATTACGCCGTTTCTTGAAGGATCCGTAGATGTCTGAGCCATATCCTGAGTTGAATGGAATGTTATACTTAGAGGTGGTTAGGGTAGATTATGGAAACAATCCTATCTCTATTCCCTCTCTGAATGCATCCTATGAAACTGTAAATATGGTATCTCCTTCTTGGGAGCTATAATATCTTCTTCTACATTGCAATATCTTATTTTTCTTCCTCTTTTTCATAATCTGTGGAGTTCGAACTTCTTCTACGTTTGATTCTGTCAATACTATGCTACACTCATGGCATTCTGCCCTAGTGAATATTCTATCACCTTCCTCTTGGATCTTATTTCTCTCTTGATTCTGTCAATATATTCTTCAGCCCATCATCTTCCTGTTGACTCTTTACTTCCTCTTTTTGGTCCCATCTATCCAAAAAAAGTTGTGTCCATTTCCTCCCAAACTAATCCTTCCTATCATTTTTTAACTCAGAAAACCAAATCCATGCAGGACCACCAAGATAATGTGAAAACCTCATTCCTTGGTGCATGAAATATGAGAATATATATTCTTAAATTTTATCCACCATTATTTAGCATCCATCTCACCATTGTCCATAAAATTTGTTATCCCCGTGATCATGATTAGGGTTTGAGGAAACCCTCTAAAAATATTTCGACAAATGTGCATATAAACACAAAGAACAGGAACCCTAACTGAAATTCTCAAGAGAATTCTTTCTGAAAATATAAATTGTCCTAAAAAATACCACAATTTACTTCCTGAGAAAGGATTCAATGTTATGAAAAAACACTAAAACACCAAAGTAATCATCCGCAGAAACCTGATTTGCATCCAATGGAGCTACAATTTTGCATCAACAGTTTTGGCACGCTCGGTGGGAGCTAGAGTTCTCCAAATTTATTGCTGCAAAAATTGGGAAAAAATTCATACCCTGCTTATAGATATATTCTTGAAACAAAAAATTAGGGTTTTTACCCTAATGTTTGGCCAAAATCGCTTGCTTTGACTACCGACTTGTAAGGATCATTACTTATATAAATCAAAACATAGTATAGGCCTGAATAACTTATGAGAAGAATCACCAAAAATAAAGAGTAAATGGAGTAGACAGATAGTGCTCATATGAATAGCTTGCAATTCCATCTTCAAGGGGGCAACCTCCAATACCACTTCGAGGGGTAACCTTCAAACCATACAATAACATCTCCAATACTCAAACATGATGATCTAACTACAACTCTTCTAAGCCCTATATATACCATTTTAACCTATGGCCAATACTGAAGGCTGACCTCCTAAGCTAATCAGAATGGCATAACCACTGAATCCCTATGATAAGATAAGGGAATGTGTGCCACATGTTGCAGCATCTCCATTCGCCCTACATATACATCATAACATCCAGTTCCCTAGGTGCATAGCATTCCTTCCCTCCTTGACATGTTTCATCCCTGAAACATAAGAAGAAACCATGTAATGAGTGATGTTGTAAATTTTTACACACTTTGCGCCATGATCGATCCTCCATCCATAGGTGATCCATGAGATAGATGATACATGGATCTGAACTAATATCCATATTTCGTTATGCGTACTCTGATTCCATTCGTGACCATAGTTTATCATCCAATGGATTCCATGCATAGAGCCAATATAAGGATTCATTGCATAATCACATAACTAAGGATTCCACTGTGTATTGCACTTCATAAGGAGTAACCATAATAAGGATTCCATGCTTCATAATGTTGTCTCTATTAGATCCCCTTTATAAATATCAAGTGATTATTCCTCAATTACCTGTATATCTATATTGGTTGGAAATATGATGTGCCCTGGGATATCTCCATGATTTTTTTTTCTCATGTCTGATGTCGATTTCCAGGATTCTACAGTTGTAGTCATCCTCAACAGCTATCAACTTGCTTTCTGAACTTTATTTTCTATCTTCCACCTTGCAATTTTGATATTTCTCTGTTAATTCAATCTATGAGTAGATGAATCATCATTTCCTTATTGCTTCTAGCATGTTCCTCTTTGAATCATCCTTATTCCATGTCTTCTCCATAGCTGGTAAATCATGGCTCATAGGTCTCCATATTGCCATTATATCCAAGTTTAGATTGCCATTAAGCATGATATCTTGTAAAGTGACCTGTCTTAGCTCCTATGTACCAAATCTTCATAGAACTTATTTTTCATAGTTCAATATTAATTTTCCCCAATGTCATCTAACCAAGGATACCCAAGAACAATATCCAAACCATCCATATATAGAGGTCATGAAGCAATTCTGAATGTAAAGTATATTTGTCCATAGTAAGTTGGTAAATCTTCAAAAGACAGCTTGCTCAATTTTCTTAGACCATTCACTATGAGCTTCTTTGATCATTACTTTCTTGAATATGTAGCCATGTCAGCCTCAAAGGCCACCTAATCCTTTTTGATGCAAGTTATACTTGTTGTGAAACTGAAATATGGTATCTTCCTGTCAATGGGAGCTATAATCCAGTCTTCTTCTGCATCCAATATGCTTGTTTTTCTTCCTCTTCTTCATTAGTACCAGCTTCAAAACGTCTTTTGCGTTTGATTCTTCAATATGGTGTTGTACCATGTAATCTTCCTCTTGAATCTTATTCACCTTCCTGCTTCATCTTCTTTCTCTCTTGATTCTTCAAGCTATATTCTTCCCCATCATCTTCCTGGTGTGGACTCTTCTTCCTATTCAAGAAAACGGTCCCATCTATCCATAAACATTCAGTTGATTCCATTTCCTCCCATGAACCAGGTCCTTCTTGTCATTTTGTTAACTTAGAAAACCCAAATCCATGCAAGACCACCAAGATAATTTGGGTGAAGAACAGCTATTAGCCCCAGTCAATCCACAACCTTCCATGAGCTCCACTATATGATTTTTAAATTTTAGTCCCACCATTCATTTAGCATCCATCTCACCATTTCCATAAAAAATTGTTATCCCCTAGTGCCAACTCATGATGCCAGCTGTTGCTAGCCCATTATGAAAAGGATTTCGTTAGATGGATAAAAACACAAAGAACAAACCCTAGACTGAAATTTGCAGGATCTTTTAGAAAATATACCGTTTTGCTAAAAAATACCACAATTTGCTTCCTGCCATAAGTGAATTATGAATGGACATAAAACACCAAAGGTGGTCCGCAAAATAGATCTAATGGAGCTGAAATTCCTCTCATATATTCCCTGACTCTAGAGTTCTTTACTATATATTATAAAGATGAGCAACAATTCAGAGGAAAAAAATTTTTCTGATTTTCCTCTTCAAGATATATTCGAAACAGGCGAATTAGTGGTTTTTGAACCTCTAATTTTGAACTGAAATCACTGCTCTGATACCTCATGGCATTGTAAGGATAGTGTACTTGTATAAATCTTTGAAGCATAGTACATGCATGACTAACATGAGATGATTCTCAGCCAAAAATATAGATAAATTTATGCATCAATCCTGCTCATATAACTACACCTTTTGCCACTTCGAGGGGGCATGACCTCCATATCACAACTTCGAGGGGTCTGTGTTCACCTCCAAACCATAGGTGTTCTTCACTCCAATAGTGCATCACCTATGATTAGCTTAAATACACCTTCTAACCATCTATATATACCATGTCTAACCTATGGCCAGATACTAGATTAGGTTTTGAGAAAACCCTCCTAAGCATAATAAATCATAAATGAATGCATATGAATAAGATAAGGGGATGTGTGAACACATGTCGGCATCTCCATCAATACATATACATTCATAACATCCTTTCCCTAGGTGCATAGCACTAGGCCTGAAAGGATTCATTGTCTATGCAATCACACTTGTCTTTACCAAAGTGATCAACCTAGAAACCTGAGGTGTCATCTAGGGAAGCTGTGATACTGCAAGAGACATCAGCCTTTTCATTCTTTTCCCTTGGGATAGCTTCAATGGAAAATGCATCAAAATATTTAATACAAACCCATACTATGTTTCTATAATGTCAGAGTCTTGGATATTTTTCACTTGATATTGTTTCCAGAATTGCTTTACTATCACTTCTCATATCACCTTAGCATTTTAATATTCTTGATTCCCATGTCTTCTAGCTACATGCCCATGCCTGAGAGGAGAGCTTCATATTCGGATCTATGTTATTTGTATTATCAAATTGCAACTTGTAGGAAAATGGGTACAATTCACCAAAGGAGAGTACAACACCATGCCTTTCTCCTCAAACCTACACTGGAATGACTACCATCAAATTCCATCATCCAAACTTGATCTTCTTCCTCTTCCATAAGAAGTGGAAATTTCTCATCTTTTTCTAATGTGAGGAAGTAGTTTCCTAGTCCCACTATCTTGAAAAAGAATGTTTGCCTTTGGATCATCAGAATTTCGTACTGTGAACTTCATATTTCTTACTGGCAGCAACTTCTTCATCTCACCTTTCACTGGAATAGTTACAGATGACCAATCCATTTTTTATTTCTCCACCCAAGTATCTGTAGAATCTTTGGATCAATAGCATGCCAAAAGATGTTGGGATGTCTGCCACCAAGATGGTTAGAAGCACCTTCTTATCTGGAAAATTAGCTAATGCTACCTGTGCATCTTTGATTCTTCCTACCAATGGCACTTGTTTGGATTCCATTGAATAGAAGGTGCCATTTTCTTGGGTCAAGTGAGGCCTAGAGAATTTGTAAATTTGACGGGCATCACATTATCTGAGGCTCTAGAATCTATGATACAATAATTTAGTTAGAAGCCTTTAATGAGGAGTGACAGGTAGAAAGGTTCAACCTTGTTGGTTTTGGAGGTACTGAGGGATAGCATGTTTTGAGAAGGTGGTGTGGATGGTGTGGGGAGTAATCCTTTGGAAATTTGACCTGAGGTTATAGGATTACCAGCATGAACTACATCAATGAACCTATCAAATTGGGCAGGATGCATTTGTAGGTATTCTATTTCTGTGAGATGGAATTTATTTTTTCTTGCGTGTTCCACAAATTCAAATGGGTTATGGTGGGAAAGGTAGAGGTTCCGCAGAATGATAGGAATATTTACATGGCAAAGGTTTTTTTTGTTTTGGGGGTTGAATTTTCCTTCACAGGGTGCAATAATTGGCTTTGGAAGGAGATGGGGATGTAGGTTTTGATGGCACCTTAGATGTTTTTTACAGGAAACAAACATTTGAAGGAGAATTATTCTTAGTAACTTTTGAGTTGGGAGAAGGATTAGATGACTTACTTGGTATGGTAGTATGATCCTTGCTAACTAGTGGGTCTATTTTTTCTTTAGCTGACTCCATAGAAGGTGGTAGTGGTGATCCTCTACTGATGATTTTATTTTTTAGAACCTCCACAGGAGAATATTCTTTCTTCTTCTTTTCCTTTACCACAGCCATTGAAGATGGAGCACCTTTCTTGGATTATGTGCGAGTGAAAACTGCGCATGAGAAACTTGGAGCTTCTTCATCTTCATCATCATCAATGTACTCAATTAGGCCATTGTGTGTATCACCATCAACTTCCTTGACCTCAAGATAGTTGTCATCATCCCCTGCATTTTATTCTTCAGGTTATTCAATTTCCACTTCCTCCTTTGGTTCTTTGGTATCACAGACGAAATTGACTGGTGGTGCTTTAAGAGTAAGATCAGCGAGGAGGTGGAGCAATCCTTGGTCTATTGGGAAAGATTTGGTCTTCCTTAGAGTGTTCCGCATTGTGATCTAGGAGAGTTTTTTCTTCAAAGCAACCAAGTCATTTTCCATTTTTTGGGAACATTGGGTCCCTATGGTGACTGAGCTTGAATTCTAGCCTTTTTACTTTCCATTTGGGCTTTCACTTAACCGGACAGGATTAGATCATCATTAGTTTCTATCGTGTGGTCTTGATATTCTCTTAATGTTCTTGGTTGGGTTCTTTTAAGGAAGAAACCTACTTCTGATGGAAAGGAACTAATGAAGAATATCTTCAAATTATTTTCAGGAGGCACCACATCTTTAGGGATTCTTCTTATCACTCTATTATATCTTTCTTATGAAGTCTCTCATTGATTCAGAGTTTTCTTTCTTCATTTGCACTAATTGGACCAAGAGATCTTGACAGTCCTCCATGGTTTTGAACCTGTGTTCGAATGCACTTCTTATATCTTCCCAGCAGGTGACACACCTCGGGGGTAACACGTAGAACCATTCGACAACAATTTTCTTGAAGTGACTCAGCAAAGATCCAGACTGACACATCTTCATCCTTAATGCCCAATACACTGCAAGTAGTGATAAATGTTGTTATATGTTCTTTGGGGAGTTGAGAACCATCCCCTCTAAATTTTGGAAAGTTTTTTCTTGAGCATGTTTGTAGCTCATGAAGTGGTTGAGAAAGGGTGAGTGGGCCGGTGTTCCCCCCCATGGTACATTAGGCCTATGGACCTCACGATCACAATCCCCCATTCTGTTTTTGTTTCTAGCTTCCAACCTCTCTAAGGTTGTGTCTTCTGTTGTTGCTCTTGCATCTGTCTCATCTTGAAGTCTTTCAATTTCTTAGAGATGAGCTCTTATTTCCTCTTCTGCTCTTGCTTCTGTATCTTTAGCTTCTTCTTCAGTCTCTATGTCAGTAAAATCTTCAAGGTTCTTGTTGATGTATGGAAATTCAACTATCCAAAGGATTAACAACACTTAGGTTCCCAACGTGACCAATTGCTTGATGAAAGGGAGACCTCTGAATTATGAGCAGCTCTTGTCTTCTTTGAAGTTCTTCAAAAAATGGGTCAGTTTTTCCTCCTTTATCTCTATTTTCTGGGTGTATCTTCTATCCACTAGCTTGGAAATCTATGCTCTTCTTTGAGGTTCTGGAATTTATCTTTGCCTTTCCAATTCAGCAGCACATTCTTCTTCAAGGTCGAGAATTCTTTTGGAAATGAAGTAGTGGTTGACACTTTGCCTGTTATGCCAGATAGCTTCTCTCAAATCTGAAGCAATATCCTCTTGGATGTGGAAGAGAAATTTAGGTCTTTCAATAGGAGGATTTCCCGGAATAGCCATGGTTTGTAGACATGAGGCTCATATAGCTATTCAAATTCTAGAAATTTTCTTTTTTTTGAATTTTTGAATTTTCTATAAATTTGTTTTGTATTTTTCTAACCTTCTGGTCATATTTAGGTGCAGATGTTGCTAAATCTACCCCGTGATGGGCACCAAAAAATTGTTGAGAAAATTTTTTCAGGGACAAATTGGTGGTTATCTTGCCAATGCTTTTGGAGTCTAAGTCCCTCTACTTAACTGGTGGAGCTGTCATACGTGCATGCATGAGTAAAATGTGAGTTTTATCTTGGTGGCCTTTTGGCTAGAGATCCAACAGGGGCACTCCACTGACCCTGTAGAAAAATCTTGCATATATCTACAAGAGAGAAATTTGCTAGGAAAATGAGAAAGGGAGTGAGAAATTTAGAAAAGAGAAACTAATGTTGCAAGTAGAAAATTAGAGACTTGCATACACTAGCCAGAAGTTTCATTACATGCACTTGAATTTAGAAGAAAATAAATTTGTGTAATGGCAACAAGACTAAATAGCATTTAATAAGCACAAAGTACCACTAAACTCCTTAGTCAAAAAAGGCTAAAATTCCTTCTTCCTTTATTGAAGCTCAAGTAGAAATTGTACATAACATAGAAGTAGAAGACATTTTTGAGTAGGGAAAATGGAAGAAATTTTCTATCTCTTTTCTCTCTTCACAAGGATATCTCTCTCATGAATTCACAAAAAACAGCTCCAACATCTAAGAAGTTTCAGAAGTTTTTTGAAGAAGCTCAAATGAGGAGCTTGTTACAATTTATAGAAGAGAGGCAACTCTTCATCTTCTCGGTGACTTTTCAAATACTTTAATATGACTTTAGACTATTCATATTCCACTTTAAATATTTAAGTCCCTTTTATAAAATCAAGGTGACTTAAATTTTACATTATGTTTCTAAAGTTCACTTAAAGTTATATTAAAAAGTGTAAACCTTCAACGCAAAAATATAACATTGATGAGAGCGATAATTGAGTGAGGAGAGAAGATAGAGAAAGAAGAGGAAGAAGAAGAAAGAAGAAGAATTATGTAGAAGGATGAGATGTTGCAGTGGATTTGATCTTTCTCCCAAACTTGTTTCCACTTCAAGATCTTGAGAAGGCCTCTATTCCTCCAAGCTCTTTTGAAATGAGAAGTTGCAGGTTCCACTTTTTCGGCATGAGGAATGTGAACACAGATCAAGGTATCTGTCCATCCATCAGCCACATTGTTGATGTCTTTGCACTTCCTAAACCATGATGAATGTTTTCTGCGATAAGTGCAATAGAGGCCTGGAATCTCTGAGAGGAAGTTGAGGGTATCCTTAGTGAAGGACAATGGGTTTTCTACCTCTTTATTTGACATATTCTTCAAATGGACCAATCAAACTCATCAGTAGTTGTATCTTAACCCATTGCAGGTACTCCAAGCTTCTGAACTTTTCTAATTTATACTATCCTATAATTGGTACGGTTGTTCCTCTTTTTCCTCTAGCTCTGTGATGGCCCAATTGATTGCCTCAAACCTAATTACCAAGGCCCTCACCCATACACATGACAAGTATTCTAAGGGATTTTCAAAAATATTCTTGTCGATCAACTCCTTGTGCAATGAGTGCTTGCTCATTTCATCTACTACTGGGCCCAAAGGTTCCCAATAGTCCTTTCTTTCTCCAAGTCCTCCTTGAGTGCCTGTGTCCTATTTGTTGTTGTACACATGTAACCAAAGAGTTTGACAACTTCTTGGAGCATTGAATTCCCTTTTTAAGAAATTGAGTTGATCCATTCATTATTCACTTGCCCCTATATTGTGAACTCGTGTGTCTTCCTGATGGATTCTGGATTGAAGCTACTAATGGGTGTAACTTCCTTAGTGGGAATTGTCATGGCATTAGGATCAACTATATTTTTCACATAGAATGACAGAGTTTGCACTTGATCTCTTTTAGTTCATAAATATTATTCTTATACTACTTATTCCTCACCACCATGTGAGTAGAAATATTGCTAATACATGTGAAAATCCCCCTTCATGAGTTATCAGTCCCAGTTGAATTGTGCTCATTCATAGTCAGTTGGTGTCATCTCATCCACTGGGCTTGATTAATTTGGGCCAAGAATAATTTGATGTATTGATTACCTTGTTTCCCCACTGTAGAAACCGTGAGGCTGTATGTGTGAGCTTACTTGATCTTTTTTCTTTGGCCAATGAGACAATCACTGATAGATCAGGGGCCACCACTTGCTGCATAGTGCATGGGTATCAGGGACAATTGTTTCCTGCATCCAAGGAAACATCTCATCAGACTCAGGTTCAATGATAGGTGCACCAATGGTACCCTGTTTTGAAGGAGGATGACAAATCTTGAATGAGAGAGGCATGTGTGTCATCAAGAGGGTAATACCTCCTATGGTGGCTTGAAAACTAGATCTTGAACCATGTGTTCTTCATCCACTTGTGCCTTTAGATACTATATTTTCACTTTGCATTTCCTGTGATCAAATCTTCCTCTCACAGTGATGTAAAACGAGCCTTCTTCTACTCTGAGTTTCTTTGACATCTTCTCTTGAGGAGAAGCTTCTAATTCTGTGGCCTTCCTTTTCAAATTTTCTAGAGTGTTTAGAACTAGAAGTCACCTCTATGAACTTTTAAAGATGACTAATGTGAGGCTTGCTTCTGACTCAGAGGAATTCCTCGTGACTCGATGGTCATGGCTCATCTTTTTTTGAAACTAATTTCTCATTCTCCTAACCACCTTCTCAGTCCTGCTCCAATATATCCCTTGATTCACGAACATACTAGTTGATTGGAGGTACACAGGATATCTTGACTTCCATGTACTAAGGATCATACATCTTTTTCCCATCATCATGCAAAATATCTTCATACTATGAGAACTTGAATTTCCACATCTCACTGATTATCATCCTTATATGGTCCTTTTCATGTACTTAAAAATTCATCAGTAACATAGTTGGCCCAGTAGTCCTCAACTTGTGGATCATGTTTCTAATTTAGGGATGAAGAGAGAGCCAAGATCTTCTTAGGTGTCAAAATTAGGCCTGAAAATGTATGAATGCAAAGTTATATGAGCGAAAGTGACCTTCAAATAAGATGCATCATTTGAGCTCTTGCACGTGAATACCCTAAGAGATATAGGGAATGAAATCAACTTCTTCTTCCTCCTAATTTTAATCCTATGTGATTCACTTGAATGACCTATGTATGCTGAGCTCGAGCAATATAGTTTAGTCACTAAGGTACTTTGGTAATCCTAATTGGTTTCTTGGGTTAAAAGCCAATCAATTCACGGATAGGAGAATGTTCAGGAATTGGTATGAAAAATAAGAGCCATACGTCATTAATAAAGGATGTCACTTGTGATGAAATCCTAGCTTCCAAATCTCCTTCTAAGCTTCTGGAACTATGTACATGGTGACGATACATAATTCACATGAGTGTAATGTTTTTTGGTTTTCCTCCATCACTAACTATGAAAGTTTCTTGAACATGGAGGTAGCTTGGCAGTAAATATTTTGTATGAGAGTCCAATCGTTTTGAAATGATCTTGAGCTAGTGATGAGATAGACCAAGTAAGAAGTCACATGTCAAACTTCTTTCATCATGGGTACTTGGGGGTAGTTGTAATTGGATATTATCAATGATGATCTTCCCCCATTAAATCCTCTGTTTTCCTTCTATCACCATCAATATGACAAGGCATTCATTTAGTCTTGAAAGTCTCTTGTGTTCACTTCACCCATAACCCTGCTGAGGAGAGTGATGGCATCTAAGTATCCTTCTCAAAATTCACACCTTGGAAGGTCCTTGGGAATTTTTTAGGGTTTCCTCCCCGTTTTCAACCATGAACCAAACACAACCCCTTGCATGTATGCCCCAGTCATGTAAGGCCCTATCCTTTGAGATGACAACCATGCTAGGTGATGTTGGTATCTGCAGCGAAAGTGAAATGGTTATAGGGATGATGACCACCATCATTGTACCATTGTCGGATCAGATGGTTTGTGTTTCGGGCTTGTTGGGTTTTAAAATAGTACTTTAACAAACCATAGTCAAGGGACATCAAGTCCCTCCTCTTTAATGGGAGAGTTTCCCTTATTGAAAGTAGGCAAAAAAACTTATATACAAATGTACAACTTTCAAAGTGTGGATTCCTTATACTTTGAAACATTCACGCCCAAAAGATCATCAATATGAAAGAATAGATGAACTAAGGAGATGATAGAGGAAGAACATAACAATACTTTCAGGTAATATAGGTAGCAAAGTATAGCCTTGTGTGTATTGAGCAAAGGAGACGCAGAATTGAATCATTCATGTTTACAATAGATATAATTTCACAGACACAAAGTTCCCAAAATCATATTAATAAGAAAAAAAAGTTTCTTAGCATGCAAAGATGGATGATTCTCAAATTTGAACAAGGAAAGAAGGGATTTTAGAGGAAGAAAGAAAGAAAACTTCTGTATTGATTACTTTCGAATCTATTACAATTTTAAGAATGCTAGGATCTAACCCTAAAAAATGGCGTGGAGAAGCCAATAAACACCTGTTGTTGCAGACTCACAGCACCCCTGGATGCAGATCAGGCTTCTAGGTTGATCACTCTAGCATCCAGTGTGATTGCACAACATGGAAACCTCTCTCCAAGTGTGGGGACTTGTGAAACTGAGAGAGGAATCTCCAGATTAGAGGCTGGTTCCTCAAACTCCTTTGATTTAGATCTATATTTTGCAAAACTATAGAGGTTCAGATCCTAATACTACTCTAAATTGCAAGAGGGCAGGGATAGAAATGCAAAAATTGAAACTAACTGAAGATGGTGATGCACCAAAATGAGTGTTGAAACATTTCTGTCAAGAAAATAGACACAAACCAGAGATTTGCAACATGAAACATACATAGACTGATAAGATATAACTTAGGATCTAAAATGAAGCAAATAACACAAAGGACTGAAAACCATTCACAAAGCTTGCATTATCATTTCTAGTACCCAAATCACTGCATTACAACCTCAGAGAGGTAAAAACTGTTACAATCTTTTGGAGAGGTCTGATTCTTGCATCAGCCACCTACTGGAGGTGAAAGAAGAAGTTGCTATGTCAAAAATTGTTCCTCCCTAGAAATGATCCAAATCTAGCTTTTACATTACATGGGTCAAGCCCAGGAGGCAGAAACGTACAAAAACATCAGAGCCCATCCCTCCTCGACTGCAGATGCATTAAAATGGCATGGGGGACCTTACAAACCCATACCCTATCACTTTGACTGAAATACAGGAGAATGTGACCCATTCTGCATTAAATCTGGTCGCTGAAATGTCACTTCTGGCCATGAACACGCGTCAGATCCGTTTCTCAATTTTCTCTCTCTAGACTACACCAAAATTCAAGATTAACCCCATAATCACGTAGATAATTTCATAAATTTTCTGTTGATATAAAGAACGTGCAAATCTGAGCTCTGGATCGAAAGATATGTCGATTTGAAGATTTAGGGCACAAAATAGGTGAAAACGTGTTTTGAAAATCTTTCCCGCGCTCTGCCACCTGGATGACATGTGTCAAGCACTCATTGGATGCGTAATTCTCTCTCCTTCCCTACTTCATTGGACATGTGTCCTCTTTTTATTGGCTCGGGTCAGTGCTTGAAACCTCGCCCTTTGACTTTTGGACTTTCTCCCTTGTGACACGTGTCGTGATTTGATTGGTCCGCAGGTCTGCCGGCTTTTCGTGCCCTTCGCGTCCCTCTGTCCCGGATGTCCCAAACTGTTTGGGACAAAAACTCCTGATCCACCCAAAATGGGATTCCTTGTCCCTCATTCAGTCGATGACATGTGGTATTGCTTGATTGGCTTTCGGCTCCTTCGGCTATCTGCGTCCCATGTGTCCCTTTGTCCCAACTGTTCCAATGCTGAAGTTCCCCGTTTCGGCCAAACCGGCCGGTTCGCGTCCTTCACATCCATTTGTTCCAACTGTCCTGGACTGTCTGGGACAAATTCTTCCAAACCGCCTGAAATGGGCTTCCTTTGCTCTCGGCTGCTTCACCTTTTCACGTCCTCGTGGCCCAGATGTCCCAACTGCTTAGTGCGAAAGTTATCCTTTTCGACTGAACCACGCGGTTTGCACCCTTCACATCCCGATGTCCCAAATGTCCCAGAGCAGTTAGTTGATTTTCTTCTCCTTCAGCTGAACCAACTTTCCGCGTCCTGTGCATCCCGATGTCCCAGATGTCCCTTTACTTTGTGGGCCGCCTGGAGGCTTTTCGGCCGATCCACACCTTGATGTCCCAACTGTTCCAACTTTTGTGAGGACTAGGACTTAGCCAATTTTCATGATTTTTCCTGTCCCAAGCTTGTTTTTGCCACTTTTTTCACCTTTCCTCAGAACTTGCTCTTTTCCTCTCAGACAGGGGACTTAGAAAAAATTCGAGGGGACCCTAGAAACATGATTTTTTCCCTGAATCAATCCATTTGCCTGGGACTTGAGGATTCTGATGCATGTTATCAAATTAACCCTGGGGGGTGAATTTGGATAATAATTGGTGACTCAGCGGGGTTACCTGCCTGATAGGTAGAAGATACTAGTTGCCTTAAGCAGTCCATTGGGCATGGAGTCATGAGTTGTAGCCTGTAAACTGATCTAAACTTTGAAAACCTCCCTCTGAGCCACTTGAAGCCATTGAACTTAGAGTTGTTCTCACCAAAATGCCACTAGAATGAACTGTGCAAGAGTAAAACCAGCACCACAAAAACTATGTACAGAACTGAAAAATCATACATGCTCCAAATGGAACATGCAGAGTGTGCACAAGCACTTCTTCTGCTGAAAGCAAACCTATCTACTCTATTCTAACTGAAAGCAAAGGGCAAGCTAAACAAACCCTGCAATTGGTTGTGAGAAATAGCTTCCCTTTCTCAAAAGTGGCAGCCATGCAATTGATTTGGAGCTGATCATGGCTGTTAGGATGAGTGGAAAATCAACAAGAAGTTGGTCTTCCACCCAAATCATCAAGGTATTAGCTGAAGGCAAATTCAATACCTCTTTTAGTTGCTCTACATTTGGATTGAAGAGGTATGACAGCTGATCCTTGGCACTTTGTAGCTCACCCTCATGCTCAGAAGCAAGCATGACTGGTTGTGGCTTCTCCTTTGGCTCCAATGAAGCCAAATACCTGATTGGGAAAGGTCTGATCCGTTTGATATGCCCATAGCTCTTATTTTCAACTCCAAAAATGGAGTCTTCTTGTAGACCCTGAATGGATGGTGTGGAAGAAATGGTGAAATTCCTCTGTCCTCTCTCTTCCTCCAATGAAGAACATGGAAGATTTAAATCTTCCAATCTTGGTTCCAAAGAGTTGCTATAGGATGCATGCTGCTGCAAATGAATGTTCTCCTTCATGATAGCAGACTCAAGTGTTTGGAGTCTGGATGATGAAAGAGAGAATGGTAGAAACTCAATCGGTTCTTCTCCATCAAAACAGTCCTCCAAATCTGACAGATAAACTACGTCATAGTTGTCCTACTGCAAATGCTCAATCTCTCCCATGGTGTTTTCTTGATCTGTGACTTGACCACCATGGTTTCTTTCTCCCTTCCACATTGAGCTTGAGAGATCAAACTCCTCTTCAGTACTAGAACTTGAGAGAGATGAAGTAGAAAGAAGAACTGAAGGTTCTCTTGTAGCCTGCTTTGTGCTCAAAGCCCTTGGATTTGCACTTTTCTCCTCCACAACTAGAATGTGCTCCTCTTCTTTTGGATCTGGAGCAGCTTCTCCTTCCTCGAAAGTTTGAAGAAAATCTTGCTCTTGATTAAACTCTTCCTTCAGCATGAATTTTGTCAAGTCAAACTCTTCAATCTGCTGCTCTAGAGGACAAGTTGGGACTGCAAGATCTTCTTCTTCTACTGCAACAAAATCAGTTCTGACCACCATTTGTTCAACCTTAGCCTCTTCTGTAGGTTTAACCATCAAGGGGATCTTCGTCATCCCAAACTTAAGAGCCCAACTCTTCAGACTCTGAATTTCTTCATCTTTGTTTGGTTTCTCCTTTTGTTATTGTTTTCCTTGACTGGCATTCTTATTTTCATCCTCCCAACATGGATTTGGGAATGTGAGAGGAGAAGTGGATTGTAACTCAAATGGCTTGGCAATCTCTTGTGGTGGTAGAGGAGGTGAAACCTCTTGTTTCTTTGGGGAAGGGGGTATTTCTTTTAGCTCTTGTGAAGGGGATAACTGTTTGGAAGGAAAAAGGAAAGAAGAATCAAGGTGTGGTGGAAGACTAAGAGGTGGAGACATGGGTTCAACACTTGGGACAGCAGATGGGGAGTTTAGAACTTGTAATTCCAAATGATATGGTGCTGCTTGAGTAATGGGAAGAGAAAATCCAGATGATGGTGTAGAACTTACCCATTGACAAGGTTGTTCAACAACAAGTGCATAGGCCTCTATTTCTGTTGTCCATTGTGTAAGTTGAGGCAGCATCTTCATCATGAATTCCAGCTTCTCCTGAGGGCTGAAGTGTCTTGGAAAAGGGCCTCTCCATGGACAAGGAGTCCTGCAACCAATTCTGAAAGCTCTCATTTGAGCTGTTTCTCTGGACTGCACCATCGTTACCTCCATCTTTTGGATTTTCTCCAATAGACCAGCATCTTGCATCTGATTGTCTTCATTATATGCATACTCTTGCTCTTGGAAAGCTCCATAGCCAAACTGATTTTGGCATTGCTGCTCATATGGGTATGCATGCTGATTTTGAATTTGTTCAAAATGCTAATTTGAAAGAGTTGTAATGCGTGTTGGAGGTGGAATATACTGCTGTTGTAAATGTGAGTTCCATGATGGAAAATAAGTCATGATTGCACAACTTCATGGAATGGAAAAGAATGAAAGGGATGGAAAGAAGGATGGATAGGAATGGATGAAAAACAAGTCTGTAACTTCAGAAATGGGTTGTTGATCAGATGGAGTCGCCAGATGTGTTTGCAAGTGCCTCCAAAGGCTGAAATCTTCACAGGAACACACCAACCTACATGGCTGATTTTTGAATTAAAAGATGAGGGATGGAAAAAGATGAAGTGGAAGACCTCTAACGTCCCACCGGGTGTGCCAAAACTGTTGTTGCATACTCACAGCACCCCTAGATGTAGATCAGGCTTCTAGGTTGATCACTCTAGCATTCAGTGTGATTGCACAACATGGAAACCTCTCTCCAAGTGTGGGGACTTGTGAAAATGAGAGAGGAATCTCCAAATTAGAGGCTGGTTCCTCAAACTCCTCTGATTTAGATCTATATTTTGCAAAACTACAGAGGTTCAGATCCTAATCCTACTCTAAATTGCAAGAGGGCAGGGATAGAAATGCAAAAATTGAAACTAACTGAAGATGGTGATGCACCAAAAGGAGTGGTGAAACATTTCTGTCAAGAAAATAGACACAAACCAGAGATTTGCAATATGAAACATACACAGACTAATAAGATATAACTTAGGATCTGAAATGAAGCAAATAATACAAACAAAGGACTGAAAACCATTCACAAAGCTTGCATTATCATTTCCAGTACCCAAATCACTGCATTACAACCTCAGAGAGGTAAAAACTGTTACAATCTTTTGGAGAGGTCTGATTACATCAACCACCTACTAGAGGTGAAAGAAGAAGTTGCTATGTCAAAAATTGTTCCTCCCTAGAAATGAGCCAAATCTAGCTTTTACATTACATGGGTCAAGCCCAGGAGGCAAAAACATACAAAAACATCAGAGCCCATCCCTCCTCGACTGCAGATGCATTAAAATGGCATGGGGGACCTTACAAACCCATACCCTATCACTTTGACTGAATTACAGGAGAATGCGACCCATTCTGCATTAAATCTGGTCGCTGAAATGTCACTTCTAGCCATGAACACGCTTCAAATCTGTTTCTTAATTTTCTCTCTCTAGACTACACCAAAATTCAAGATTAACCCTAGAATCACGTAGAGAATTTCATAAGACTTATGTTGATATAAAGAACGTGCAAATCCGAGCTCTGGATCGAAAGATATGTCGATCTGAAGATTTAGGGCACAAAACAGGTGAAAACGTGTTTTGAAAATATTTCCCGCACTCTGCCACCTGGATGACATGTGTCAAGCGCTGATTGGATGTGTAATTCTCTCTCCTTCCCTGCTTCATTGGACACATGTCCTATTTTTATTTTCTCGGGTCAGTGCTTGAAACCCCACCCTTTGACTTTTGGACTTTCTCCCTTGTGACACGTGTCATGATTTGATTGGTCAGTGGGTCTTCCGGCTTTTCGCACCCTTCGCGTCCCGATGTCCCAGATGTCCCTTTGCTTCACGGTCTACTTGGAGGCTTTTCGGTCGATCCACGCCTTGATGTCCCAACTGTTCCAACTTTTGCGAGGACTAGGACTTAGCCAATTTTCATGATTTTTCCTGTCCCAAGCTTGTTTTTGCCGCTTTTTTCACCTTTCCTCAGAACTTGCTCTTTTCCTCTCAGATAAGGGACTTAGAATAAAATGTTGAGGGGGGGGGAACCCTAGGATCGAACATGATTTTTTACCCCCTGAATCAATCCATTTACTTGGGACTTGAGAATTCTAATGCATGTTATCAAATTAACCCTGGGGGGTGAATTTGGATAACAATACCTTCCAAGAACGGTTACATTCAGTTACAAAAATGATAAAACTGATTCAAGAAACCAACATCTAAACTTCTCTAATACCTCATCTGTTTCCATGTAAGGCGGCAAAACCAAATGTATTGAATCTCAGTCATTCATCCTGCCTTTGCAAACTTTGATTTTGAGCCATCCATGTGGGAGAGATTTAAACTGAAGTGGGCTTGAGGAAACCTTTTTTATTTTGTTCCTTTTAGAGAAATGGCATGTCAAAACATTTCGGCTTGCCCATCCGCTTCTGATATAGGCCCCACACGTGGCTTTACTTGAGTGGAGAAAGAATCACAGCTCACTTTTGTAATTTTAACTCTTTTCAACGTGGGCTCAAAAACTCAAATTACTTCACTAGCCCGCCTATCCGCTTTGAATTTTGATGCGGGCTCAACATTTGACTTTATCCCTTGGCATGAGTGGGGCCACGGGTCACTTTATAAATGTGTTCAATGAAAAGTTGCAAAAGCCATGGAATTGGTGTAAGAATCTCTAAAGAAACCCCAAAGGCTTTAAACAAGTTGATCAATGGACCATCAGATAAGAAATGAGCAAGTGTTTCTACTTTGCATACATTAATTTGAAGTAAAAAAGCAAACTAAGCAAATGAAACTAACCTCTATTCTTTGAAAGCTTGAAATAATGAACCTAAGAGGATCTAAGCAATTAGTTTGTGCTTAAGAGAAAGAGATCTCCACATTAATGGCTTCAAGGCCAATGGTTCTTCCCTTTTACTCCATATTTGTGCTATAAAATACAAAATCCAATGCTAATAGCTCAATGGAAGAAAGTGAACTACAATCTAAAGCCTAAACAAAACACTATAGTTTATGTTAGGAAGAAGAGAGAATTCTTAGAAATGGGAGAGGGGGTCTATCCCTATCTATAGTTTTCCATTTGGGAAATGGGATGATTTTTGGTGCATGTGGGACTAAAAAGGGAGTCAACAAGTAAATTAGCAAGTCAAAGTAACATTTGACTAGTTTTAGGGTAATTAACCTAGGTTAGACTAATTAATCTCATTTAGAGAGGAATTAGGGTTTTGGAAGGGTTTTAGAAGGTCTAATCAATCCAATGAAATGGATTGATAGTCCAGGGAGCTAATAAAAGCAGACTAAAAGGGAATAAGAAGCTAATGTAGTTATAACGAGGCTATGACAACCTGTTTAAGTGGTTTATAAGAGGAAACACGACCAAAAAGGTGTCGTAAGAAGGGAGTTAGAAAGGTCTAACTGGCGGTGTGTCATCAATTTACAAGGGGAAGAATAGTTAGTGCAATATTAGGCATAATAGTGCATTGATCAAACTACATGTGTATACATTTTCCCCTCTTTGGGGTGACGTAAGCCACGTCACTTCAAAGAAAGTAGACAAACGTAAATGAGTAGAAAATTTTGAAGGGGTAGAAGAAAAATTAATAGGATGAAGGATGAAGGATGCCCCCTTGAGTGTCGATGGGGTGATGGAGAAACTCAATCAAAGATCAAAAAAAGAGAGTAGGAGAGAAAATGAGAAGAAAGGAGATGAGAAAGTAAAAAGGGATATTGAGCTATCCACAAACCAGTGCCTTATAGAAATAATACAGAATCATCATTTTTCTTAGAATCCTCATCATTGGTCCTTATTAAAATGTAAGCATATGACAGAGGCATAAAATGAAATGAAAAGCCAAGATAGAAATAACCGTCTTGTGCTAAAAATGACTAACTACATGCAACATACACGAATGCAATGCAATATGAGAAATAAACAATCTCACTTAACAGGGAAATAAGTACAATTACACACACTTAAACCAACAACATTCAAGATAGTTGCACAAATACTTTGTTATCGAGATGTAGTCCTAAATGTTCTGATAAATGAAAAGGGTGAAGGATGATGCCCCAAGCAATGTGTATAGTGAAAGGAAAAATATGGAGGACACTTGGGTCCAGTGAAAAAGCAATGTGCACGACGAAAATAGTACCAGGCAACTGGAAGTGCCCTAAAGTACAGATGAAGTAAGCAACGTAGCTTGTGTAGGTGTTTACAGATTTAGATGATTCGTGAGTCGTTGTTTCAAAATATGTGAAAACTTCAGCAAGATATAGGATGAGTGCCATGCGAGAGACACAAATTTCAGCTATAAATGAGTGTTTTACCAATTTTTTTGGCCATTTTCGAAGTATTTCAATGTTTTTGGTTTTTAAAATGGTATTACAATTTTTTAGATTTTTTGATTGGTCGATAGAATTTGTATAAGAGATCAAAGATCTCGTAACAATATGCACAACTTCCTAAAGGCAAAGGCCAAGGCGCCAGGGAGCACAGAAAGTGGCCCAGTGAGAAGAATTACAAGCCAAAAATAATTATTTAATAAAAATAATCATTATGACAGGTGAAAAATAAAGGAAAAATAGAAGAAAAATGATAAGAAATGACACCTGAAATATGCATGAATCATTCCAATGTAATGAAGAAATGACCGCAAGGTGATACTAAGCGCCCCGACCTGTGAAAAGTGGGTAAAAATAATTATTTTAATAGAAAAATAATCATTTTGGTGAATAGAAGAAGGGCTAGAACAATCATGGCAGAGAAAACATGCCCCTGGGGCATCGCGGTAGCCTAATATACCCACTTGGGGGGGGGGTAAATCAATCACGACCAATTCATTCCTACTAGAGTGCTTACGAATTTTTACTGCGAGTGAGAGCGAGAGCCCTAGAGTGAGATGGCTAAATGGGAAGGTTTCGAAAGGTTTTTCTCTTATGTCATGCTCATTTTATTTGCTTTCCATTTTTGTGATATTAGGCATTACTAGTAGACATTTGTGTCTAGCTAAAGTGACCCCTTAGCATATGGTTTTGACAAGCCGCTTAAGGTGATGTTTGAACTATAATACAATGTATCTTAGATGCACTTTTATGTAAACATTTTTATCAAGGAACACTCATATGCACACCTAAATGTAATAATCACTAAATTTTGTTGTTACCAAGCCTATGCCCTAAAACAGATAGTGACTATATCTTATCAATAATTAGGTCAAGTTAGAATTTTAACAAGGCCTAAGTACTGACGTGGTGTTGATGCAGTCCCTCGACAAGGTATACTTAAAACTAGTTTGAATGCCGATGAAAGCCAAACCTTCTGAAAAATGGAAGTCACAAATAGATATAGCATAACAACGTCACCGTGATACATTAACCGAGGTGAGCAACATGTTAGTAGCATGACAACCTTATTACAATATATATAAGGTGTTATAAATACTTTTTAAGAAGAATTAGATGATTTCGAAACCAAAACCAAGTGATAAGTATAACAAAGATTTATTAATCGCGTGAGTAGCATAACTGCGTAATGAAGGGACTTATACCATTTTCTGATAAAAAATGAGAACACGATGTAAGTACCAAGATTGTGTGTTTAGAATGTGAACAAAATTATCATCTCAAGAAGAGACAAAAAATGAACCAAACTTACAGCAATGAAGATGATCTTGAAATCAAGATGGAAGGAATTTTATCAAAGATACAAAAAAGGTACCTACGCACTTTGGACGTTTAACAACCCAGCCACAAACACGGATGGGCGTAAACAGACAAAAAAGTGGTGAGCACTACCTCTAATAAAAATGCACAAGGTATGCACCTTTCTCACCCCGAAAAAATGGGCGGTGAGAATGCAAGGGTATAGATAAAAATATGAAAACAAACCAAGCGCTACTTGGGCAGAGTTTCTCCTCATCCAAAGACAAAAATAAAATAAGTGAAAGTGGGGGTGTAGTTTAGTTTGGTAATGAAAGACACTTAGATTAAACTTACAAGGGTTCTTTTCCTTCTTCGAAAAAAAAGTTTTAGATTCCAAATGAGTTATTTATTCGTGATGGCTTAACACAACAATGGACTAGTAAAGGGGGCTCCAAGATAGAATGACCTCCTTAATAAGTTCTCTCAACTAGGTGTTACAAAGTTGTCTTAACCGAGTGCGACTTACCCAAATAGTCCATTTTCTATCTTGGGATTATCTTGGCTTTACTTTACCCCCTTCAAGCACAAAGGGAAACTATTGTGTCAATGTGTGCTCTCCCTGGGGTCGCCGTACGGATAACTGGTAACTATAACTCACAAGGCATACTAGTCAAGTGGGTAAGCGGAGCGCTTCCTATTTCATCCAAGAGGTTACTCGGTGGTGGATTACTTTAGGGTTCCAAGAACCACCCCCATTGTTTAGCTTAAGGTGTTATGCCAAAGGGGTTATGTTATAGTTGAGCGGATAGGGACGTACCCTTTTCCAAAACCTACAATATAGTGTTTTGAATATGGTGTGTTTTTTATCTTGTTTTAAATTAATGTGGTTTTAAGTGGCACACCATTTGGCAACCTACAAGAACATGTGTATTAGAAGTTTTGTGTTTTGGACATATTTTCTTCTACAAGTGTTGGGTCTTGTAGACAAAATGTTCTATTAATTTTCCATTTCACAGATTGATGTTAAGAAAGAGAAATTTACACCTTGCTTTTGATTCCTAAGATCTCTAATAGGCACAAAGGAAGAGCATACGCAATGTGAAAAAGCCTACTAAATCACATGAAAGTTTTCTTTATCTATTATAAAATTAGTGTTTTGAACATTCGATATAATATTTGTATAAGTTTTTCTGATCTCCAAGATCACTTTTGAAGACGCGAGGAGAGAGCATACACACTTTTACAAATCCTAGTTTAAGCTAAGAACCAAAAACACTTAACTATGCAAACTGAAATACCAAATAAAAACTCTATTTTATACTTGTTAGTCCTAGAAATCTGCAGTAAAGATTAGAAAAAAATATTTTGCAAACTGTAGAAAAAATTTCAATCTTTACACAAACACCTGTGCTCCCAAACCAACACTGGCACTCCCCAACCGATGAGTATGCACCTAACTCAATGGATACGCCTGTTATCACCGAATCACAGCACCCCTTTGTTCATACAAGTGAATATACTTGAACTCACGGTGTGATTGGATAACATGGGTACTATCTTCAAGTTGTGGGACTTGCTACTTGAGAAAGACCTCCAGAGAAAGCTGGTTCTTGCTCCTAAACTACCTGCCACAATCTACTCTAATGCAGGGGAAACTAACTATTCTAATCTAAATTTCCAAGGGACCAGGGAGAGAGAATGCATAAAATGAAAGCCTACACTAAAGTGGTGATACACCAGAAAAGGAGGGTGTGAGAGTAGTCTTCAAATGTGTGAAATACAGAAGAAAAGTACACACTAGAAGAGGTGATGAAAGTTCTCCATAATCTAGCAAAATGCATTCACAACAATATTCCAAGCATACGAAATGATAATATATCCATGCAAGAACATAATAATAGACACAATATTCTTGTAGAAATATTAAAGGGGCAAGAAGAATGCAAGAAAACACAGCAGGGGAAGATACATCCACAACTGATATTTTATTTCTTCATGATATGCACAGTTCAATCTATTACAAGATAAGGTCCTGGATCACCATGCAAGGAGTCCACTAGAAGGGCCTGTAGCACATTGGCTTCACAAAGAAATTTTTACAGAGCTTTGCTATCTGAAAACTCCCCTCTTACAATGAGACCAACACTCCAATTTATAGAAAAATGAGAAGAGAAAGAGAAGGGAAAAATGAAAATCCTAAAATTTGTCCTTCAACCACTTGTAAGAGGAATTAAATGGAGTAAAATGATTATAAATTACTTGAAAAAGGCTCCCCATACTGTCCCATGTGCTGCAGCAGAGAAAGAATGATGGCCATGCCTCTTAATCACACTCCCAACTACCAAATAAAACACTGTTATGAACTCAGGCCACGTTTTATAAAAAATATACATTGATATCTCACCAAATAAATAATTTCTTGATTTTTGTGCATCAGGGTCAGAGCCACGATTCCAACGGTACCAATTTTGTGCGATTTCGTTGAGAAATGCAAAAGTTATGGCCTTCTGAGTGCGGGCAGCTATTTTCGGTCTGGCAGGCGTTTTCTGCATTTGACGGGAATGAGCATTAACTGACTAGAGCCGAATATGTTTCTCTTAATTAAATATATATACCCACATTAAAAATAAGAAATCCAGTTTTTGTGGCATAGAGGACGTCGTGCTCATTCCAGAAAGTCCAATTTTATGAAAATCGGAGCTCAGAGTCAAAAGTTATGGCCGTTTGAAGTTCACGGGTCAAACGTTGACTTTTCTTCTTTGCTGTCGGCCACTTCGGCTTTTCGTGTCCCGTGCGTACCTTTGTCTCGGCTGTCCCAGATGAAAATCTCCTGCTTCAGCTGATTCAGGCTCCCTTGTTCCTGTTTGCGGTGAAGACACGTGGCAAGTTTCCATTCGCTCTCGGCTCTTTCGGCTTTTCGCATCCTCCGCGTACTTTTGGCCCGGATGTCCCAAACTGTCTCGAACGAAAATCTCCTATTTTGGCTTAATCAGCCGGTTCGCGTCCTCTGCGTACTTTTTTCCCAGTTGTCCCGGGCTGCCTGGGATAAATATTTCCGAACCACCCGAAATGGACTGTCCTGCGCCAAACCGGCCGATCTGCATCTTTCGTGTACCTTTGTCCCAACTGCGTGAAAACAACACTTAGTCTATTTTTTCCACTTTTCGGTCGGTTCGCCTTTTCGCATCCCGCGCATCCCGGTGTCCCAGATGCCCCTTTGCTCTGCAGACTGCCTGGCGGCCTTTCGGCCGATTCGCGCCCAGATGTCCCTCATGTCCCGACTGTTGCGAGGACTAGGACTTAGCCATTTTTTCATGATTTTTCCTGGCCCAAGCTTGTTTTCTGCAACTTTTTCACATTTTTAAAACTTGTTGGGTTTTCCTCTTGGACAGGAGAGTTAGAAAGAAGCCGAGGGGACCCCAGAAACATGATTTTTTGCCTTGAATCAATATAATTGCTTGGGACTAAAGAATTTGATGCATGTTATCAAAATTACCTTGAGGGGTGAATTTTGGATAACAACGCCTGCAGAAAAAACTTAGTGAAATCTAATATACTAAAAACATAGATGCTTCTAGACAGACACAAATTCTTACAACTGAACATGGACGCTTAGGTTTCAACGGAGACACGCCCAAGCATAAAACAGACAATTTCAAAATTTTACAAAGTCAAGCTATTTACGTAGACACGACCAGAGAGGTAGAAACATGGACCAACCGATGGAGACTGGTGTGCATCCCTATAGAAACAAAATTTTTCCAATGATAAGGACTACCAGACAGGTACGCTCCTATTCTGATGGGGATGTTGGGGTTCAACGTGTACACACCCCTTCTTAACACCTACACCTAACTTGTGAAAAATATGCAAAACTCACATATTTTCAATTTTTCAAAAGAAAAAAAGTTATTTTTTAGTCAAAGTGTCCTATTTCTATATCAAACCCATAAAATACCTGCAAATGAAGGTCATTTATCTAGTGTTAGAAACAAAAATGAGGAAATAACAAGTGATTTGACCAAAAAACTTTAAAATGAACTTTGAAGAACTCAAAATACCTCTATTAATGGAGGATGAACATAAGTGTCCCACTGAGCGTGCCAAATGTATTCAATGAAAAGTTGCAAAAGCCATGGAATTGGGGTAACAATCTCTAAAGAAACCCCAAAGCCTTTGAACAATATGATCAACAAGAAAACTAAGCAAACAAGAAAACTAAGCAAATGAAACTAACCTCTATTCTTTGAAAGCTTGAAATAATGAACCTAAGAGGATCTAAGAATTCATTTTGTGTTTTAAAAGAAATATATCTCCCCATTAATGGCTTCAAGTCCAATGGTTCTTCTCTTTTACTCCATATTTGTGTTATAAAATACAAAAGGAAATGCTATTAGCTCAATGGAAGAAAATGAAATAAAATCTAAATCCTAAGAAAAATACTATAATCTATGTTAGGAAGAAGAGAGAATTCTTAGAAAATGAGGGAGGGGGTCTAGCCCTATTTATAGTTTTCCATTTGGGAAAAAATGGAGATTTGGGTGCATGTGGGACAAATGAAAAAGTCCAAAAAGCACTTTTAGCAAGTCAAAGTGAGGTTTGACTGTGTTTAGAAGAGATGACCATGGTTAAGACTAGCTAACCATGTTTAGAGGGTAATTAATCTCACTTAGAGAGAAATTAGGTTTCTGAAGGGCATCTGAAAGACTTAATCAATCCAACGAAGTGGATTGATACTCCAGGTATCTATAAAAGGTGGTAAAGAAGAGAATATTAGCCAAGAAGAGTTTATTATAACCTATATAATTAGTTTACAAGAGGAAATACAACCAACAGAGTGTCGTAAGAAGGGAATTAGATAGATCTAACTGGCGGTGTGCCATCAATTTGCAAGGGGAAGAATAGTTAGTGCAATATTAGGCATAATAGTGCATTGAAAAAACTACAGTTGTCTACAATAACTTTAAGCTCTTTATGGAAACAAAGCCAAAATTCACAAATTGCTCCGATGGCAAGCCCTCACGCTTTGACTTTTCAATAGTGAAGTTGTGACTTAATTTATACTTTACACCCTTTTGGAAATAAAGCCAAAACTCCCAAATCGCTCCGACAACTTGCCCTCGCACTTTGAATTTTCAAAGCATCAAAACACAAAAAGGGTACACCTTTCTGCTAATGCTTGAAACATGGCCACATGGTGAGCCTGTGCATACTTGGGGACCCACTCTTGATTCTTCCTTTGAAGTTACACCGAAGAGATTCGTGGAGACTTCCGTCGGTTCTCTTATACTTAGTCAATTGAATAGTCAGCTCTGTCCCTTTTTCAAACCTGGGACACGTGGAGGGCTGGTGCAAGTTTTGGGAACCTCCTTTGGCTTTGACCCATGAAGTTGCATCAATGAGGCATGTGGCACCATCTGCTAAACCTTCCATACTTAGCCAATTTGGGCTTGTTTTGTCTTCTTTTCAGACCTGGGACACGTGGAAAGCCTACGCTCATTTGGGGACTTTCCCTTGGGCCCTGTCATTGGAGTTGCGTCATTGAGATGTGTGGAGGCTTTTGCTATTGCTTAAAATAGCCAATAAAGATCCTTCAAGCCATGGAGTCAATTTGACATTTTTACAACAAATAACGAAAGTGATAAGTTTAAAAGATAAACTCGCCACGCCATATCCAATCAGAGATGTCCAAGTACACATGGATGTTGGGGAAAAAATTGACAGGGCAGATATGCCCGTCATTCACAACTGTGGAAAAATAAAAATGAAAGGGAAAACCCCACCGTTTACGCCCGAATATCAAGACCAAGCTCGACACGATCCACGACCAAAGAGAAGGATTGATAATGACATTCAAAGCACGGATTACTCTAAGGTACCTGTTGGTACCTAGATTTACTCTTGTTCACAAACCAAGTGGCATCATGGATTTAACAAGACACTTAAAAGCAAATAAATCATTATGTATGTCATTTTGTAGCTGGGGAAGCAATTTATCTAACTTTTTAGCACTCAGACCTTGAAGAAGTGGGTAGTACCTTAAAAGGATTTGATCTTATCCTAACTATTTTAGGTTGTGCCTTTCAACCAAGGTAAGAGAACCTATTTTGTAACCTCTTATTATTGAAGGAGATGCATATACCTTTCTTTTGCACAAATTTTATAAAGAAAACCTTTGGAAAATATGATCAACACACCAAATCTGATTCTCACGAGTTGTCACTTCCAGATTATGGAGATATTTCCAACACAGGGCTAAGGTTACTGAAGACATTTGGAATCCTGATCTATTCTGCATACTTTAGCAAATGGATTTTGTTCTTTTATGGATACACATAGCAAAACAGGGGTAGTTTGGGGTAGGATTAGTTATTTTGACTAATTTTTTGGTGGGAGATCAACAAGATATATCGGATTTTTCTAGATCCTTGAGAAACTTCACAAAAAAATGGAGTACTCAATAACAGAAAGCTTTAAAATAGTTAAAACATTCCTTGAACCAAAAGGTGTGCATCAATGGAGGCCTAGACATGCACTTTTTCACACAATATTTGATATTCTAAAATGTAGGCTCGAGTTAGAAGACCCAATAAAACATAAAAATCTAAGATCAGTCATGCCTAAGGTACACCTAGAGGCTTACAAACAATCTCTGTAAAACAGATGAAAGAAAAGTGATTGTAAATCATTTATTTCATTCCCAAATGAAATATGTTTTAAAAAATGAAATTGCAGATGCCACTAAACTATCACAAGGATTGAGATCTATGTGATTCAAAGATATTTTGATACAAGATTGCAATAGGAACAAGAAAACTACTTGTAGACATTCTGAAAGTGAAATAAACACAAAATTTTCTAGGGATTTGACACAAATTAACTCAAAATTTATCAGATTCATCAGCAGGGGAGAGTTATTTTAAACAATCTCAGAGCTTTTTGATGGCTATACACTTGTAACCAACTCAACATGAATGAAAATCTAACATAGAGGAAGTTAACCTGGTTTCTCATAAATTTTTCTCAGAGGATGAGCTTTTCTCAAAATTTTCTCGTGAAAAATGATCTCCCGACCATTTGCAAGAGTAATCTCATTGCATTTATAGTACACCCTTTACATCCAATTTTCCCCCTGAAAAGAGGAATATTCGAAGCACCTTTGTTGCACATATTGGATCATGATTTACGGAAAGTGACATTTAACAAATTCACAAAAAAAATTCCAGGTGTTTTCAAAAGGTGAATCATTGCAAATATTTGCATCATTGTTCTAACTGGAGGCATATTCTTCATCCTTAGCGCCTGCAGCACCTTTTCCCCTCAAAAGAGAAGAATATTCGAGGGACCTTTGTTTGTCACCAATTTGTTTCAGACAGAGACATTTAACAAATTCATATCCCAAATCTGTCGGGTGGACCAACTGTGAACAGATCACATTTCTTGGGCCCTCGACTACTGACTAGGATTTCATGCCACAACGTCTTGGGGGTCCCTTTAATCATTTCATACTTTTTCCCTCTGAAATTTTACTCTGTAACTTCTGTATCTGGCATCTTACTTTATCACATGAGCTCGAGTAAAAATCCATCTCAAAAGTACTTCAGATTTACAAATTGAGCTCCCAAAATTGATTCAAGAACTTTGCAGACCCAAACGACAAAAATTTGTGAAAAAATTGATGAAGAATGATGGAAAGATGCGTCTCCAAACATCCTGGAGCTTCAATGGTGGAAAAATAAAATGAAATGCACAGCTACCATTGATCCTACATTTCAACTTTTAATCTAAGCCCTCCACATAGAAAAATGCGATTGGAAACGAGTCTGGGGGCACCTTTTTAACATTTTATAAATTTTGGAAAAAAGGAAAATTTTCCAAATTTTCCCCGCAATTCTGCCCTTCGGCCTTTAGCCTCTGATGTGGGTCCCAGTGGACCTGTGCTTCATTTTTTTCATTTTTTACTTATTTTCCAAAAAGGAAAAAGTTGCACATTTTCCCCGCAAGCCCGCACCTCCATTTTTGACTATTCACATTGGCATTACTTTCCTGTCGGGGCCACGCTTCAACTTACAATTTTATCCCTTTTTTACAAAAGGCCAAAAACATTAAATGACCCCGACGCTCTGCTTCTCCATTTCCCCGCCTACTACGTGTCTCAATGGCACACTTTGAGATGGTCTCGAAAAGTAGAGACCCCAAACATGCGCGGTCCCCGCACATGTCCCAGGCCCCTTTAGGAAGTTGCGTGAAAAATTTAACTACGGGAAGGCCCGGTGGAAGCCTCCACGTGGACATGTTTTGTGTTGAAGTGAGCCTTGGAATTTTTAAATTTCCCCACAGAGCCGCATCCAACTAGAAAGGGCCACTTTTTAGCTGATGCCAAGAAGTAATTTTGATCGGGAAATTACACCCGTCAAACCGTAAAATGCAGGACAACCACCATTTGAGCCTGAGGAGACAGAAAAATTAACAGAGGCCGTAATCTGAATAATTTTAATGACAAATGGGGTGAGATGAATTTGAGCACCAACAGTACCGACTCAAAATTCTCAAAACTTGACTTCAAAAAGAGGGGAATTTTAATGGTGAAAACATGGCTCATAATGTTGAGAGCAGGCTAGGAATAACTCGGGACTTTACACAGAGACTGAGTGTCCCGTGGCAACAAACGAGCCACTTGTGAATATTTGATCTTCAGTCTTCTTTCAGTCCTTGGCCGTCATGTGATTTCTAAGGTCATTCAGGTCCATTTACAAGACATCACTGTCTTCTATTTCATATTCGCATGCGAAGGGTTGTGCCAGATTCTGTCCTGTCCACTTCTACTTCATGTTTTCCCTTAGAAAAAGTAACTTACTTTTTTTAGTAAGTATGAAAAAGTAACTCCCTCTATCCTCTGCTAAGTTTGTGATCTTGATTCCCCTTACTCCCTATGTTCCTCACTCTTTCTAGATCGACTTTCTATTTTTAGGAGTTGCTCGTGATACCACTTACTATTTTTAGTAAGTGCCAATATTGGACCAAATGCCCCTTCCGATGATTTCTCAACTGCTATGCATCTTCAATGTCTCTGTCTCCTTCGCATGTTCTTCTATTGATGGCTTTCCCAAAATAGCAGTTTCCTATGCGGAAGACTTGCTATTTTTAGAAAGTGGGATTTTGGAGGTCGAATTGACATGCAACAAAGTTTTTTGATATGGGTTTTTGCCCAATATCACCCCTCTGAAATTTTAGTTCTACCCACTCAATCGTCCATGAGATTTTGAACTTTCAAATTTTGAACCTGGCAGTGCTTTTGGATGCAATAGCCATTAATGAACCTAAAAATTGAAGGTTTGGTTTTCTCCTCCATTTGAAAAAAAAATTACATATATAATATGGGTTTTTCCTTCTGGTGCTTCACGTGAAATTTTACTTCAATCAAACAACCAGTTTGATGGGAAATCAATTTTTTTCTTTGTTCAGCCGAAAATGAGATTTCTTCGCTGTGAATGCTCTGTTGCACGAGAGGAGAGTTTGAAGGTATATTTTGTACGTTCTTGGAAAGAGGAACAAAAAATATATATATTCATTAATTTTTGCACTGGTTTGCAAGATTTTTTCGAATCTCCATTTCACGGCAACAGAGATTTCCACTATCTTCTTCCCTTTGTTCTTCGTTTCTCCTTCTTATCTTGATGAAAAATCCATTAGAGACCTACACATCACCATGGGAAATGCATTTCAATGCTTGGGTTGAGCTGTTCTAAGTATTTATAGTGGTGGAGTGATGGTAGAAGATTGCAGAGGAAGTATGGAGAGATGGTTGTGTAAGGGAGTGTAAGAAGTTAGAAGTGAGAAGCAGTTCGATATTTAAAGATTTAAAAAAAAAATGAAAGAGGGTTGGGTGAATTTTCATGTCCTTGACATCCCTCACCTCATAAGGGACATGAGGGACATCAATTTCCATTGTGGTCAAGGAGATGACACATGACGTTGATCTGACGACAGGGAGTGAGTGCTCTAAAAATCATCTTTAAAGCATTGAGGGGCTAGAAACGTGTCACGTGGGTGACCAGAAGTCTCTCCTTAGGGGTTTGACACATTTTTTAAGGTTTTATGTCCCTGACTTATGAGGGAAATAAAATTCCACGGTGGTCCTGGAGCTGACATGTGGCAAAGATCCCACATTAGGGGATTTGAGCTCCAAATTGCACCCAGGGACTAAACTAGCTATTTTGATGGTCACATGGGGTTCCAGAGGTCACATGGGGGCTGGGTGAATTTTTCCAAGGTTTATTTTCCTAATCCTCAGGGACGTCGGGGACATAAAATCCCACCCAACTCTTGGAGCTGACACGTGTCCTCCCAAAATTTGGCTAAGTCCTGAACTTGCTCCAAGAGGACAACTTGTGACGATGATAACTTGAGCTCCCGATGGACGTTTTTGGAAAAAAAATTATATGATCCTGACTAGAAATGGAATTTTGAATCCAATGGTGGGGGTATTATGTCTTGATTCTTCCATCTGGTCCCTAAAATTTGTATTTTTTATTTAGTACTCCGCATGTACCTGATAAAAACTGCTTGCAGTCCTGATGCGCCAAAGTGTTATGAAAAATATGATTTCACCATCATATAGGGCTTGGAATTATATTTCTATATATGCTTCCTTTTTCTCCTAACTCCATCCAGAGCTCCCAAAATCACCTTCTAAATCTCAACGGTTGTTTTTGCCTGTGTGTTGACTAGGCCTATGAACCCTAATTCTGGCAAAACTGCCCCAACTCCTCTGAGCCCTTCCAAAATATTTCTGAATCATTTCCACGATGTCCTAAGATATTTGAATCACTTTCACATCCACTTAGGCCCTTTTTTCCTATTTCATGGGGTTTCCCTAGCCCTAGGTAGGTCAGTGATAACCCTTCCCACAATTGCCTATAGCTTGCAAATGAACTCCTAAAATCACCTAGGGGGATGAGATAACTTTAATCAAGAGGTCACTTAGATTAAATGGATAGACCCGAGGTGTCTTGGAATGATAGGACTTGAAAAAATTAACATTAGGGTATAGTTGTCATGCTAAAAAATTGTTAATTTCCTTGTTGCACATTTGCATGACAACACACTTCACCGTGATTAAATTTGATGGCCATGTAAGCTATAAAACATGAAATAACTACATATCAAGTTTGTTTCCTTACCTGGTTCAACCTTTCTGCCATTTTTGAAGCCATGAAACCTAAAAATTTGAAGATATGGTACTCATTATGTTCCATATCCATCCAAGATTGCAAGAAATGAATTTTTTTCTTATAGTTCTTCATCTGGAAAGTTGATTGCACCAAAAGTTTCAACTGATTTTTCCCATTTCAAGCTACTTGTGATCACTGTAACTCCAATTATACATTAATAGTTTCCATCACAAATTCATACTGGAAAAACCTACCTTTGAAAATTTCTTTTTCGATTTCCAAGAGTTTCAGTAGGCAGAACACAACAAAAATTGGAGCATGAGATTACAACGAGGAGCCAAATCCAAAAATGATGTTTCTGATGTAAAATGAAATCATTTTTACTATTTAATAAAAATATAATGTTTCATGCCCCTTCGCATGCTAAAAATATAAATCCCTAAAATTTCAATCTCTGGTTACTCAGCTCATCTGGAAATAATGCAAAATAGCAAGCATGGCAAAATTGACAATTTTCCCAAAATAGTAGGTCTAGAAAAAACAACCTAATAAAAATAGAAACTTGCTAAAAAGGGTGAAGTATCATAAATGGAGGTGAATTTAGTTTTTCATAGAATTCAAAAGATAAAATTTGAGAAAAAGGAAAAATATCCCAAAATAACAGCTCCTAGTCACACCTGCCAAAAATAGAAAGTGTCATATTTTGATGCAGAAGTTGTAGTTGGCTCCAATTTCACTCATCTTGCCACTTTTTGACATCCTCACATGGTTTTAAGGTGATTTCATAGATCAAAAAAATAATTTCATCCACCAAAAGGATCATGAAGTATCGTTCTCGTCACAATTATGCCCATAAGCAAGGTAAAACTTAGTAGGGCGCAACAAGTGAAAGTTAGGGATATTGTGCAGTCTGAAAGGATTTGGAAGGACCCAATAACTCCACTAAAATCCAAGCTAAGTAATCATCAGGTCTTGAAGCCATCATCATCTCTCCAGGTGAGCTAGTTGAGTTGAGTTGGGTGAGTTGGTTAAGCCAAGGGAGCTGGTTGAATTGGGTGAGTTGGTTGAAAGCTAAATGAGCTAGGTAGGCTAGGTGAGCTAACAAAGGAAGATGAATACTTAATATCATCATGTATGAATAATTTTAACTATTCAATAACTCATACTTTCCATAGGAATCATATGAAAGATGAGGTTTGTAAACATCTCTGAATATGATTTTATTCAATGAGAAATTTAGAGTAAAAAAAGGTAGACACGTGATCTTGACTTAGGGCACCTTGAATGAAAGAAGAAGAAATTATCATTTCTTCAATTGACAAAAAAATTCTTAAAACTCAATCAATCACCTAGTAGTGTAGTCATTCATCAAGGGGTTCAAGCATCATGGAGTTGGTTTGTGATCATCAATGTCATTTGTGAAAGCCTAAGGAGTATGAGAGTGATACTCACTCTCATTGTGAGATTAAGAAGGAACAATCATAAGATATGCCCATGTTTTTATCAAGTTCACATTAGAAGGTCTCTCAACAGTGTTTCTAAACACTCATTTCAAGGTGTCTATGCATCTTGTAGTAGGAGGAAATTGAGATCACCATGCCTCAAATGAGCAAACTCTTCATTAGCAATAGATCAGTCAATCACTTTACCTTCTCCTCTTCTTTCCCCCTTTCTAATTATTCATTGTACACAATTATGATAATTTGTGCCATTCACTTAAGTGACTTTCTAAAGTTGAATTGTAAAATTACCTTTGATTTATAAAAAAGAGAACTTATTTTCCTTACTTCCTAGGAATATTTAAAGTCACGAGTGGAATGATAACTTAAAGAGTCATGTGGGGGGGTAGATGAAGAGGAAATTTTGTAAATTGGAATGGCTTATCCATTCCAAAGGATCTTGAAAATTATTCCTTCTGTAGAAATTGTGGATTTTTGTAGATTTTGAAGCTTTTTATCACCACTACACAAGAAATAAAGATTGCATTTCTTCTATTTCCTTTTCTCAAGTTTTCCTCTATTCTCTTTCTTTTCTACAACTTTGAAAGCATAGTAATCTTGAATAACCAATAATGAACTTGGTTTCCTTGATTGATAAATCAAAATAATTGTGTATGTGGTTTGTTAGTCTTACTAATTGCATGCATTATTTTTTTCCTCTAATTGAATTTTGAACTACTCTGGTTATTATGTGTGAACTCTGCTAGTGCCTACTCACAATAATAACCCTCCCTTTCCTAATTTCTCTTATCCACCCATCATTGATGCAAATTCATCCCTTATACCCCATGCGATCACTTTTCCATAGGTTCAGTGAAGTGTTCTTGTGTGATCCCCAGCCTATTTGGCCACCCCACTACATTAGATAGAATTAGGATAGTTAACATTCAATAATGGCAGCCTCCCCATACACAAGAAGGAGGTGTGTAGCCTCATGAGCGTTGGTGGAATCACATAATTTCTAACTCGAAAAATTATTTCACCAACAGTTTTTGGCGACTCCACTGGGAAGATAGTTGCCTTCGTGTACCCATAACGTTCTCTGGAAAAAATAGATATTCAAAAAACCATAAAAACTAAAAAACAATTATAAATGTTATATATGCTCAAAATCCTTTTTGCAAGCCTGTTGTGAAATATGAAATTTTCCATTTTCATTCCTTTCTAAGTTCTTTGAAGCACACCGGTAGAAAGAAGGTATACCCGAGCTAATCGTGCATGTGGCATCGTTGATCCACCATTTGAATAATAATTGCAAGGGTGATTTCAAACTTCCTATTGTACCATTGAGAAGACAAGTTAATGGAAACCTCTTGAAGGTCATACAGAAGAACCAATTATAGATCCACTAGTCTTCATTCCACAAGAAGAAGAAAGAGAAGAACCTGACATGGTAGCACAATACCTATTCCATGGGGGAAAAACACTGGTATATTGGATTTGACCATATCACAGCCTATGGCATCCTTGGAGTGGAACACAAAGATGTTATAGTGCAGTTTTTTGTGGAAACATTGCAAGATGTCGTTGTCGGTTGGTTCTACTTTTTACCTTCACGCTCAATCACTAATTAGGAGGATATGAAGAAAAAAATTGAAGTAAGATTCAATATCATTGAAGATGTTCATGCTCTACTTTCTCAACTTACTTAGATGAATAAAGAATCACAAGATTCCATGAGGGTATTCATGGAAAAATTTAATAAGGTGATCAACAAGATTCTAAAGGTTGTTCGTCCTACTACAGATAATCTGAAGATGTTTTTCGCCAATGCCTAGATGCTTGAAGTAAGTTTCATACTACGAATATTTATACCAAAATATTTGAATAATGCTCAAGAACTTATTATTAAAGTGGAGGATGACCTAATCATTTCAAGGAAGATCAATAATCCTTCAGTGAAGGTTAAAGCCCAATGTTCCAAATATGAGAGAGTCGATTAATTGTTGCAAAAGTTAGCCAATGACCTGACAATTTTGAAGAAGGAAGTTTCTCAATGAACATCTCATCCAAACCAGAACAAGAACTAAATTGTAGGAGCACCTCAAAGGCTTGCCTTAGAAGCTCTGTCAGTCAATGCAATATGCAAGACCAATGAAGATGAAGAAGAAGAATATTTTGAATCAAAAACTGAAGATGAAGGAGGAGAAGAATGTGCTCATATCATATATTGTGAATGCACACTTGATGATGATTTTGGAGAATCCACATATAGTTACTCCTATGCGGTATTCACTCAATTACAAAAGGAAAATTAAGGCTCTTTTGCTGCCCAAGATAAAAAATTAAATCCTCAAACGGAGACTCCATGAAAAGCAATAACAAAATGAGGATAATTGAAGTTCGCTTCCATAGGGTCAACTGAGAAGAAGCATGAAACTACTTGAACCAATAATCCTTGAACCTCTTCAATTAAGTCTCCTTCAACTCCCCTTAACAAATTAGTTTTTGTGGATCCTTAGAATATCCATGTCAAGGATGTCATGACCCCTGATGTGCCTACCACTTCCTCATCCTTTGATTTGATTGATCATTGCAAAAAATCCAAAGTCCAAATTTATGAGTATGACTCTTTGAAAACTCATCCCAAGCAAGTGGATAGGCTTATTCACCATATCAAAATAAGTAGTTTTGTTTCATGTTCTAAAAATTCCAACACCAAAGAACTACCTCGTGCATCTCAATCCATTCCATATCTTAATTTTCTCACTTCCACATCCTCGACCTCTAGGAAGGTATAACCTTTCTACATAGCCTTGTTTGCCAATGGGTATAGACTCAATAATTACATCATTGACTTCGGTGCTTTGGACAACGTCATGCCTACAAAATTTTCTAAATCTCTCAATCTCTCTCTCTCTCTCCTACCTCTAGCCAGTGTGTGTCCATGGAATTGAGAGAAGTACCTCTCGTTGGATAGACCAAGGATGGTAAGGTAGCATTGAAAGACTTTCCTGACAAGAAAATCACAATGAGAATACTTTAGTAGACATGCCCGCCTCATATGGTATGTTGTGTTAGAACAATAATATTAAGTGCATCATAATGTTTAGTTTATAGTTAAATAATATAGAATAGTTGATATTCTTATTAGTTAAATATAAACTTTAGATTAGGCTTGTTAGTTATTAATTAACTAACTATTTATTAAATCGAGGTGTGCCCTGTCACTTAATATGGACATAACCCTTCGGATTATTTAAATATGATTGTAGGTAATATTCATTACATCACATAAATCATTTGGATTACGAGTAAATACATGGAGTAGAAGTGAGGGAGGAGTTACTGGACTAGGTTGTAAGATGTTTCTCAATAGTGGATTATTCTTTCATGGTTTTTTACCCATTTACGGGTTTTCCATGTTATATACGGTGTCACTGTGTAATTTATTTTATGTTGTTATTTAATTTTATTTATGGTGTGCATATTTATATTTCCACTTATTAATGTATGTTAACCTAACATTTAATTTAGTTAGTAAATATACCTTTTCACCCCTTGTCCTGACATGGTATCAGAGCGGGTTTAATAAATTAAATATATTCTTAATGTAGCCTAAGGACATAATGGTTGGGAAGGTAGTTAATATTTGAAATATTATTTAATCCCCCTTCCTGTTCGCATAGTTGGTTGGATGATTATTGCACAGGTGAAAAGACATTGTGGATTTTCAATTGCTTAAAAATAATTCAACTTCATAAATTACTAGGCCCTGCAAAATCAAGGTAAGAGTTATTAAATATTTTTGAAATATCACGTATACTTTATGTGGTATACAAGAATTCAAGAAATCAAGTAAAATATTTCAAGTGAACAACAAGTGCACAAAAAACAAGAGTCAAGAATAATAGGTCATTTGAATTTTTTCATTGGTCGTGTAAAAACCTTTGTCTCCTGGTAATATTGTTTTTACAATTTGAAATATGAAAACCCTCTTTAACTTTTGAAAAAGTTTTTTTTCGAAATAATTTTGTATCTATAATCTATACAAATAATTTGTATAGTTTTCATACTTAATGAAAATGAATATATAATATAGTTTGTTAAGTTCATACAACTCTATATATAAAAAAATAAAAGAACCTAGTATATAAATTATCTTATATATATGGGTATATAAACTATATAATAAAAAAATAACTCTATTTATTTAAACCTAAATATTCTAAGAGGCCAAAGTATAATATTTAAAACTATATTAGTGCTCACATCCTTTTAAATACGATGAGACATTTGTTAAAAAATTAATAAAAAAAAACCTTATACTTTTACATATATGTATTTACTAACATCTAGGTCTTTCCTATTGGCCAATCTAGGACCAACCGTGAGGCATAACCACTTCCCTTACCTCCTTCTATATATATATATCCATATATGGCATATGCCCCTTACCACCGCTATATCCTAAACCATATAGTTTTAGGATGAAAATATATTTTTTTATAAAACTTTTTAAAGTACGTGGAGTTTAATAAACTTCTCTAAGATAACTAATTGTCATCTTTGTGATATGTAAAAAAGGTAAAATTATGATTTTATTTTATTTTTCACCTTTGATTTAGATGAGTGGAATCTCTCATGGGTCCAAAATACGTGTCTAACCACACATGGGAAACATACAAGCTCCAAATTTGCATAGGTGTTTGGTGGTGTTGGTTAGTTCGGTGGGAATAATTTGTTTAACAGAATTTGAAAATCTTTAAATAAATGTGGCCACCTGTCTTAGGCATATATTTTAAATTCTAGAGTGTGGAGAACATTATCTCATAGTAATAAGGTATTGAAAATATTAAAATAAATTCATATTTTTATATACGGTTATGTAATTTTAAATATATTTTTTAACATTTATAAAATGGAAAATATTGGATTTGTTTACATATTTAATTTTGAAAGGAGGTGCCTTATGAAGTATTAAATATGATATTATGTATATAATATAATGATATGATTATATGTGATTTGTCTAAAATCTTTGTCAATTAGTAAATAGTGAACTACCAAATAAGTGTAACAAATAACATTTTATATCAATATTTCTACTAATTAATATAGCCATAATATATTTTTGTATTCTATCCCGTATGGGGGAAGTGAAGAATATTTAGGCTTTATAAGCCAAAGAGGTAATAGGCGTTGTTGTGGTTATGGCCACGTATTAGAGCCTTTTGTTGCATGGGGTAGCTCCCCACTTCGCTAGTTTGTTAATATGATTCACTAGCTCCAATTTTTTTTAATATACAAACTATTGTTTTTTTATCTTTTTAAAAAAATATAAATTAATCATAAAAGTTATTTAAAAAAAAATAATATAATCATTTTTTTTTTAAATGATATATTTTGTACGATACGATGTCTAGATTATTGTCGTCATTTTGTTAGAAAACTAAAAAAAATCACTCACATTTCAATTGAATTTTTGATATCGTTCTAACTTATTTTCATGTATAGATTCTTTTATATAAAGTGATCTTTTTTGTGACATAAAATTGATCGAGATCAATTACGAGGATTAAAATACAACAGGGGGAATTTCTATAAACTCTTCTTTTAATCCTTGTTTATTGATTTTTTTAGCTATATTTTATGCACAAATGGGGTCTAATCAATTTTCAATTGATAAATCTCATATGTTGAATGGAAACAACTACAACATTTGGAAGATTCGATTGAAAGCAGAATTCATGGCTCGCAAATTGTGGGCAGTTGTAAATGGAACAGAGAGAGCTCCTACCGGAAGACATATAACTGCTAATAACGTCACCACATATCAACAGAAAGTACAAGAGGCGATGTCTATTATCTTGCGAAGCGTACAAGATGATTTTCTACTTCATATTAGAAATCTAGAAAGTCTTAGTGAAGCTTGGACATAATTGGAGTCGATGCACGAAGGTACGTATTTATCAAAAAATATTAAATTAGTTTTAGAGCTTATGACAACTCCCATGAAGGGAAATGAAAAAGTGATTAATTATTTAGCAAAAATAAAAAATATTAAGTCACAATTAGATGGATCTGACAGTAATTTGATTCATGATAAATTGCTCTATTTTATTATCCAATTAAATATTCATGAAAAATTTAGAAATTTCATTTCAATTTTGAATTTAAAGTATCAATCCGAACAAGACATTCCAAATTTTCAAACCCTTAGTAATCTCCTTGTTTAGGAAGAGTAGGTTATGAGTAATTTTGATTCAAAAGAAAATGCCACACAAACACTTCTTGCTCAAAAAGAAAAAGGTAAACCTTCTAGGTTAAACAAGAATAAAAAAATCAACTTTTAAGACTCCTAATAAAAACAAGAAACCGGGAAACTTAAAACTCAATTTTGATGGTAAATGTCATAATTGTGGGAAATTTGGACAAAAAAGAGGATTGTAAATTCAAAAATAAGTCAAATTTCAAAAATCAGAAATGGAATAAATCATATCAAAATCAAGATAATGATGATGATAATAATCATAGTGCTAATATAATAGCTTTATAAATCACTTCTAAATGAAAAGTATATTTTCTATTTCATATACTGTTGAAAAAGAAGTTTTTTAAGAAGTAACTACAAGTAAAAACATACAAAAAAATAGCTTATATGTGTTTTTGCTTCAAAAATAGAACTACTATTCATGTATTAAAAAGTGCTTACATGATCATTGTTTGAAGCAAAATCCATGGGAAGTATCCACAGTTGGTGGATTATGTTTTTTGTTATCATTCTTGTATAACTTGATTATCTGATATGTTATCAATTCTTATCTCATTTGTAAAGGATTACAATAAGATAATGAAAATATTTCTTAGTATATAAAACTAAAATATTATTATATGCATATCAAATAACACTTGGGGACGCCCTTGCGTTTGTATTGGAGACGTCCAATACTGACTGCATCTAATATATATTTTACAACGATAGTATGTTGAATTTTTTTCAACATATACTAACATGGTTAGTTGTTAAGCATATTATTATGTTAGTTGTCTTACAACTTGTATTTAAACTTTACATTTGGTTAAAAGAGAAATCAATAATGATTTATATTATGCTTATTATGATGTCTATATGGATATTACAACTCTAACCATGTTGATGTTGCGTTAGATATAAAATATATTGGATATGTGTTCAAGTTTTTGGTGTAGGAACCATTACTTGGAACAACTAAAAGTAACCAACAATATCCATTTCTTCTACTGAGGAAGAGAAGTACAATGGAAGCAACAAAGAAGCCATGTGGCTGAAGTGGCGGTTGGAAGAGATACACATGGAAGTTGAAGGAAGTGTTTCTATTCTATGTGGTAATCAGAGTGGTATTACTCTTGATAAAGAAGATAGTTCAACATTAGAGAATGAAGCATATTGAATTTCATATATGTGTTATCCGAGAGAAGGTTCTCTGTGGTGATAGAGATCTCTAGATCTATCGAACTGAAGATTAAGATTGAAGTTATGTTTACGAGCCATTGTATGTTGCAAAATACTACAAGTGTGTGCAATGCTTGGCCTTTTAAAGTTGTCATTAAGGGGGGTATGCATGCAATATCACCTCCTAATGGTCAGCCAATTGTTGACTCCTTCTCCTCTATACTTCTACTTTGGTTTAAAAGCATTGTAAAAGATCTTGTATGATCCAAAGTAAACTAATAGAGTTTACATGTAAACTAATAGAGTTTATGGGAAAAATACATTCCAGTGTGCATATGTTTGTAAAGGAGGTCCTTATGTTATAAAAGGCTCCTAGAAATGCAATATAAGAATATTTCCACAAGAAATGGTGAGATGTAGTCTCACAAATCATGTTTAGCCTAAATCATATGTCTGATTTATGGATTCTAAATCCTTTTATACCAAAATGTAAGTTGAGCATGATGAAGGTGTTATAATTCCTTCAACTGATATACTAGCCTAAAACCTTTATGGTTTAAGGATTGTAAATCCTGTAGTGTACCATGGGCAGGTAATCTATTGGCATATGGATCCCCACTTAATATTAAGGGGGAGTGTTAGAACAATAATATTAAGTGCATCATAATGTTTAGTTTATAGTTAAATAATATATAATAGTTTATATTCTTATTATTTAAATATAAACTTTAGATTATGTTTGTTAGTTATTAATTAACTAACTATTTATTAAATTGGGGTGTGCCCCGTCACTTAATATGGACATAACCCTTCAGGTTATTTAAACATGATTGTAGGTCATATTCATTAGATCACGTGAATCAATGGATTATGGATAAATACATGGAGTAGAAGTGAGGGAGGAGTTATTGAATTAGGTTGTAAAATGTTTCTCTATAGTGGATTATTCTTCCATGTTTTTTACCCATTTATGGGTTTTCCACGTTATATACGGTGTCACTATGTAATTTGTTTTATGTTGCTATTTACTTTTATTATGGTGTGCATATTTATATTTCCACTTATTAATGTGTGTTAACCTAACATTTAATTTAGTTGGTAAATATACCTTTTCACCCCTCGTCTTGACATGTTGTTGGGTCAAAGCTTCTATTGAGATGTTGGTGGAGATATGCAGTTGGATTGGTCACATGCTACCATTATGGTTAACGGTAAAGTGAAGAAACTTCTTGCCATTAGGAAGATGAAGTATATTGTTCAAAGACCAGATGAACCAACAATGGATATCCCGTGTCAAAATTCCAAGTCTTACAACTTTTTCATGACTTTTAAGGATGATCTTAAGCTGCCCATGTTGGTAGAGGAATGTCCAAGCATCAAGGAGCCAATCAAAGAACATCATGATGACTTGATGTAATCAGATTTTGAAATTATATACTTCATATGGGATGAAAGCATGAATGCAGTTGCTCCACTAGATGTTGATGATGGTCATGAGATTCTTGACTCCCAACAAAGCAATCTTGAAGTGATGAGAACTTCGGATCAAGAAGATTGAGTGATGCCCAAAAACTTCTTTTCAGGTGAGTTCAATGTTTCCAACCATGTTCTCAATGTTCTACACAATGTTTCATTCAATGAATGTTCTTGTGAATACAAAGACTTATCTTTCTCATTATAAGAGGGTGATATGAGATACGAGAATGATAAGATGTTTCAGCCTCTTGAATCTAAACCTATTCAAGGAAATGACGATTTCATCACAGAAATGGACTTCTTGGTTCTCGTTGATTAATTTTAGGAAAATGATCATGTAAATATTTCAGCTCCAATGTCGTGTTGATTCCCTTTTCATGAGGATGGAAAAATTCTCAATGAAAAATGGAGTAATGAAATGGTGCCTGATCCTAAGGCTGATTTAGTTTGAGATGAAAACATTCTCAATGGAATAGAAACTTTTGGTGTTCACTTTTCTCAAGAGAAGGATACTTTCACCATGAATATGGACTCCGAAGCTCAAACTGGACAAGATGAAGAAGATAATAGTTTCCATGTTGCATACCCAACCTTGAGCTCATTCTCTTTCCAAGAAAATGAAGTAATGTACATGCCACATTGTATAAGGAAGCATGTAGAGAAATATGTGAAGTATGAGAAAGATGATTTCTTGGTCCAATTGAGAAAAAGAGAAAATCAAGAGGCTAGTGATAATGATAAATATTTTAGAGCATCTGTAGAGAAACAAACCATGAAAGTAGTGGTCATGAAGTATAATGAAAAGGATGAACAAATGTCTTGGTATGAAAATGATAAACCAAGTGTGATCAATATTCTTCGTCACAACAGCGATGGAAAATCAACAATTTGAACAAGCCTGAGAATCAATGAGAAGATGGAAATAATGTGCCAAAGAAGCAAAGGCAATGAAATGAATGAGTGGATCATCAATTCTAATAGTAATCATGCAATATTTATCAATAAGTTGAGAAAAGGTTCATATTTAAATGATCTTGTAAATGGATTTTCAAAGGAAAGGTAATTGGTGATACCCATTTATGGGTAAGCACTTAGTCTTAATTATTTCTTCAATGAAAGTGAGTTTTTCCCTACATGTACATAGGTGATTTAGGATGTTTCCTTTCTTATTTCATGTTTCAATTATGTTGTTTGTTTCCCTTCTTATTTTGTGTTGTGTTTTTCCATTCTCATTTCGTGTTTCCCTTGTGTTGTTTTTTTCCCTTCTCAATTTATGTTTTTATTTCCATTCTCATTTCATGTTTCCTTTTTCATTTTATGTGTTTGTTTCTTGTTGTGTGTGTGTGTGTGTTTAATAAAGGAAGTTTCATCATGTATCTCTGTATAGCCCAATGGATAAGGCATTGGTCCAATAATGTCTTGAGATTCTGAATTTCCTTCTTATCCTATCCTTATTGCACTCTATCCAAAATAAGTCCCCAAGCTAGATCTAGTTGTTTTCATGTAAATATGTAGCATGAAAAATTCAAACTTTCAAGCATGACAACTAGACCCAAATTTGAATTTTTTCTCATGGGTATTCTTAAAACCTTCTCCTGGTAAATTTTTCTATTGTGTCACACTCACCTTGACCTTACAAGTACTCCAATGGTGTTTAATAAGTTTTTTAGGTTCTTAACGCAGGGTATCAAGGTCATTAAACTCATTAAGTGAAGTGCTTCCAACAGCCAGCTCTCTGATAGGCCTAGAAAGGCTAATTATGGTCATTTTAGGGTAGGTGTACACTCTCTGGGAAGGATCTAAAATCCCGTACTCATCCTGAGGTGGTATCGAATAGCTATTAAAATTTTGGAAATTATTTAGGAAATTTTAGGAAATATTTGGAGGTTTGGGAACAGTTTCAGTGGAAGCAGGTTTTTCAAGGGAAAGGAGCATGCAGTCAAAAGTGGTACCTAAACTTCTGCAAAGGATTTTGGGAGTTTTTTAATGAATTGGAAAGTTAAAAAAAAATCATTTGAATTATTAAAGAGTTATCTACATAATGGAATCATAAAATATTTCAGATCATCTGATGTCTTCTCATGGAAGCTCGGTTTTGGTATACACACCCTGATGTCCTTAAAAAAAGGGGCCAAATGTTGATGATGAAAGAAAAATTGGATTCTATAACCTATCCCATTGTTCTTTAAATAGTCCTAGTAGTCAAATTCATATACTGGAGCTCCGGCAATCGCTTCATCAAGTTGTCTCTCTTGCTTGTACGTTTATTGCAGTTAGTCATTTTTTATGTGGGACATGTGTCACCTCCTAGTGAGGGTATATTTTTATGTCCCCATTGCTGAGGGGACATAGGGGACACAAAAAATCACTACTCCTCATTCCTTCCTCTAGGTTCTCCACGCGACCAAGTTAAGCACTCCGGAGGGCTTATCTAGCATGTCTCACCTTCCCCATCTTACATCCATGTTGTGCCAGATGGCATCATTTAGTGAGGAAAATTTTTTGTGTCCCTATTTTCCCCATTCGCAAGGTGAAATAGGGGACACAAAAAATTTCCCCTCTCAAGATTCCTCATGTGCCCGAAGTTCAGTCCATGAGTGCTTAAATAAGGTTTTCTCCATCTCCCCCTCATCCAATCTCAACACACCACTTGTCCTCACTAGAATGAGGCACATTTTCTTGCACCTATTATAACCATTCCCAAGGGGGAAAAGGGGACATAAAAATTTTCCCCTTTTAAATCCATTGCAAATCATAGTTTGTGCCCAAGCTAATACTACTTCATTGTGATTAAATTTGAGGGTCGGGTAAGCTATAAAACATGAAATAACTACTTGTCAATACTATTTACTCACCCAGATTAAAACCATATATGCTATTTTGGAGGCAAACCATGAAACATGTATATTATTCATGATCACAACATCATATATTCTCCCCATCACGTTCCAGATGCATCCATGGATTGCAAGAAACAAAGTATTTCCTCATAATTCTTCATCCAGTAAACCTAATTACACCAAAAGTTTCAATTGATTTTTCTTCTCCCTAGCTACCCATGTGATCATTGTAACTCCAATAATTCATTACTGGATTCCATCATAGATCTTAATACTTAAAAAACCTAACCCTCAAATGTATATCTTTTTTGATTTTCAAGAATTCCAACGGGCGGAAACACAACGAAAATTAGAGCTTGGGATTGCAGCGCAGGAGCTGAAATCCAAAAATGATGTTTCCGATGCAAATGGACATACTATTTTTTCTAGTTACTAAAAATAGAATATTCCATGCTCATTCACATGTCTAAAAAATAGTAATTCCATCAGGTTTACAAGCTCTGGTCACTCAGCTCATTTGGAAACAATGCAAAATAATAAACAAGGTAAAATTGGCAATTTTCCCAAAATATCAGCTCCATAAAAAATAAACCTACTAAAAATAAAAACTTTATAAAAAGGGTAAAAATTTATAAATGGAGGTGAATTGAGTGTGATAGGAGAGTCCAAATATAAAATTTGAGCAAAAAGTTAACATTTCCCAAAATAACAGCTACTTGTCCCACCTGGAAAAAATAGGAAGTCTCAATTTTTGATACAAAAAGTTGCAGTTGGATCCGTTGTCACTCATCTCACAAATTTACACAATCCTCACAAGAGATTAAGGTTTCCTCATAGATAAAACAAGGAAATTAACCTTTCGTGAGGATCCTTAAGCATCGTTTAGGTCAAAATTATGCTCGGGAGTAAGGTGGAACATAACAGGGCACAACTAGTGAAAGTTAGAAGCATTGTGCACTTGTAAAGGATTTGAAAGGTGTCAAGGGCTCCATTGAAATATAATATCATCAAGTCTTGATCCACCATCATATCTTTGGTGAGATGAATGAGCTGGGAGAACTAGTTAAGCCAAGTGAGCTGAGTGAGTTGATTCAAGCGAGCCAAGTGAGCTGGCTGAGGTGAGCCAAGTGAGCTGAGTGAGCTAGAGGATATGGTTGGAGTGATCTTAATGAGATACATGAGATAAATGAGTTGTTTGAACTCTTCAACGAATCTAAACATTCAATCCATTCTATGTGAAAGATCAAGATCTTACCCTTTCCTGTACAAGGTGTGTAAACGTCCATGAATCTAATTTTATCCCAGAGATACTCTTGTGTTAAGAAATTTAGATAAGTGATCTTCACTTGAGGTACCTTGAATGCAAGAAGGAGAAAACATCTTGGATTCAGTTGACAATAGTATTATTAAAACTCAATCAAGCACCTGATAGTTTGGACATTCATCAATGGGTTCAAGCATCAAGGATCTGGTTTGCGATCATCAATGTCAATTGTGAAATCCTAGGGAGTATAAGAGTGATCCTCACTCTCATTGTGAGATCAATAAGGAACCATCATAAGTGATTCTCAGGTTTGTATTGAGATCACATTAGAAGGTATCTCAACAGTGTTTCTAAACAATCGGTATTAGGTGTTTATGCATATTTCAAAGTGAGGAATTTGAGATCACCATGCCTCAGATTAGCAAGCTCTTCATTAGCAACAAATCAGTCAATCCCTTTTCCTTCTCCTCTTCTTTCCCCCTTTATAATTATTCATTATACGCAATCATGATAATTTGTCCCATTCACTTAAGTGGCTTTATAAAGTTGAATTCTAAAATTCCCTTTGATTTATAAAAAGGTAACTTATTTTCCTCACTCCCTCGGAAGATGTAAAGTCACAAGTTCAATGAGAACTTGAAGAGTCGTGTGGGGGATAGATGAATAGGTAATATGTAATGCTATAAATTGGAATTTTTTCTACATTCCAAAGGATATTGAAAATTATTATTTTTTTAGCAATTGTGGATTGTTGTAGATTGTGATGATTTATATCACCACTAAATAAGAAATAAAGGTTGCATTTTTTCCATTTCCCGTGCTCATGTTTTCCTCTATTCTCTTTCTTTTTTACAACTTGTAAAGCATAGTAATTTCTAATAACCAAGAAGGAACTTGGTGTCCTTGATTGATGAATCAAAAGAACTATGTGTATATGGTATGTTAGTATTGTTAATTGTCTACATTTTTGTTTTCCTCTAATTGAAGGTTGAAATACTCCGGTTATTGTGTGTGAACTCTGCGAGTGCCTTCTCACAACAATAACCCTCCCTTTCCTTATTTCTCTCCTTCACCCCTCATCACTTAAAATTCCTCCCTTCTACATCATACAAGAACTTTTACATAAGTTCAGTGAAATTTTCTTTTGTGATCCTTGTCCTATTTGGCCATCCCACAACATTTAGATAGAATTACGATAGTTAACATTCAATAATGGGAGCCTCCTCATACACAAGAAGGAGGGGCTTAGCCCCATGAGAATTGGTAAAAACACATAATTTGCAACAACAAACATTATTTCACCAACACGAAGCATAAACTTCCTTATTAAAATAATGTTGGATATATACCAAGTTCTCATCCCAAGTCCTTAGATGTTTCCTATTGTACCCTCTCAAGAGTTGGACCAAGGTACAATTTACCACTTTTGTTTTCCCATATTTATGTGGATGAAAATTGGTAGACATCTTCAGCTTCATATCCATCTTCTCCCACAAAGTAGACTAAAACATTTTTATGAAATGTGAGTCCCTATCTGATGCAATAGAATCAGGAAAACCAAATTAAACCCAAATATTAGAAAAAAATAACTATGTTGCATCACTAGCCTTAATGGTCTTATTGCAAGGAATTAGAATACACATTTTGCTAAATTGGTCTACTACCACAAAAATGTAATCATGACCTTTCTTAGAAGTAGGAAAACAACCCACAAAATCCATGGAGATGTTTTCCCATGGTCGGGAAGGAATTTGAAATTCCATATATAACCCCAAATTCATGTTATTAGGCTTGTTTGTAGTGCACAAAACACAACCTTTGATTAATTTAGCAACTTCTACTTGCATGTTTGGCTAGTAAACATACCTATGTAAGTGTGCTACAATATTTATCACACCAAAGTGACCAGCTACCCTAGAATTGTGTGACTCCCTCATCAACTTAACTCTTTCCTCCTTAGGCACACAAAGTTTCTCATTCTTGTAGAGAAAACCATCCTGGAAGTTTCTCCTCTAGGTGAAAATCCCTCACTTGGAGGTTTCTGTTGAAAAATATCTTCAAAATTTGGATCATGATCATAACGTTCCTGATATGCTTCAAACAAAATAGGTTCAAGAAGAGTTATAATGCCCATATCTAAAAGAAAAGGAGGTCTAGATAACATATCATCTAACTTTTTAGTCACACCTTTCTTATATTTGATAATCAAATTAAATTGTTGTAAGAAACCCATCCATTTATAGTTTTTATCTTGCTGAAGTTTGTTCTGAGCCTGGAGATATTGAAGAGGTTGGTGATCTGTGTGAATGATATTTTCTTTATCCATCATATAATGTTTCCATTTATTAACTGTTTGCACAAGAGAATAAAATTCCTTATCATATGTACAATAATTCAAAACTACACCATGAAACAATTCAGAGTGATAACATATAGGCTTGCCTCCCTAAAGTAAGATATTCCCCGTAACATAGTCACTGACATTGGTTTCCACTTCAAAGTAAGTTAGGTAATGCCAAAACTAGAGCATGACTAATCTTATAATTAAAGACTCAAAAAAAATCTATTGTGTTTACCCCAATCAAAAGTATTACCCCATGTTTTCATTGTATGTATCAGCGTTATTATGGATGAGAAGTTCTTAATGAACTTCCTCAAATATAGAACTGCACCAATAAAGCTCCTGTTCTTAGTCAAACTTGATGGTATAGGACAATTCTGAATGGCCTTTATCTTATCGAAATAAATCCTCAACTCTCCATCTCTAACCACACGTTTTAAAAATACAAGAGACTGTTGAGAAAACTTGTACTTCTCATTCAATACTAGTCGTTTCTCCTTAAGAACTTGTAAAAATTGATGTAAATAGTCAATATGCTCTTCAAAAGTTCTGATAAAAACCAAAATGTCACCCAAGTAAACAATAAAAAAGGAATCAATAAACATACCCATTACCTCATTCATCAACCTCATGAAGGTAGTTGATGCATTGCATAGCCCAAACGGTAATACCAACCATTCATATAACCACCGCATAGTAATAAACATTGTTTTCTAAATTTCCTCTTCTGTAATCCACACTTGGTGATACCCAACTTTCAAATAAAACTTATTATAATATTTAGCAAGTTGTAACTGATCCAGCAAATCATCAATGCAAGGAAGAGGGTATCTATTCTTGATGTTTATTTTATTCAAAGATATGTAATCAACACACATTCTCCATGAACCATCTTTCTTATGTACTAAAACAATAGAAGAACCACATGGAGAAGTGACAGATTATACCTTGTTTAATCAAAGACTGAAACTTTTCTTTTACCTCATTAGCATCTTTTAAATACTTCCTATATAATCCAAATTTTAGAAGCAGACTATCGAGTAACAAGTGTATCTCATGCTCAATTTGCTTGGCTGGAGGTAGCCTCGTAGGCTCTTGGAAAAATTCTATGAACTATTGAGCCAAATCTTTTATCTATGTCTTCTCTTTGTTAGAAAACATGCTACAAGTGGTTTTAGATGAAAAAATATCGTCTTCTAGGATATCCCTCAAAATAAGTAATATAAATTTACCACTGGAATTAATAAGATTTCGGGCTTCCATGGTACTTACCAAAGATATCTTTGAGTCTTTTGTAAAGGTTGAAATTATGTAGTTCTTACCATCCTTCACTAAAAGGTACCAGTTGGATCTCCTTATGAAGATAGAATCCCTGATATACAAATACAAGCTTCCAAACACTAAACCACACACATTAAGGGGAACAACATCTATATTAACTCCATCAACATATGTCTTAGCAATACCAAAAGTGATTTGACTTTGTTTGGTAACCTTGATGTCTACGCCTTTCCTTACCCAACCCAATGAATATGGACTTGGGTGATTGTAAGTTTCCAACTTTATCTTGTCTACTAACTCTTTAATAATCAAATTAGCTTGAGAACATGTATTCAAAAAGAGCATCCACCATAGTTTTCTTCACTTGAATTTTTATATGAAAAATATTAGTTAGCACCTTTTCCTGAAAAACATTATTACTACAGAAACATGCCTCTCTACGGATGAAGGTACAACACATAATCTCATCTACCTCTTCATTGTAAAATAATTCCTCTCCCCGGAGGGAAGCCATGGCCTTCTTCTTATTCTTCTTATTTTTCAAGGGATATAATTCTGGGTAGAGCTTCCAACATTTTTCCTCGAAATGAGTGTCAACATCACAATGCCCACAATGAACTTTAGTATCCTTCTTAGAAATGGAAGTAACATTTTTCTTACCTTTCCCTTTTCCTTTATCCTTCTACTTAATATCACCTTGCTTTCTTGAAGCATGTTGAGAGGTAGATGAACTCTTCTTCTTGTCCATCTCTAAATAGTGGGCTTGAGAAAAAGCCTCGTCTACATCTATTGGCTTGGCCAATAGGAATGGTCTCCTCAAATGGCTATGAAATCCACCAATATACTTCATTAGAAGGTCCCAATCTACTACATATTTTCCCATCTAGATAGCTTTCTTATGGAACTCACTAGTGTGTTCCTACACGTTATAGCCTTTCTTCTTCCTGAGATACTGCCAATACATGGACATCTCTTCCTCATAACAAATAGGACAAAACTTATTTGTGATGATATTTTTAAAATTTTCCCGCTTAGTAATAAGAAGTAGCTTCTTAACAAACAATTAATGAACATAAATTTCAAACCAAGTTAAATCATGATAGGTAAATTTTAACCTTGCAAAGGAAATATGTTAACTCTCATTGATTTTATGCAAACTGAAATATACCTCTAGTTGAGCTAACTAATGGTCTATCTTCTCAGGATTCACGTCTCCATCATAAGGTTGAATCTCTATCTTCACATATACTTTGAATGGAGGGGGTGTAGGGATGACACGGGGTTGCTCTTATTCATACTCACAAGTATCTTCTTCATGGGTTCTCGGTGCCTCATTTGGAACACCAAGATTTTCGATGAGTAATCCCATGATGGACTCCAATTTCCCTATGGATAGGGAAATATTGCCCACATCCTTGGACAGACTTTCCACATTTGCCTCCAACTTGTAGAAATTTTATTTTACAGTCTCATTCGCATCTTGCCTATGAGCCATTTCTCGTATTTCTTTCTTCCACTTCCTAGTGGAAATTTTTGCTTCAAAATAAATAAGGATACCTTCACCTCTTTCTTTTCTCTTTCGAGTAAGGGGCGTTAACTACAATTTTCAACATAAGCTAACCACACAAAAATAATTGATCTAACTACTCTGATACTAATATAATCCATAAACTACCTTTTAAATAAATGAACAAATCCTATCTAAGTGATATCGAATGAAAAATATAACTAAGTTCATTAAAACCAACATGTTTATGAAAGAAACATCCACATAATGCTGAAAATAGGAAATTGCAAGATAAGGAGACACAAGAGTTTATCCTGGAGAAACTAGGTATGGTAAAAACTCCAGCTGGGTAAGAAATTTCTTACCTTCACTATGCAAATATCCAAATAATACAAGTTTATTATCATACAATGACCTTCAGGAAATATTCTAACAACTTTTTCTTATATAACGTGTCTGTAACTCTCAACAAGAACTCATCTCTTCTCGTGAACAAATAAGAACATTCTTAACTTCCTCTCTTTTCTCACACTTGAATTCACCCAAAACACTTACCTTTAATGATCAAATATGTGAATTTTTATATTTTATCTGCTTAAGGATGGATGGAAAGATGAACTGAAATTTTTGGAATCCTAAGCATTTGCATCTATTGAGATTCCTGATTTTTTTTGCCATCAGGGACAGGACCACTAGTAAAAATAGAGTGGAGGTTGTGCAACCACTGGGAAATTTATGCAATTGACAGTTGTGTAACCTTCATGGTAGTTGTGTAATTTCCATTCTTTGAAGAACAATAGTTACATAACTTCTGCTCTGTGAAGAGTAGCAGTTATGTAACCATCATGGTGGTTGCATAATTGTCACCTAGAAAACTCTCAATCAAAACAATGATGGCCCTAAATTTCATTTGAAGGTCTCTGGATCACCCTCATCTTGACTATACCATCTCTTGAGTAAATAATATGCTAGCAATCTGCACTGCATGTATCAAATATGAAGAATACATAGAATTGGATATTTTCAGATCCATTTTTTGATCAATTTTGATAAGTGAAAATATAAGAAGTTGACCAAGTAGTAGTGACGACATAGGATTTGGAAGATTTGAGAGAATGATAAAAATGGTGGATTGATGTAGAGGTCAAGGTTTAAACCATTCATTCATAATTCATGAAAAAATGGGTGATAGGGATTCAACTCTCTTTTTGATCATGAACAACTATTTTTTCTTTGGGATTGGGGAGCTCTCATTATTTCAAATTTTTCTCTTTTTATGTATATAGCTCTTTTTTCATTGTTGCTTGTAATAACACATGACATTCCATGACTATCCTCATGTGACTGGGATTATGTATGGACCCATCACTAAAGGATAGATTTGGGTGAGTAACGAAATATTTCATGAATATCATTTTTATGTGACAAGTGAGACACATAGGCTAAACATAAAAAACCATAAAGGTTGAGTAACATAGTATATCAGATGGTTTTTCCTAATTTTGATTTACTTTTTCTATATGTATACTTTTTTTTCTTGTGTTTTTTTTTCTTAAGAGTGGTATGAGACCTTTTTCTCATGTCATGTCCCCATGTAGCTAGTAAGATACAAGGTCTCATCATTGAAAGTTGGGATAGGTGAGGAAGGTTTCTAGAGGAGAGATACACCAATATTTTATGCTCATAGAGAGAATGCGGGAAAACATTTCATGAAAAACTCTCTAGAAATCTATATAGATAAAAATTCTTCATGTCGAGCCAATGGCTATGAAGGAATAGGGGACTATAACACCAAGTGACCATAAACTAAGTCTTAACTATGTATATAATTAATATATTGATGGTGAAGAGGAAGTTGTAATGAAATTAAGGGAAGTACTATAATAGTCAAAGAATACATCATATGAAAATGGAAAACTCGGTCTCAACTCAAAAAACTTTGACAAGTTCATAGAGATTGTGAAATGAGGGTGGTAAAGAATGTAAAATGAAAAGTATGGAGGGATATGTAAAACACTGAATGAAAAGAGTAACATTTGAGGTGGAGATAATTTAGGGATTCACCAAATTCCTCACCCTCAAGCATGTAGAGGAAAAAGTCCCATTTTTAAAGTCCTCAATGACCAAGTAGGATCCTACCTAGTTTGACTTAAAATTTATTCTATTACTAGTTTTCTTGTCTATATGAATAGGTTGATAGAGAATAAGATCACCAAGATTAATAGGACACTCATGAATGTTATTTTTGTATATTCAGGATATGTGAGAAACATATACCTCATGGTGTTGTATGGTTTTGATATGGTTCTTATCTAGAATTTATAGCAAAAATAAATGTGATTCTTTGTCCTTGTCCTTATCTAGGATACCTTAAAGGGGAGATCATATATTACAAAGTTGAACTTATAATAGAAGTAAAATTTAGCAACAAATATGAGAGAACAAGGTAGCACCTATGGGTGTTTGTATTTTATTCCTATAATCCCATAAGGAAGGATATATCTATAGGTGCAAATCCTTATTTTTTCTCTTAACTATTTTTAGCAGAATGGAAGTTAATGTCTTTTTATTTCCTCATATTTTCTATTTTCCTGAGTATAATAAAGAGACAATGTGATTTGAAATTGAAAATTTCTTGCACAAATCACATGTCTAAGGATTCTTAAAGGATCTCTCATTGTTATATATGATGAATTGTGGAAATATGAATCTACAAATGATTTGGTTTATCAAAAAATTTCCTATAACAGATATTGTAATAGTGGCTAGAGGTATATCCTTTTCCCACTTGGTAAAATAGTCAGTAGCAGTACTATTGATTTTATACTAACTAATTGAAGTAGGTATCATTTACCAATTAGATCAAGGCCCTATGTGGAAAATGGCCATGGTCTAATAATAGGTCAAATATCTTATGTCAAAAAGTGTATAACATGAGTGAACTCTTGGCATTTGGGAACTTTTATAAAATAATAGATTACATTATTGTCAAGGGTAGGACAAAAGTAACCCATTCTATGGATATTTTGAAAAGTCCCGTGGCCACTGAAGTGGATGACAACAAATTTGTCATTATACTCTTTTTGATCTACATATCAAAGGATTATGTCATGAAGGTCTCTCCTATATAAAACCATATCTAAAAATCAATTTCTCCAAGCGTTATGACACTTCTGTATTTTTCATATAACCAGCAGCACACAGATTTCTAGAATAGCTCAAAATATAACCAGCAGCACACAGATTTCTGGAATAGCTCAGAAATTCCGTAAAACTTATTCAAATAACCTGATACTGATTACAAAGCACTATTAGCAAGAGGGCGCTCAGACTAACCCCCAAAAACAGACTCAAATACAGGCTATATTAAATGCACGAATTTCAAGACACCATGAATGGTACGGCCCAGCATAGGGGTGATTTTTCTTTAAAAAATCAGATTTGTCTTCCACATATTCTACAGCCTTACATACATGGACGCTTAGCTAAGAAGGAAAGAATGAAACAATACCCACCATGAATTTTTTTGTCTTTTTGGATTTATGAATAAAACATCGAATCTGCTGAAGCAAAAGTGCAGAAACCAGAAAACTCTAATATGTAAAATCTGAACCTAATTAGACAACTGCAGATTACACAACACTAAATCCACTGAACTCACAATCTAGAGTAAAATCACCACTAGTTGTTGTCTTACAAACAAGAAGCGATGCCCGAGCTAGGAAGGCCTTCATTCCTCGAAGCAAACCCAGAGCCAACCGCAGCATAACAATATTGCAGTCCCAAAGATATGAATGAATGCTCAAAGGCTTCCTTTTATAACTTCCTATTGACTTCACGAAACCCTAAAAAAAACACTTCAACATCCAAACCCTAATCCTTTCCTCCAAAATGGCACCCTTTACTTTCAAGCTTAATATTGATATTTAATTAAATTCAATACCTTGAAAAAATGCACCCACCTTAAGCTTGTTGTGACTTTGGAAATTAATAAAATAATCTTGATGAAGGCGCCTCCCTCAAGAAACCCACTTTTCAAAAACAACATAAAGTCAATAGACTAGGCCAAGGGGTCAACGTTTGAATATAATATTAAAACGTGACCTTTAATTAAATATATCAACTTAACTCTTCAATCATGCCCTGAAGCCAATAATGACCAGTCAACGGACCAAACTGAAGTAGGAAGTCAACCAAGTTGAACCCAACTGAAAACTGCCAAAAATAAAATTCCAAAAAATACTCAGAATGCCGAAATGAACATACCACTATGAAGCTTTCGGAAAACCCAGAAAGAATCTGCCTTTGAATCCACCAACTCTAAGCAAAGACATCCTCAAAAATAGGAAACCCTAATTTACCTTCCAACTAGCCTTCGGGTTTCCAGAAAAAAGGCCTACGGTCACTGGAAAGATCAGGTCTGAGAAGGGGACATTACAGTCCACCCTCCCCAAGATTGCTTGTCCTCAAGCAATCGTAAACTAGGATGCTGCAGAATCTCATCACTTTCCCAAGTCGCATCCTCCATCAGCAGGTTCTTCCACTTCACCAGGTATTCTCTGATAGTTTTTTCCTCAAAGTACACTCTCTGAAATCAAGTATCCCCTCTAGAATCAGAACTAACTGTCCCTCCTCATCCAAAGGTGGTAACTGTGATGAAGCAACCACATTATGTCCAAGTGCCTTTTTGAGGCGAGATACGTGGAAAACATTATGCACTCTGCTATCAGAAGGTAGCTCTCACTCATAAGCTATTGCCCCAACTTTTCTGATGACCTTGAATGGCCCATAGAAACGAGGTTTGAGCTTCTCAACTCCACTCTTCTTGAGAGTAGACTGTCTGTAAGGCTGCAATCGGAGATAAACCATATCCCCAACCTCAAAAGAACGCTCAACACGTCTCTGATCAGCATACATCTTCTGCTGATTCTGTGTAATCTGCAGATTATCCTTCAAGGATTTCATGATGTCTTGACTTTGCTGCAACAAGTCCTTGGCTTGGGGTGCTCTGCTCTCACCAAACACCAAATCGGCAAAGCTAGGTGCTTCATACCCATAAAGAGCCAAGAAAGGAGACATCTTAATCGACATATGAAAAGAAGAATTGTAGCAGTACTCACCTATATGCAGCCACTTGACCCAAGCTCTCTGTTGTTCTGAAACATAGTTTCTCAAGTAGCCTTCTAACCACTTGTTCACTACTTCCATTTGTCCATCTGTTTGGGGATGGTAACTAGTGCTTGGAGTGAGCACAATACCACTCATTCTGAAGACTTCTTGCTAGAAAGTACTTAGGATCTTGCTGTCCCTATCACTCACAATGTTCTTTGGCAACCCATGCAGCCTAAACACCTCTCGAAAAAATAGATCTACAACTTGGGCTGTAGAAAAAGTTCTGGTAATGGCAAAGAAATGAGCAAATTTGGTTAGCCTATCCACCACTACATAAATACAATCCTTCCCTTGGGCCTTGGGCAACCCTGTGATGAAATCCATAGAAATGCTTTCCCATTTTTGATTGGGAATAAGGAGTGGTTGCAGCAAACTGGCTGGTAATGTATGCTCATTCTTATTCATTTGACAAACAGGACACTCTTGAATGTAGCATTGTACTTCTCCTTTCAATCCTTTCCAAGAAAACCTTTCTCGGATCTGCCTATATGTCTTGAAAAACCCTTGGTGACCAGCAACTGGAATATCATGAAAAGTCAAAAGAATCTTCTTCTTAAGCTTTGAATCAGCCACCAGAAAGATTCTTCCCTTAAATTGTATCAATCCCTCAGTCACCTTGTACCTTTCATCATGAAAATTACCCTCAATAATGCTGGTTGCAAACTGATTTTTGGCATAATCAGCAAGCAACATGTCTCTCCAATCTGCAGTAAGCTCACATAATGAGCTAAGATGAGGTCTCCTAGATAAAGCATCAGCCACAATATTATTTTTCCCTTTGACATATTCAATGTCAAAGTTGTAAGCTTGAAGCTTACTCACCCACTTCTGTTGCCTCTCATTCAGGTCCTTCTGGTGCATGAAATGCTTGAGGCTATTGTGATCAGTCTTAACCACAAACTTGTTCCCCACCAAGTACTGCCTAAACTTGGCTAATGCATTCATAATGGCAAGCATTTATTTGTCATAAATTGAGTATGTTCTGTCATCACCAATCCGGCACTATGATAATTCTTCACCGGGAACTCCTCGTGCTATGATTATTTACTAATGCACAGCCTTTAGTTTGGTGGATGTAATCTGGAAACAAAACAACAACCGAACACAAGAATACCATCGACTACGATAAGACGGAATGATGAAAAATCTGAAATATCAAAGTAAATTATAATATTAACATGAAATTGTTACAATCTCACCCATGAGGTACTTCAACAAGACTATGGGAGAAACTTTACAATTACACCTCTCGATGGCTTCTTCAACACACCTTTAACTGATGGCTTCCTTTGCACACTTCCTACAATATTTCTCACTACTTCTTTCTATGCTAAATGAGGGGGGTGGCCTCTCTATTTATAGAACTTCCAGGCTTATCAATCCTATCTCTAAGATAGGATAAGAAATCCACTCTGACGAATTATATTCCATACCTTAACTCTTATCTGTACATGTAAGCTTATCTCTTAAGATAAGATAAACCTTATCATTTTACATGGGTTCCACATTTTTAGACTTTTTACAAATAAAATACACAAAATATTTATGACCTCACTCCTTGTCCTTATTACCAATATAATATTTCTAATTCCTAATCTCGTAGACCCTACTTCTCTAATTACCCAAACTTTGACATTTTAACATTACCGGACCACTTACGACAAATATTTACTTTTTACAACATTCCTATTGTACTTTGAATGTTACCATACTCCACATTATTGGCGGCACCGTACTGACGGTGCCGTTATCTTCTATCAGATGCTACTACAACATCCTATTCCTAATACATACATTAATGAAATAGAAATTATGGAGGAAAATTTTAGTGTCGACAGTTCTTTCCACACCCCTTAATTTTCGGCTCTCATACACAATAGGGTGTTTGTCTTGCATCAGGACAGCCCCAACTCCTTCACCTGATGCATCACACTACAGCTCGAATGGCTTGGAGAAATTTGGAATAGCCAGAACCGAACATGAGCTCATGATCTTCTTGAACTTGTCAAAAACAATTTGAGCCTTTTCTGACCAACAAAAGGCTCCCTTTTTGGTGAGATCAGTAAGGGGAGCAGCATTCTGTGAATACCCCTTTACGAATCTCTGATAAAAACCACAAAGACCCAAAAAACCTTTCAACTGAGTCAAGCTCTCAGGAGGTGGCCAATCAACTACTACTCTGATCTTTTCCGGATCCACCTTCACTCCCTCAGCACTGATTATGTGGCCAAGGTACAGTAACTCCTCCATTCCAAATTCACATTTGGATGCTTTTGCGAACAAAATCTCAGATTCGAGAATACTAAGCACTTCCTCCAAGTGCTTGAGATGATCCTCCCAAGTCTTGTTGTAAATCAGAATGTCATCAAAAAAAATCAACACAAACCTCCTTAACTGATTTTGAAAAACACGGTTCATGCCAGACTGAAAGGTAGCCGGAGCGTTAGTCAACCCAAATGGCATGACTAAGAATTCAAAATGGCCATAGTGACATCTGAAAGTTGTCTTCTCCACATCCGATTCTCTCATTCGAATCTAATGGTAACCCGATCTCAAATCGATCTTTGAGAAGAACTTGGCCCCATGTAGCTCTTCAATGAGCTCATCTATCCTAGGAATGGGGTATCTGTTTTTTATGGTGCTTTGATTCAAAGCACGATAGTCCACACACATGCGCATGGTACCATCCTTCTTCTTCACAAGGACTATGGCAGATGCAAAGGGGCTCTTGCTTGGGCGAATGAAGCCCATCTCCAAGAGTTCTTGAATATTCTTCTCAATCTCATCCTTTTGCCTCTTCGGGTACCGATATGGAGTTGTAATCACCGGTTTAGCTCCTTCCTTGAGCTCTATGATATGTTCTGAACCCCTTTCAGGTGGTGGTCCAGGAGGCAAGTCTGTAAAGACCTTGCTCTTCTTCGTGAGTAGAGACTGAACATCAGGAGGATGGTCTCGTTTAGTCTCAACTGGACTAGTAGGAAGGATCATGCACTTTGCAACCCACTCGGCTTGATCATGACAGATCAGCCTTGCCATACTTTTGAATGACACTACCCGAGGGCCCCCATTGGACATTCCTCTTAGGACTATCTTCTTACCATCAGATTGAAACTTCAGCTCCATAGTCTGCAGATTCAAGGAGATCTCCCCAAGAGAACGCAGCCATTGAATGCCTAGGATGGCATCAGTATCCCCAATGTGGACTACATAGAAGTCATCCATGACTTCGTAATTCCCCAATTCCATGGTTAGGTTTGAGATTTTCTTAGTACATGAAATATGGAATCCATTGGCAACCATGACCTTGAACCCTTCAAACTCCTCTATTTGCAGCCCCTTCTTCACCACCACAACTTCATCGATGAAGTTATGTGTTGCTCCAGTGTCAATCAAGGAAACGATTCACTGCCCTTCGATCATCCCTCGAACCTTGAATGATTCGTTTCTTTGGAAGCTAGAAAGTTGAGCTAAGACTCCAACACTTTCTTTCTCATCTTCAGACTCTTCTGGAGCTCTATCCACCTCACTTTCTTCAAAATCAGATTGCTGGTCAGAAAAATCAGAACTACTTTCACTAGCAGAATAGTACTCAATCTGATTGAATTTAACTCCCTTAGGGAAAACATGATCTTGAGACCACTTATCCCGACACCAGAAACACAACCCTTTTCTTCTGAGTTCATTCAAGGTTTCAGGATCCAACCTGGTGACATGGGGATTGTGATGTTTGAACTCCTTGTGCTGTGGTCTCAAAGGAGGTCTATGCTGAGGTCTTTTCCCTTTATCCCTTTTCTGAAAGGGGGAATTTGACTGAAATTTTTCCTTAGGAGCAGCCCACTCCATGTTTCTTGCTTTCTTCATGGCTTCCTGTAGGGTTGGTGGATCAAAGGCCTTAACCCAACCTTTGAGTGGTTCTGTCAACCCTTCACTGAAAAGGATCACCAATCTCCTCTCCGTGATTCCAGTCACCATGACTGATAGTCTCTGAAACTCCATAATGTAGGCATCAACTATGCCATATTGTCTCAATTGTGCCAGTTCCCTGAAATGAATTTCAGGATCCTTTTTTTCAAACCTCTCGATGAGCCTAGTCGTGAACTCATCATACGTTGTGATAGACTGATGACCCAAGGTAACTAGGCCATGGTACCACCATTCATGCGCCACACCATCAAGGTGTAGTGTAGTGAACTTGATCGCCTCCTCTTCTGCCATAGGTCTGAGAGCTAGATAGTTATACAGCTTCTGAATCCAAGCTTGGGCTGAACTAGTATCATTCCCGTCAAAGTGTGGAAGTGATACCTTGTTGACAGCTTGGTACAAGTCTCCTTGATTTGATGGTCTTCTTTGATCATAGTGTCTCCCGTGTCCTTTGTTTTTCCTTTTATGATCCATGAAATCATTATAGGACATATCCATCTTGATGTCGTCAGGTAGAGAGTCATACTCTGCACGACCAAGTCTCAACTGCTCCACGAATGAAACATTCTCTTCAAGATCTGGCTAAGTGTTTACAGGTACCAAAAAGGGGGGTTTGAAAGGCCTGGAAGAAATATAAGTGTTGTTTGACACAGTCTGGGCTGCATATCCATCATGCTGGTTGGAGGCACTATGCTCTCCTCTGTGCTCTAATTTGTTTTGTGGAATGGTATTCTGACCCACTTTCCCCATCATGAGAGATACCATGTCCATCAAGGCATCCATCTTTCTTCCAAATTTCATTCCGGGACTCATAGACCTTTCTCTTCCCTTCCCATTGTCATCTCTGTTGTTGGTAACTCTCTCGTTACCCCCAACTGATCTCTCACCATTTGCCATATCTGATTCCTGAGAAGACTCCCAATGAGCCCTCAAGATCTTTGAAGCTATCTGACCTTCTAGAGCTTGGTAAGGATGGAACTGTTTTCCAACCTTCTTTTCTTCCCTTGCAATGTACCTCTTTTCTCTGTCACTCATAGACAGATTGTTCACAAGATGGGAAGATCTTCGCTCTGATACCACTGAAATATTCCGGCCATTTTTTTTTTGTTTTCTTTTTTAAAACAGATTACAACATTACAATCAAAGTACACGTTAAGGTTAGAAGGTAAACCAAAACGTATGAAAGCAACTCTAACCAAGAATGGTGCCAATGATGGCGAGCATATGGTCAGAGGATCTTTTACGCTAGATGTTGAACGGGAACTCAACGCCCAGTATGTGCTACCCAATCCAGTATGGAGTGAGGGGTGACCATCTGACGGAGTGTTACAGAATACTAATCTTCTACCTAAATGCTGAATGGGAACTCAACGCCAAGTATGTGCTACCCAACACAGTATGGAGTGAGGGGCGACCATATGACGGAGTGTTACAGAAAACTATGCTTGAAAAGAAATGCGAAAAGCTGGAAATACTCAACACCCAGAATGGGATAGTAGCTACCATAGGGCGGAGGTCAAAGTAAAACAATATCAACTGCTGAAAGTAAGAAGGGTATTACAATATGATAAGCAAGAATCTAAGTTGCTGCCAGTACTACTGCCAGCTTACAATATAAATGGTGAGATCTTGTTAACAATACGAATCAGATTAAAGATGCAGATTTCTCCAAGCTGTTATGACACTTCTGTATTTTTTCATATAACCAGCAGCACACAGATTTCTGGAATAGCTCAGAATATAACCAGTAGCACACAGATTTCTGGAATAGCTCAGAAATTCCGTAAAATTTATTCAAATAACCTGATACTGATTACAAAGCACTATTAGCAAGAGGGCGCTCAGACTAACCCCCAAAAACAGACTCAAAATACAGGCTATATTAAATGCACGAATTTCAAGACACCATGAATGGTACGGCCCAGCACAGGGGTGATTTTTCTTTAAAAAATCAGATTTGTCTTCCACATATTCTACAGCCTTGCATACATGGGCGCTTAGCCAAGAAGGAAAGAATGAAACAATACCCACCATGAATTTTTTTGTCTTTTTGGATTTATGAATAAAACATCGAATCTACTGAAGCAAAAGTGCAGAAACCAGAAAACTCTAATATGTAAAATCTGAACCTAATTAGACAAATGCAGATTACATAGCACTAAATCCACTGAACTCACAATCTAGAGTAAAATCACCACTAGTTGTTGTCTTACAAACAAGAAGCGATGCCCGAGCTAGGAGGCCTTCATTCCTCGAAGCAAACCCAGAGCCAAACCGGCAGCATAACAATATTGCAGTCCCAAAGATGATGAATGATGCTCAAAGTCTTCCTTTTATAACTTCCTATTGACTTCACGAAACCCTAAAAAACACTTCAACATCCAAACCCTAATCCTTTCTCCAAAATGGCACCCTTTTACTTTCAAGCTTAATATTGATATTTTAATTAAATTCAATACCTTGAAAAATGCACCCACCTTAAGCTTGTTGTGACTTTGGAAATTAATAAAATAATCTTGATGAAGGCGCCTCCCTCAAGAAACCCACTTTTCAAAACAACATAAAGTCAATAGACTAGGCCAAGGGGTCAACGTTCAAATATAATATTAAAACGTGACCTTTAATTAAATATATCAACTTAACTCTTCAATCATGCCCTGAAGCCAATAATGACCAGTCAACAGACCAAACTGAAGTAGGAAGTCAACCAAGTTGAACCCAACTGAAAACTGCCAAAAATAGAATTTACTAAAAATAGTAAATTCCAAAAAATACTCAGAATGCCGAAATGAATATACCATTGCGAAGCTTTCGGAAAACCCAGAAAGAATCCACCTTTGAATCCACCAACTCCAAGCAAAGACATCCTCAAAAATAGGAAACCCTAATTTACCTTCCGACAAGCCTTCGGGTTTCCAGAAAAAGGCCAACGGTCACTAGAAATATCAGGTCTGAGAAGGGGACATTACAAGGGTTCAAATTGTAATTTACATGAAAATTGAAAAACAAAACTCGATCCCTGAAACTTGACCTCTTTCGTGCATTTTGGGTTTTGGATTCCAATTTACAATTTACAATTTACATGTAAAATGTAAATTGAAAATTGATTGCCAAAAATCAATGAAATTAGTGCATTTGGGTTTCAAGTTGTAATTTACATGTAAATTTCAAATCGAAACATGATTCCCAAAAATTGAAGGATTTAATTTATTTCAGGTTTCAGGTTTTCAATTACAATTTACATGTAAATTGCAGTTTGATCCGCAAAACCCAAAACCCGACCAAGCTGCGAAAATGTGGTCAACTTCCAACATAAGTATTTCAGGGTTCTCAATGTGCATTTCAAGGGTTGAGTTCCTCCAAAGACCATTTCAGGAGTAAGAGGTTGCTTTGCAAGTACCAAAATTTCCCAAGAGTAAGTCAAAGGTTCAAGGGTGCAAATCAAGGTTAAATTTCTGAAAAACTCCTTCATTTTAGGTTTCAGGTTTCTCTTGCATTGGAACATGGCAACCCAAATGCATGTTATTTGCTGCATGTCTTCTTATTTTGAAACCTGATGGTCCTTTGTGTCGAGTTTCTGAGGGTGTTTTACAAGTTTGCGGACCCAACAAAGGCTTAATATAATAGTTTAACCACTCACATTTATTGAAGTATGGCACTATTGGTCATACAAAATCTGGCACTTAGTGAAAAACATACAGAAGGTTTGCATGGAAGAGTAGAGCACATTCAAAAGCACAAAAGGATCGGGAAGGGATCACACACTGAGGATAGAGGCAGATTCGAGACTTAGCCATTTTCACGATGAGGATCTATTTTTGGAAGATGGTGTGTGGAGCACACAAACTAGTTAAAAACTTACGTGACACACATTGGCTATTTTTGGAGGATCAGCTACAAAGCACTTTGCATGGGTATAGGTTGAGAATCAATTTAATACTGACATTTAACTAAAAGAAGTATATTGTTAGTGCACTTACATGTGTGGCTATTATTGTAATGGAACATGGCTAATAATAGCATGTGACCTATTTTGGGATTGGATAAGCGGTGAAGGGAAAGTCTCCACCATTATAAATATGTAATGAACTACGTAGTATAGGTGTGTGAGGATATATATGTAAAGACTGGATTAATGTGAGATTACACTATCAAATTTGTACGCACATGAACATATGATGCCATTATTGTAAGAAGCTCATGCGTATTACTACATTTAATATAATGGAGGTTATTTACTAAATCAATTTGTTAATCATGGTTATAGTTTATTACTGCATGAATGTTATCTCTATGATTATTGTTTGATTCATGATACTTTAAGATCTAGATATGAATATGTACTGTAGAATGATATATTATTCATAGATCTGAATTATTTTATTCTTCATCATGCTAACATCTTGTAATAGCAACCCTAAAGAGGGGTGTGGTACCTTTGTGTGCTTCGGGTGAGCACTCATTCTAGGCTGAGTGATGTGCCAGTGTGCCTAGGCTTTTACTGGTGAATTCTAGGCTGCATCATTGGTTCCATTTTCGGGACCTCTTTTTCAGTTGTTTTTAGGATGGTTCACAATGAAGACATACCGGTTGACCCTAGCAAGTGTTGAGGAGTGGAGACATGATCTAGAAGAATAATATGCATAGTGGTTTAGCACTAGATCTGAGTTTAATGTACACACATCGGTGGAGCAAAATTTGTATGACTATTTTTACAAGAGATTTCTTCACTATCTTTTTGATAGAACTGTATGAGTGGCTGGTTACTTATGCATATAAACAAAATTGGAGGTATCACACACTTGTCTGGATGTAGGAAGAATTTCATATCCTTTATGATGTTGATCTTATTTGGACTTGCATTATGGATACGTGGTTCTGTGGTGTTTTAAACAACTATATATTGGAGTACTCAATTTCCACTTATTCATGCCCAGAGGTAGCTGAATTCATAATTTTTATGATATCCCAGGGGAACTTACCTGTAGGGCATTCCACTGACGATCAAAATTTTGATGGTAACTTTGAATTTGGAGAGAAAAATGATGGCTAACTAAACCCCACCACACGCAGGGGTAGGAGTAGGTTTGGTGAAATATGGCAGACCTAGCGGTAGAGAGGCGAAGAGAGGAAAGGCAGATTAAGTATAATGAGGTGTGCGAGAGGGAGGTAGAGAAGCAGCAGGAGGTTGCAGAGCAAATGATGTTGTGGAGAAAGATAGTTTGGGAAGGAGTTGAAGTTCATGTAGAAGATGTGGAACCTGAGCATCAGGAACTCCCCCATTTTGGAAAGCATGACAGGGAACCCTCCTCGGGCTCACATATAATTGTGCACATTCCTGTAGAGACGAACTGGGCCATGGGTGTGCATCTAAATCCACCTGGGAAACCTTTCCCTTGCGCTTGGTCTTCCAGTCATCTAGTACAACAAATAATCAGTAAGCTAATTCAAGTAGTGGGAGAGTAGGAGTGAGTCATATAAGAAGCACAACGATGGTAGCGTAAATGGCTTTGTTGTTATATGGGAGTACGTTTTTGGGTGTATCATCCACACAGAATTCAGGTGCATAGATTTTTGGACTATCTTCTGGGAGTAGTAACACTTCGCAGACTGTCAAGGTATAGTTCAATACTACTGTTGGGACATAGGGAAGTACATATTTTGGTTCGACCCCAGCTATAGGTTCGGGATCAGGAGGTATAGGTGGCTCTAGCTCTAGTGGATCTAGTGGTTTTGAAGGTAGAGGAAACATAGGATGTTCTAGATCAGGTGGGAAAGGTATGCACCAACCCCAGAATATTTACATGGAGACATCTCTTCATCTTCCAGAGTATAAGGGCATAGAAGATGTTGCTGAACATGTACACATGTGTGAAATACTATGGCACGTAAAAGGAATCATGGCTTCTGAGTCATAGGGAAAGTCAATTTGCTACTACGTTACAAGGGTGCACACACAGCTGGTATAGAAATTTTGACCCTGATTAGACTTGCGTAGACTATGCAACCTTAGAATATGCTTTCCTTAAAAAGTTTCACATCCTTGAGTTTGAGAAGAAGAGTATAAGTGCACTCAAGGATATTAAGAAAGGCACTACTGAGAGTGTGAGAGAGTATGATGCCCATTTCAAAATGTTGTTATCTAAGTTTTCTTATGATATTCATGTAAGCCAACATGCACAATGGTTTTTTGGAGGTCTGATTACACCTTTTAGGAGGGCACTATCACATCAAACATACACTAATCCATGCAAATAACTTGAAGCCACCTTACACACTGAGGCAGTTAGAAGTATAGACATTGGGGTAAGCCTATTTTTAGAAGCACAAATCACATATATGGAAAATCAGTTGGAGAAACTATCGGCAAATTCAGCACGAGACGCGCACAAGGATTTGGTGCATAGATTGTGAAGTGGAAGGTCACATGAAGGATATTTATCTCCATATATCGGTGTACTCGTTGCTATTGGATTATGAGATATGTCATTTAAGCCATGATGCTAGTTACTGCCCACTACTACAACGCTTGATAAGGAAGAATGCTTCATGCTACTATAAAATTTACAGGTCCACAACTCATGACACAAAATATTTCCAACTGATTGGACAGATCCATGATGCTATAGATATTGGTGTATGACTGATAGGATTTTCAAATAACTCTAAAGGAAAGAACAAGCATCAGGATCAGGGACACAATTAGGCACACTATGATTAGAATGAAGGGCATTTTGAAGGCAGTTGAGGTCAAGGATACCGTGGTGTCTTTGGAGGATGAGGCCGTGGTGGTGGAAGAAGCGATTTCCCTCACAGAACGTGTTATACATGCAGATATCCTGACCATTGCAGGCGTGAATGTCCTCAAAATATTACATGTTTTTTCTATGGAAAGAATCATAGCTATGAGGAGTGCCCAGACTTATATGAGCATCTTAGCAAGCAGCATAAATAGGAAAATAAAGGCACAAGGATGGTTAGGATACAATGCATTGTGGAAAATCAATGGATGCCCAAGTTTGAACCAGAATTTGAGGCATTGCAAGTAAAGATCATGACCCGCGTTGAAGCATCGCGCACCAAATAATCATTGCAACAAATACCTACCATCACTAAGGAGGAGGTTCTACATGCATAGTACCCAGATCCTACCCATCAGAAGGAGGATTACCAGGAAATCAAGGAGGTACTCAAGAATCTCTGGGGTGAAATATAGTATTTAAAGGAGCAATCACGGAAGATGGAGCAAAAGAAAGCATCAGAGATGGTCCAAACTGATATAGATGACTTGAGAGAAGTGTGTAAATTGTTGCGCTAGGAGAATATCATTCCATTGTTGGGGAATTGGTTAAAAGTAAATACTCTGCGCGTAAGTACTAAGACTAGACGGCAGATCCTGCATACAAATCTTCCCCCTCATAGCCTATGCTATAACAAGGAAATAAATCTGAATGTTGTTGTGGATGGGTGGATATTGAGTAATATACTTATTGATACCAACACGGAAGTCAATGTTCTTACCTTAGATGCATGGGAAAAAATGGGGAGACCCCCATTCCAACCATCCTCTAATGTATTGTTCATGGATAATTGGACTAAGGTCACTCCCATCGGATTTTTAAAAGATGCATCCATTACCATACAAGGAGCCAATTTCACTGGAGACTTTTAGGTTTTAGCACTGGCAGAGTCAGATAGCTTCCCAGATCTATTGGGGAGTCCTTGGTGCTATGCAAATAATGTTGATCTTCAGTTCAACAAGGGATATATCATCTTTGAAAATAAGGAGGAAAGAGTTATTATCCCTTTAACATATGGCAATCTACACCCTATGTTGAGCCCTTGAGTGAAGAAGACCTCAATAGGATTTATCTACGCGACATCAAGGATCCAAAGGTGTTTGAGCCATGTAAAGAAGGAATCCTTCAATGGGAGGATGCATAATCTATTAGTGATACTACAAGTATTGCTTGTGATAATTGATCTCATAGCACTTATTAGTTAGTAGGGCACAAATTAAAGAGCATACTTCCTAAGGGCAGCAAATTGCATTATGTCAGGATAATAGGGGGGGGGGGTAACAACTCGGTACCTTGTTATACTAGAGAATAACTGCATAACCAGAAAAATGTGTTTGTGCCACTAAAACATTATGTACGCCTTGGTTAAGGCGTGTGCGCCGATCTGACAAGTTTCAGAATGCACCGAAGGTATAGTACAAAATGACGCTTACACCCAAGTTAGTGCACTTGTGCGCTGGTTAGGGTGTGTGTACCAGGGGTCAGAAAATAGAGTGACAGGTTTTAACAGTGTGCCTGTGCCACCAGAGAGACATGTGCACCCCAAAAACCATGCATGTGTCACGGAAATCATGCCTGAGCCCCTAAAATCGTGCCTACGCTAGACCTGCAACACAAGTATGGCAAAAACACAAGAAAACTTCACAATATCTCAAATTTTTGACAAGTTAGCTTACGAATGGCAATAGCCCATTAAAATTAAGCCTATGAACATGAAGTTACACATATCAAATGAGCAAAAATTCCAAAAAATGGACACTAATTACTACATGTGCATATCAAAAAGTTAGCCAAAACAATGAAACTTAAACTAAAATGTCATGGGACTAAGTGTCCCACCGGGCGTGTCAAATGTGTGCAAGTGTTTCCACAATTTTAACCAAACTTAAAGAAAGAAAACTACCATCTAAAAATAGCTTCCTAACCTAGTTAAAAATGGGAAATATGCACCATCATGATGAAAAAGTGAGTAAGTCCTATCCTTTAAACATTAATAACTTTGAATCTAATCAAAACACGATGTAAATGCATAAACTTTGTTCCCCTTAATTGCCTAATTAAACATTTAAAATGGACCTAAATAGTCCCAAATGGCAATCAAACCATATTTTCTTGCTTTGATCCTTCAATGGATGCTTGGGTGTGAGGCTTAGCTCTTCAAGAATGGATGATGGAGGGCTCAAGAATGACAAAAGGCTATTAGTATGAAACTATGTGTTTACATTTGTCTCTTGAGAGATTTAGGTGTAAGTGTAGAAGTAGAGGGAGGGTTGTTTATATAGCCTAAAGGATAAAGGATTCAACACATCCTCATGAATGTGGGACTAATGGAGATGTAGAGTTAGTTATGGAAAAGGGGGGGTTTAGATGGGGTTGAGTTAACTTTAGGAGGATTTAGTTTGTCCTCTAGTGGCTCATGTGGATAAAGGGGTTGTATTAATTAATCAAGATGATTAATTAAATACATGTGCAAGATTTTATAAGATTTTAGATGGATATTAGTGTAATGTGGACCATTAGAAGGGATTTAAACCAATTAAATAGTGATTTATTGATTTAATGAGAAGGGAGGCTAATTAATTAATAATAATTAATTAGACTAGATAGAAGATGTTGATTAACGAAGGGTCGTTAATTAGGGTATGTGTTGGATAGGGGACTTAATTAATTAGTGTAATGTAATCAATTAATGACAATGGAAGAGAAGATGAGCATTATTGACGATATGTCGTCAATTTGCGGGAAAGGAGATAATTAGTGCAATTTAAGTATTTAAATTGCTCGGGTATAATTATCGGTGTCTACATTTTCCCCTCTTTGGGGTGGCATAAGTGACGCCACTTCAAAGATAGTAGACAAAAGAGAACTTTGAAGGGATAGAAGGAAAATTAGCAAGAGAGAGAGGTGCCCCCTCGAGTGTTGATGGGGTGATGAAAGAAGCCGATCGACGATCAAAAAAGATGTGAGAGAGGCAGAAGAATGGGGAAGAGGAAAGATGCCCCAATAAGAGAGAAAGTTAGGGGTGAAAGGGAAGTGATGTAGAAGAAGTAAGGAAGAGGGGAGAGAAGAGCTTAGCCTCTAGCCATTATTTAGTGGAACAATTTTGATATCATCATATTGCCATAAGAACTACATCATCGGTCCTTATGAAAAATATAAGCATACAACAAAGGTAGAATGTCATGAAAAGCCATACTACGAACAAGTGTCCATTGCTGAAAATACCAACCCCACACAACATACAATAATGCAATGCATACGAGAAGGAAACAAGCTTATATAACAGAGAAAATAAGTACGAATGCACATATCCAACCCAACAACAGTCAAGACAGTTATACAAATCTTTTGTTATTAGTGCTGAAGATATCCACAAGTTTGTGATTGACGACAAGGGTTAAAAAATGATGCCCCTAGCAAGGATACATGCAAGGGGAAATGACAATAGACACAAGGTCCATGAAAAGTATTTATGCGCAATGAAACAACACCAAGAAATGAAAGTGCCCCAGAGTACAGATGAAGCAAACAGCTAGCTTTGTGAATGGTTGTGAATCCAGTGATCCGCAAGTCATATTAATTGAGAAAGATGTGAGAAAAACCAACATGATATGGAGAAAATACCATGTGCAAGACACAAGTTTCAACTGTAATAAGCAAGTTACCATTTTTTTAGGGTGTTTGACTTTTTAGGATTATATATATATATATATATATATATATATATATATATATATATATTTGTTTTTATTGTTTTCACTTTCCAAACTGTGGTGAACAATAGAAGAAAGTAGAAGAAGAAGCGAAGGGCTAGGGGTGACAAAATTTCTAGGTACGGAAGAAAGGAGAAAAAAATGACAATATGTCTTGTTGAGTGGAAAAATAAGAAAAAATAATTATTTTGAAATTAATTATTTCCACGAGTGTGGAGAAGATAAAAAACTCGCGGGAGCAATAAAATTGTCCGAGGGAGAAAAAAGGGGATTGGGTAGCAAAAATGCCCCAATACGGTGAAACAAATAAGATAAAAAATAATTATTAATAAAAATATTATCCAACGGCGATAGAGGAGGAAACAATCGCCAAGATCAAAACGGGCTCTCCGGCCTTCCTGATTGATGAAAGAACATGGTTAATATGCCCCACAAGGGGGTTCAAAAATAGCGGACCAATTTCAGTTTAACTGGCAGTTTAGAGAATTACGGTGAGGCTGGACACTTAGGGAACCCCATGGTGATCGCGAGACCGTTTGAGGTGTGCAATGCAGGTCCAGGGGTAGGCCAGGCACGATGGACAGCGACCCATTTGTGCCTATCGAACAACCTGCCTCATTAAATTTTTGCATTAAGGCATTAATATAGTTTTAGCCAAGAAAATGTGTAGGGTGCTGTGCACAGTGCGAATTGGATAGGGCGGCAAGTGTCTTTTTGGGGGCGTCGGCATCTTGTTAGGGCATCATGTGCCAAGGACAGTAGACCTGCACAGGCTGACAAGATCACACACCCTCACGCACAGTGCACCACAAGCACTATGTATGCACACGAAACGCTGATAATGCGCCCGGCTGGAGGACCTCATTACTCGCAAGCAAACCCAGAAGCCCAAACGCAGACATAACAATATTGGACCTAGTCCCAAAGCAAGCATGATGAATGATGCTCAAAGTCTTCTTTTATAACTTCCTTAATTGACTTCACGAAAACCCATAAAAAAACACCTTTCAGCATCCAATACCCTAATCCTTTCTCCAAAGGGCCACCCTTTACTTTCAAGCTTAATATTGATTTTAATAATCTCAATATCTGATGAAAAATCCTAACACCTTAGTAAGCCTTGTGGCTGAACTTGGAAATTAATAAATAATCTTGATGGAAGGCGCTCCCTCAAGAAACCCACTTTTCAAACAACACTAAAGTCAATGTTAGATAGCGCCAGAGCCTGTCAAGTTCAAATATAATATTAAAACGATGATCCTTTAATTAAATATATCAACTTAACTCTTCATCATGACCCCTGAAGCCAATAATGACCAGTCCAACAGACCAACTGAAGTAGGAAGCTTTACCCCAAGTTGACCCCCCCCCCCCCAACTGAAAACTGCAAATTACCAACAATAGAATTTACTAAAAATAGTAAATTCAAAAAATACTCAGATGCCGAATGAAATATATATACCAGTGCCCGAAGCTTTCGGAAAACCAGAGAAAGAATCCACCTTTGAATCCACAAACTCAAGCAATAGAATCCATCAAAATAGCGCAAACCCTACTTACCTTCCGACAAGCAGGAGGCGGGATTCGCACGGTTTCAGAAAGGCCAAAGGTCGACTAGAAATATCAGGTCTGGAAGAGGGACATTACAACGGGTCAAATTGTAATTTACATGAAAGTTGAAAAAACAAAACTCGATCCCTGAAAACTATGACCTATTAGTTGCCATTGGTTTTGGACTTCCAAAATTTACAATTTACAATTTAACATGTAAACTGTAATTGAAAATGATTGCCAAAAAATAAGATGGAATTATGTGCATGCATTTGGGTTTCAGTTGCTAAATTTTGGTACTATGTAAATTTCCCACTCGAAACCTGATTCCCAAAAATTGATAGGATTTGAATTTATTTCAGGTATTCGAGGTTTTCAATTACATATTTAAATTCAGTAATTCGCAGTTCTGATACGCAGCAAAACCCAAAACCGACTAAGACTGCCTATGGCCGAAAATGGTCGCCGTCAACTTCCAACATTAAGAATGTTCAGCGGTTATCAATGTGAATTTCAAGGGTTGAGTTCTACAAAGACGATTTCAGGTAGTAAGAGGCTGCTTTGCCAAAGTACCAAAGATATTCCAAGAAGTAGTCAAAGGCTGCACGGTGCCCCCAAATCAAGGTTAAATTTCTGAAAAACTCCCTTCATTTTACGTGGCAGGTTTCTCTTGCATTGGAACAGCGCACCAAGTGCATGTTATTTGCTGACATGTCTTCGTATTTTGCAAACCCTGATGACGACTCTTTGTGTCGAGCTTCTGAGGCGCGGTTTCATAAGATTGGTTGTTTTACAAGTTGCGGACCCAAACCACCCAACAAAGGCTTAATATAATAGTTAACCCCTCACATTTACTTCGAAGTATGCAATATTAGAGCATTACAAAATCTGGTTGCCGCACTTAGTGAAAACATAAAGAAGGTTTGCCTATGGAAGAGTGGCACATCTCAAAAGCACAAAAGGATCGGGAGGAAAGGATCACACACTGAGGATAGAGCAGATCGAGACTTAGCCATCTTTCCGATGAGGATCTCTTTTTGGAAGCATGGTGTGTGTGGAGCACCACACAAACTAGTTAAAAACTTACGATGAAAACATTGGACTATTTGGCGGATCAGTACAAAGCATAATGCATGGGTATAGCGTGAGAATCAATTTGACTACTGCACTTTAACTAAAAGAAGTATATATAGTGCACTACATGTAGGGGCTATATTGTAATGACGAACATGGCTAATAATAGCATGATGATCCTATTTGGATTGCGAAATAAGCGGGATGAAGGAAAGTCATCCACACCATTATAAATATGTAATAATGAATAACGTTCAGTATAGGTGTATGAGTGTGAGGTATCATATGTAAAGACTGGATTAATGCTGAGATACACTAATCAATTTAGTACGCACGATGAACATATGATGGCCATTATTGTAAGAAGCTCATGCGTATAGTACTACATGTGATAATATAATCGGAGGTTATTCTACTAAATCAATTTGTAATTAGGCTATATAGTTTATTATGTTAAATGAATGTATATCTATGATTATTGATTTGATTCATGATACTTAGATCTAGCATATCGAATAAAGTACATGTAGAAGGATATATATTCATTAGATCTAGATATTATATTTATTCTTTATCATTGCTAACATCTCTGTAAATAGCAACCTTTACTGAAAGAGGGTGTGGCCACATTTTGTAGTATGCTTCGGATTGTGAGAGACTCATTATAAGAAACGCTGAAGTAGATTATTGTATACGGTGTGACCAGATGATGGCTTGCTGCAGGGGATTTTTATATGGTGTGAATTTAGCGGACGTGCCCATTATTGCGATTCCATTGGTTATGAGGACCTCTTTTCAGGTTTTTTTTTAGGATGGTCATAATTGAAGACATTACCGGTTGACTCTATAGCAAGTGTTGAGAGCCTGGATACCATGACCTAGAAGAAAGAAGACATATGCACAGTGACGTTTTAGCATGGGATCTGATTTTAATGTATAGCCACATGGGTGGAGCCAAAATTTGTTTTAGTGAATATTTTTACTAGCAGTATCTTCACTATCCTTCGATTAATGAAGTATGTAGAATATACGAGGTGGCCTGCGATTACCTAGCACATATCAAACAGAATTGGAGGTATCGCCACACTTGTATGGATTTAGGCTCAGGGAAGAAAGAATTTCACACCCTGTATGATTGCTTTTGATCACTAATTTGGACTCACGTTAGTTGGATCTATTGTGGTTTGTGCGTGCTTAGTTCTAAACAGTTATATCTTGGATACTCAATTTCCACTTACTCATGCCCAGAGGTGATAGCCTCAATTATAGTTTTATATGATACTCCAGGGGAACTTTACATGATACGGGACATTCCACTGACGACCTCAATTATGATGGTAAATTGAATTGGAGAGAAAACGATGCTAACTAAAACCCCACCGCACGCCTAGAGGTAGGAGCAAGTATTGGTGAAAATATGGCAGCACAGCCTAGCGCGCTAGAGCGTAGAGGCGAAGAGAGAAGACAGATTAAGTATAATGTGGTGGCAGCAGAGGAGAGTTCAGTAGGAATTTATACTACAGCAGCAGGAGGGTGCAGAGAGTAAATGCATGTTAGTGGAGTAAACAGATATTTATGAAGGAAGACCGTTGAAGTTCATGAGAAGACGTGGCAACCCACGCATCAGCGAACCCCCAATTTAAGAAAGCCTGACAAGGATGGCAAACCTCCTCAACCTCACATAGAGAAACATGCTTTTAGAGACGATCTAGGCCGTGAGGATGTGCATACTAAATCACCTACCGGGAACCTTCCCTTGCCCCAATTAGCGTTTTCCATCATCTAGTAAAAAAATAATCTAGTAAGACCATGATTCAAAGTAATGAGAGAGTAGGGGGTAGTCTTCTATATAGGCACACAGATGCCCAGCGTAAAGCCTTCTTCGTTGTTATCTGGGGGAGTACGTTTTTAGGGTGCTATCATCACCAGAATTCCAGCGTGCCATAGATTTTCGGAAGATCTTCTGCGGCGTAATAACACTCGCAAAACCGTCCAATGGATATAAGTTCTCCTCCCCGCAGCTTTTTAGGAGACTACTGTTAGACCCGACACATAGGAAGTAATATTTGGCTTCAACCCCAGCTATAGGTCGGGCATCAGGAAGTTCTATAGGGACTCATCAGCTACTATGGTTAGTGGATCTAGTGCGCTTTTGAAGGTAGAGGAAACAAGAGGATGGTTTCTTAGATCAGGTGGCGAAGAAGAAAAGGTATGCACCAACCCAGAATATTCACCATGGAGACATCTCTTCATCTTCCAAAGTATAACCGGCCCTAGAAATGGTATGCTGAACATGGAACACATGTAGTTGAAATATCTGCTGGCGGGTTAAAAGAGGAATCATGGCTTCTCGATCATAGGAAAAGTCAATTTGCTACTCACGCTTCTACAAAGTGTGCCACACACAGGTGGTACCAGAAATTTGATCCCTGATTCCAACTCTGCATTATAGTAGACTATCGCCAACCTCAGAATATGCTTCCTCTTTAAAAAGATTTCACCTCCGTGAGTTATGAGAAGAAGATGTATAGTGCGCCTCAATGCCGATATCAAGAAGAGGCACTACTGAGCAGTGTGGAGTGAGAGTAATGGGATTCCTATTTCAAATGTTATTAAGTTGTACTTATGATCATTCCATGCAACCAACTTGCCATAATGACGTTTTTTAAGGAGGTATCAATTACACTTTTAGGATGGTCGGCCACATCACATAAAACATATACTAATCACACAACGCCACTTGAAAGGACACCTACACACTAGGCAGGTGAGTGAAAAGTATATAGACCCCACCCACTGCGGGGCAGGCCCAGTTTAGAAGAAAGAAAAGATTACAGATATGGACAATCCGTTGAGAAACTCTCGGTTAAATTTCGCACATAAGGCCACCCAACAGGGGATTTGGTGCACAGATTGCTGAAAGTATGAAGGATACACCAAGGATAGTTGTCCCAGACCGAGATCAGTGCCACTCATTTACTATTGGACTATGACGATATTTTCCCATCTAAACCATGATGCTGAATAGTTACTACCCAGGTACTACATGCTAAACCTTGATAAAGAAACGATTGATGCTACTGTAAAAATTTGATTAGCCCCGTCCACACTCATGCCACAAAAGACTAGTCAGTAATGATTGGATCTCAAATCCATGATGCGTAAAGATATTGGTGCGTATGCACTGATAGGATTTTCAAATAACTCTAAGGAAAAGAACAAGCATCAGGATCAGGGACACAATAAGGAACACTATGTTAGAAATGAAGGGCACATTTTGAAGGGCTAGTTTTTTGAGGGCGTCAAGGGTCACGTGGCCTCATGGCTCTTTGGAGGACTGAGCGCCGTGGTGGTGCAGAAGAAGCGATTATACTCACAGACGTGTTTATACAGGAACTAGCTATCTCTGACATTGCAGCACAGTAGAAGATGTCCTCAAAATATTACATGTTTTTTCTATGGAAAGAATCATAGATGTATGAGGAGTGCCGGAGCTTATATGGGAAGAATCTGTAACAAGCAGCATAAATAGGAAAATAAAGGCCGCACAAGGATGCGAAGTTGTAGGATACAATGCATTGTGGAGGAAATCAATTAGGATGCCAGTTATGTGAACCAGAATTTGACGCCATGCAAGTAACGATATAGACCCGCGTTTGAACGCATTTCGCGCACCAAATAATCATTGCCAACAAATACCTACCATCACTAAGCGCAGGCAGGCTTCATACATGCATAAGTACCCAGATCCTACCATCAGAAGAGGATTACATGGAAATCAAGATGCGTCGAGGTAATAGGACGCATGCGTATCAAGCAATACTCTGGGTGTTGAAAATAGTATGATTAAAGAAGCCATTCACAGAAGATGGAGCCAAAAAAGAAAGCTAAATTGATAGAGAGGTCTAAACTGATATGTATGACTTGAGAGAAAGCTGTCGTGTAAATTGTCTGCGCCAGTGAGAATGAGGAAATTATTTTAATTTGCGCCCAGGAGAACTATCATTCACTGTTAGCCGGGAATAGGCAGCGAATTGTATCAAAAGGAAATACTCCTGCGGCATAAGTACTGAGACTAGAACGGCATGTCCTCATACAAATCTTCCCCCTCATAGCCTATCGATAACTAAGAAAATAAATCTGAATGTTGTTGATCGGACTGGTTAGGTGGATTTGAGTACATACTTATTGATACCACACGCGCAAGGAAAAGTCAGAAGTACATTGTTCTACCTTCGATGACATGCGGAAAAAATGGGGAGGACCCCCATTCCAAACCATCCCGCTAATGCTACTAATTCATGGCAATTGGAATAAGGTCACTCCCATCTCGGGATTTTTTTAATTAAAAAGATGTGCATCCATTACCCTACAAGGCAGCCAATTTCACTGGAGACTTTTAGGTTTTAGCACTGGCAGACGTCAGGATAGCTTCCTTAAGATCTATTGGGCAAAAGAAGTCCTTGTAGGAGAATGACTATGACAAATAATGTTGATCTTCCAGTTCAACAGAGGATATATCATCTTGAAAATAAAGAGAAGGGAAAGCTTATGATCCCTTAACATATGGCCAATCTACACCCGATGTTGAGCCCTTGAGCTGAAGACACGAACGACCTAATGGATTATCTACGCGACAGCAGCCAGATCCAAAGCCGTGTTTGAGGCCATAGTTAAAGAAGTGCAATCCTTCAATGGGAGGATGCATAATCTATTAGTGATACTACAAGTATTGCTTGTGATAATTGATCTCATAGCACTTATTAGTTAGTAGGGCACAAATTAAAGAGCATACTTCCTAAGGGCAGCAAATTGCATTATGTCAGGATAATAGGTAACAACTCGGTACCTTGTTATACTAGAGAATAACTGCATTACCAGGAAAATGTGTATGTGCCACTAAAACATTATGTGTGCCTTGGGTAAGGCATGTGTGCCGATCTGACAAGTTTCAGAATGCACCGAAGGTATAGTACAAAATGACGCTTACACCCAAGTTAGTGCACTTGTGCGCTAGTTAGGGTGTGTGTGCCAAGGGTCAGAAAATAGAGTGACAGGTTTTAACAGTGTGCCTATGCCACCAGAGAGACGTGTGCACCCCAAAAATCATGCATGTGCCATGAAAATCATGGCTACGCCCCTAAAATCGTGCCTACGCCAGACCTGCAACCCAAGTATGGCAAAAACACAAGAAACTTCACAATATCTCAAAATTTTGACAAGTTAGCTTACGAATGGCAATAACCCATTAAAATTAAGCCTATGAACATGAAGTTACACATATCAAATGAGCAAAAATTCCAAAAAATGGACACTATTACTACATGTGCATATCAAAAGTTAGCAAAACAATGAAACTTAAACTAAAAGGTCATGGGACTAAGTGTCCCACCGGGCGTGTCAAATGTGTGCAAGTGTTTCCACAATTTTTTAACCAAACTTAAAGAAAGAAAACTACCATCTAAAAATAGCTTCCTAACCTGTTAAAAATGGGAGAATATGCACCATCATGATGAAGAAGTGAGTAAGTCCTACCCTTTAAACATTAATAACCTTTGAATCTAATCAAAAACACAATGTAAATGCATAAACTATATCCCCTTAATTGCCTAATTAAACATTTCAAATGGACCCTAAGTAGTCCAAATGGAAATCAAACCATATTTTCTTGCTTTGATCCTTCAATGGATGCTTGGGTGTGAGGGCTTAGCTCTTCAAGAATGGAGGATGGAGGGCTCAAGAATGAAAAAACACTATTAGTATGAAACTATGTGCTTACTTTTGTCTCTTGAGAGATTTAGGTGTAAGTGTAGAAGTAGAGGGAGGGTTGTTTATATAGCCTAAAGGATAAAGGATTCAACACATCCTCATGAATGTGGGACTAATGGAGTATTAGAGTTAGTTATGGACAAGGGGGGGTTTAGATGGGGTTGAGTTAACTTTAGGAGGATTTAGTTTGTCCTCTAGTGGCTCATGTGGATAAAGGGGGTGTATTAATTAATCAAGATGATTAATTAAATACATGTGCAAGATTTTATAAGATTTTAGATGGATATTAGTGTAATTTGGACCATTAGAAGGGATTTAAACCAATTAAATAGTGATTTATTGATTTAATGAGAAGGGAGGCTAATTAATTAATAATAATTAATTAGACTAGATAGAAGATGTTGATTAACGAAGGGTCGTTAATTAGGGTATGTGTTGGATAGGGGACTTAATTAATTAGCGTAATGTAATCAATTAATGACAATGGAAGAGAAGATGAGCATTATTGAGGATATGTCATCAATTTACGAGAAAGGAGATAATTAGTGCAATTTAAGTATTTAAATTGCTCGGGCATAATTATAGGTGTCTACATTTGCCCCTCTTTGGGGTGGCATAAGGGACGCCACTTCAAAGATAGTAGACAGAAGAATTTTTTGAAGGGATAGTAGAAAAATTAGCAAGAGAGAGAGATGCCCCCTCAAGTGTTGATGGGGTGATGAAAGAAGCCGATCGACGATCGAAAAAGATGTGAGAGAGGCAGAAGAATGTGGAAGAGGCAAGATGCCCCAATGAGAGAGAAAGTTAGGGGTGAAAGGGAAATGATGTAGAAGAAGTAAGGAAGAGGGGAGAGAAGAGCTTAGCCTCTAGTCGTTGTTTAGTGGAACAATTTTGATATCATCATATTGCCATAGGAACTACATCATCGGTCCTTATGAAAAATATAAGCATACGACAAAGGTAGAATGACATGAAAAGCCATACTACTCAAAAAAGTGTCCATTTCTGAAAATACCAACCCCACACAACATACAATAATGCAATGCAATACGAGAAGGAAACAAGATTATATAACAGGGAAAATAAGTACGAACGCACATATCCAACCCAACAACAGTCAAGACAGTTGTACAAATCTTTTGTTATTAGTGCTGAAGATATCCACAAGTTTGTGATTGACAACAAGGGTTAAAAATGATGCCCCTAGCAAGGATACATGCAAGGGGAAATGACAATGGACACAAGGTCCATGAAAAGCATTTGTGCGTAATGAAACAACACCAAGCAACGAAAGAGCCCCAGAGTATAGACAAAGCAAACAGCTAGCTTTGTGAATGGTTGTGAATCCAGTGACCCGCAAGTCATATTAATCAAGGAAGATGTGAGAAAAACCAATAGGATATGGAGAAAATACCATGTGCAAGAACAAGTTTCAACTATAATAAGCAAGTTACCATTTTTGTAGGGTTTTTTACTTTTTAGGATTTTTTTTAATATGTATATTGTTTTTATTGTTTTCGCTTTCCAAACTGTGGTGAACAATAGAAGAAAGTAGAAGAAGAAAGCGAAGGGCCTAGGGGTGACAGAAAGTTCCCTAGGTGGAAGAAAGGAGAAAAAAATGACAAATATTGTCTTTGTTGAGTGGAAAAATTAAGAAAAAATAATTATTTGAAAATTAATTATTTACAAGAGTGTGGAGAAGAATAAAAATCGCGGGAGCAATAAAATTGTCCGAGGGAGAAAAAAGGGGTATTGGATAGCAAAAAAATGCCCCAATACGGTGAAAAAAAATAAGATAAAAATAATTATTTAATAAAAATATTTATTCAACGGCGAATAGAGGAGAAAACGACGATCAAAACGGGCCTCTCGGCCTTCCTGATGATGAAAAACAGGTTAATATGCCCCACCAAGGGGGTAAAAACATCGCGACCAATTTCATTTTAACTGAGCAGTTTAGAGAATTTACTGTGAGGCTTGGACACTTAGGGGAACCATGGTGATCGCACGAGACCGTTTGAGGTGTGCAAATGCAGTCCAGGGGTACCAATGGCACGTGGACGACGACCCCTTTGTGACTATCGAAACCTTGCTCATTAAATTTTTTCATTAATGCATTAATTATAGCTTTTAGCCATAGGAAAATGTGTAGGCGTGCCTGTGCACAGGTGCAGGAATTGGATAGGGCGCGCAAGTGTCTTTTTGGGGGCGTAGGCATCTTTTTTAGGGCACATGTGCCAAGACATAGACCTGCACACGCGCTGACACAGATCACACACACTCACGCACACGTGCACACACAAGCACATGTATGCACACACGCACACGCTGGAAATGCGGCTGTCATCACCAATCCGGCACTATGATAATTCTTCACCGGGAACTCCTCGTACTATGATTATATACTAATGCACAACCTTTAGTTTGGTGGATGTAATCTGGAAACAAAGCAACAACCGAACACAAGAATACCATCGACTATGATAAGACGGAATGATGCCAAATCTGAAATATCAAAGTAAATTATAATATTAACATGAAATTGTTACAATCTCAACCATGAGGTAATTCAACAAGACTATGGGAGAAACTATACAATTACACCTCTCGATGGCTTCTTCAACACACCTTTAACTGATGGCTTCCTTTGCACACTTCCTACAATATTTCTCACTACTTCTTTCTATGCTAAATGAGGGGGGTGGCCTCTCTATTTATAGAAATTCTAGGCTTATCCATCCTATCTCTAAGATAGGATAAGAAATCCACTCTGACGAATTATATTCCATACCTTAACTCTTATCTGTACATGTAAGCTTATCTCTTAAGATAAGATAAACCTTATCATTTTACATGGGTTCCACATTTTTAGACTTTTTACAAATAAAATACACAAAATATTTTATGACCTCACTCCTTGTCCTTATTACCAATATAATATTTCTAATTCCTAATCTCGTAGACCCTACTTCTCTAATTACCCAAACTTTGACATTTAACATTACCGGACACTTACGACAAATATTACTTTTTACAACATTCCTATTGTACTTTGACTGTTACCGTACTCCACATTATTGGCGGCACCGTACTGACGGCACCGTTATCTTCTATCAGACGCTACTACAACATCCTATTCCTAATACATACATTAATGAAATAGAAATTATGGAGGAAAATTTTAATGTTGACATCTTCCCCCTCCTAGCTTCTACTCCGTCCCTCGGAGTAGACTCTTCTGGTGCTTGGAAAATCTTCAACTTGTCGTGGTTGACCCATTTCGTAATGGGAGTGCCATCCAATTCCTCCAGTCGGTACGTACCATTTTCATGCACAACTGCTATTTTGTAGGGCCCCATCCATTTTGGAAGAAATTTTCTGCCTTCTTTTTTTGTATCTGGAATCATATACTATGACCAAGTCATTCACATAAAATGGAGACCATCGGATCTTTTGATCAAAGTATTCCTTCTGATTCATTTTCTTCCTCTGGCTTGTATCCTTTGCTATTTCCCTCATTTCCTCTAGCAAATGAAGATGTACCAACCTTTCTTTTACTGAATCACTTTCATCCATCCTTTCATTTTTCATAACTCTCACAGTGGAAATATCAAACTCAATAGGAAGAACTGGATCAATGTCATAGGCCAACTGAAATGGGGAGTATCATGTTGCTGACTTTGATGTTTCCCTATATGCCCACAATGCTGCATGAATCCTTTTATCCCATTTATGTACCTGCAAGGCTGCATCTTTTGCTAGAATTTGACCACAAGCACAAAATTTGTTCGTTCCACCTGTCCATTTGTGCTTGGCTTGTATGTTGTTGCCTTCCTGTGCTTAATAGAAAGCTTATTGAATAGGGCTTCTACCACCTCATTAATGAAGTGGCTTCCTTGATCTGTTACAATTTCTAATGGACAACCAAATCTGGTGACAATGCGTTCATACATGAACCTTGCCACTTCATTCATGGAAGCTGTTTTCAATGGCCTAGCTTCAACCCACTTGGTTAAATAATCTGTCGGTAACTACAATATACTTATTTTGGCGTGAGTAGTTAGAAGTGGACCTACAATGTCTATTCTCCACTTTTCAAAGGGACCAAGGGGAAGAATAGGACATAATGGAGCTGATGAAGTCTTATGGTTACCATGTGTTTGACAAATATCACATGTCTTACAATAATTATAACAATCTTTAAAAAGAGTGGGCCAGTGATAACCTGCATCCAAGATCCTTCTTGCTGTAAGTTGTCCAGAGAAGTGCCCTCCACATGTACCATTGTGGAATTCTTCTGTAGCTCCTTTCCTTGCTCACGTCCAACTGCCCTCTTGTACTGTCCATCAGGTCCTATTCGAAATAATGCTCCATGCAGAATAGAATATGGACGACTGGCTTGAGTAATCTTTCTCTTAGTCTTTGCATTGGCACATCAGGAAACTTGAATTCATTCAGATAATTCCAAATATCTATGTATTCACTAGGGATTGTGTCAAGGGATAACAATGCTGCATCGGGGAGGGAAATCATCATCATCACAAGATGATCCATAAACCATCATAGGCTCGAGAGAGTGCATTCTGCATTGACATGCTTCTTTCTTAGCCTATCTATAATATCAAATTCAAATTCTTGTAGCAAAATTATCCATCTTGCTATCCTCCCCTGATGGGTTAGGCTTATTCACAATATATTTTAGAGCCTGATGATCTGTTACAACTAGAAATTTTTTGCCCTAGCAAGTAATTTCTAAACTTCTTTACAGTAAAATGATAGCCAGAGCCTCTTTTTCAGTTACAGTATAATTTACCTCAGCACTGCTCATTGTCTACTCCCAAAGTAAATTGGATGTTCATTCCCATTTTCATCCTTTTGGCTCAAAGTACTTCCTAGTGTTGCATCTGAGGCATCAATGTACACAATGAATGGATTGCTCCAATCTGGATTCTTCAAGACAGGTAAAGACACCAGGGCTTCCTTCAGTTGTCCAAAAGCTTCATGCGCCTTATTTCCTGGTTCATAAGTAACATCCTTCTTCAAGAACTGGGTTAGTGGCTGTGCAATCTTTGAGAAATTCTTGATAAACCTTCTATAGTAACCCACATGGCCTAAAAATGATCTCAACTTGCTTCTATTAAGAGGAAATGGTAAATCTTTGATTTTTGAAACTTTATTAGGATCGGTACCAATACCATCTCTAGATACAACATGCCCTAACAAAACACCTTTAGAACATCCAAAGACACACTTTGTAGGGTTTAGTGAGGCTTGTGCTTCATCTAACCTTTGAAATGTTGTCTCCATTTGGTGCAGGTGGTCCAACTTGCTCCCATAGATGCAAAATCATCCAGAAATACTTTGATGAAGGTCCCAATGTAGGTTTTGAACACCCTATTCATCAAACGCTTGGAATGTTGCTGGAGCATTACACAACCCAAAAGGCATAACTCTATAAGCAAATGTTCCCCAAGGAGTGGTGAACGTGGTTCTTCAGCTGATCTTTCTCTACTATACGAACTTGGTTGTAGCCGCTATATCCATCAGCAAAACTATAGCACTCCTGGCCAGCTACTCGTCCAAGATCTGATCTGAAAATGGAAGAGGGTAATGATCCTTCTTTGTTGCCTTATTGAGCTTCCTGTAATCAACACAAATGCGTAGCTTCCCATTCTTTTTTATTGAGATCACAATGGGAGAAACCCATTCTGAATTCTCCACAGCAAATATGAATCCTGCATCAAGCAACTTATCTTTTCTTCTTTTACAGTCTTGGAAAAATTAGGATTCATTCTATATGGCATTTGCTTTATGGGCTTAGCACCATCTACCAGCTCAATAGAATGTTCTACCCAACTTACTTGACAGAGTTCCTTGTAATCAAAAGTGAATAGGGTATGTACCTTCGAAAGAGCTGGAGGTAGGATTCCTTCTCACTCTCCATCACAGCATCACCAATCTTTACTTGTTAGAGGACGATCATCAACTTTTCTTCAGATAACGTTTATGGGGTCATGAGTCTGAGTTGGTGTGACTGGCAGGATATCCATGACTGAAACATCCACCTCGCTTTCTTCATCTTCAGTTTCCACTTCACTAGTACTAGAATAATCAAAGGATGTCCAATCATCAGTTTCATCACTTGAATCCACGGGTTCTGCTTTATGATGTCGAGGGATCACGTTTATCTTCACCCTCTCTCTACCATGTCCAAGTGTCATTGAAACCTTCATTCCAGTAGTTCTTTCTGCCTGAACTCTCCCTTAGCCATGGTCTTCACAGCAGCATGGGTACGCAACAGTACCATTTTTCATCACCTGAAATTCTTACCACACATACAAACACCCCTAATAGATATTGCCACATTTGAAACTACACCTTCTGGTTTAGTTTTTCCCTTATTTAATGACCTTAACATAAGTGTTGAAGGGCGTGCTCAATTTTTAAACCCAACATATTCATTACAGACTCGGTCGTTACATTAACTACAACACCTCCATCAACTAAGACATCATGAATTGAAAATACCATACATAATACCTCAGCTTGTGGAGCATAGGGATCTGCCTTTGCCTCCAAAACAGGGACCTCAACCTCCTTCCTTCTTCGAGCATTGAGTCCACCTCACAACTCCCACCTCTTCTCAGAAGACATAGCCAAGAGTTGACCATATGTAATATTTGCAGGCCTTTTGGACAGATCTTCCAAGATGGAGTGTATGGTCCTTGACCATGTGAAATCAGGAAAATCCTGCAACCCAACTTTCTTCTCCTATGTTTCTACTAGTTTCTTCTTTCATCTTCTTAGGATCATTTCCATCTTGATTATCTTTTTCTTTCTTTCTTTTGTTACAAACCACATCTACTTCATTATCTTCGCTCTTATCTACTACATCAAAATAATTCACAGGTGCTTTTCCTTTATCATTATCTCCTTTACCAGATGTAGAAGCTCTATCTAGACAATTATACTTATAATGACCCTTTTTATAACAACCATAACCAAACAACTTCAGAAATATTTCTTTTTGGACCTCTATCTCCTCCCTGAGAACTAATTCCTTTCCTTGAAGAAGATTAATAGTTAACTGACCCATCTTTTTGAGCAGATTTTCATACTCAATAGATGTACTAGGAAAAATATTTGTGCTCACCGGGTGGGTTGTGGATTTGGAACAAAGGTGATGGGTTTTGTGTTGTGTAAGGCTTATGACTGTAGCAACAATTTCCTTGGGTCTTCTTCCATGCTTCTTCTATGCCTTCTTGCAATCTCCTTGATTGTTCAATGGTAGATGGGAGGTTAATATTCACTCGTGTTGATCTCTGGCTTTTATCCCAAGAGAAGAAGTGCTTACATTAGGAGATTATCCACACCATTCACAACCATCCGCTGTCCTTGACTTCGGATATGGGCATCGAGCTTATTTCTCCTTAGCTCTAGCACACGAGCATGATAATCCCTTAGCTTCTCCTTCTCTCCTTGGGTTAGCTTTTGTGATATCAATCATGAGATCTGCATATCTCTGTTGTTCACCAAATTCTTCAAAAAAAACTTTCAGTTAATAAATCCCATGAATTTTTCACATTATCACCTAGTGTTTCAAACCACCTAAGTGCTGGAAGCCATCCAAAAAGGTAGGAAAAAAATTCAGTCCATTGTTCCCTTCTTATGAGGCCATTACAAATACAAGATCGTTTAAAACTCTTGAATGAAAGAAGAAGCATCTTCATAGATTGAGCTGAAAAAACAGGATCTTTACCATGCTCAAAAGTAACCACCGTGAAATACCACCACAAGTACCACAATAAGATTGTGACAAATAATTGGAATTACTATAGAAAGAAATGACCACGGTATTAAACTATTGGTTAAAACTGACTTACTGCGGTAGTAATTAGGTATAAAAACTGATTTTACTGTGGTTAAACACTATCACGGGAAAGTGAAGTTAGTTTGAAAACTTGCGTAAATACTATTCAAACAGGTTTAATAATTAAAAAGGACTTTAATGTGATAATATATTCACAGACCAAAAAATGACTTGATCAGTAACTACTTATTTAACGATTAAAAGGACTTTACCATGGTAACTACTATGACAAGTAAAAACAAGGTTACCCTCTAATGATTTTTGCTAAGTCGGGAAATTCTTTCCCGAAAATCCACCGACGAGGAATGGTCCCGGCAACGGAACCAAAAATGTCATCACCAATTCCGGCACATGATAATTCTTCACTGGGAACTTCATCATCGCTCTGTATTTACTAATGCACAGCCCTTAGGATTTGCGTGGATGTAATCTGGAAAACAAGAAAAAACAACCGAAACAAAGAATACATCGACTTTGATAAGACGGAAATGATGACAAATCCGGAATATCAAAGGTAAAATTATAATACTACACTGAAATTGTTACAATCTCACCATAAGGTACTTAAACAAGGACTTGGCGAGAAGAAACTTACAATTACCAACCTCTCATGGCTTTCTTAACAAACCTGGTAACTGATGGCTTCCTTGCCAACACATTCCTACAATATTTCTCACTACTGCTTCTATGCGAAATGAGGGGGGTGGCTCTCTAGCTATAGAACTTCCAGGCTTATCCACCTATCTCTAAGATGGATAAGGAATCCACCTGACGAATTATATTCCACATTAAAATCCTTAATTGTACAGTAAGCTTATCTTTAAGATAATGATTAAATCGAGCAGGGACAGGGGGGCACAGGGGGAGACTGTGGTGACAAAGAAAAGAAGCAAAGACGTGAGGCCCGACGCAGGGCGGAGGAACCAAGCTAGATAAGAGGGCGAAGCGTAAATCTCGTAGAATACATTCTAATACCCAACTTTGAAATTTTAAATGCCAGACCAATTACGGACAAAATATCTAGTTTTACAACATTCCTATTTACTTTGCTGTTACCGTACTCACATTATGGTGGCACCGTACTGACAGGCGCCGTATCTTCTATCAGACGCTACTACAACATCTTATTCCTAATACATACATTAATGAAATAGAAATTATGGAGGAAAATTTTAGTGTCGACAGGGCGTACACGCGAAAAGTGTGGTGCAAGAATGGAGAGGGAAAGCACATACACAAGGGCATACGTGCGCAAGCATAGGCACCCAATGGACGGTCGTTGTTGGAAAAGGAAAAAAAGGGATAAAATAAGTTTGGAGCTCAAAGAGAAAAAAAAATAGGGTTATAGTGGCTTGCATTCAACACCAAAAAAGACACACGCAAACAAGCACAAGGCACCAAAAAGTGGCACACATGCAAAAAGGGCCCGCGGTGCCTAGGACAGGTCGAAAAATGATAGGCAAGTGTTGAACAAACATGAAATTAGAAGATTTTTAGGGTTTTGGGTTAACTTAAAAGATGAGCAGCTTTTTGTAGAAATGCTGGAACTAATGAGCGGCGTGTTATTTTGCAGAGATGACTACTAGTTTTGAAGATGAAGGGACGTGGAATGCACAAATTAAATTGGAGAGATATAGAGGGGAATCTACGCGGAACGAAAGAAGAGCAGTGGTTGATTGATCAATGACTTGAGGCGGTTTAGGTTTTAGGGCTTAGGCCACATGGCTCTGATGCCCTCGATAGTTACTAGATCAGGCTTTGACTGCAACTAGTCGAGCGATGGGCAATCGGAGAGTCAGTGTCTTAGATGCCCATCGGAGAGATTTGACGGGTGGACTATTGAGGACGTGTGGTAGGTTACTTTGAGTGCACCATGACGGGATGTTGATTGAGTACAACTTGGCTGACAGGGGCTTGATTAGAGAAGCTTGCAATGCCCTCATTTGCATTTGTCGAGCTTGATATCCCACAGAAAGGAGATGAACTATAGCATACACAGGGTATCTCTGCCCCAACAGAACATCGCGGACATCTCTACATCATGGATCCTATCAGTGGTTCTTACTCCACTGATAGACGAGAGGGACTGCATTTCCAGAGGAACTACTACCATTGGTTACGGCATTTACATTGATGAGAGATATTGCTGGCGCAGTGCATACTGGCCCAATCTAAAATGGGATTTAACTGATTACATGAACATGAGTCAGAAGACCGTGGCGTCCAGCATCTTACTTACAAAATATGGTCATGGGTAATTATTATGACAGACCACCCTGTGGACCCTTTTGTGTCTGAGGATTACTGAGGAGCCTCATTATATGGCCTGTGGTGGGTAGAAGCGGTGGAGATGTAAGTGGCCATTCTTGGTAGAATATTCAGATATGGTGGCGTTTGATGAGTCTGTCGATGATAGATGTCATGTGGGGCCAGATAGGCATTTCCAGGTGGGCCAGAGGAGCCACAGAGATCCAAACATGTGCTGGTGGAGCATTTCTTATGGCAAGTCACATCTTATCATGGCTGTGTGAGTATACCTTAGTGGACAGGTGCCAGTGGCAGCTTGGGCAGGTATAAGGGGTCCTCAGCTAAGATATTCTTGGTATGCTCAAAGGGAGACTAAGAGGTATAGAACATGGAGCCTTGTATACAATAGTGGCCCAAGCTGGGGCATAGTTTACCAGTGGTCCCTAGGTATGGGACCCATTACGGACAGGTGAGAGACCCTGGGGACCACAAGCTGACTTATATAGCTTGGCTACTGATACAGTTATTACCCAGTATCTACACTTTCTAAAGGAGGCTATGGGGCAACAGGCATTCACCCACTATAATATATGGACACGAACGAAGCAGAGTGTAGGAACCAAGGGCAGTGGCACAAAGGGACAGATCTAGAGGATCCTTTTGATTGGCATCCACAGTATGGACGGGGTACACATAGGCAAAAGAACCAAGGCCCACAGGGCCACAATACAAGTAGCATGAAGCCACCCAGAAGGTCGGCCGAGTTTGTGAGCAAGGATAGGTTTCGAGAGAACTCAGGGTAGAGGCCATGACGGCACAACAGACGCCCAGTCAGTGGCAACAGATAGACAATAGTACAGGTGCGTATAAATAAAACAGGCCATAACCGAGAGGGGCGGGACGGGCTAGAGCTAGAGAGGAAAATGAGGCTCAACGCTGGTGTGTGACTGCAGTAGCAGAGAGAGATGAGGCCCAAGCTCACATTGTGACTTTACTTTCAGAGCAAGATAACGCTCAGGCCCAGGCCGATCCAGGAGATGACAGAGTAGCATGGTGGAGCCAAATCCAAGAGACAGCAGCACAGGGGGCTTAGATATTGAGCCTCCTTCATCAGTCCTAGTCATAGGTGCGCATAGTTGTTGCACAGAGAGACCATGTGTACACACGATCATAGGCATTATTAACACAGAGAGACCAGGCCCGCGCCGAGTTGTAGGTGATGACTACAAAGAGAGATCGAGAGGCTGTTGCTTCTAGATAGGCCGAGGGAAAACATGGGTCAGTTGACATGTGATTGAGATACTTCCCTTCCGGTCGTGCTGTCACCTCAAGAGAATGTAGACAGATACGTGATGCCACAAGCTTGGTGGTGGCCTATTCTACAGGACTGCATCACTAAGAGTGGTTCCACCAGAGTAGTAGCGGCGTGCAAATGCCCAGTTGTTAGGGTCGGTGCATCAGGCTCTCGATTTCAAGGGATCAGAGCCATTCGACCAGATAAAGTTGAGAAGCCTTTACCAGACTAGCTTATGACTAGACTAGCGCCATCCAGCACTTGTGTTGTAGTGTTCTGTCATCTAGAGGACATACTGGGGAGCCCGGATTGCGGGTGAGAGCTATGGTTAAGAGCCCACAGTTTTTTTTGTACAAATTTTTTTATTTGTAGGCTCTTATGAAGGTGATTTTGATGGACAATCTTGTATATGGATTCTGATGACCTCATGATGAAGGCTTGAGTTCTTTCATATACATGCCACTTTTTTATTAAGCTTTGTGATCGATGATTGTCTGTATTGAGTAATTGATCTGGACCATTTGTATGATGTGGACAGACATTTTTGATGTATCATATTTATACGCCTCAGCTGAAGGAATTTGATATTATTATAGCGCATTGATGGTATCCATTTTTAAATATTAGCTGTATATTTGAAACACATGTATATATATGAGGAATTTATTTGTTTTGGCTCAGATACACATGCTTATGAGATTATGTATTTATTGTTTTTGTATTTTGATGCCAATGTGATGTGACCGAATGTGAGATAATTCTATGACATGTGATGATGAAAATACCCCTTTTAGAATTACCTCTCTGTTGATTCTAATTGCACGTTGCGTTTTGTTTGATTCAGAAACTTCTGATCTGTGTTGGAAAAATGCGTGGGCCTACATGATTCTCATTGCTTGTTGGTGTTTTGATTCAGCACCTGCATGAAGGGCATTATCTAATTTGCCTAATTTGTTATGTATCTGATTTTGATGTTTGGGTATACATGTCTGTGGATGTAGATAATAGGTAATATATAGATGATATCATAATGAAGTTATAATGTGTTATTCTGATGTATAAGACCGGACGATATGTGTATTGGTGTGGGGGAGATTAGAGTTTGATCATGCGTAACCCTCTTGCCCCGATTGTAATACATTTGTGATGATTAGTCGACTTTAAAGCATGACGTAAACTTAGCATTTTGTCAAAACTTAGCATTTTGTTTATTATATGTGTATTAGATGATGTAGATGTGAGAGTAATGATGGTAATGTGATGGAATGATAACAAAATTAGAGCACATGCAATAAACACAAACCAAATGCTTAAGAAAGAAAATACTTGAAATTAACACATACATCATGCATGATTTCCAATAATTGATAGCATGCCAACAAACATACCGTACTATGCACAAGCAAAAATAAATCCAATCTCAGCCAAGAAGGAAAAAATGAATCCTAACAAAGACACACAAGTAGTACACAAACAACCGCAAAAGCAAGAATGCAAAATCACTATACGAGCAACAAGCAAGCGGGGTGCGGAGGAAACAAGACAATGCAGTAATGTGTTTGTAAGATTGTTTTTCATGTGCACAATTTCTATTGTTGGGTTTTGCGAAAAAGTTTCTATTGTTTAGGTTTCTTTCGGACAAAATTTTCTATTGTGTGAGTTTTTGCGGAATCATTTTTCTATTGGTTTTTTGTATTGTGGAAACAATTTTTTTGTTTAGGTTTTGTGGCTGGAAACAATGTGTTTATTGATTGGTTTTTGTCAAAAACTTTTTCTATGTTTTTGTGTTTTCTAAATTATGGAGGAAAATTTTAGTGTCGACAGGGCGTACACGCGAAAAGTGTGGTGCAAGAATGGAGAGGGAAAGCACATACACAAGGGCATACGTGCGCAAGCATAGGCACCCAATGTGCGGTGCACATGCCAAAAAGGGCACACAGGCGCTCAAAATAGGGTGCACACACCAAAAGACACACGCACCACAAGGACACAGCACAAAAATGTGCACCACATGCCAAAAAGTGCACGAGGGTGCCTAGACAAGGGTAGAAATGATAGGAAAGTGTGAAAAACATGGACATTAGAGGAATTTTTAGGGTTTGTGGGTAAAACCTAAAAGATTGAGATGAGATTGTTAGAAATGATAGGAAGGAACATATGAGAGGGTGTAGTTTGCAGCAGATGACTACAGTTTGGCCGATGCAGGAGTGGCATGCCCAAATGGTAGCGCTACGGGGGAATATAGCCGGCAGAACGACGAAGCTTGGGATAGCGTGATGCGGTAGGGCTAGGCCCAGGGCTCAGATGCCCTTCTATAGTACTAGATCCCGGCTTTTGACTGCATAGTCGAGCGAGGAAATTAGCGAGAGCAGAGTGTTTTAGATGGCACATCGGCGAGAGAGATGACGGTTTGGACTATTGCCGGACGTTTGGTAGGTCCATTGATGATGACCATGATGGGCCTTGGATTGAGCTACAACTCTGGATGAAGGCTGATTAGAGGGCAGGCTTGCAATGCCCTAGTTGGTATTGTCGATGATATCCCCACACGACAGGATGACTATAGGCATACACGCGTGTATCTTGACCCCAACACTTACACGGGAACTCTCTAATCATGCATCCTATCAGTGGGTTCTTACTCACTGATAAGACCGAGAATTCATTCCAAGAGGACTACTACCATTGGTCAGGGCCATTGACATTGATGAGAGATAGTGTGCGGAGTGCATACGGGCCCCTTATGGGATTTACACCTGATTACAGACCATGGTCAGAAGGACCGTGGGTCAAGCATCATTATACAAATTGGTCATGGGATATAAGATATCAGAACCACCTGTGGGACCCTTTCTGTGTCTGAGATCTGAGGAGCCCCATCTATGGCCTGGGTAGCAGCTGGTGCGAAGATGTACGTGGCCATCTTGGTAGGGCCATTCAGATATAGGTGAGCGTTGATGAGTCGTTGAGATAGATGTCATCTGGCGGCCATTATAGGCAATTTCAGTGGCCGGAGGATTGCCACAGAGGATCAACATGTGCCTGGTGGAGAGCACTGTCTTATGGGCAGTCAAATCTATATCATGGTGTTATACCTAGTGGACAGGTGCCAGTGGCAGCTTGGCAGGGTATAAGGGGTCCCTCAGCTAGATATTTGGTATGCTCAAAGGGATGCTAAGAGGTAGACCATGGGGCCTTGTATACTAGTGGCCCAAGCTGGGGCTAGTTTTCACACAGGTGGTCCCTAGGTAGGGAAACCCATACGACAGGTGAGGAGACACTGGACCCACAAGCGATTATTATAGCTTGGTATGACACAGTATGACCCCGGTATCCACTATTCTAAAGGAGGCATGGGAACAACAGGCATCACCCACTATAGATAAGGGCACGCAAGCAGAGTGTAGGGAAAAGGGCAGTGGCACAAGGGGCCAGATTCTAGAGGATCCTTGATTGGCATCCCAAATGTGGACAGGGTACCCCATTAGGCACAAGAACCAAGCCACAGGTCCCATACAAGTAGTCATTGCAGCCACCCAGAGGTAGGGTTTTTGAGCAAGGTTAGTCGTCTATTCTAGAGAACCAGGTAGAGTCCCTGAGGCACACACAGCCCTCCCAGTTCAGTGGCACAGAAGACATGTAAGGTGCAGTTACAACAGCCATAAACGAGAGACGTTGGCTAGATAGAGAGAAATGAGGCTCAACGTGGTGTGTGATGCAGTAGCAGGAGAGAGATGAGGCCCAAGCTAACTGTGTGACTTTACTTTCAGAAGCAAGCTACGCTCAGGCCAGGACGATCCAGGGAGATGACAGAGTAGTAGCATGTGAGGCCAAATCCCAAGAGACAGCAGCACAGGGGGCTGAGATTAGATAGTGAGCCTCTCCATCAGTTCCTAGTCATAGGTGCGCCATAGTGTCGGACAGAGAGACCATGTGTACACACGATCATAGGCATTATTAACACAGAGAGACCAGGCCCGCGCCGAGTTGTAGGTGATGACTACAAAGAGAGATCGAGAGGCTGTTGCTTCTAGATAGGCCGAGGAAAACCTGGGTCAAGTGACATGTGATTGAGATACTTCCCTTCAGGCGGTGCTCACCTCCAGAGATGTAGACCTGATACGTGATGCCACCAAGCTTGGTGGTGAGGCCCTATTCTACAGGACTGCATACTACAGAGTGGTTCCACCAGAGTAGCGAGTGGCACTGCCACAGTTGTTAGGGTCGAGTGCATCAGGCTCTCGATCACGGAGATCAGGCCATTCGACCAGATCAGTTAGATAGCCTTTACCAGACTAGCTGCCTAGACTAGCGCCATCCCAGCCTGTAGTGTTCTGTCATCTAGAGGACATATCTGGGAGCCCCGATGAGGGTGAGAGCTATGGTTAAGAGCCACATTTTTTTTGTACAAATTATTTTATATGTATGCCTCTTATGAAGGCTGATTTTGATGTACAATCTTGTATATGTATTATGATGATGCCTCATGATGAAGGCTTGATTCCTTTCATTTACCGGCCCTTTTTTGATAGCTTTGTTATCGATGATGTTTGTATTGAGTACTTATCTGACATTGTATGTCTGTGACAGACATTTTGATTATCATCTTTATACGCCTCCTGCAGCATTTTTGATAAATAGAGCATTGATTTGTATCCATTTTTAATATAGATGTATATATTTGACACACATGTATAATATTATGAGGATTACTTTGATTTTGGCTCATATACACATGATTAGGAGATTATGTATTTTATTTTTTGTATTTTGATGCATGTGACCGAGTGTGCATAATTCTATGATTGAAAATAACCCCTTTATAAATTACTCTATGTTGATTCTCTTGCCGTTTGCTTTTGTTGATTCATACCTATGGTGTGTTGTTAAATGAGTGGCATACATTGATCTCATGCTTGTTGTGGGTTTTGATTCAGCATCTTATTAATGCCATTATCTAATTTCTACTTTGTAGGTATCTGATTTTTGATGTTGATGTATACATGTGGCTGTGGATGTTAGAATAATAGATCTATAGATGATATCAAATCATTTCTCATGTGTTTTTTCTGATGTATAAGGACGGGGATGATATGATGATATTGGTTGGGGGGGGATAGATTTTTGTCATGCGTAACGCCCTCGTGCCACCCATTGATATACAATTTGTGATGATTAGCTAGCATACAAGCATGACGTAAATCTTAGCATTTTGTAAAACTTGCAATTTTTTTTTATTGATTCTTAGATGATGTTTAGATGTTGATGATAAATATGGTAATGTGATGGAATGAAACAAAATAGCACATGCATAAACACAACAAGGCTTAAGAAGCGCATAATGAATTAACACATTACATCATGATTTCCCAATATTTACTAGCATGCAAAAACATACCGTACTATGCACAAGCAAGAATAAATCCAATCTAAGCAAGAAAATATGAATCCTAACAAAGTACACACAAGTAACAAACAACCCAAAAGCAAGAATGCAAAACACTATACGAGCAACAAGCAAAGCAAGGAAACAAGACAATGCAAGTAAATGTTTTTGTAAGATATGTTTTCATGCACCAATTTTCTATTGTTTGGGTTTTTGCGAAACAATTTTCTATTGTTTAGGTTTTTGCGGAACAATTTTCTATTGTTTAGCTTTTTGCGGAATAATTTTTCTATTGTTTTTGTATTTTGTGAAACAATTTTCTATTGTTTAGGTTTTTGTGGAACAATTTTTCTATTGATTAGGTTTTTGTCAAACAATTTTTCTATTGTTTTTGTGTTTTCTAACAGTTTTCCAGAGCTATGTGCAGGTAACCAAGAAAGTGTAGATGCCCCCAGCATTAGATGGGTAATATACAAGGGCAGAATTCACGCACTTATGAACAAGAAGGTGAGGTCATTGAGTTGCCTCCAGCGTAAGAGGGGAAATAATAAAAGACCATAACCCTCACAGATGAATACAAGAAGGAAAAGTTGGATCAAGGCTTGACAGGATGTGGTGCACAGGAAATCTCGAAGGCAGAACCAGGTCTAGGCCAAAGAAAACTACCCTCCTAATATAGAATTCTTGTGAACAACAAATCCTCCTGAGGCGCCGAAAAATTGGTTTTCACCCAAGGACCTATCCAAAGTGCCACAATTGCGTGGTTTTCACTAATGGACGACCTATTTTCTCTTTTTTTTATTGATTTTGACTTCCTCGTGCCATGTTTAAGCATAGAATTGCTTAATATGCATGGCATTCATGGGCTCCCGAAGCTCATCACCATTGGGGTGAGCTAGTTTGTATGCCCCTGTGCTATACTTGGAAACTATAACATAGGGTCCCAAACAATGTGGTTTGAACTTCCCTTTATTTTCTCACTCTTCTCTAGTGTTGAACTGGTTCTCCTTCATGAATAAATCACCAACCTCAAACTGACGAGGGATGATTCTCTTGTTGTAGTTTCTGGAGACTCTGTGTTGATACACTTTTACGTGATTAAGAGTGTGAATGTGCCTCTCATCTAGTAGCTCTAACTCAGGCAGTCTTGCCACTCGATAATCCTCATCCTTATCCAGATAGTCCTGAAGAGAAATTCTCAGGGATGGAAGTTTGATCTCTAAAGGGATGATAGATTTTGTCCCGAACACTAGGGAATATGGTGTCACACCCGTAGGAGTGCGAATGGATGTTCAGTAAGCCCAAAGGACTGGATGGATTTGTAGGTGTCAGTTTCGGCCTATTTTGTTGACCATCTTTTCCATTATCCTTACCAAAGTCTTGTTTATTGCCTCATCTTTTCCATTACCTTGAGGGTAATATGGCGTGGACCATTTTAACCTGATTTGGAATCGTTGGCAAATACCTTTCATAGTTTTGTTCTTAAATTACTTCCTATTATTGATAACAATGGCTGCGGGAATACCATATCGGCAAATGATGTGATTCATGATAAATTTAGAAATTTGTGCTCCTGTGACATAGGTTAAAGGGATAGCCTCCACCCATTTTGTAGCTATGATGATATGTGTATGACCATTAGATGAGGTAGGAGTGATTTTTCCTATTAAGTCAAGTCCCCACTTGGAGAATGGCCATGGGGTAGTGATAGGTTACAATGGTTGCGATGGAACATGAATGAAATTCCCATACTTTTGGCAAAGCAAACATTTTCTAACATAATTGCAACAATCAGTTTCCATGGTAGGCCAATAGTAACCTACTCTCAATAGTTTCTTAGCTAAGACCATTCCATTTGTATGTGCTCCGCATACCCCTTCGTGCACTTCTTTGATTGCCTGGATTGACTCCATCACATCCAGACAATGTAATAGATTCCCATCATAGCCACGATGATAAAGTGTACCTCCTAAAAGGGTGTAACAAGCTATCTAGCAAATCAGGGTTTGATTTTTAGAATGGGAGAAATTGGGAGGGAAAGTGTTGTCCTTAAGATAGGTGAAGATGGGTTTGTACCACAGGGAATGGGGACCAACAACCTCACAAGCCAGGCAAGATTCTACCATGTCATACTCGGGTTGGCATAGATTTTCTATGAAGAATGGCATATCATTTTTCTCTAGTGGAATAAGAAGCATAGACCCTACCGTTGCCATGGCATCTGCCGATCTATTCTATGCTCTTGGGATTTTCTCAAAGGTGATGCACACAAAATACTCCTTTAGAGTTTCCACTAATTTTTTGTAAGGTATGAGCTTGTCATCCTTAACCTTATATTCATCATTAACATTTTTGATGATTAACTGTGATTCACCTACAACCTTAACATGATGAACATTCCACTTGATGGCTAGCTTCATCCCTGCAATGAGTGCTTCATATTCTGCAATGTTGTTTGTACAAGGGAAGGCTAGGCAAAAAGCCTGCAGTATAGGATTTCCAGAAGGAGTAATAAGGACTACTCGTGCACCTGAACCATGAAACATAAATTATCCATCAAAATGTATCTTCCACATGATATATTCTTCAATGTAGAACAAGGAGGCATCTTGAAGATCCAGACTCAAATGTTCTGTGCTTTGCAAAGGTGCTTCCGCTAGCTAGTCTGTAAGTACTTGTCCTTTAACTGATTTTTGATGGACAAATTCTATGTCAAACTCACTAATTAGAATGATCCAGTTAGCCATTCTACCTATGAGGGTGGGTTTGGACAACAAATACTTGAGAGGGTTGACCTTGGATATGAGCTTGGTCTTAGTATTCAACAGGTAATGGCGAAGTTTTTGAAAGGTAAAACGACGACCAAGTAAGCCTTTTCAATTTGAGGATAATTGATTTCATAGGCGATGAGGGTGCGAATAAAATAGTACACCACTTTCTCCTTATGGCCAAGGTTGTATTGGGCGAGTAGTGCACCAACAGCAAATTGTGTAGCGAAAATATAGAGCAAAAGTGGTTCTCCCGGAGTGGGAGGCATGAGGACAGGTGGATTAGCCAAGTATTGTTTCAGAAAAGCAAAGGCTTGTTGTTGCTCGAGTCCCTAGATGAAAGTGACGTCCTTTTTAAGAAAATGGGTGAATGAGTGACATTCATCTGCAAGCTAGGAGATGAAGCGGCGAATGGCTTGAATTTTCCCCTGTAAGCTGCGTAGTTGCTTGATATTCTCAGGTGGATGCATTTCAATGATAGCAGACACTTTAGCAGGGTCTACCTCAATACCTCATCTTGACACAATGAAGCCCAATAGTTTCCCTGATAACACACTGAACACACACTTCTTTGGATTCAGCCTACATTTTTATTCACGCAGGTGTTCAAAGATACGCCGCAAAATGATGGGATGATCCTATCTTGTTTTGAACTTTCCCAGGATGTCGTCCACGTAGTCTTCCATGATATCATGAATCATATCATGAAAAATCACTGTCATGGCCCGCTGGTAGGTAGCTCCTGCATTCTTAAGGCCAAATGGCATCACCTGATAGCAAAAGGTGCCCCAAGGAGTCGTAAAAGTTGTTTTGTGTTGGTCCTCCTCAGTGATCTTGCTTTGATTATAACATGAAGAGCCATCCATGAGTGATAGCATTTCATACCATGCTGTTGAGTCAATAATCATATCAATTTTGGTAAACAGAAAATCATCCTTAGGGAAAGATTTATTGATGTCCCTAAAATCCATGCAGATTCAAATACTAATAGGTTTTTTCTGGACAGGAATAATGTTCAATATCCATTCAGAATAATCAATTGGTCTGATGAATCCAGCTGCAAGCAATCTTTCCAACTCTTCTTTAACCAACAGGGCCACTCTTGGGTGCATCTTTCGGAGCTTCCGTTTGATAGGCTTGGCGTCTGCGTGCACAACTAGGTTGTGCATGACCAAAGTTGGATCTAAGCTAGGCATGTCTTTGTAAGACCATTCAAACACATCAATAAACTCTCACAGCAACATAGTGAACGTCTTTTGTTCTCTAGCTGAGAGTGATGCCCCCAATTTTACAATCTTGGGATCCTCTTCTGTACCAATATTGACATCAATGGTTTCTTTGACTAACAATTTATATAAATCCTCCATATGCGTAGGATCAGGAGGTAGGTTGAGATCTTCATCCAAGGATGTCTCCACGAGATTTTCATCCTTGGTGTGGTAACTTTGTTTGTCCTTTGATTTTCTTATTTATTTTTCAACCAGTGCCTCAAAGAGGTTTTCACTGTGTGACTTGGACTTCGATTTTTGCTAAGGCTTTTCTTTAGAACTTTTTCACTCACTTTTCTTTAAATTTTGCTAACCACGAAGTTCAACCTCCTCGCCAAAGTAGGTGCAGTTGTCTAAGTTGATAAAGAAACCCTTCTTGTGATCTCCAATGGGAATTGTATCCCTTATGCACATGAATTCTGCAATATCCTCGTCGTTCTCGAATAAATCTAGTGGCACGTGACGTTGTTGGTCCCATTCAACAAGGGAAGGGTATACAAGGTCAAGGGTTGGTTCTGTGGGGGTTAAGGTTAGGAAAACATTGTTCATGAAGATGTTCGTGGAGGCCAGATCCTCATATTGGCTATAATGGGAATCCATATCACTGTCTAGATAGTCAGAGCTATTCTCACACTCTAAATAAGTTACATATTGATCATTAAGGTGTGCTCCATAAGGGTGAATCCCAATGATGTATCTTTCTGTCTTGAAATGTGGAAGAGGGACGGGTTCTCTTTGTCCTTGTTCATTCCTCTAGCATCCTAGGCCTTTGTAGCCCATGGAGTACATCATTTTACTAGATTTTTCATATTCCGGGGTTTGATAATAGGATGACTAAGTATCCTCAGGGACCCAAGTCATAGGTGTATCAAGCAATTTCTCCTCAGCCAACAAGCCTCCAGGTAGGAACGACCCAATAGTGTATTCCTCTCTAGGTCTTATGAAGTGGTAGTTGGGTCGACCTCTAGTCTTGGGTGACAGTGAGAGGTCAGAAACCAAGATCACTTGTTGTACATTATACTCCTCACAGCCATATTCCAGGATTTTCATCCCACACGATTCAAATGGAGATGTTGAAGTAGACGCCCCATGAGCGCAAGAAATAAGAGAATATGAATCCACCTGGGATTCTATGGCCTCAGACTGAAGAGGGATAGCTGTATTTGCAGAGGGACATGTGTATGTACCCTTTCGTGCAAAGCTATTGAGATCTCTACAATGAGCAAAGGAATTTGAATCTCATGGTATTGTAACCGTATGTCCCTCATGCTTCAACTTAATACATTGATGAAATGTTGATGGTACGACATGCATGGCATGAATCCATGGTCAGCCTAGAAGCATGTTATATGGAAGTTCCAAGTCTAGAACGTGAAACTTTGTCTAATGGCAAGTGGGGCCCACCTCCATGGGTAGCATGATGGTACCTACTGACTCTCTTTCTGTGTTTTTGTATGCAGTGATGGTGATAATATGGGACTCAAGATCTTCCTCTGTATGTCCCAATTGTTTTACCAACTTAAGCGATTAGATGTTCAACCTAGATCCATTATCCACAAGCACCCATTTGATTTTCCTGTGGATGAAAACTACCTCAATGTATAAGGGAAGATTATGTGTTGGGTTCTCGATAGGGATTTCCCTATGGCTGAAAGTGAGATGTTCACTCGGTGTGATGTTTGCCACCGCAGCTTGAAGGTGTGCCGGATCAACTTCTAAAGGTACTCCCGACCCCTGAAGATTTTGATATAGAATTTCTTTATGCACATTGGATATCTTGAGAAGATCTAAGATCGAAATCTTAGCAGATGTCTTTTCAAGTTGTTCTAAAATGTTATATTTACCAGTTTGCGGGGTCAACGGAGAAGGTTCCATAATCACGAGGCAGGCACACCTTGTTATCGCAGTGTAGTCCTTTCCCTTGATCTAGATGGTATTGACATGGTTAGTAGGAGAGCGAATACATCTGATAAGTGAATCATAATGATTGTTATCTCTTTTGGTGTAATTTTATAATTTTGGGATGACTCTCTCCGATCTAGTTTTGACTTTTCTGACTTATCATGCTTGGGGAATGGTTCTTTATAAATCCCCATTTTCTTGTTAGGTGTTTGTGTTTTTCCAGGGCTATCCACCTCTATCTCCCCATTTTCAATGAGCTCTTGAATATAATGGCAAAGCCGCAAACATTTGTCTGTCTTATGTCCTTTGATGTGATGCATTTTGTAATATTCATGCTCCTTATACCATGAAGGTTTTGGAGCGTTGTCGTCAAATGGTTGTGTTGTAGGATAGGTCATCATGTGGGCCACATCCAATTGTTTTAGTATGACTGACAACGGTTCATTGAGAGAGGTGAATGTTCTTCACTTTGGTGGTGGTTGGATTAGGCCCTTAGTCAGTTTAAAAGGTTGACCAGTTTGGACTATTTGAACACGTTTGGAATCAGTGATTCCATCTCCCACCACATTTTTGTTTTTGTTAAAGATCTTTGGCTTTTCCATGGGTTTGAAACTTTGGTTGTCTTTAGATTGGGTTTTGAGGGTGCCTTTGGTGATGAGAGATTTTTTTTATCTAAATCCCTTTCTTGATAACCTCCCCAAAAGTATGAACACAGTGCATTTGGAGGTGGAAATCTATATCCGGGTTGAGATTGGGAATGAAAATACTAACCAGCTGCTTTTCAAGGAAAGTGACTAGCTATCCCTCTCCACCGTTAGAGGAAGCTGGTGAAAGTCTCATTAGGGCACTGCTTGGTGCCACATAAGTCTTCCATTGTAACATCACTCTCTATGTTATACGAGAAGTGACGTACAAATCTTTCTGCCAATTCTGGCCAGGTGAAAATTGATCCTCGTGGTAAGCGTGTAAACCACTCCAATGCTTGACCTCTGAGACTCTTGGGAAAAATTATGATGAGGTAATTGTCACTATAAGACACCTCTTGACATGCCATGTAGAAATCTTTAACATGATCCCTTGGGTCTCCTTTTCCTTTTTATTTGTCAAACTTTGGCATATCAAATTTCTTTGGAAAGGGTTGAAGGGTCATTGTATTGTCAAAAGCATAGGGGCATAATTCTTTGTATTGATATTTCCTTATGCTCCCTATATTTCTCTCTTGTAATCTTGTGAGCGTCGATTTCATGGACTACACTTCTTGTGCAAGTAATTGTTCTTTAGTGGGAGAAGCAGGGATGTAAACATGATGATACCCTGTGTCTTCTTCTCCTTGGTTTTCCTGATGGAGTTCATTGATCTTAACCTTAGGCCTCAACTTTTGAACGTTCTTGTTTGCATCTTTCTGTACATGGGAAGTAAGCAAAGCTAGTTGTCAGCTTAGGTTACTTATTTGTTGTTGGATTGTGGCTTGGTTTGTGGCTTCTTCTTCTAAAGGTTCCTCCTCGTATTACGAAGGTTCTTCACCTATCTCATGTTCTATCTTGTTTCTTTGTGGCACTTTGATAAAGGGTATTCTATGCCCTACCACTTTATCATTTCTTGCGTAAGAAGTGGAAGCATTTCTGCCTATAAAAATATCTTACATATTGATAAGGGGACTTTCTTCCTCAGTAACATCATTTGTAGGTAGTATTGTTTCATTCTCGTTGGGAAATTTGGCCCCTAATTCCATGACCCGTGCCAACACTCTATCTTTATTTCTAATAAAAAATTCATCTAGTAGAGTGAGGTCAAAATCAAATTCTGCATGTGGAGATTCTAATTCATTTCCACTATGATCGACCATCTCTTATGTTTCCTTCTCTGTAGAAAATAGTGGTTCTAGGTCATGTCCAATGAAGGGGTTTGACCCTTTTCTGTTAGAGGTTTCCCAAGCTTACACTTGTTGTTCCTCATATGTCTATTTCGTTAACCCTAGATGTGTTTTAGGAGCCATATTTTTCGTGATAGTTTTACTAGGGTAAGTTGTAAATATGTTCAAAGCTTAGTGATTACCCCTAAGTGAGATGCAAGATGTATTTGTTAAGAGTATGAATAAATCAACAATGTGAGAATACCAATGTGATAGAGTGATAAATCACTAGTGACACAAGCGTTTGGTATCGAAACCTATTTAAATGAAGTACCTCCTAGACTACGTTTCAAAAAGTAGCTTCGCATTGCAAGATGATTAACAATATGTCTTCACTTATGCCAAGTTCAAGGGAATGAACAAACATAAGTAATTACAAGAATTCAATGCAACCTCCCAATCAAGATATACAATGAGTGAGCTCAAACTCGATTAAGACATATATCTCAAAAAGTGCCAATTACAATTCACGAATGACACAACAATATCACCAAGATATGTTAACCCACTTTGCGAGAAAGTGAAGTATTGATATCAAGGTGTTATTGATATAACACGCGTAAACGGTAATACCTAGCACTCTTTGAAATCGAGGTAATAATAGAACCGAACTAAAAATCTCAAATTATAGCTAGGAATAGTTAAAAATGTGTGCAGCGTAACCTTACAATATAGGTATTTATGTCGAGTTTACAAGAAACAAGACGTAAATATCAAAATTGTAGTGATACGATACAAGCAAGCTAACACTTCTAAAGAATTCCATGGTAATGAACTATGCCTAACTACAATGATGATCTTGACATGGGTATCAAGATCACAATGGCTACTGTACATACCAAAAATTGTAAGGGTACTACACTACCGAAACAACGTAAAACGTGCCCCAATGATGATACAGGTCTCCTCGCAAGGTGTTTGGGATCTGAAAAAGCTCCCGAGTGTGTGTTAACATCCCACATGCCTCACTTAGGCCCTGCGTGCTTTGTTGTTCTCTTTTCCCCTCTTTTCTTTGTGTTTTGCTCTTCAGTTACGAAACCTCCACCCTAACTGGGTGGTGGTCTCGTGACTGCCACCCAGACAAGGTTGCGGTCCTGTAACTGCCACCCCTGCTCAGGGCGGCGGTCCTTCACACATTTTTCAGAATGTTCTTTTTAACGCGAATCACATAAATTTCAATGTTTACCAGCTTTTTCACTACCCTTTGGCTTGCATTAATGATTCTGGTTCCTTGGAATAGTGTTTTGGCATTATTTATGGTTTAAGAGATCAATTTAGTTTTTACCTTTGGGTAAATGCAAATGTTATAAATAGTTGGCTTGTGCTCAAGCAAATGGCCCCTCAAATTTGCCTCTCAATTTCTCATTTCAGTAGTTTAGTCTTTCATTTTGCTTAGGATTCATAGTTTTGTTCATTACATGCTTAGTTAGTGTTATTTTGCTATTAGAAAGCCACATATCCATCTTGTGCAAATGATGTCATTACTTCATGTAGTCCATTGAAATAGAGCAGTTTAATTCTCAGTAGGAAGCCATTAAAGTTACAAGTTTTGCTCGTTAAACAGGATAGTTTCAGGTTATGGATGTTTTATGTTGCATGACTCGCAATAAATCCTACTAGGAATTGCATAAGCCAAGCTCTGTAATCTTGTGCTATCCCTCTCCTACTCACATTGTATTCAGTCTGTATCCTAAGCTACCTTTGTTCCAATATCTACTTATGTTGATGCTAGCTTTACACGCTTTTTTGGATCTACGTGAGCACGAAGGAACAAGGAGATCACACTGAGGGGAAAAAATCACACACACCATCGGATTCGCTACTGTTATGTAAAATCTAGGTTCTAGCTTTCAAAGTTCTAGGTAGAAGCATATCAAATAGAGTAGCCAATCATCTTATTGCAGTCAATTTTACTTTCGATATTGCCAGGGAAGCTATGGGGATTGATAGTTTCTGAGAAACTATGATTCATTCCTCACTTCTGAGGTAGGATCGAGAGTCTTTCAAATAGATTAGATCAGTGATTTCATTATTTAGAATAGATTCACAGCTACACAGGAAAGTAACTATACTCGACTGCCTTGTTTGTTTTAAATTTCGTGATTAGTTTAGTCGTCAATTACTAGATACTTTAGAAAGTTTCTCTTTCAATTTCGTTCGAATAGTTCATTAGAAAAATACAAAAATAGAGAAGTTATATATGCTATAGATACACTTCACATAGTTAATTTTACTTTGCTGCAATTAGATTTACAGTGTTGCCTTTGTATGACAATCACGAGACCTAGAGAGCCCAGAGAATAAGTATTCGAGCCAATCATGCCCCAACCCAATCTCATCATAGAAATAATTGATATAGATCAGAATATTAGGATCCAAGTCTTCCAAACAACAGAAAACTTACAACATATCAGCTTCAAGTTATGTGGGTTAAACATAGAAGATGACCAAGCACACACGTTTTGGTCAAATCAACCAAAACTACAGATTACCCTAGATATATATCAGCATGACTATAGAAGGGCTTGAAAGAGAAAAAATGTTCGGTTGTGATCCTTTGGTCCCACAACTAGACGTAGGAGACACTCTCACAAACATAGATACCATCTTAAGAATTCAGGTTGCACGAACGCCTGTGAGATACTCTAAGAAGATCACACAACTGTTAATTCTGAATATAGAGGCTGAAAAGGCATATGACTATTGGATACTAGGGATTAGGGACTGAATCCGCACATGACCATAGTAGGACCACAACAACCATGAATCTACGGTTGTGACCCACAAATCCCATAGCCCAATGAATCCATAGGTGAATCAGATATAGATGCTAGTTTACGCACATTAGTATTCAGATCCAATCCACTCCCACCTATAATCATTGAACAGTTATCCTTGTTAGACATAACAGCTAACAAAGCTAAGGAATTCTGGAGTAGACCAGATAATCACCCGTAGAGTCTGCTATACCCACCATCCACCCTATGACCCTATCTGGAGATATACACGAAACTATCCCAGGTCATTTTCCTCGTATCCCACAACCTACAGACCGAATCATGCCAGAGCTCGATATTGATTAGAACCTTCAAGCAGTCATCCTTACTGATCGATCTATCACACCAGTTTAGGTTAGGAGGGCCTTCTCTGCCTTAGATTCACAGTTTCCACTAGTGCGCGTCGAAGACATCAGATTGCCTAACTAGTTTGTCTGCATCCCACGCGTATTCCATCCCCACCAGCTGTCTCGACACGACCTCGGGAGGTCGGGTGTGAGGAAGAGTTACTTGTAGATTCCCACGCTCGCTTGTCACTTTTCCATCGTATAAAATTGGTGAACTCGACGTGAACAAAATAGTTCCTCCTCTTTTATTTTCACTTCTTCCTTCCACCTTCGCTCTTACCCATTATTTTGCGGGTATTCATATATCCCCCGAATATGTCGGGATTCGATGCATATGGTAGACCTCTCCTAGGTCTTGAAGCATACTACGCTCGACTGAATAGACAGTCATCGCCACTCTTATCATACTTCTCCATTTCCATGATATCATCAGCTGTTTCGGAATCATTTCATCACATAAAGCTAGATATGACAAAGTCTTAATGGTAACCATACCACAACCGAAGGTCTCTTTTAAAGAAAATACCTCCATGCCACTACATATCAGAAATGCCCCCTCGGGGAAATTTGGCAGGGTAGCGATCAATTCATAGCAGGATATCACATGCCTATATAACACCAAGATATACAACAAATGCCACTAAGGAAAAACATCATGACTTCACCAAATGAGGTCATTTCAACTTTAGTAGAAAAATTTAGGGGGTTAGAAATTTCTCAGGAAAATCACCATTCTCAATTCATATAGGAAGGAAATTCTAATCCTCCACACCATCCTAGCCAAGTAGACCTCCTCACAAGAATAGGAATTTTAGGCATGACTCCTCAGTATTCACAACAAATTCCAACAAAAACTGCCATTTCTAACACCGTTCCGATACCTCCCGGTCTAGTACAAAATAATCCATTCCAAGACAATACCCCTTCATACTTGAACATGTACTCCAAATCGCCACAAGGGGATATGTTCTCCTCTCCCAGCATGTTTACTCAACCACAGGGGTTTCCTTATGCCCCTACCAGTGCATATGCTACGCCATATCAACAACCCATTCCACCACCACCCCCTCAGCAGGCACCATCAATTTTCGAAACCTGTGCAATAGGGACTTATTCAGAATATTTGAAAGAACCCTTAGACTTCACCATACAAAGCGTTATGCTTCTAAGACCTCTTCCTGATTTTCCCAAATATAAAGGTTAGGGAGATCCGAATTCACATATCAAGGCTTATGCCACAGCTATTCGAGAACTACTCCCTTGGGATGGGGTTGTTTCTAAAATATTCCCCAAAACTTTGGAAGGTATCACTCTTGATTGGTATTATAGAATACCTGAGGCTTCCATCCATTCATTTAAACAACTTGTTTAAGAGTTCATCAAGCCATTTGACATGAACAAACTATTAAGAACAGGAATCAGGGAATTCTTGCACATTAAGCAGGAACACAATGAATCTGTTACTCATTTCATCTAGAGGTGGCGTACAGTTCTTTATTCTTCAGCCAGTGCTCCAAATATGGACCAAATGGAACTATGTGATTTATTCCTTCATTCTCTTAGCAGAGAAGTGAAGGAAGAAGTCCAGAAGTTCCCACTAAGGACTTACGATGAAGTACTTGAGAGTGCTCTCTGAATAGATCAAGCGGCAATAGATAGCGGTCGTAAGATGTATGGAACAAACGGGAGGTTAATGACCTCCAACCAGAATACTACGGCTTATCCTACTACCATGAATGTCAATCAAGGACCTAAAATCCTCAATAAGAATCCCGGAGTGACAACAGATGGAGTAACTGATCAAGTCAAAAAGGTAAATGTTGTGAATACTCCACCACTAATAAACAATCAACCAAACAACAACTTTACCCCAACAATCAATGCAGGGGATTTTAATCATCCACAACAACAACAATAACAATGGTGAAATCCTACACATGGTCCAAGCCAAAACTCAACTGGATATCAAAACCAAAAACAGAAAATGCAAAACTTTAATCCTAATAGGTAATGGTTTGATCAGAGTTTTGGGCCACAATATACACCAAACCAACAAACTACGAATTACAATCCTAACTCGTATTTTGGTTTCCATAAAATTCGTGGCCATGAAACTAAAACGTGCCGTGACTACAATAAGTTCATGAAACGTTTGCCAGAGGAACAAAGAAAACTTTTCATAGATATGTTCTTGGCAGATCCTACATCACCGGCACCAAATACTTTTACAGGGGCAATTTCCCCTCAAAATGCACCTCTTAAGATCTTCAATGATCCACTCCCAAATCACAACAACAACAAGTTAAATTTGAATGGGACAAACAAGGGTGTAATGATAGGAAACCATGATCATAAAGCCTAAACTTGACTAAATCGATTAGTTGCGCCACAATTAGGAAGTCAGCCGTGACCCAAGATAGTCGGTTTAGTGGAGTTAGACACCGAACTACCCGTAGAAAGATTATAGTATTGATTGGACCGAAGACTACAATGAATCTTTCAATGCAGTTAATCTTTTCTTGTTATCACCACCTACGTTAATGCTACCTAAGCCAGACCACCCATTAATTTTATATTCGCGAGCTACCAATGTCTTGCTAGCCTGTATGCTGGCTCAAGAAGACAATGACAAGAGATAACGCACAATATATTTCATTAGCCAAAATTTTCTTGACTATGAAACATGTTATACACAGGAAGAATGAGAATGCCTTGCCATAGTCTTTGCAACCAAACGCTTAAGACATTACATGCTAAATCAAGAAACAAGGGTCATTGTAAAGACAGAGCATTTACGAACCTTCCTCACACAAGGGTCCTTGTCTAAAAAGGTTGGACGCTTTATAACCTTAATGGGTGAATTTGAATTAACATTTGTACATCAAAAATTTGTTAAAGGACAAATCATCACGGATTGGTTAGTTGATAACCCACTAGATGGAGGCAATCTAGTAGATCTGGACTTTCCTGATGAATGCGTATACTACATTGAAACCAGACATCTTATCTCTAAGTGTCCTTGGTATACTGATATTATTAATTATATCATGGACCATACATACCTAGAAGGTGTTACACCGAAACGAAGAAGGTAGTTACGCATTATCATAGCCAAATACGTCATTATAGAGCAAGTTCTATATCAAAAAGTGTTCAATGGAATGCTTCTAAGATGTGTCGACACAGAAGAATCCAAGAAGATTCTCCATGAATCTGATAGTGGAATATGTGGAGGCCACTTCAATGGCCATGCCATTGCTTGTAAAATACATTAGATGGGCTATTTCTGGCCTACCCTAGAACACGACGCAGTAGAGTTTGTACGAAGGTGTCATAAGTGCCAAGAATTCTCCCATGAGATTCACATGCCGACACAAGCTCTATAACCAATCGCTACTCCATGGCCCTTTTCTACGTGGGGCCTTGATTTGATAGGGAAATTCTCTCCCTCGTCTACAGACAGCCATAACTTCATAATCTCGGCCACCGAATATTTTACCAAGTGTGTAGATGTTATGCCTCTTACTAATGTACCGGGTTATGTAATCGCCAAGTTCATTTTGAACCAAATCATTTACAGATACGGTGTCCCAAAAATCATTATCTCAGATAATGGGACTTCTTTTAAGAATGACGAAGTTCACGAATTGTGCAATAAATTTAAAATAAGCCATCATATGGCCTCCTTGTATTACCCCCAAGCCAACGGACAAGCTGAAGCCACAAACAAAAATTTAAAATCCATTCTCCTTAAAACTGTGAAAGAAAAAAAATGAGATTGGCATTTGAAGTTATATCCAGCCTTATGGCCCACCGAACCTCGATAAGAACACCAACAAGAGCAACTCCTTTCTCGCTAGTATTCAGGGCATAAGCAGTTCTCCCCCTAGAGGTTGAAATACCCAGTCTTTGTATCTCATTACAAGGGATCCTGGATGAAGACGCTTACAGAGAAGCACATCTCTCCCAAGTAGAAAGCCTAGATGAAGCTAGGTTAGATGTTGAACAGTGGCACAGAATCTATGCTAACCAGATGTGCCGGCAGTATAACAAGAAGGTCTATGAATGAGACATATATGAAGGTGATCTAGTTTTAAGGCTAGACAACCGGATCGATAAAAAGACCGGCAAAGAAAGGAAGTTCCGGCCCAAATGGTTGGGCCCATACCAAGTCATGAAGGACTACAGAAATTGTGCATATCTCTTATGCACACTGGAGGGTGAGGTATTTGGTGAAACAGTCAATTCCCTACACCTTAAATGATTCTATGCATAAGCAACCAGCACTACTTGTATAATTATAGCTACATTACATCTTCATATAGTTAGGATCATTTTGTCTGCTTTTTTTGTACATTTTTGTGATCAAGGAATTTATTCTCAAAGCAATTCATTACGAACTTATAATGGTATTGGCATAAACACTCTGATCATACTTCTCCATTTCCATGATATCATCAGCTGTTTCGGAATCATTTCATCACATAAAGCTAGATATGACAAAGTCTTAATGGTAACCATACCAAGGTCTGCATGCTTGTTCTCACTTTTGGTTTCTTCTTAGGATAGGTGTCTTGCCTATGGTCTATTCTAGAAGCTTCATCATGTCACATCTATCCCGTATGAATATCTCTTTGGAAGTAAGAGCATGCTGACATTTTTCTCAAATAAACAAGTCAAATATAAATCAAATAGAAAATTTTAAATTTACACATTTCCTTGCCCCACATACCTTTGGTGATGAGCTTGCGTCTCTTACTAGTGACGTAGGGTTGGGAAAGGATGGAGATGCCCTTACTCGCCTATGCCTTACCTATGGTTATAAACCCACGCTTCTTACTACTAGCATGGGGCAAGGTTTAGGGGGTCCTCTTGACAAACAAATGTTTAAGGTCATACATAAACAATTCAAATCTTGAAGTCTTGATTCAAAAACAAATGAATCAGATGTCCAAAATTCCAAGAGAGTTAAAAACCCTGAAACCCAGATTTTTTCTACCATGTGGCCATCTATGGATCTAAGTCTAGATAAACCACAAAGTAAGTTGCATCCCAAACTATGGAGTCACTCGGGTAGAGTAGGCTTATAGCATCCTAATTTGGTTCCATCAAAACTTTGTATATCTCTCGTCACTATCATTCCAACACATTTTATAACTTGTTCCCTTTCTAGCTCTCAGTGATGAGCCCTCGCATCTTACTTGTTGTGTGGAGTTAGGAGTGGGGCAAGTTTATCTGCTCATCATACCGGCTTATCTTCACCACCTTGCCAAAACATATATAAGGTATCAAAATTGCTTAAAGAAACTAAAAATTCAAAATCACATTGTATTTACATTATCATATATCAGCACCATGAAATACAAAAAGAGAGTTAACATTTTACCATTTGTTCTCCATTGCATACATTCTAAAAAACATATAAGCATAACATCATTGTTTACATGTGGAAATGGAAATGGAAACAAGGTCATAGATGCCAAGAGTTTGATCCAAAAAGAATATATATATATATATATATATGGTCAAAATTCCTATACAATGTCATCATGTGCTAAGCATGGTCAAAACGCTCAAAGATCCTGGGAAATACAAAAACATCATACAAAAATCTAAGAGAGCCAAGTGGCTTCTCAACCCCTATGATATCCCTCTGAGGGTGCACGCCCACGCCTAGAACTCCAGCTACGCCAGCGCTCTGAGTGCACGGAGGGCTCACGATCCCAAGGGGCAGCTGCGGTCTCTCCATGAGAATGAATCCTCATCAGGCACTCTACTGTCCTATACCCTGTTAGCTCAGTACGGAGGGTAGATACCATCCTAGCCACATGCTAGACAGGGGAAAATATTTCGATATGTCTGCTAGCTACTGAAGGCTCCCCAGCATAAACAGCTAGCTCTGCACGGGTCCTCTCCATAGAGATCATCAGGGTATCAGTGCATACCCTGTGAATCAGGTCTCACCACTCTTCGGCGGTCTCTACAAAAAAAGGAGAAAATGAATTAGAAATAAAGCAAGAGATAAACACAAGTGTAAAAAAAAGGATGGATAGCAATTAAGATGATCCTAACTCAAAGAAAAGGGAAGATAACTTACTCGGATCACTGGGCCTCCAGGATGGATCTTTAGGGTCAGCACCTACCACAGATGTCACCGCTGACTGAGGTACTCCTCCCATGGCTCGAGCAACATAGCATCCCACTACGGACTCATCCTCCCCACCATGGCCCTGGGAGAGTGGCTCCTCTGAAACCAGAGTCACCATCTCTACACTCTTCTTTGCCCTCTCTTCCTGCATGATATTTTGAGTGTCATGCCACTCAGGATCACTGTCCTCCTCTCCGCCCGACTTGCTGACCTCAGCCTCGGTCTCCTCCTCCATATCCCCCCTATGAACTCCTAAGACTCAGAGTCTATGTCAATAGGGTCGTCACTGCTGTGAGTGGGACTGGCGGCAATTTGAAGTAAGGGTGCCTGAGGAGCACTCGCTCTCCCTCGAGCACATACTACCTGCTTAGCCGCAATAGGAACACCAGGGGTAAAAATTGTCCAACCCCGGCCTCTAAGACCCCCTCTGGCCTCTCGAACTGACCTGTATACTAGCACCACCAGGGGAAGCATACCCATGTAAGGCAGGCCAAACTGCTGAGGAACTCGACCAAAGGGATGTATCTCCACTCTCCCTACCCTGTCAACAAGTTGCCCTGTGGTGGAGAAGGAAATCAAAGCAAGGGCCTCCTCACCCCATAAAACTACCATGGCATGATACGGTGTGGCTTCCATATCATCAGTGGTCAGGGAAGCAATAGGCTGGTGAGGTGCTCTGAGCACCAACATGTCTATCCATCTGGCTGCCCTCACAACTCCAGGATCTACCACCTCTACACCTCTGTCATAGGGGATGAAGCGCTCATAGACCCAGCTCATAACGAGGTTCGGGTGGCTTAAAGACTGCCCCTATAAACGGACTACCCTATACAAATTGTGGTAGGTAATCGCAAGTATATCGGCTACCCAAGCGTAAATCCGGCCATGTCCCTCGATCTGTGCAATGATGGGGGACCAGCAATATAATAGTGTGTCTCCTCCCTTGTCCCCGATCTATCTCGAGGTAAGGATCCCCATAATCGTCTGACAAATCAAGGGGATGGGTAAGCTAGGAATAGACCGGACTCTCACCCCCTTCTTCGAGCTAGTGGAGATAACTGCATATCCCATGTAAGAAGCCCACTATGCTATATGAGCCCATGAACCTGCCATCTCAAGAGTAAGTCGTCTCTCGATGATTGGGTCCCCTAGAATACGGTAAACATCCTCCAAAGTGATGGTCCACTCACCTCGGACCCATGGTAACCGGAAGGTGTTACGATCAGCATCCCAATAAGAAAATAAGTCACAAAGTATGTGACTAGACAAATCAACATGTGGGACGTGTGATATACACAGTATACCAGCCCTCTGAAGAGTGTCCACCTCGTCCTATGAAAGGGCATCTAATACTATTGGGAGCCAGTCACTCACTCTCTCTCTCTCTCTCCACTCCATTGAATGTACTCCTCCCTCGCCTGTAGACACCTAAAAACACACAAAACAGAGCAAGTTAGCATCCGAATGACATTAGAAAAATCATGAAAACATATAAAAATGCTAAAAATGCAAAAATAATTTCAAACAAGTGTTCCTTTGGCATTCTGTGAAGAACCGCCACCCTGAGTAGGGTGGTGGTTTCGTAAACTCTACCTTAAAGGTGGCGGTCTTGTAACCGCCGCCCTAAATAGGGCGGCAGTCATGTTCCGAAAACCCACGTATGTTTTATACCTTAAAAAGGCCTAAAAATGCAAAAAGGGGACTATTTTAACTAAAAAAAATCCTACCAAGTAGGCACCCCCTCTAGAAAGACCTTTTGAACCTAACATTTTCAAAAATAGTCCCCCCACAACAAAGATTTTAACATTTTAAAATTTTGGGGGTAAAAACGGTAAATTGAGAAAAACTAACTTGTGATCTCGCGGGTCGATGTTCCACTCGTGGAGGCATGATCACTATCTCATCACAAACGTTTTTACTCTACTCTCGTAAGAAACCATCACCGTGGGTCCCAAAGCTCAAAATCGACCAAATCAACACGCACAAATGAATAGAAAAATGGGCACACTTTCATATATATAACAACTTGACTCGTTTTGAATCCCTTTTTCGTAGGTTTGGAATGCCGACGGAGGTAAGTTCTTACCCCCGCACAAATGGTACATCCTCATTTCCCATTATTTTAGCATTTATTTTCCGATCTATTTTGTCTATCTGCACTTGATTCCTCTTTTCATTTTGCAGGTGGCGGGAATTTTGGATGGCATCATTTCAACACATGGACGTATCAGGTATAACTTCCAACTTTCCATTTCGGGACCGCCATACTGAGACCCACCATTTTACACCTCTTCATGGCTAAAACACTTCTCTGAGGGGGCAATATGTACGTACCCAAAATTGTAAGGTACTGCACTGCCGAAACAACGTAACACGTGCCCCAATGATGATACAGGTCTCCTCGCAAGGTGTTCGGGATCCGGAAAAGCTCCCCAAGTGTGCGTTAACATCCCGCATGCCTCACTTAGCCCATGCATGCTTTGTTGTTCTCTTTTCCCCTCTTTTCTTTGTATTTTTCTCTTCAGTTACGAAACCACCACCCTAACTAGGTGGTAGTCTCGTGACTGCCACCCGGACAGGGCGGCAGTCCTGTAACCGCCGCCCTGCTCAAGGCGGCGGTCCTTCACGTGTTTTCCAGAATGTTCTTTTTAACGTGACTCGCGTAAATTTCAACGTTTACCAGCTTTTTCACCACCTTTGGCTTGCATTAATGATTCTGGTTCCCTGGAATAGTGTTTTGGCATTGTTTATGGTTTAAGAGATCAATTTGGTTTTTACCTTTGGGTAAATGCAAATGCTATAAATAGTTGGCTTGTTCTCAAGCAAATGGCCCCTCAAATTTTCCTCTCAATTTCTCATTTCAGTAGTTTAGTCTTTCATTTTTCTTAGGATTCATAGTTTTGTTCATTGCATGCTTAGTTAGTGTTATTTTGCTATTAGAAAGCCACATATCCATCTTGTGCAAATGCTATCACTAATTCATGGAGTCCATTGAAATAGAGCATTTTAATTCTCAGTAGGAATCCATTAAAGTTGCAGGTTTTGCTCATCAAACAAGATAGTTTCAGGTTCTAGAAATTTTATGTTGCATGACTCATAATAAATCCCGTTAGGAATTACATAAGCCAAGCTCTGTTCTCTTGCGCTATCCCTCTTCTACTCGTATTGTATTCAGTCTGCATCCTAAGTTGTCTTTATTCCAATATCTACTTCTGTTGATGCTAGCTTTACACACTTTTATGGATCTATGTGAGCATGAAGGAATGAGGAGATCACACTGAGGGGACAAAACCACACACACCATTAGATTCGCCACTGTTCTGTAAAATCCAGGTTCTAGCTTTCAAAGTTATAGTTAGAAGCATATCAAATAGAGTAGCCAATCATCTTATTGTAGTCAATTTTACTTTCGATATTCCTAGGGAAGCTATGGGGATTGATAGTTTTTGATAAACTATGATTCATTCCTCACTTCTGAGGTAGGATCGAGAGTCTTTCAAATAGATTAGATCAGTTATTTCATTATTTAGAATAGATTCACAACTGCACAGGCAAGTAGCTATACTTGGCTGCCTTGTTTGTTATAAATTTCATGATTAGTTTAATCGTCAATTACTAGATACTTTAGAAAGTTTCTCTTTCAATTTCGTTCGAATAGTTCATTAGAAAAATACAAAAATAGAGAAGTTATATATGCTATAGATACACTTCACATAGTTAATTTTTCTTTGTTGTAATTAGATTTACATTGTTGATTTTGTATGACAATCACGGGACCTAGAGAGCCCAGAGAATATGTATTTGAGCCAATTATTCCTCAACCCAATATCATCACAGCAATAACTGATATCGATGAGAATCTTAGGATCCAAGTTTTCCGAACAATAGTAAACTTACAACATATCATCTTCCAGTTATGTGGGTTAAACATAGAAGATGACGAAGTGCACACGTTTTGGTCAAATAAACCAAAACTACAGATTACCCTAGATATATATCTGCATGACTGTAGAAGGGCTTGAAAGAGAGGAAATGTTCAGTTGTGATCTTTTGGTCCCACAGCCAGGTGTAGGAGACACTCTCATAGATATAGATACTAGTTTAAGAATTCAAGTTACACGAATGCCTATGAGATACTCTTAGAAGATCACACAACTGTTAATTCTGAATATAGAGGATGAAAAGGTATATGACTATTGGATACTAAGGATTAGGGACTAAATCCACACATGACCATAGTAGGACCACAACAACCACGAATCTATGGTTATGGCCCACAAATCCCATAGCCCAACGAATCCACAGGTGAATCAGTTATAGATGCTGGTTTACACACATTAGTATTCAGATCTACTCCACTCCCACCTATAATCATCAAACAGCTATCGTTGTTAGACGTAGTAGCTAACAAATCTAAGGAATTCTTGACTAAACCAAATAATTTCCCGTAGAGTCCGCTATACCCATCATCCACCCTATGACCATGTCTAGAGATATACATGAAACTATCCCAGTTCATTTTCTGTGTATCCAACAACCCATAGACTGAATCATGCCAGAGCTTGATATTGATTGGAGCCTTTGAGCATTCATCCTTGCTGATCGATCTATCACACCAGTTCAGGTTAGGAGGGCCTTCTTTGCCTTAGATTCACAGTTTCCACTAGTGCACGTCGAAGACATCAGATTGCCTAACTAGATTGTCTGCATCCCACGCGTATTCCATCCCCATCAGCTGTCTCGGCATGACCTCGGGAGTTCAGGTGTGAGGAAGAGTTACTTGTAGATTCCCATGCTCGCTTGTCATTTTTCCATCGTACAGCTACCAATGACGCGAAAATGCCTCCGCACACTTTAGATGTTTAACTAACCCAGCCGCAAACATGGATGGGCGTAAATAGACATAAAAGTGAGAGAAACAATCGATTGGTAACACAAAGGTAGTCACCCTCCTTTTGATCAACAAAGTGTCAAAAGAATGTGAAGGAAGCAAGTCAAAAAAGGATGAAAATGCAGGCTTCTTTGGCAGAGTTTCTCTTGGCCCTAAGGCAAGTAAAAACTAGGCAAAAGTAACACGTCACACGTTTCTCAATGAAAATATGGTTCATAACTCAGCACTGTTTTAGAGTGGTCAAATTGGGCTCCTGTCCAAAGTATATCTTCCTAGGTGGTTCTCTCATCCTAGGTGCTACAAAGATTATCCACGAGCGGGATGATTTACCCAAATAGTCCCGACTATCTTGGGAGTATCTCAAATTTTCCCCCTTCAAGCACAGTGGGCAATAAATGCATCCAAATGTGTACTTAAAAAGGTCACAGAGGGACAACTGTAACTCTATCTCACAAAGGTTTTACTAGTCAGATAGGTAGCGTGGAGCACTTCCCTTTTACGTGGACTACTTTGGGGTTCCTGGAACCACCCCCATTGTTGTAGCTTAAGGCGTTATGCCAAAGGGGTTATGTTCTAGTTGAGTGGAGAAGGACGTACCCTTTTCCAAAACATGTAATACAATGTTTTGAATATGTTGTTAGTTTTATCATTTTTAATTAGATGTGGTTTGCTCGAACACCGTTTGGCAACCTGTATAACAAATGTATTAGTAGTTTTCTGACTTTTGTTTCAATTCCTCCGTTCTTTGACAAGCAATGGAATTTTGGTCCTATATGATGATGTTTATTAGTTTTCCATCAAAAGAGAAGGCACCATTTCTGATTCTCTAGATCGTCCAAGGACGCAAGAGAAGATCATACGTGATGGTCTCTAAAAATAAAAAAGATATCAAATGGAAAAACACTTTAATTCAACTATGCCAAATTAACCAATTCCAACTCAAATACTCTTAGCAATCTCGAAGCATCAAAAGGACTTAAGAATCATTTATGATTCCTAAGATCACCCCAAGGGACGCGAGGGAAGAGCATACGTGATCCATATTCCTATTAGTAAATAATGCAAAATATTACCTAATCAAAAACAAACATGTAAAAACAGCCTGCAAAGAAAAATATGTGATTAGATAAACCTGCAAGAATGTTAACGCATCATCACTTTAATTTCAAAAATGTAAAAGGACACCTACACGGGGGTTAGGGTGTATGTGCCACCAAAGGTTTTTTTCGGATCACAGTGTACCTGCGCTACCCGAGAGATGTGTGTGCCATGAAAAAAGTGCGTGTGCCACTCTGTGGAGTTTTTGGATTAATTAAGCACCGGCACCACCAAAGAGGTGTGTGCGCCACAAAAACAATGTATGCGCTACTCTGAGAAAAGTAGACAGAAGAACCGCATTACCAAAAAAATGTTCCTACACCACTAAAATAGTATGTGCACCCTGGTTAAGGCGTGTGCACCGATCTGACAGGTTTCAGAATGCAATGAAGGTACAGTACGAAACGACACCTGCACCTGAGTTAGTGCACCTACGTGCTAGTTAGGGTGTGTGCGCCAGGGTTAGTGCACATGCACCAGGGGTCGGAAAACAGAGTGACAGGTTTTAACAGTGCACCTACGCCACCAAAGAGAAATGTGTGCCTCGAAAATTGTGCATGTGCCATGAAAAATTGTGCCTACGCCCCTAAAATCGTGCCTACGCCAGACCTACAACCAAAGTACAGTAAAAACACAAGAAACTTCACAATATCTCAAAAATTTGACAAGTTAGCTTAAGAATGGAAATAACCCATTAAAATTAAGGCTATGAACATGAAGTTACACATATCAAATGAGCAAAAATTCCAAAAAATGGACACTAATTACTACATGTGCATATCAAAAAGTTAGCCAAAACAATGAAACTTAAACTAAAATTCCATGGGACTAACTGTCCCACCGGGCGTGCCAAATGTGTGCAAGTGTTTCCACAATTTTAACCAAACTTGAAGCAAGAAAACTACCATCTAAAAATAGCTTCCTAACCTAGTTAAAAATGGGAAATATGCACCATCATGATGAAGAAGTGAGTAAGTCCTACCCTTTAAACATTAATAACTTTGAATCTAATCAAAACACAATGTAAATGCATAAACTTTATTCCCCTCAATTGCCTAATTAAACATTTAAAATGGACCTAAATAGTCTAAATGGAAATCAAACCATATTTGCTTGCTTTGATCCTTCAATGGATGCTTGGGTGTGAGGCTTAGCTCTTCAAGAATGGAAGATGGAGGGCTCAAGAATGACAAAAGGCTATTAGTATGAAACTATGTGCTTACTTTTGTCTCTTGAGAGATTTAGGTGTAAGTGTAGAAGTAGAGGGAGGGTTGTTTATATAGCCCAAAGGATAAAGGATTCAACACATCCTCATGAATGTGGGACTAATGGAGATGTAGAGTTAGTTATGGAAAATGGGGGATTTAGATGGGGTTGAGTTAACTTTAGGAGGATTTAGTTTGTCCTCTAGTGGCTCATGTGGATAAAGGGGGTGTATTAATTAATCAAGATGATTAATTAAATACATGTGCAAGCTTTTATAAGCTTTTAGATGGATATTAGTGTAATTTGGACCATTGGAAGGGATTTAAACCAATTAAATAGTGATTTATTGATTTAATGAGAAGGGAGGCTAATTAATTAATAATAATTAATTAGACTAGATAGAAGATGTTGATTAACGAAGGGTCGTTAATTAGGGTATGTGTTGGATAGGGGACTTAATTAATTAGCGTAATGTAATCAATTAATGACAATGGAAGAGAAGATGAGCGCTATTGATGATATGTTGTTAATTTGTGGAAAAGGAGATAATTAGTGCAATTTAAGTATTTAAATTACTCAGGCGTAATTATAGGTATCTACAGTTATTACAAGATTATCAGGATTTATTTCCTCGGGAGTATAATGATCTTAAAGGCATGCACGAATCATTAGGAGAGATGAGGATAAATCTTAAGGAGGGTGCACACCCAATTAGAAAGAGACCCTATAGGATGAACCCCAACTTGCGTGAAAAGGTCAAAGAAGAGATTGATAAAATGTTGAAGTCTGGGATTATCAAGCCCCTCAATGAGTCAGAATGGGTTAATCCAATGGTGATCAGTATCAAGAAGGATGGATGGATTAGGATCTGTATGGACTACAGGGAGCTGAATGTTGCATGTGTGACTGATCCATTTCCTACACCATTCACTGAGGAAATACTAGAATGCATTTTAGGGCGTGAAATCTATTTGTTTATAGATGGGTTCTCTGGGTATCATCAGGTTAGGATTGCCCAAGAGGATCAGGAAAAGACTACTTTTACTACTGAATGGGGTAGCTTTGCCTATACTATGATGCCTTTTGGTCTGAAAAATGCGCCTATTGTATTTTCATGCATAGTTGTTCAAGCGTTCAAGGAGTTTATTCACAAATTCTTACAGGTTTATTTGGATGATTAGACGGTGTATGGATTAGTTAAGGATCATTGTGACAATCTGCGCTTAATGTTTGAAAGATGTAGACAGTTGAGTATCTCTTTGAACATCAAGAAGTACATATTTGCTACACCATTTGGGATACTGTTAGGACACATAATCTACAAGGAAGGTTTGTTGGTTGATCCAACTAAGGTTGCAGTCATTATAGGCCTAAAAGAACCTACCAGTCAAAGTGAGGTGTGCATATTTTTGGGTCATACATGATATTATAGGAAGTTTATTAAAGGATATGCCAAAGTTTCCACACCATTAGAGGAGTTACTAAAAGGGAAAGGTACGTTCTACTGGGGAGAACCACAACAACGCGCATTTGAGACATTAAAGGAGAAACTTACTACCGCGCCTATTTTTTGTTTTCTTTCATGGGACCAACCATTTCATGTACATGTGGATGCCTCTGGCATGACCATTGGCACAGTATTGGCTTAGCCTAGAGAAGGTATTATAGATCATCCTATTTGTTTTGCTAGTAGAAAGTTGACTCCTACATAACAGAATTACACAACTATAGAGCACGAAGCTTTGTCAATGATCTATGGGCTACATAAATTCTGACATTACCTAGTGGCTATGCCATGTTTCTTTTATACATATCACATGGAATTGAATTATTTTGTAAACAAACCTGTTTTACAGGGGCACATATGCAGATGGGTACTCTTATTTCAAGAATTTGATTTCACAGTTGTGGTAAAACCTGGGAAAATTAATTCTGGACCAGACCATTTATCCAGAATACAGTCAAGAGAAGAAGCACATGCAATTGAAGATACCATGCCACATGCACATTTATATAGGTTACAATGAGCACCATCAGAATTATAGGACATTGTTGTCTTTCTACGAATAGACATAGCACCAGAAGGAATGAAATCCTTAGAAAAGAAATAACTTGCTATACATGTGGCACCCTATATGTTAATTAGCAGTGACCTGTACAATTTAGACCGGAATGAAGTATTTCGTCGTTGCATACTGGAACATGAGTGCACAAATATCATGGAGGAATCTCATGGTGGTATTGCAGGTGGACACTATGTAGGTGATGCCACTACGTACAAGATTCTACTTGCTAGATTATGGTGGGAAACCCTATATAAATATTGTAAGGATTATTGCAAGGCTTGTGATCATTGTCAATGTCTTGGAAAACTAGGTCAACGAGATGAAATGCCCGTGAGACCTATTAATAGTGCAGAATTGTTTGAGAAATGGAATATAGATTTTGTGGGTCCTATTTCCCTAGCCATGTGCAGGACTGGATCGCGCTATATCATAACTTGCATAGATTATATGACAAGGTGGGTAGAATCAATGCCTATAAAGGATTGTACAATAGCTACAACAACTAGGTTTCTATGGGAAAATATTATTACATGGTATGGATGTCCTTTAGTTTGACCAGTGATAGGGGCACACACTTTCTGAATGAGACAATCAGAATTTTATTATATGAATTCATGATTGCACACCATAAGACTACACCATATCATCCTCAGGAAAATGGGACTACTGAGGCTTTCAACAAAATTTTGAGCTAGACATTGAAAAAAATCTGTGATGTTGGAAGAAAGGATTGGGATGATAAATTATCTGCAGTACTTTGGGCATATCGAACAACATATAAAAGGTTTAACAAAGCCACACCATTTTAGTTAGTGTTTGGCGCAGAAGTAGTTCTTCCTATGGAATTCATGTTACCATTTTTGTGTATTGCGCACACTGGAGGTCTAGCTGATGAGAAAGCATTAGAAGAACAAATTGCAAAGTTAATCCAGCTAGATGAGTGACGAGTAATAGCATGTTGGATTCAAAAACAAGAGAAGGCTAGGTAGAAAAAATGGCATGACAGGCACATCAGGGATAAAAATCCTGAGATAGGATAGATGGTGCTCCTTTATGATTCTAAATTTTTGTGTCATCCAAAAAAACTCAAAGGACATTGTTTGGGGCCGTATGTTATCACTCACATACTTGAAACATGCGCTTGCCAATTGGAGGCGCTTAATGGAACACTATTACCCAGATACTTCAACGGGAGTAGGTTGAAGCCCTATTATAAATAAGTCTTCTTGGTGTTTGTAATAAGGCAGTGTTGTTATTTACATTAGGTTTCCAATTCTATATTCCCTTAATGTGTTTCCTTCTTTGTCGTTATGATTTGTCAATTTAGTTGGTGTTTTTGTGTAATAAGCGCGTTTACGCGCCAAAATATAATTACTATATGGATAATTTTTATGCACAGAGGACTGCACATACCCTTAGTGTGGGGTGGTTATTGATATCCAGGTATAGGACTGATGAAAATAAGTACACATGAAAGAAACTAATTGTTACGGGTGTTATTCAAGTTGGAAAATTGAAAGAAAAAATTTTCTTTTGGAAATGAGATCATAGGTGGAGGTAAATGAAGAAACAAGTATAACATGACGTAATCAGAGGCCATGGGGACTACCAAAATAACACGCATTGGCGAGGTAATCAGGCACATGGATGCTCTCTAAAGAGAATTTTGTGGCTAGAAAGTAGGAAGGCACACTAGAAGGTTATAGCTTGGGCGCGAAGATGTATCACGTAAAAGGAATGAAAAATGGTAGATTAATGAGAGGATTGTTGGTAGGTGGAGGAGAAATAAATTCACTAGGTGGAGGAGAAATAAATTCACTAACTTTTCGAAAATATATATAAGGATGGGATGCGAGTTCATTTTTACCGTTGCAATTAAGAGAATTTCAAAAGTGTGAATGAGCCAAGCAATCGTGTTGAGGTGCAAAGAGTGTGAAACCAGATGTGGAGAGAAGGTTTATGTGTAGGAGAATCTTGTGTTCCCATAGGTGAAGGGTTTGAGCAAAGAAGACACATTATAAATGAGCTAGGGCATGTGATTTCCACTAGGGCACAGAGATTTGAACTAGGGTTTCAACTTGCTCGATTATAGAGGGTAGAAAAGAGAGAATTTTCAAATGGCATCAAAGAAAGCACCCACATCAGGAGTAAAAGGGAAGAAGAAGGTCGAAGTGGAAGAATATGTTGCTCCCGATAGTAATTTCTCATAAATACAATATCTAGAGGGCATGATCGTGGGACAAGAATGGTATTTCCACATTTGTCAATGTAAAATCAGTAAATACAACCATCGTACATCAAATAATAAGAAGGATCTTAATGCATTGTTGAGCACAAAAATGAACAAGCACATAACAGAATATATGTCAGTGTATGATGACGCTGGTGAGAAGTTACTAAAGCAAATTGGAGTTTACCAGTTGTACAAGTTGCCATACTTTGGGAAGTATGAATCATTGTATCAATGGTTGATGAGAAGATTCCATGAGGACTTCTTCTACTTTGTCGGATGGAGAGTTAGAATCACAACTACCTTAATTTCAATAGTGACAAGACTAAGGGCTTAGGAGTGGATCTGGAGAGTGACTTAACTGATAAGGCCACAATCTTGGAGATAAGGAAGGAGCTGGGGTATACCAAAGGTTCATGTGGCATGGACATTGAAAAATTGAAGAAGTACCCAGTAGTGCGGGAAGTTACACATCTTGTAACAAAGCTGAATGACCAAGAAAGATGGTCGCAGGTAAACACAATGTGGCTACACGTTGCAAAGAAGATGTCTCAAGGAGTGATCTATAATATCACAGATCACATAGCAAAGAAAATCATTGAAGAAGTGCAAACAGGTGACAGAATAATTTTTGACACTATTTTATTTTCTTTGGTGTTTATGGAGATTGGACTGCCCGATGGGCCAAAGGAGAAGATTTGGGAGTACCCCACGAAACACAAATCTCTCACAAAAAGATTTCAAAAATACTTGTGTGAAGGATCAATGAGAGGACCATTCAAGTAAAGGGTGGAGAATTTGTATGATAGGCTCCGTGCAGCATTTGAAGAAGAATGGTGCATACTAAAGGAGTTACCTTCGGTAGTAGGGAAGGCAGTGCAGTTCGTGGTATACCAACACTTTTGCATAGCGTGGTTCACCATGAAATATGGGGCTTGGAGCCCATGGTGTAAATTACCATATGCCTTCACAACATGATATTTCCAAGCATCAGTTCACCGGTTTTTAGATGTGCACCACATAAGCTTCAATGAAGACAAGGTAGATTGTGACTACCACACTCTGAGAAAGAAATATGTATATCCAGGGCGAAACACCTATATTGACAGGCTTATCTCAGATATTATAAGCATAAAGCTTGTAAGCTTAGTAGTTGGGGACACTGGAGCAGTACGTGTGTACCTGCAACTCAAGCCCAAGCTGGAGAACAATATGTATGTGGAGAATGGGTTTGCACTCCCAGGGCCACCAAAAGGTAAGCATACAATGGAAAATTTTCCAGCACCTAAGCCCACAAAGACAATAGAAGTAGATGATGAAGAGGAGGAGCATGAAGATAGTGGTGGTTTGGAGCATAGAGGAAGAAGATAGCCTACATATAGGGTAGAATTTGAGTGTGTGACTACTCCACCCCAACCATAAGAGGGAGATGATGATGACTTGGATGCAGTCCAAGGAGAGTGCCATTTCAAAAGGGTGTTTAGGAGAACCAGGACCCAGGGTGCTACTCCATAATCAGTGCCCAAACCACCTCGACTCTCTCTACTGAAGGAGATAACTGAGAAAATAAGAGGGAAATTGAAGTTGAACGAGGAGGCAGGAGAGTCTAAGGAAAGCGTGCCCAATTCCCCTATACCTCCAGGGAAAGTGTAAGAACCAAATGACGAAGAAATGAAGGATGGAGAAGAGGGAGAAAAGGAGGCAGATGAGACAATGACCGAGACTTCTTAGGGTATGGCAGGATAAGCTCTAAATCTTGAATCCCAAGTTCCTAAGGGGCCAAGATCGAAGAGAACAAGTGGACTTTTAAAGGAGTTGAATGGGTGGGAGCTGATGGATGAAGATATGGCGACCATGTGCATAAGGAAGCAGTTGTCATGGTCTATGCACATGCACATGGACAAACCCAACTTTGATGTATGTGAGGATTCGTGTGTATCAAGGAGGTTGAAGAAGGCACCTCAAACCAGACACATAACAGTAAAGCCTACTATTATGTCAGATGAACAAGTGAGCAATGCTTTGGTGAAGGTCTCGACATAGGTGGCACAACGAAATGTGGATAAGGTTGAAACAATTAGGGTGCTGAGGGAAGAGATCAAGGCCAAGGATGTAGAAATAGCACACCTAAAGAAAGAAAAATACTTGGCACAGAAGAAGAACACTATTTTCATTAGCATGACAGAGGAAGTTGGGGACAATATCATGAAAGTGAAGTCACACTTAGAGCCTAAGGTAGCCATAACATTTCCTTTGGCAATACATTACGTACAAACCTTGGTGGACTTGGTGCTTGAAGATAAAACTCTTTGCATGCCAAAACCAAAGGATCCAGCACAGGAAGAAAAGCGGGAAAAGGCTTCGGTGATGAGAAATATTACATCATATGGGGGGTTGTTTCAAAGCTTGCAGGAGGAGATGAATAAATCAGATCAAACGCTAAATATTCATACATCCCCAGAAGCCGTTATGAGAACCAGGACTATTATAGAGGATAATGAAGTCCTAAAATCCATGAAAGATGAGACCTTGGGCTGTGCATAATGATTAGCATTTATCAAGACGAAGCATGAGGCCATTACAGTAGCTCAAGAACCACATAAGGAAAAGATATATGAGGTTAAGAAACTCATCGTGCAAAAGATGAACCTATTAGAAGGAAGAATGATTGCCGTGTCCAGCATTGTGTTGGTCTTACAAAATGAGCAAGGAGAGATTGCAAAAGATGAGCTAGAGTCAATTGCAGTGGATATCCCAGAAAAGGAAGAGGCCATGCTCAATGATTGGTAGACTTTAGAGGTAGAAATAAAAGAAGAATATCTAGAATTGATTCTTCAGGTTGAATCAAATGATGCTGTAGGGTAAAGTCATTCTTTTTTTCATAAAATTAGTTTTATATCTTTATTCACATTCTTTGATTCATTTTGTAGACAACCATTTCTGGGGCGGAAATGCAATTAGTGTGGGGTAATGTTGGTCAAAAACAATCTGGGACTCAGTGAAAAACATACAGAAGGTTTGCGCAGAAGAGCAGAGCACATTCAAAAGTGCGGAAAGATCAGGAAGGAATCACGTGCTAAGGACAGAGGTAGATTCGAGACTTGGCCATTTTCACGATGAGGATCTATTTTTGGAAGATGGCATGTGGAGCACACAAACCGGTTAAAAACTTGTGTGACACACATTGGCTATTTTTGGAGGATCAGCTATGAAGCCATTTTCATGGGTACAAGCTGAGAATCGATTTACTACTGACCGTTAACTAGAAGAAGTCTATTGTTAGAGCACTTGTATGTGTGGATATTATTGTAATGGTGCGTGGTTAATACTAGCATGTGACCTATTTTGGGATTGCATAAGCGGTGAAGGGAAATTCCCCACACTTATAAATATGTAATGAAATATGTAGTATAGGTGTGTGAGGATATATATGTAAGGATTGGATTACTGTGAGATTACACTATGAGATCTGTACATGCATGAGCATATGATGCCATTATTTTAAGAAGCTTATGTGTAATATTGTATTTAATATAATGGAGGTTATTGACTGAATCAATTTGTTAATCATGGTTATAGTTTATTACTACATGAATGTTCTCGCTACGATTATTGTTTGATTCATGATACTTTAAGATCTAGATCTGAATATGTACTGTAGAATGATATATTAGTCATAGATCTGAATGATTTCAGTCTTTATCATGCTAACATCCTGTAATATCAACCCTAAAGAGGGTCCTGGTACCTTTGCATGCTTTGGGTGAGCACTCAGTCTAGGATGAGTGATGTGCTAGTGTGCTTGGGCTTTTATTGGTGAATTCTAGGTTGCATCAGGTACCTTGAATTTCAAACAACCATAACTTTCTCCCTGCAACTCCAAATTTCACAAAATTGGAATTTTTGGAAAGGTCTCAGCATGTACTTCACCATAAAACTAGAAATCTTAAGTTTGGTGAGGTTAGGTACGTGAAAAATAGGAAATATATTCCCAACATTAAAATAATAGTTCCAGGTAGCTCAACCACCAAGTTTGATGAGCTATGGTGCCCATTCCTTCTCCTACAAGAAAATTATCATGGGAGGATGGCCTTGACAGGGAACCCATGCCTATTTATAGGAATTCAATGCATATTGTTGGTGGTTGAAGGTGGAAATTTGATAATCCCTTCCTTTTCCCTCCTCTTTCTTTCTCATATTATATATATGGTAAAATTATACTCATTTGTAAATGTTGGAACCTCTTGTAATGCTAGTGCATTCTTCTACAAGTGTTGCATATGTATTTTTAGTTACAGGCCTCAAATCTAGACCTCTGCAGGGTGATTTTTGTCTTCTTCCTTCATTATAATGGACTATGTATTTCTTTGAAGCAATAAAATTCATGTTTTGTGGTTATTATCTTCCCTAGCTTGTTTTGATTACATTATCTTTACTCTCTATTGCATTTTTGGTGTGTTGTGCATATTTATTCTCTCTTATAGGGTTTATTTCTATTTTGCTCCATGGAAATCAGAGTTTGAATGATGTTTTAGATTTTGGCACTCATGTGTGCCCTCTCCTCCTTCATTTTCCTCCCATTTCCACTCATCTAAGAGTGTTTTCCCCATATTTTAGGTTTTATCACCTCTCTTTAGCTTAGGATTTCCATTTTATGCATTTCCCTCTCTCCTTGGTCCTTGTAGATTTTGGAGTAGGATTAGATATTTGTACTTCCTTCCTTAGAAATAGTTTAACATTAGGATTTGGTAGAGGAACCAACTTTCTCTAGAGAATTATCTCAAGTAACAAGTCCCACAACTTGGAGACAATCCCATGTTTCCCAAAAACATTGATTACTCATCCATTCATTCATGACAAATCAGAGGGTGTTATTTTTCAGTGTAACAGATACATACTCTCAAATAGTTATAAACCTATCCAAAAAGAGAAGGTGAATTAAGATGGACCTAGCAAGTTCTTGACCCAACAAAGTATATAAACACCTAAAAAATAATGGGAGAGGGAAAAGGTGGAATGGAGGAAGTAGAAAAATGGATACGAGAAGAAAATATCCCTTCACATCAGGTTCACTAGATTTTTACACATCGAAAAGGGTAGGGTTATTTTGTGCATACTTTACTCCTTATGGTCAGGGACAAGTAATTCGACATAGAAGATTATGGAGTGATGGTATGGGAATATTAAAAATGGTATAAATTGAGAGGGTGTGGGATGTTAAAGATCTAGGTAAGGAAAAATGAAGGTTCTCTATTGATCTTCTCAAGAGTGAAAGACCTACTCATTTAAGGTATAGAAACTCATGTTTACCTTCTCATGATGTATGGTAAAATCAAGGATAATGGTGGTGTAGAAATATTTATCTATGTCATGTTCATTAAAAGAAGGAATGTTAGGTTGGGTGATGTGGATGAAATGGTTGTTAGAAAATGGTTGGACTTGATCTAGCAATTTTATTTGTGGGATGAAGAGGGAGGATAAAATACAATAGAAGACCCTCAAATATCTAATGGAAGTAGTTATCTCATGTGAAGATGAATGGTATGGTTGTCTTAAGGGGCCTCACTGTCAAGAATGATGAGTTATGATATGATGAGTGTGAGACAAGGTGTAGAGTGAAAATAATTCTCATCTTAGCTCGAATAATATGTCATCCTGAATTTTTTATGTCTTGAGAGGAATGGGATTCAAGTGAAATGTATAAATATTCCTGGGAATTCCTCACTATCAAAATTCATTTACGGTGAAGGAGGAGTAACTACTACATGGTGTCAACTATGATCATGAGCATAACACAAAGATAGCTTAAACTTAGGGATGTGTAGATGGAATAGATAGAACAATATCTATTTAAAAGTGTGGTGGATATAATAAGAGATTTGTATTTAGTTTAAGAATTGAATTAGTTTGGTAAGGATATTTTGGTGAAATACTTTATGTAACGATAATTTTTTATCTTTTGGATCAACAAGCTTTATTTTTTACTTTGAGTGCATTTTAGAGATTGAAATTGTGTAAATTCATTTTGGAATATGTTGTAGGTTGTTTTCTAAATTTTTTGAAATGGAAAGAAATATGTTTAGTTATGTGGAGATTTTCTCTTAGGATTGTTTTATGTGTTTGTTTCAATTATTTAGTTTGTAAGCACTTAAGTGAAATGAAATCAAATTGATGATAACAAATTTATTATTTACTGAAAGAGAAATTCATAAATGTTAATTACTTGATTGTATGTAATGGGAATCAACAAATGAAAATATTATTTCACTATTATATTTGATAACGTGTAAGTAGAGCTATGTTTTTGTTGTTTTGGAATGTTTTAATAACAATGAAATGGGCTGTGAACAATCTAAATCTATTGTTATAAATGAAAATATTCCTAATAGTTTTTAAAGACAAAAATAATAAGAAATAAAAGATACAATCCTTCACATGCAATTGGAATTTTCAGATATAACTATATGCAATATGAAATGCATGTTTTCTATTCTAAAGTCTCTTTTTAAACATAAATGGTTAATGAGATGAGATATATAGTTTCATTATAAGACAAAAAAGGTTGGTCCATAAAATAAATGAAAAGAATACAAAGAAAGACCAAGTTCTTATACAACCAAATGCAATTATGGAAATTTTCATGATATAATTTCTATATTTAGACATATATGAAATAAGCATGAGGTTTGACCATCTGGATTCTGAAAGTCTAAACATTTTTTAAACATAAATGGTTAATGAGATGAGATATATAGTTTGAATTTCAATGAATCTAGTCAAACCTTGATACAAACTAATATCCAGAACGAAGAAATTTTGAAAAAAAAAATCAAGATTGTTTTTGGTGTTGTATGGTTTATGGATGAATTTATTACAATTAAAATGATTAAATATAAGCAGGATGAATGAAAAATTAATAATATATCCATGAACTAATCCCAATTATGGGAAAATCCAAGAGCAAGGAAAGCATCAAATTTCTAAGCTACAAAACATAAAATTCAAAATGATATCTAATCTATCCTTTTTTCCTTCCTTTTTTAATGATTTTCCAATTAAATCTAATCAAAGAAACCTAAACTTAAACATCACAACTAAATAAATAAATTGAATAAAAAATACAAATTCTTTCCATAGACATAAGAGGTATGAGTTTTATTTTTTTATACCCTCAGTATAACTACTCCAATTGATACTCGATGTGTGATGCAAAAAATGTAGAAAAGAGAGATCAAAAGATGAATTTATTATGGAATAATAATTATCATTAGATCTCTAGATGTTTCAAGGGATTCATAAGATTGTTTTGAAACTCTTGTATCATCTTTCTGGATAGCAGTAACAAGAAATATCCTTAGGGGTGATTTGTATAGGAAATAATCTCACTTGTACTTGGTTTCTCTCGCTCTGGATCAAATAAATAGTAGCATAAGTTTTATTTATAAAAGCTTCAAAATTATGGGGGTATAACAAATGAAAGCATGTTTTTCCTTAATAGGAAACCTTCTAAGAAATCCAATTCTAACTTCATATAAAAGCAAATATATATGGTCAAGATTGGATCACTAGGTGGTGAACGCAAGTGGATTTGGGAAGGACAGGTAAATTGGGGGTTAAAAACAAGTCAAAACACATGTGTAACCTAAAATTAGGACCAAAAATCATGTATAAAACCAAAAGGGAAAAGTATACTTTCCTTCAATGGAACTGTGGATTCCAACAAGAGGTGATTACACAACCACCTAAACATGATACAGAACCACCGGTAATCAACACATAACTTCCATGGTTGGTCATTCAACCACCATGACATGCAACAGAACCACTACAACATCAAATGAATCTACCATGGTGTAGAAAAATAACACTACAATGGTAGCATAAATTTCATGGCAAAAAAATAACAAAATTTAAAAGGGGTGAAAATAGGTGGAAAGTAATAAATTCTTCAAAATAGGATGGAAGGGGCTGAAAAAGGGGAAATCAATTAAAATGGGAAAGTTTTGGCTTGTGGAAGAGTTTTGAGCATTTTGAAACATATTTTCATGTTGTTAGATATCCTCATAATCATCATTGGGTATTTTAAACATTACATCATGTAAAATGGGGTGCGTACAAGACCATTATAAACATGGATGGAATCATTATCTGAGGAAAGGATCAATTGATCATTGTTTCTTTTATACTTGCAAAAGTAACATTTTATAAATGGACAAGTTACCCTAGTTGGATTAGGTTCACTTGAATGAGAAATATTTTTTGTGTGTCACATATATAAACATATGCACCTTAACCTATTAGGGGAATATAGGGATCTCATAAGCACACTCTAAGAAGTAATTTCAACACTAATAATTGAAACATTAACTCCTTACAGAAGAATACAACAAGATAAAAGTATAAATGCATTATCTTCATTTCTTTAAATCATTCGAATGTGTCAAAAGTGAATCCACAAACTATTACCAAGTGTCAAAGGCCTTATTAGTGATTTTCAATTTTAATTGTCGATTCATATTTGCACACATTCACTAGGAGGGAGAATTACATGGGTCTAAGGCCGCTTTTAAGTAATGTTATTAAGGTATTTTTCATCACATAGATGTTGAAGTCACTCAACTTAATAAGAAACTAACCACTTTATGGTTCAAAAAGATACGAAAAAGGGTTTGAACATAAAGGAGAAGCCATTTGTAGGTATATAAGTGAAATAGAATTAATCCATTAATAAATCTCATAATCATAAACCCAAGTGCAATAGTTTATAGAGTTTATTTATAGGAAACAATATCAAAGGATGAAATCATCGGGTGATCCCATTTGACACAACCGATTTGTTTAGAAAACATTTATAGATAATTAGAATTCATATACATCTTTATGATGCTCTGCATAACTCACGTACTAAATTTCATATTTTTGTGACATATCCAAACTTCATAGAACAAGGAAATATTTCTAAACACTAACCCTAGTCTTTCTTTCTATATTCTATTTTCAAAAGTTATGTTGGTCAAATTGTAAATCATGGGATGATTTTAGACTACATACATTTTTAATTTATTTATTTACCATTATGAATAATCATACACATTCATATTTAATATATGAATTAGAAAAAAATTTGTTTTCATGTCTGTTGGGTTTCAGATTTGCACTTGGAATGAAACCACAATCAAGGGACAAGCAAGTCCCTCCTCTTTAATGGGAGAGGTTACCTTATTGAAAACATGGGCAAAACCTATGTACAAATGCACAATCTTTCATTCAATTTTGGTTTCCCAACATCGTGAAATGTGTTTTATACCTAGAAAGTTATCAATACATGAGGATAGAAGACTTGAAGAGAGGAGGGAGGCAGAAGAAGACAATACTTTCAAGGAAAAGAGATGGCAGAGAAAACCCTTATATGTATTGAGAAAATGAGATATAGAATAGACCCATTCATGTTTATAACTGGCACAATCTGTAGACTCAAAGTTCCTGAGATTGTGTAAACTAGAACACAAAGTTTGTAAGCATGCAAGGATTAAATGATTCCCATATCAGAGCAAGAAGGGAAAAGAAAATAGAGGAAAAAGGGGAAATCCTTTGTATTGATTTCTTCCAATCAGAAATTATAGTTCTAGAATGTCAAAATCCACACCCTCGACAATGGATTTGAAAGACCATGATATAGCTCGCAAGAGATGGTTACAACTTCCTCGGGAAAGCAAGAAACAGTTACAACTTCCTCAAGTAAGAAAGAAATAGTTACAACTTATTCCAACCACTCGCGCCCTTTCGAATTCTTGATTCGCAAAGAAACATTAATGGTGGAAAAACCAAGTTCAAATATATGGCCATTACATTATTTTCCAATTAAAATATGGGCTATTCGATCTACTTTTATAACTTTAAATCTCGGTTGCCCACGTGGAAGAAATTGATTGGAGCGGGCCTGCAGACGCCCTTTGCATTTCTTGCCTTTGAAGATTTGGCATATGACCCATGTTCCCCTAGACACATGGAGGACTAGTGCTCATTTGAGTTTCCATTTTGGAAACGCCTCTTAAAACTGCGCCGAGCTGACGTGTGTCTCCTACCGCCGGTCTTGGACTTTTCAACAGCCAACTCTGTTTCTCCATTGACTCTGACCACATGGTGATCTGGCACTCATTTGAGTTTCTCCCTTCAGTTTCACTTCTGAAATCGTGTCGTTGAGGCACGTGGAGGCTTCCGTCAACCCACTCATACTTAGTCAATTTTAAATAACCGGCTCTGTCCCTTTTTGGACCTGGGACACGTGGAGGATTGATGTGAGCTTGGGAACTTCCCTCGGCTTTGAATCTTGAAGATGCACCAATGAGGCATGTGGATCCGTCCGCTGAGCCTTATATAATTAGCTGCTTTTAGTTTGTTTTACCTTCATTTTGTACCTAGGACATGCGGAAAGCCTGCGCTTATTTGAGGATTGTCTCTTGGACCCTGCCCCTGGAGTTGCATCATTTGGATGTGTGGAGGCCTCCGCTATCACTTGAAACATGACCAAACCGCATCCAATCAGAGATGCCCACGTAGTACTCATGGATATTGGGGAAAAATTTAATGGGGAAGATACGCCTGCCATTCCCAACTATGGGAAGAAAATAAAAAGAAGGGAAGAAACCTCACCATTATGCCCGAATTTTAAATTATTCTCCATGAATGGAAAAACTGCAAAGAATACCAAGCCTGACGTGATCCAATACTCCAAGGTATAGACTCAAAATTTTCAAAACTTGACTTCAAAAGAGGGAAATTTTGAGGACAACAACAATGTCACATTGTAGACACTAATTCACACACTTTGGGTGCATTACTAGGTCCTAATCACATACTATTATTCATATGATTCTTATAGAAAAAATTACTAATTTATCATTATACTTGGCCTCTTAGTTTCATTTCTAGCCTCCCTCTTGGCCTTACAAACCTCACTAACCATTCTAACCCTTCATACTTCACCTTTTCTAGCTCTCGACACCAACGCCCAGGTGCCCTAGACTTCTTTGTAATTTTATCACTCCTTTTTGTGTCTTTTCTAGTTGTCGGGTATCCCTATCTCTTAGGGGTCGGCCTTTTAGTGGTCAATTATGAAATTTGAACAAGAGAAGCATATAAATATAAAGTTATGCGATAAAATTAAAGGATCGAGCTCTAAGCATCTATATTATAACCTAAGGTTGCATCTCATAGGCACTCAAGATAATCTCTGCATTCATCTAGCACCATTACAAGGGACAAGGAATGGTTTTTTACATCACACACATAGGAGGGAAGTTCATTTTATTCCATACACACATGTATTACATCTTTTTACATCTACTCCTAGCTCTCTTACTCGTGTGTGACACGCTCATCCTCATAGGTCTGCTAGTCCATCACACCAAACTAGGTCCACCATTTGGACAACTCCTTCACCTCAGTTTGCCTCACCTCTGCATCCTATTTCCCACAGGTGCCCATCATGTATATGTTCTATTTCATATAGGTTTCCATCACCTCTGTGTTCTGCTTCATATAGGTTTCCATCATCCCTATGTTTTTTTGAACAAAGGTGGCCACCACCTCTGAAATATACTCATCAGTCGCACGCATATAGGATTTATTCACCTACACAACGTCTATCTCATATACCACCACTCTTAGATCATGTCACGAGCCTTTATCTCCTCAAACATCGAGTGGATGAACTTCTCCTTTCACTTTCATTAGATAACACATTCATTATCATACACTTGGGGGGCATCACACTATTTACTCTCCCTCCTTGCATCAGTGCACATATTAGAGTTTCATCATTTCACACCTATTCTCTCACATACAACATACATATCTTGATACATTATAATCTTTATTACCCTATGATGCACTCTTGTGCTAGGTGCACACTTGACTATTGAGGGAATACTATACACATGAACTTCACACAGTGCACATTTCACATCTACGACATCTTATTCTTTCTACACATCATACATGTTGTGTGCTTCCTACATCCTCCCCTTGCATCTATTGTACATCATATGCACTTTATGCTTTATACACCTTCTCATTCTACACACTCTATATATCTTGCATTGTACACTATATGTCTCCACATTAGACACATTCAACCTACACATTTACAATATACATCATTCTGCAATATTCTACTCATACATCATGTTAATCTAGTCTACACTCTACACATCATGATCAAACCTTTACAACACACATTACCTGATGACACACTCTAATCTTAAGGTTCATACTCGACTGCTGAGGGTCTAAATCCAAATTGAACCTCACCATTTCCACATCCTGCACTACATCTACATAATCACTCTTCCTCACATATTATTTACACATTCTATGATCTATGCTTTAAGATACATCATCATATTTGGTATTCCTAATCAATATTTTCCATCATTTCATTTGCATCTCTCTTTACAATTTGCACACAATGCTTCATCATCCATCTATTCTACGCTCCATGCTCTTTTGGTCACATCAACACATCATTCAAACCATTTCCTAATGACACACTCTTGCTATGTGGTTCATTCTTGACTACTGAGGAGTCTTGTATGAATGAACCTAATTTCATTCATGAATACATCCATACTCAGGGGGCACGCTGCCCCTATCATATTCATATCACATTCCATTCCATCTCATCCACAACATGTTGCATATCTTGGTTGCACCTAGTTCTTATTTTCTTATGCTTACATGTACACTATATTACACATGCTATATAGATATATTATATGTCACTATTTTTATCATACACACATGCGCATTCACTTTATTTCTAGTTGTGATCAAAGACTCTACACAGAATGATACACATAACATGGATTTTTGGCATAGTACCTCATACCAGCCCTATAGCGGCTCCTTGGGGAATCCACATTCGTACACATTTTAGGTGTTATTATTAAATTTTTGTACATAACACAATACTATATCGGATTATACATGCTTTGACATACTTTATATCTTTCTAACATGCTAACGGGTGCTTCATGTGTAACATTTTCCTTGCAGGACCTATTTTCCACCATGGTTATCTAATGTTTGTTTATTCTTGTTTGCCATTATTTGCGGGCTTTACCCTATGCTTTGTCTTGTGAGAACATTATTTTCTTACGGTCGTTGTGGCCTCAATTGTCTTGCGATGTCGTGAGTGATGTCCCATGTTTGCAATCAAATTTTTGTGGTCTACATTTTCTTATTTCTTAGTAGCTTACATTATTTTCTATATAAATGCTTAAACTAACACTTGTCTTCTAGCCATTGTTTCCATGTGCCTTGGTTTCTACCAAGCACATTCCCTTCTACATATTGGTATCACATTAACATCGGGTCCTCTTTTGGGACACATCCTCCTAGCAACGTCTCATCCACCCCAAATGAGGAGGGCATATATTGGGTGAATCAGTCACCCCATTCAGTAGTCTACAACAACAGTTCAACAATCTATAGTCACATTTTAGCATAGAGTCAACATATTCTACAGACTCAAACAGGGCTCTAAATCAAATTTGGGTCCTTACTTCATCATAGACACTAGCACCCATAATCAGACTTGGGCACCTAGGAGATTCTACCCCTTCTTGGGTATTTGAGACCAGGGGGTAGATGCATAGTAATTTTCAGTTCAGTACAGTTTTCAACATTGTCATAGAGGCTTTTCATAGGGCAGGCATTCCTTCAACACTTGGCAATCATGTTTGATCTCACTTGTTCACATTGGATCAGACTTGCACACACCATCTGCAGTGGTGTTTTTACTTCAGGAATCAATCAAATGTTGGAGAATGACACTATACCTTTTTCCCTACACTACTTCTGTCGTGGCATGAGATCACCCAAAAAACTCACTCTTCATCAACATCTTCATAATCCTATCTATCACTTTTTCTCATCACGGATCAGGTGCACATGTTCCTTTTTTCTACTATTTAAACATTTTTACATACATTTTATACATCTATACACGTATTTAATTTCTTATTCGTTATTCTCTTTTATAGGTCCATCTTTATGGGAAGTGGTAGTCAACATCAACACACAACCACCACACTCCAAGTACATCATCAACAACATATACAACATCACATCTACACATACATTTTCACCCTAGGGTCATTATTAATCACTTTTTTTACTTCCTCTTCTTTAACATTCACGCTTAACGCTTTTTATCACTCCACGATTTTATTTTATTGGCATGCTCTTCAACATAGATCTACATGGTTATCAGGTACACATCTCTATCTACTTTATGTTACTGAGCTTTCACTCACCAACATAAATTGGGGAGAAATGTAGACACTAAATCACGCACTTTGGGTACATTACTAGGTCCTAATCACATACTACTATTCATATACTTCTTATGGAAAAAAATACTAATTGATCATTATACTTGGCTTCTTAGTTTCCTTTCCAACCTCCCTCTTGGCCTTACAGACCTCACTACCCAGTCTGACCCTTCATACTTCACCTTGTCTATCTCTAAACACCAATGCCCAGCCAGGACGCCAATGCCCAGGAAACCTCGTCCCCTCTGGGATCCCTAGACCTATTTGTACTTTTCTCACTCCTTTTTGGGTCCTTTCTAGCCATTAGGAATCCCTATCTCTTAGGGGTTGGCCTTTTAGTGATCAATTACGAAATTTGAACAAGAGAAGCATATAAATATAAAGTTATATGACCAAATTAAAGGACCAAGCTCTAAGCATCTATATTATCACCCAAGGTTGCATCTCACAAGAACTCAAGAGCATCTTTGCATTCATATAGCACCATTACAAGGGACAAGGGTTGATTTCCTGCATCACATGCATAGGAGGGAAGTCCATTTTATTCCATACACATAGCTATTACATCCTTTCACATCTAGCTACTTTTCTCGCTATCAAGTGTGATACACACAAGATCCACCTATGACACGATTCCACACACACACACATAAAGCTACATTGGGTCTAAGATGTAGTGTAACACCCAGTCATAAGATCACTTATTTGACAACTAAGGACAGTCTGACCCCTCATTTTTCATCTTTATTTTATAGGATTTGATGTTCTTTTGAGGTTTTTACATGTGATCTCTTTATTGTAGGTTATCAACGACATCGGCGATCATAGTGTGACCATATAGTGACAAACAATGAGGGTTTTATATTAACCAGTGACCCTATAAAATTCATCTCCAGAGCTCTTGTGCAGATCTTGGCACCTAGGAAGGGATCCTAGTACCCAGGCGCCCCAGTACCAGTCTAGACACCCTGATCTTTGGTCCTCCTACACTTTTTCACTTTTCTAGATTCAGTTTCGAGGTCATGTACTATTGTTCTTCCATTCTTCCACCTTCACACACTACTATGATATTTGTGAAATCAACTAAGTAACCTAACTCTCTATTGTACTTAGGGTTTTACTTCCTTTGCTTATTTTCTTGAGTCATTTTTGTACTTTATTGTCATATCTTGCTCGTTGTAGCATACATAAGAATTTAATAAATTAACCTACATCTTAATTTATTTTTGTTAAATCACATATAAGGGTGGTCATTCATAACAACATCTACTAACGAAAATAAACAATCCATTCTCACATGAAGTTGTTTAGCAAACACTTCAAATTGGTAGATAATGTTATTACTATAACTATGATAAATTTGAAGGTAATAATATATAGATAATTATATTCATTGAGAGTTCTATGAAAAATGAAAATAAGTCGCATAAATCAAACATTGGTTTTGAATCCAAAATAGTAAATAATCATCATTTTGGCTACTAATGAGATCAAATATTATGTTAGTTTTTCATAATATTTTCTCAATAAGAGAAGTCAAGAATATAATTAATAAAATTAGTCAACAGTATCATTTATATAAATTTATTAATTTGTTAGAAAATAAAATAACATCTTCCTCTGATGATGATTCAACATTTGAGGGACATGATAATATCACATTTTACCATTTTGATACTTGTTCCATGAATCGTTATGTCAAGATGTTGTACCAAAATTTGATACTATAGATATTGTTTAAGGTGGAAAATATGGTTCATAAGCTATAGACATATAAATATTATTCATAAGTCTCACATAGGAAACCTTGAGTTGACACATTTAGATTTTTTATACATTGATGATACCCTTTACATCCTTGGTTGTTGATGGAATAGATTATGCGAAAAATATATCTTGTGCAAATGGTTTATGTAGATGAAGAGGGAAACCTTATGCTACACCATCCTTAATATTGTGAAATTAATTATTTACTGAGTTTGAATAATTTATAATAGTTTGATGACAAAACATCCAAAAATGTTGGAGTAATTAAATAAGGTGATTATATAGGATCTAATTTAGATGTTTCCCTATTGAAGAGAGTGGTTTTTTTTTTGAAGTGATACATGAAGAAATTAATTTGTTTAGTGTGATACCAATATCAAATATGGTTGATTCTACCATCAAGTCATGCATGTATGTCTACATTTATTATGAAATTTTTGCTAGTTTATCTAGAGAAAATATATTGAGCATTCCACATCACGTATAAGTTTTGAAGTTGTTTAGAAGATGTTTCCATTAGAAAAAAAATTTGTTGGATAATATTTTTTTATAATTACAAAGATGTTACTAGTAGATATCAAAATTTTAATTTTAATTTGTATGATGTGTTTTACACAAAATAAGGATTACTAGTACCAAATGAAATCATTGACAATATAGTATTTATATTTATTTTATACTATATTTCACAATTTAAGATTTATGATTTATGATTGTGTCTAATGTAATATTCATATCAATGAATTTTTTAACATTACACGTTGTTTTTTAGTGTGGGTATTTTTTATCATTTTCATATTTAGCTCTATTAGAAGGTGGGGTCTAGATGCCAGTACCCAATTGGGGAAATATTATTTTTCCAGTTTATCACTTTGAAGAATGAAAATTGAACACACAGTTTTCCAGCTTCTAGGAATTAAAGGTGATGATTATGCCATCAATACTAGATTAGTTGCCTCTAAATAATATGGTATACATAATGAATTATATTTCATACCTATGATTCTTGCAACCACATCAAATACACCACCACAACATTCAACTTTTATAAAATAATGTTATCAATCACCTTAGTTGTTGAAACATTTTTTTTGGTGGAACTTTTGTGGAAATGACATATTCATATGAAAGCTTCATGGATAGCTATAAATTTATCACTACTTATTTTGTGCCACATAGTAATGTTAAGTGTAACAACTCGTCATAGTTCACTATGGAAGGCTACAAGAATTTAAAGGAAGTTGTTTTCTTTATATGGCCAATGTTTCATGATATATTTCGTGCAACTTAATGTTCAAATCATTAGACCTAACCTCTAGGAAAGTGGTTTTTGAGACCACCACCAAAATTATATTTATTTTGGACTAGGCATGAGGATTGGTGCCACCCATTAAAATTTGTATTGAAATTATTTAATTCTAGATGAATTCTAATGTAATTTTTTATTCTGAACTTATTTTTGCAATAATAGAGCTAAGAATTTATCATATTCCATTCTTTAGTTATATAATATTTTACAATATTTACTATGCATATGTCAACAAGTATTTTTCCTTATTCATGTTGAATTCATGGAAGCAATCTTGTTCTATGGATGACATGTGGAAAATATTACTATATAATATGTTTTTTTAGTATTTAAAATATATGTTATACTCGTATCATTACATTAGCATAATTAGATTAGAGATTACATGTTTAGAAAAGTACATGTTACCTTAAAAGACTACCATTTGCTATGTCATTGCCATAAATACAAATATTTTTAATTACAAATAACTTCAATCCTCTATGTAGACAAGAAATGGAGTATTATGTGATTATTGAAAACATTAAAGTACATCATCTAGAATTAGAAGTAATGTTATCTAGGAACAACATGTGGAAATTTTTACTAAGCGGGTGTGTTATCTTGACACTAAACATTTATGTGATTCTCATATCATTAAGAAAATGTGTATATTGATGTAGGAACATCATAATAAAAATTAGAATTTTCATAAACTTCAAGTTTTTCTAAGTATTAGAGTGCATGTAAGGTTTACAAAGGAAAGAAATGCGCAAGGGCTGAGAGAATGTAAAGGCAATTGTGTGAGTATGCATTGAAGTTTTTGTTCAATGATTGGTAATGCAAAGTGTGAAATAGAAATGATGCATGAAAGAATTACGAGGAAGGGTGCATGCAATAGTGTGCATTGTTTTTTCATAGGTTTTAGCATGTATGAGTTTTGATAAGGCATAAAGGTGACATGCAAATATTTTTTAATAGTCAAACAAAGTGCATGAGTGACGAGTCTTTCCTAAAGGTTAGTGTGAGGAACAAAGAAGAGGTAGGATTGTGTGGTAAACTAAGGAAACTAAAGGAAAAATTTAGAAAACAATAAAGAAGGTAGCTGGAGGCTGATAGATAGTGTATGTGGCAGAAAAAGGGGACAAACTATTGATTAAGTAGATGACATGGACACTTTTGGAATATTTTCTCAACTACTATATCAAGGTAGTTCGATGCCATTAATGAAAAATCTGAGTGAGAAAGGAGGAGAATATCTTGGAATAAATTTCAAAGTGAAGAATGATGGGGAAGAAATTCCTATAAAGGAATATTCAAAACCACATTTAGGATCTGCTATGAAGGTTGAAGGACGTTAGAAGGTTGATAGATAAACTGAATAATTTGATAAGGAATGAGATCCAAACCAGATCCAATTTGAGCCTGAAGGATTCCTTAAGTGTGAATAAAAAGTTGTGGTAATTTTAGAGGTTACTCTGATCTTTGTAATATCCAATTAGACGGAAATCCGTTTTTGATGTCACTAAGGATTCAAAGATAATAAAAAATTGTGTTTGTGGTGTGTCTACTCCACTGTATAACTTTGTAGTAGGGGTTCCCTCTACACCAAGTGGTATCAAATAATGAATATACACCTTGGATAATAAGTTTAAGAGGAGTGCAAAGATTAATATATTTCTAACTATGATGCAACTAGTCAAACACTCAAGATACTACTAAAAATATTGGTAAATGGAGTTGCAATAAATGGAGAAAATGGAACCATTATGGGTGTGATAGAACAAGTTATGAATGAGATAAGGGGTGTAAGGAATAGGCTCAAGGTTGTTGAAGAATATTGATGGAGATGGTTTTTGGTGCAAGATTCTCAAATCCTTGATGAAGTACTAGTAATAGTTGAGAGAAACGAAAGGTTTGCTAGAGGTGAAGAACAAGAAGAAGAATTTATTGATGTTGGAGAAGTGTGACTCTTGAGAGATATTTCAAGAATGGATTGAAGGAAAAGGATGGATGTTCCATCATTATTTAGAAGGTCAAATATATAAGAATTGGTAGTTTGGCTCATAAGCATGGAGGATTATTTTGAGTTTGAAGAGATCAATAACCCATAAAGATTCAAGGTAGTGTAAACTAAGTTGAAAGAGAATGTAGCGCTATGGTAGAAGGAGGTATAAAATGAGCGTTGAATAAAAGTTAAGGAAAAGATAGTGTACTGGGATAGAATGGTCATAAAAATGAAGAGTAATTTTTTTCCCTCTGATTATCAATTGAGTTTGTTCAAAATATTACAAAACTTGAAGAAAAAGAAGATGTCAGTTAAGGATTATACTGAGTTTCATTAGATCTTGATAATATTGGGGCATACTGAATTCAACTAAGATAAATTCATGAGATACATAAATAGATTGATATTTGACATTTAAGAGGAGATAATTTTTATGCACATTCAAATTATGGAGTAGGATTATCATTTGGCCTTATAGGTGGAAGAAAATTTGAAGTGCAAGAGTCAAAGTGAAACCTGAAGAGGAAACAACTGTGGATATAAAAAATCATTGTAATATGAGTATAGTAGTGCACCTAATCATACACAAAGTATTAAGTGAGAGGAATGAATGTATTACTCATTGAGGGAACAAACAATATTTATTTGACATAGGGGAAGAGGATTCTCTAGAACATGTTTCAAGTGTGGAATGGCTGGATATCATTCATACAAATGTCCTAGTGCAAAAATTGAAGTAACAAGTAGGTGTATAGAGGATGGAGTGCATGTAGTGTATGGAGATGTAAAATTGATGGGATATGAAAATCACTCTAAGGGACCAAAGTTTGGAAAATCTATGATGATAATAAAAATTTTGTTGAAGAATACAAAAATGGACGATGAGCTTGTACAAAGGAAAATTTTGCTCCAAAACTTATGTAAGTCACGAGGAAAGTGTTGTAAGGTGACTATTGATAGTGGAAGTATGTATAATCTAATTTATTTTGAAATGGTGAAGTTGGAGATGAAGAATATTGTACATCTAAATCCCTACAAGGTATCATGGTCGCAGAAAGGCCATCAAATCTCAGTTAATGAGTAAATTTTAGTTGAGTTCCAAATAGGGAACTATCTCAATGACATGTTGTGTTATGTGATGAGGATAGATGTTTGTAATTTATTAATTGGGATACCTTGACAATATGACCAAAATGTTATCAATGATGGGAATGTGAATGTTATTCACATTAAGAAGAATAGAAGAAATTTTAACTTGTCATCATTGAAGGAAAAATGTGAAGGTGAAGTGTGAAGTGGATTTTGTGTGAGAGTTTTGGTTGTATAAGGAAAATATTTATTATTAGAAGTTGAGGAAGAAAATATGTTTTTTACACTTGTTCCAAAATAAGTGCCTAAAGATTTCATGAAGGATGATTAAGTATAAATTGAAGTTCACAAAATGTTGAGGGAATTTGCATACATACTGATGGAAGACTTGTCACAAGGATTACCGTCAGTGTGTAATATCAGTCACTGAATTGACTTCATACTAGGGTCAAGATTACCAAAAAAGGAACCATAAAGGACGAATCAAGAAGATACTATAGAGGTGTAAAGGAAAGTGTAAGAGCTATTTGATAGAGGATTAGTGTGTGAAAGTTTGGTCCCACATGTGGTAACCATTATCCTAGCACCAACGAAGGGAGAAAAATGGCACATGTGTGTTGATTCTAGAGCCATCAACATGATTATAATCAAGTGTATGTTTCCATTGTTGGGGATGGATGAACTGATGGATTGCCTTAGTGGTGCATGTTACTTTTCCAATATTGATTTGAAGAGTGGTTATCATTGACAACAAAGAAGGTGATGAATGGAAAATAATGTTCAATACAAAAGAAGACTTGAATGAGTGGATGGTTATGCCATTTGGGTTAAAAAATTACCCAAGCATGTTTATGAGGTTGATGAATGAAGTGTTGAATTCATTCATTAGAAAATTTATGATTGTATATTTCGATGATATATTAGTGTTTAGCAGGAAAAGGGAAGATCATTTGTATCATCTACACAAAGTGATAAAGCATTTATAGGAAGAGAAATTTTTGGTGAATATAAAGAAATGTAGTTTCATGCATGAATATTTTTTATACTTAGGCTTCATAATATCCTAGGATGGATTGTGAATGGACCTAGAAAACGTGTGCACAACAATAGTTTAAACATCGCTAAGGAATTTTATTGAGGGGTGAATTTTTCATAGGTTGGTGAGATTCTTTAGGAATTTCATTAAAAATATCTTTAGAGTATACACAACGATACCAAAGACAATGAAAAGATATCAAAAATAATTTGTGTGGATAGAAGAAGCAAAGCATAGCTTCCAAGACTTGAAGTAGAGGATTACATTGTAATCCTTTCTCGTGTTGCCAAGTTTTGACAAAGTCTTTCAAGTAGATTGTGATGCAAGAGGAGCATCCATAAGTGCAATATTAATTCAAGAAGGGATACCCATAACCTATTTTAGTTAAAAAATTAATGACGCCAAGAGGATATACTTAGTATATTATCAAGAGTTATATGTGATTTTGTAAGAATTAAAGAAGTGGGGGCAGGGGCATTACTTTTTGTCAAGTGAATTTGTCTCATACACGGATCATCAGGTGCTGCAATTTGTAAATAGTTAAGTGAAATTGAACTAGAGGCACATAAAGTGGGTAGAATATTTAGAAATTTATTCATTTGTGTTGAAGCATAAAAGTGTGAAGTCCAACAAATTTATAGGCACAATGAGCAGAAGAGTGTTGTTATTATAAGAAATGTGCAATGAAGTCACAGGGTTTGACACCATGAAGGAGTTATACATGTATGATAAAGACCAATGAAGCATGGTAGGAATGTGCTAAACCATCACACTTAGAGATAACATCATGGTTATATTACTTCATACAAGAATAAATGTTGTTTAGAGGAGTGTAACTATGCATACTCAAGGGTCAATGCATAAGATTATAATCAAAGAGAAGCATAGTGGAGGATTATGAGGTCACTTTTATGGTGAAAAACTTTAGTGAAATTGGAGGAGTATTATTACTGGCCAAATATGAGTGATATGTGCAAAGGTGCATAACTTTCTAGTTAACCAAAATGTGCAAGAGAAATATAGGGTTCTATCAACCCTTACCTATAGTGAGGAGGTCATGAGAAAACATTAGCATGGATTTTTTGCTAGGATTTTTGAGAACACAGATAGGTAATGACTCCACTTTTTTAGTATTGATTTGTTTAAGATGGTAAATTTTATTGCATGGAATAATACTAGTGATGTAACAAGCATAACAAATATATTCCTCATGGAGATAGTGCAATTGTTGATAGGAGGATCAGGTTAAAACAAATAACAACTAATATAATCATTAAACATTACAACATAAACTAAATAATTAAAGTAAATAATTAACACACTTATTAACATTGGGAAAAACTCAAAGAGGTAAAAAACCCACCAAAACCATAGACATACATTTAATTTGAGAAACTATAGAATTTTACATAGTCTAGTAACTCTATTCCACCTCACTTCTTCTCTCTCACCCACTTGTTTTTCATGAGCCCTAAGTGCCCTATTTATTTTGGGTGATTGGGTGTGACTCCTGAAACACCCTTTCAACCTAATTGGTTAAAAATCAATTAATATAAGCCTTAGGACCTTATATTTAATAAATTAAAAATATATTTTATTTATTTATTATGTGTATAGTTATATTTAATATAAAAATTAAATATAATCTTAAGGAACTTTATAAGGGTTTAGTAACCCACTTAAGATTGTGTTCCAACACTCCTTAATGTTAAGTGGGGTTATATAAAAACGTTACCTATTTATACAACATGATTTATAATCCTTAAACCACGATGGGGGTTTTAGGCTAGCATATTACTTTTGAAAGATGTATACACCTTCATCATGTTAAACTTACCTTTTTGTACAAAACAATTTGGAATCCATGAATCAAAAGTGAATATTTCCACCAACCCTAAGCTCAACAATATCACCTTCATCGACAATAAAAATAAGAAAATAAACAATGTCTCAATAAATGTGATAATTTCCTTTTCACCGCCTTCTTCACCATTAATCCTAGTAAGGAAATGATAGTGGCTATGAGTAAAATGCTTACTATAGTGACATTGAATTGGTCCATAACAAGCTTCCAAATCGACAATCTTAGAGGTTTTTCCATCCCATTCCACCTATATTTCCCTCTATCTCTCAAACAATGGATCATGAAACTCTAAAATATGGTATTTAATAGTGTTCCTTGATGTCTTATTGTGTGATTTTGCTATGTTTAGATCCAAACCACATAATATTCCAATATATTTATTAAGAAAAGCTATAACCCATTGAATGTTAGAAGGGCTATCAAATAATTCTCAAAAAAATATTTTAATTTATTGAAAGCTAATATTTTTACAAAACCCTAACTAAATAAAAATTAGATGAAACTCTCACCATTCTATGTCAGAAAATTCTCAAATTTGTGCAAATATCAAACATAGATCAAATATTGCATTAGATACAAGGAAATTTAAAAACATATGAACGGTTTAGATGCATCCCATCATCATTTTAAGGACACAACCAATATTAACCGTAGGTGTGAACATATGAGGGTGTGAATACAAGGAGGATGGAAAGTTCTTTATGCGCTCCAAAACATGTGTAAGAATGTTGAGCTATGGGATTGAAAGACCGTTATGGTATTTTTTTGGTTTACTCATCATGTTGGTGTTTTTATATGTCTACAAGGTATGGGTTAGTGGATGGGAAAGGTTGAAATGGAGACAAATAAAAATAAATCCAGAAGTAGCTAATAACAAACAATTTCAAAATTAGGACTACAAACCCCTGTGAAATCATCTTGGTTAAAACATGTACCTTCCCTTTAGAGGCAATTGTTAATACCAAGATTATATGTTACTTTAAAAAATAGAAAACATGAAGGCTGGCATGTTGCCTAAGGTTGTAAAAGATGAAAAATTGCACAAATGAAAGAACACATTGATGAAATAGAACTAAAAATTGATGAAGAAATGGGATATCAACATAGATGAATGCCTAGATCTTAAAAAAGACATAAAACATTATGTGAATGAAAAAATATAAAACTAGAATGTGGAGGAAGAAAACAAGTAGAAAGTGCCAAAACTATATTATAGAGTGCAACCTAACGCATGAACATTGTGAAAAATCCTATATAGGGGTTGAAATTAAATGAAGGGAAAAGATTGTCATTGCTTAGTAAGGACTAGCTCCTGTAGGCTCAAATGTGAGACACGAATATGTACAATGACTAAGGAATCGTGGGAAGATAGGAATTGTATTGTATGCAATATAAGGGCAATTGAAATAGAGGAGCATTTCATCCTTGAATTCCCAAGGTACACAAACATCATAGCCTAATATGAGGAATTTTTAATAGTCGATTCCATAATAGAGCTATTCAAGGAAATCAAAATAAAAGGTTTGGGGGAGATACTAAGTCAATTCAACAAGAGGAGGAATAAATTTTAAAATATATTGTGTAGCTTGAAAACCTTTAAGCAATTAGAGTTTTCAGTGGTCCCATAGACCTTTGGTCTTGTAGAAGTGATTAAAACCATTTCATTTCATTTTTCATTTAGGAATATATTTCACCATGGCAGAATGGGAGCTATACAAGATGAGTTCCCAATTGTTTATACGCATTTGGATCTTGCCACAAAGAAGAAAATAAAGACTTTCAAGAAGCACCATGATACCTTATATAGCTTAGTAGTTCTAAATTTGTAATAGAGCATTAGTTGCAGTATTGGGAATAATGAATTTGAGGGCTCTAAACAAATTTATCTATTATAATACGTTTGTATGATTAATACTTGGAAAAGATGTGCAAGATAGAAAAATGCTTTTAGATAATATAGTTACTTACATCACATATGTCATAAATCTAAATATTCTTCTTCAAATGAAAGTGGCATTGGTTTTTTTTTTGGCTCAATTTCGTATTCTCACATAAACCTTATTATTATATGTAAATGTAATAATTTTGAGTTTTAACCAATCATATCTTAATATTCTTCATTTCTTTTAGTGAATCTAAAGTTTTACATCACTTGAAAATAAAATATTTTTAGAGTCATATTCTAGAATATTCCATTTATCATGTCAAAACTTTACAAAACAAACACATAAGTAAACCAATATCATAGTGATTAATTTGTCTCACACCATATGCATCTTTATTATTATTACATATTGGATCTATCATATCAATCAACATCTTTATATTTATATTTATATTTATTATTATTATTATTATTATTATATGTTGGATCCATCACATCAACAAACATATTTATATTTATTATATATTAAATACATCATATCAACTAATATTTTTATCTTTAGTATAAATATTTTATTTACCATGTCAAAACCTTATAATATACAAATTCAAATAAATGAACAACACAGTAATTAAATAATCTCCTACCAATAATTAATAAATATGAAATACATCAATACTATAGTATCACAATAATTAGCGAATTTCATATTAGTGATTAATAAATACACTAATACCACAACAATTAACTAATTTGGTACTAATATCAAGTGTTTGTATACTAAATGAAATATTTGACCATATTTATTTTCTAAAGATATTTTTAAATAATTGCTTGAATATTGTTACATCTCATTCCACAATCAGTAATTCTTAGCTATGAACAAATAATAGATTTTGATACATAAAATTTTGATAAAATCCACAAACTCAAAGCATCTCTTGAAATAGCAAGGAACCTATTGACTCCATGATCACATAACAAAAATGTCATAGCCTAGTAGCTACCCTTCATAAATCTTGTCCTCACCCTAAGATCAACAATATCCCCTGCATTGACATTAAAAATCAAGAAAATTACCAGTGGCTCAACAAAATTGGTAATTTCCTTTTAATCATTGTCTTCACCATCAATCTAAGCAAGGAAACAACAATCAACAGAAGTAAAATTATTACCAACGTGTCATTAAATTGATTTATAACAAGCTTAGAAATGACAATCTCATATGTTTTTCTAGCGCATTCCATCCATATTTTTTCATTTGTCTCTCAAACAATGGATCACATAACTTTGAAATATGTTATTTAATATTGTTTTTTGATGTTTTATTGTGTGATTTTTCTATGTTTATATCCAAACTTCAGAAGATTCCAAGATATTTAATGAAAAATTGTTGTAAAATATTAAATGCCATAAAGGCTATCAAATAATTCCTAAAATACTACAATTTTTTGAAGGATGAAAAATTTGTAAAAAAACCTACCTAAATACAAATTACATGAAACACTCACCAGTGTATGTCAAAAAAATGCTCAAATTTGTGCAAATCTAGCATTTATTCCAATAGTTCATGATGAAATTTCAAGAAAATAAATTCCCATGTTGTCATAGGCCTATAGATCATGCACGTTTGCATAATACTGGCTTCCCAGTCAAAAAAAAAAATGTTAGTGTTGCCATTAGTTTTTATGAAAATGGTAAGAACTTAATGTGTTATTACCTTTTTAGGTAACAACACATTACATTGTCACATTTTTCATTAAAAAATGGAAAAGGTGACAACATAATGTGTTGTTACCTTTTTAGCAAATTGCAACGTACATGTTCAAATCAAAATGCATTGTGAAATGGTATATTGTGGGCTTTGAAAGCTACAGGTTGCGAGTTGGAAACTGGGGCAGGCAAGCAATGAAAATTTTGTGCACGTTCATAATCAACGAAGACTAGGCAACGTGGTGTATGGAAATTTACATGATGGATGGGAACCATGCTCTTGTTGCTACTATAAACCATAAAATAAATATTAATGTGCCACAAATTCTGAAAATAGTTATTCCATTTTTAACTGCTTATCAAAGAGATACATTGATGTTTTACATGTTGTGGTGGTCTAACACTAATCTCATCTTTCATGGTGTTTTCTTTGCAAGTTACTCATGGATTGGCCATTTGTATTCAAAGCCGTAAAACTGAAGATTTGGGATATTACTAGGTCAATTTTTAAAATGCAACAAATCTTGTTTGTGCTAATGTGTAATTTTGAAAAACCAAGCGGTATAAAATAAAAATCGCGACGTCCTTTTTCAATCCAAAAGGAGTGGTGACTTGCATAAGAAATAGATATTTAAAAAATACATTTTTTATCATTTATTCACACCTCATCAAAATTTAAGTAGCACGCATATGAAACACCCTTTAGTGAGTGTCATTAAATGAATGTTATGCAAAATGTGTATGGTAGTGAAGTCAATGTGCATGTCAGTCATGCCTAAGTACCTCCTATCAAAAAAGCAACAGATTTTTTTATAGAAAAAACATGATTCATTTCATTGACACTTTAATGTGTAGAGCTAATACCAACCATTGATGCGAACAACAACAAATCAATCCATTTCATTGAGGAAACACCTAGATCGATGTAAACATTCATTATATAAAACAAGAGTAAAAACTATGAAATATATTACTTGATAATTTTTTCAATCTACATATAACTATTTTGGTTTTATTGTCCATTATTTTGAAATATATAGAGGCGATACATATCAATCCCGGTGCAATTGTGCTTGTAAATGCTCTTACCTTGATGCTTTCCTTGCTTAGGAAACTTTGTATATGTCCATGCTTTGAGAACCTCTATGAAATTTCATGTGTCATGTGCATTCCACACAACACTAGGGTATAATTTGTACAACTCAAAGGACAACATTTCTCCCTTCAAAAATGGATCAAAGCTTGGATATGAGTCAAGGAGTTCCCTTTGCGAGGCTGAGGGGTACCTCCCTTGTGAGATAAATGGCATGTCGAAAACATTTCTAATATTAATATTAATGTGGTTTAGTGTAACTCCATAACATCACATCCATATTATGCAAACATATTCCATACACATAAACTTAACACAACATCAATAATTTACAACACATGTTAAGCATACCACACAACTTAGTCCCTATGAAAAACATCTTGAAAGTATGTTGGCCATGTGGAGACACTATGAAAAATGAAACTCCTAAAGCATGAATCATTTCTTCATATGCGTCATGTTACGACACATATGTAGGTAAGCCACATAATTGTTAGAAGGTGAAGATCTACTCATGTAATCTCAAATGGTTTTACTTCAATACATGTTCCCTAAGCCTTTTTATGTGTGTGTGGGTGGGTGGTTGGTCGTGCATAAGCGTGTGCACGCGTGCATGTGTGAATGTGTGTGTGTGTGTGTGTGTGTGTGTGTGTGTGTGTGTGTGTGTGTGTGTGTGTGTGTGTGTGTGTGTGTGTGTTTACTTATGTGTGTTTTAGTCACCTCAACTTAAGTTCCGCATGAATAGCCATCAAATAATGCCATTTTGTCCTCTTGTTTTCTCTGTTAATAGTGCTAAATGGGTCCCATTACATTTGTAATTATTACAAAAATACATAAAGATGAAATATCATTATGTTAGTAACTACTCATGAAGGTAATCTTGAAATCGTGAAAGGCTTCAACTTAACATATATATAATCATCCACCATAAGACCCCACTATTGGATTAGAAGTAGTTCCTTGAATTCTTCTTGGTGGATTAAAGTAATATTTTTTAATAAAAGAATCAATCCAAAATTGGATCCTATTACTCTTCCAAATTTAGAAAAATAGGTGTAGTCAATTGTACATTGGAAGTGGTTCCACTCTAGCTATTCAACAAGTTCATATATGCTCTAGCATTTTTCTACAGCTCCAATGTATCAAGATGTTAAGCCAAGACATAATTGTGGTTATTGATAAGTTCAAGGATCACCACAAACAATTCCAACAACAAGTCAACATGGACTAGGTCTCATTAATGTTCTATTTTACACATACTATTCAAATTATAATTGTTAATGAATCATTCCCAATGACTTGTTTCTCATATGAAAAAAAAAAATTGATGCTTTGTTGACTTTAAAAAAGCATTTGATATGGGACCTAGAAATAAAATTTAGTGCAATATGGAGGAGATTAGAGTTCCAGATGAGTGTAGATTCGTTGTTCATATGCTATATGAGCAGGTCAGGGGAAAAATTAGAATAGGGGAAGGGAGCTCTGAAAGTTTTGGGAGTGACATTGGTGTTAAACAAGGATGCCCACTTTTACCCACTTTATTCTATCTGTACATTGACAAGCTAGAGGAGTGGATCAAAAAAATGTATGGGGATGTCATTCACTTAAGCCAACTATGTAATTATATTACTTCTGTATGCGGACGACCTCATCTTAAATTCAAAAACAATACATATTCTGAGAGATCATTCGAGGTAACTTGAGCTCTTCTTTCCGAGATGTTGGAATGCAAGTAAACATCAACAAAACCAAAGTCATGACAAAGAATAAAATGAGATTTCTTTTTTACAAAAAAAATCTAGAAATAATGGAAGATAAAAAATATCTTGGGTTGGATTTTCACAACAAGCTTAAAGGGGAGACTTGCAAGGAAAGTAGAATACAAGGGGGGTGGAAGGCATTATATTCATTACATAATAGGTGCAAAAATGCAAAATTGTGGGATTGGAAAACTAAAAAGAACTTGTTTGGCCTACTTATCACGCCAATGATTCTTTAAGGTTGTGAAGTTTGGGGCAACAATGTGTCTAATCTTAAGTGGAGACAAATAGAGAGAATTCCAAAAACATAATCACAAGGGAATTCAAAATTAAAATCAGTTCCATATGAGATTTTGTTAGTTAAAGTGGGAATCTTCCCCTTAGAGGCATCAATATTAACCTAGTTGTTAACTTATTTGAAAAAAATTCAAAGCATGGAAGTTCACATGTGGCCTATAATGGTTGTAGAAGAACATCTATGTAGGAGGAAGAACACGTGAATGAAACAAAACATCAAATGGATGAGCAAATGGAATATCAACATGAAAGAGTGTCCAAACACTAATGAGGAAATAAAAAAAGTATGTGAAAGAAAAATGTAACATAGAAATGTGAACACAACAGCTTGGGCGGAAGAAAGAATACTACATTAAATAATTTAATTTAACTTGCAACTATAAGGAAAAGACATACTTGAGGGAAAAAATTAAATGGAAATAAAAAATGTTGATGGCTCAATTAAAGACTAGTTCACATAATCTTAGACATGAAACTGACATATTAACATCTCCTAAAGAAGAGTGGGAAGAGAGAACGTGTATGTTTTGTAACAAAAGGGTAATGGAAACAAAATGACACTACATCATGGAATGCACATCATATAATGACATATGTATCAGATACCAGTACAGTTTAAGAATAGACACCTTAACATTCTTGTTTGAGGAGGAAATTTTGGTCAAAATGACAAATCTTATGATGAAAATCCACAATAGGAGATCCAAAATTAAAAAATGCAATGGATTCTAGGCAAAATTGTCAGGGTTGCTCTTGGGGTGGCCTTGTTCACTCTAGTTGTAGCTTTGGGTCCCATATATTGTTTGGTCTCGTGGACGTAATTAAAATCGGTCATCCATTCATTCATATGGGAGTCCTCTAAACTTGGAGCCAGCTATCATGGTGACCAGATTGCATGGCCCCTATACTAATAACCATAAGATGCCATATTAATGGCATACATGCATAGCTATCTGCGGGACCTACATCATCCTCCTTGGTGTTTAGTCTATCAACCTAGTCACCATTTTTTCGAAACCAGGGAAAATTTTAGTGGTAAATTTTCGTAAACTCGTGAAAATTGAGGATAATGGAAATTTGAATTGGCGAATATTATGTGGTTTGCAGCTGACTTATTCACCGAAAAAATTGACCGACGTGTCCCTTATACTATTCCTTTCACCTAGATTTTACACATATATAAGAGCTTATGAATGTAATTTACCACCATTTCAAATCATATCGTGTCCATATTCGCTAAAGTAAACATACGAAAATCCTCAACCACCAACACTGAAATCTGAGCCATCTAGCCATAAGTCGTCCAACTCTAAGCCGTCTAAACCTAAGCCATCAAACCCTGACTAGTCTAACTCTAAAATCTAAGTTGTCCAACCCCTTAAGTTTTAACCGTTCAACTCTGATGCTCCCAAATCTGATCCGTCTAAATTTGATCCGTCCAACCTTGAGCCATCCAACTCTGATCCGTCAAACTCTATTCCATCTAACCCTGAGTCGTCTAACCTTTAGTTGTCCTACCCTTAACCATCCAACCCCTGGCCATCCAACCCCTATCCATCCAACACCTTAGTTGTCCAACCCTGAGTTGTCTGACCCCTAGGCTTAAGTCACCTAATAACTAAGGCATTCAACCCCTTAGTCATGAGCCGTCAAACCACTCAGTGACTCAATCGTCCAACCCTTTACCATCCAACCAATACCATCTAACATTAAATTGTCTATTCTCAAAGCCTTCGAAGATAAGAGCCGTCCTTAAGGGCCTAAGCAGTAAGCAGTCATGGATACTAGAAATTAGGGCAAGAAGATTACAAATTCAGCCATTTCAAAAAAGGGTGCAAATACTTTTCTTGGCTATTTTGGAAAATCACAAAAAATGAAGTTAGTTTCTGCATCAGCTGAAAATATCAGTATTTGGCACGTGCTATTTACCGGTTATTTAATCTTAGAGAATTTAATAATTGTGTTTATCATAATGTTCTTAAAGCTCTTTGTACTCTGTAAAAATTTAACTATAGATAAAATTAATACTATATAAGTAACAATTTTATAGAATTATATGCAGACTTTTCACAAATTCCTTCACAGAATAATCAATTTAAATATATCGATGATCTATTATATGTTGAGTAAAACATTCCATCCCTTGATGACATAGAAGTACAAGAAAATTCATCAAATTTTCATGATACATCAGCAAAGGAAGATTCTACTCTAAGGTCTATTTCCAAAAAAAGGAGTCATGAGAATAAAAATGTTCCCACTGATAGCCTAGATGTAGAAGTAGAATCCCAAGAAAAAAGAAAAGAAAATATGTTAGAAGAAAGAGGGAAAACTAGACAATTGGAAGGAAATTTCATCTCGAATGGGTTGCAAAATATCCTTTTATTGAACCTGCATACACTGAAAATTGTAATGATGTTCCAACACAATGTCGATGCAAAATATGTGGTTGGAAATAGGGGAAGGATCACACGATGCAGCTCAAACTGGACACCATTGAAAATCATTGTGGGAAAATATACATTTCCCAAAATCTAAAGGGTAACAGCATAGTCAGAATACATAAATGGAAATATGCAAAAGATTATCTACATTTCAAATACGTAAAAGAGTATGAAAAGGAACAAAAATGTATCAAATATGTAAATGAAAAAGGTGGGACCATAGTAGCAAGATTGAGAAAATCTATGGAGGCAGAAATGCAAGCAAAGGGTATTTAGTTTGCTACCGTATTTCATATAATGAAAAGGGGAAGACCGATGTCATATTTTGAAGAAAATAAAATGTTGTATCAAGTTATTAGTCTAAAAAATGTTCCTCGATCTCATTGATCAGATACCAGTAGATGGGAGGTTGTAAAATGTCTATCTCTGGTAGAGAAGGAGGATCTGAAACTGTGTGTTCAAAAGGCAAAGTATATTTCCCTTTCATTAGATGAGTTTACTACAATCGATAATACTTCATGGATATGTATTCATGTTTACACATTTGCTAATGAAATAAGGACTCCACACCTCTTAGCAATTCATAAAATGACTGAGAATTGCAGTTCTGAAAATATTTATAAATTGGTGGTGTCAAATCTGAAGGATATCGCCGGAATGGATGACTTTTCCATTGCCACAATATTATTTTGTGTCGGAACCGATGGTGCAACTATAATGCAAGGAGCCAGAAATGGTCTGTTTGTTAGACTTCAAACAACTATTGCTCTATATATGGTTGTTGTCCACCGCATGGCTCACATAATGAATCTCACCTACAAAATTGTGAGCACATTTGAAAATGTAGCTAAAGTGGAGGAATTGATACGTGATCTGCATGCCTAATATTCTAGCAGTTCGAAGAGATTTTTTGAATTTCAAAAAAATTCTATTGGACTGACAAAGGGAAAAAAAATCTCAAAGATATAGATACCAGATGGATATCTAAGTATGAACCTTCCTGTAGAATATTTGATGAATATCCTTTACTGACAAGATTTATGTTTAAATACCACAAGGATGTAGATAAAGCTAAAGATCTATTGTGTCATCTAACTGACATAGAAACTTTACTCATGATCTGCGATATTTTTCCCATGTTGAGAGAGCTGAATATTTTAATGAAGCATGCACAAGATCGGTCTTTCTACATTACAAACTTCATAAGACGTGTTTGCTAGAGTCTAGAAAGTTTATATATTTCTGATGGGAGTTTTTAGGGTGTTGCTTTTGAAAACTGGAATGCATTAACAGATTTGAAAAATTCCAGGTGCTTCTTAAAGTACAATATACATGATCATCTATGTATAACAACACATGGAAGAGAGATTCCACTTCATATGTTCCAAAAAAGAATTGATATGGCTAACTCAGAAATAGAAGAAGTAAGAGTGACATGAAATTTATATGATGCATTATTAATGGAAACTAGGAATAAGTTGAGAAATATCTCTAAATCATTAGCTAAAGATATCCAAGAAAGATTCAAAAATGATAAAATACTTGAAGCAATGGGAGTTGTAAATCCACAGTTTTGGAATTTGTTAGGCAGAAAACCTTATACATCTATCAGTCCTTTATTTATCAAAAACATGGGTGATCTAATTGATCATTTCTCTAAGACTGAAGAGATAAATGGAGTTTCTTTAGAAGGTATTTTGAAAAGAGGATGACCTCATAATGTGTCCTTATATGACAGAACTTGTCTGGAAGCTTTGATATGTTATGACAACCCCATTTTTGGAATTGTATTGGCTAACAATGCTTTATGAATTTGTACTTTTCTTCATAAAGTGATCTACCACATGTGAGATCGATTTCAAAAGAACTTCGAAAATTAGAATTGTACAATGTTATTATATGTTAATACAAACTATGTTTCTTTTTTATTGTTTACATAAATTTTTCTTAAATTTACTTGATTTGGTTTCTTTAAAATATTTACGTTTCTAATTTGTTGCAGATGTAAAATAATCAATTAACATATATAAATGACAAATGTGTCCTTATTTCAATCTGAATTTGAAAACCAAATATAAAAAACAAATGGGATAATTGAAACATATAATGACATTGTTCCAATGGCAAAGGATCAAATAAATACAAATATAATATTACATTTATTGAAAGTTGTAATCTCCATATGAAATACATCAATACTTACTACATCATATTATTGTAATGAAATCTATATGAATTGGAACATTCCTGGAGCAACGCTTTCATTTATGTCTTGGAAATCAATTGTAGCATGATTTGTGGATGTATCTCGATCCCATGGGTCGGGAAGAATATTACTAACTCCTCTTCTTTTTACTAGTGAATTACACAATGCTCGTTCTCTATCATAAGGAAAAGACTCCGCCAAGTAACATGATACATGCAATCTGAGACAACTTTCTAGATTCCTATCCAATATGTTTCAAACTTTTGACCTTAAAAAGGATAGTGCACTGAAAACCATCTCATCTTCCATAGAACCCAAAATCATTGTTTGACAGAGCTCATACAACTTAATATACTAGCTAAAATGTATAGTTGTCCTTACGTCTGCCACATGGAATAAAAACTAAAAAAGGTTTTACCACTATCTTTTAATTCCTACGCCTATGTCGGAATTGTGACAACACACCTGTCACATGGTGCACTTTACTAACATATCTAATTTTATGTTGCAGTTGAAGCTTGTTCTTTTTCTTGTGTAAGAGGTGGAGGAATCTCTATACATAGTTATCTGCTATAGCTCATGATGCCTGCAGATCTCGTGATACGGTATTGATATTTTCTAGAATATTCAGCTCCTCCCTCACTACATCTCATGTAGATAAAAGTGTTGCATATGTGTCTGTCTTTTCCTTCAGTAAGACTTCTAGATCCATTTTATGTTCCTTTATTATCCTTCTTAATGTATTATTTTTTTTATTTATAGCAATGAGTTTTTCTTTCAACTATACAAAAGAATTCAGGATTTTGTGGGCATTATTCAAATGTGCTTCAAATACAGTTGCTTATTTCTTTAAATTTTCATATTTTGCCTGCAAAATAGAAATATTAAATTTTTCGTCTATTAGATAAAATGAAAAAATATATTGCAGTGCTTATAATATTATGATTTTGCATGTAAAACTAAAAGCCCACTCACAACAACTTTTTCTTTTTTTGCATTTGCTATTAAAACATTTCTCTTGTCTTTATCCCATTTGTTGTAGTAAGCATATGCTTTAGCATTCAGATTCTCCAACCTGTTTAGCATTATGTCTATAATTTCATCATTGTAATCATTACTATATGAAATTGTCCCTGACTGAGCTTTGTTTAACAAAACTTCCTACGAACAGCAGTTTTTGGATCTGCAATGGTGTTGCAGTGTTGTTGCAGACTGGTTGTTGTTCATCAGCTGTTTTTTTGCTGGATGGATGTTGGGTGTTGGTACTTTTCTAATTAGATTGTTTTCTGCTATTGGGCTTTCATGTTCTATCCTGGCTTTTGAGCCTTTATATACAAGGGTATAGTCCCTTTCAAAAAACTATTTACCCCTAATAAAAAAACAAAAACAAAACGTCCTACCATGTTGGTTGGCTCTCTATAGAAGTGAACAATGAATGCCTTTGAGTGTGATTATGGTATCGTGTATTTATTTCTTTTATCAAAATTTTAGCTCTCCTCTCCCAAGACCACACCAAATCCACATCAGACATTACAACCTCTTGAATTGTTTCCCCCATACTATCTGATATCATATTTTCTAATTTAAAATGTGTCTTTTCATCATTTGTTTGTGGAGCATTTCTTGGAGGAGGAGGAGAGTTACTGCCATGTATTACATGCACATTTTGTTGTGGTTAAGGTGGAGTAGATTGAATCATATCGTGGGTATCAAAATATTTACCCTCGTCTGCATCGCCACTATCGAATCCCAAATGCTCCTCGTCAAGGGTGACGTTGTTGAAAATTTGTGTGGTTGTTACACTTAAAACACCACCTAGTGACGGTCTAGGAAATTTTGTGGTTACTGGATGAACTGTTCCTGCTGACTCTGCAGGAAACCTAATATTCTTTCCTAAAGTTATTCTTTTTGTTTTTACTGGATGTGTTGGAGGTATTGGTAGCCTCCTTGCAAGTGGAATGTGCCCAGAAGCCATATTACTTGCATGAAGAAAACAACAAATTGTTAGAATATTACAGTTTGGCTTTGTAAATGCTAAAAAATTGTAAGGAAAAAAACATGCTAAATATTATACATTACAATATACCTTGCATAGACAAAGGCAAAATCATGACATTTTGATCTTCACACCCGGAATGATTTTGATCTTCATCATCAAACTTAGTAGTTTTTGAATACAATAAATATAGAAAAGAACAGTATAAATATTAAAATATAGTACTATATACATAATCTATATTAATTATTTGAATTAGTTATTTATATAAAAAGTTAACCTCATACCTGTAGTTAAATGTGATGGTAAACGTGATGCGCATATCGATCCCCTAGGTCACTTTTGATGAGGAGGTATTATTGGTGTTGATTCTGTTGAATCCATGTCAAAATTAGCAGAGACCTCTGGAGGGGCTTTACCTCTAGCAATTGCCTCCTTATGAGATGTTGTAGTTATAATTTTTCTCTGTAAAATAAAATCTTACAATTATTATTTTATTCAAAAATATTGAATTTGAAATCGTTGCAACATGTAAACAGTAAAAGTAATTGTTACATGTTGTTCTTCGAGACTAAGACCAATCATTTGATCATTGATTGCAGTTGGAATTTTATCTTTCAGAATTTCGTAGAACTCTTCATAATAGAAAGCAAGAATATAATTGCAACAAGACAATACAATCCTGGATTTATCAGCTTGATTGGCTTTACAGGCATGGGAGATATTTGTTTTTATTTTGTTGGACAAATAACTACACCAATCGAATTGTTGACCTGTTAGTGTCCACAATAAATATTTAACTATCCAATATGGAATGTCTACAGATCTACCATGTAGTGCAATCATAGCCTGAAAAAGTGACGCAACTGCAATAAAGAATTTGTTTGTAATACCTTGTAGAAGAAGGCCTCTTTATGAATAGTTAAGAGGAGCTGCAATAACAGTCAAGAAACGTTAGAGCCTTAGGTGGTCGAGTAATGTTAAGAAAAAAATCGTTTGAAAATAATAAACTTACCATCAACCTGCACATTGTAATGAGACTCTAAAAAAAAATTGTCTCTATCTGTAAGGACAACCTTTGTAGTAACAGTCGGCTTATTTTCGAATGGTAAACTTGTTAACCAATGTATGTCCTTGGGTTCAATTGAGAAAAAAAATTGACGACATCTCGGATGCAGGAGAAGAACAGAAAATTGTCCATCACTCTCGTTGTAAGAGGCAAGAAGGTTATCAAGGACTAAAGTATCAGTATCGAATTCAGGCATGTCCATAAGCCCGGTAAATTCTGATTTTTCGAGCCAATCCTTTTGTGCGTCTTTTTCTCTTAGTAGAGATAAAATCTATGGGCACATGAGGTTTTTGTATTGAAATTTGGGTGTACGAATAGATGTGGTGTTGGCCATTGCTGAAGTTTAGGAGAAGTTTGAAGATTGGAGAGCTCGGAGCACTGGAAATTTTCGTAGAAAAGTGAATAAATGAACCTTGAAGGGGTATTTATAGGGGTTTGTATGGTTCAAAGGACACGTGGTGGAAAACTATTGGCTGGCTATGGCAGCCACTTCAGCTCAAGTTTAAACCCATGTTAGACGAATGACTAAATCATTGATTCATTGGTATCAGCCGCCCAACCCTTATCCGCCCAACCCACCCGACCAACCCTTAACCATCCAACCCACCCTTCCAACGCTTATCTATCCAACTCTATACCATCCAACCATTAGTCAACCAGTTCTTTGTCGTCCATCCCACCCGCACAACCCTTAGTCGTCTAACCCCCACACTAGACAATGCACCCACCCAACCCCTAGTCGTCCAACCCCTCAAGGCTCAACCATCCAAACCCTCACCTGACCATCCGACCCGTCCAACCCCTCGACCGTCCAACCGTCCAACCCACCCGCCCAACCCACCTATCCAACCCTTAGTCATCCAACCCCCCACCCGTCCAACCTCCCGTCAAACCCTTGGCCGTCCAACCCCTCACTTGTCTAACTTACCTTCCCAACACTTAGTCGTCTAACCCCTTTCCCATCCATCCCACCCGCCCAACCCTTAGTCATCCAACCCTCACCCGCCCAACCCCTCAACAGCCCAACCCCCTACCAACCTACCCTACTAACTTGCCGCCTAACCCCCGCCCAACCTACCTGACCAACTTTTTGAAATGAGGGAAAAATGCTCTCTGTGAAATTGCCTTTTCCACGAAACATTTTTTCAAATATTCACCAACGATTCGAAAGTCGATTTTTGAGTTTCGCTAATAATGCAAAAGTAATTTTTCAAAGGGGTCTTCTTAAATTGAACCCTATCCGAAACAGTCACAAAAACCCATTCTTGAAGTCGATATGAAGGAAGATACGAGCTGAAAAATGATGGGCTAAGGAAATGACGTTCGAAGTTTGAATTTGGCAACATTTAATGTAAAGATTACCTACGTCATATGGTATACCCGATCAAATAAGGAGCAAAACATGCATTTGGCACTACAACCGTGAACTCTGCAACTTTATTCGTAGGATTTATAGAGAATTGTGAGAAGGTCCACTGCATAGAATTTGAGAGAAGCATTATATCTTTAAAAACATTCAGGTGTTATGCGATTTTCAGATTTTAAAGTTGTTCATAGATAGACATTTTTTATTATTATTTTGTTCTATATATTTGTGAAGTTTTTTTAGAGGAAAACACGTACTTACAATATCAATAGTAATACACACACTGTGATATACACATTGTGTGTATACCATAGAAGAGAGATAAAAATACACAAGCAATATACACATTGTGATATACTTATAGTATAAATATAATTATAGTATCAATATACTTATAGTATCAATAGCAATATACACACGGTGTGTGGTTTTTTGGATTGTGATATACACATTGTGTGTATACCACATAAGAGAGATAAAAATACACAAGTAATATACACACTGTGATATACTTATAGTATCGATATACTTATAGTATCAACGACAATATACACACTATGATATACACATTGTGTGTGGTATTTTGGATTGTGATATACACACTATGTGTATACCACATAAGAGAGATAAAAATACACAAGCAATATGCGCATTTTGATATACTTATAGTATCGATATACTTATAGTATCAACAACAATATACACACTATGATATACATACTTTGTGTGGTATTTTGGATTGTGATATACACACTGTGTGTATACCACATAAGAGAAATAAAAATACACATGCAATATACACACTTTGATATACTTATAGTATTGATATACTTGTAGTATCAATATACTTATAGTATCAACAACTATATACACACTGTGATATACTTATAGTATCGATATACTTATAGTATCAACAGCAATATACATATTGTGTGTGGTATTTTGGATTGTGATATACACATTGTGTGTTTACCATAAAAGAGAGATAAAAATACACAAGTAATATACACACTGTGATATATTTATAGTATTGATATACTTATAGTATCAATATACTTATAGTATTAACAACAATATACACACTGTGATATGCACACTGTGTGTGGTATTTTGGATTTTGATATACACATTGTGTGTATGTCATAGTATCAATATACTTATAGTATTAACAACAATATACACACTGTGATATGCACACTGTGTGTGGTATTTTGGATTTTGATATACACATTGTGTGTATGTCATAGAAGAGAGATAAAAATACATAAATAATATACACATTTTGATATACTTATAGTATCGATATACTTATAGTATCAATATACTTATAATATCAACAACAATATACACACTGTGTGTGGTATTTTGGATTGTGATATACATAATGTGTGTATACCACAGAAGAGAGATAAAAATACATAAGAAATATACACACTGTGATATACTTATAGTATCGATATAATTATAGTATCAATATACTTATAGTATCAACAACAATATACACACTTTGATATACACATTGCGTGTGGTATTTTGGATTGTGATATACACGTTGTGTGTATACCATAGAAGAGATAAAAATACACAAGCAATATACACACTGTGATATACTTATAGTATCAACAGCAATATACACATTGTGATATAAAAAATGTGTGTATACCATAGAAGAGAGATAAAAAATTGTGTATACAATTGTCTTCACATATAGACATTTTAAAAGTGATATGAGGCCATGCGTCATTTGTTGCATATGTGCAAACATGACACCCTGTGTATGCCACAAATTTGGAATACCAGTTTCCTATGATGGTGTTATTCCACAATTTATACCTCCTAGTATCCTATGTAATAAAACCATAAATTTAGCAGTTTATATTATATTTTATTCATGGTTTTATTTTTTGCTAAATATTGTCATTTTAGCTACACATTGAGTTATATTACTCTTGCTCCAAACTACTAACCCTTTGTTTTGTAGGATGATTAGTCCAAGACATTTGGGTTTATAAATCAAATCACTAAGCTTTATTTTGTAAGGCCTCCTCTTGAAGACCCAATCACAAAATATTTATCGTTTAATTATATTATATTACATCATATTTATTGTGTGTTTTGTATCATTTGTTTACCCCAAAGGTTAAATCGTGTATGTTCTCCTCTCGCATCCTAGGACGATCTTGAGGATCAAAAGTGACTAGCCTATCCATTTTTATTTTTTAGGGGAAACGTGACATGGCAATGACATCCACACACTTGTCATAGTCCTAAGAGTCTCATGACCATGTCATTCATATCCACGCACGTAGACACACACCGTGTTCCGGAGGGGTATATACATTCTTGGAGAGTTGTTGTTATTGGCTAAGTGTTTGCTTATTTTAAGAGCGGCGTGAAGTGAGGGGCTTCCATGTCCCAAAACATAGGACTCAAAGAAAATCCTTGCATCATAGACTTTGGCCCCATATACTGCAAGGTATATCGGGTACTCCCCTAGTGAGCTCGTATATCCTAGAATAGGCAACCTTTTGGTCGCATATCAAGCTATTGTGCAAGGAGATTGCAATCCCCAAGATCATTTGCTAGCCGACCCCACATTGGTACATAGGTGGTGAGACAAGAGTGACACCCCTCAATGTGTGGTATTAAAAGTGGGCAATAGCTTGATTGCGATCCCACTTGACTAGTTAGGGTATGTATTGCATGTTGGTTGTTTTCTCGTGAACACCACTAACCATCATATCACCTTAAATTTTTAATGAATCAAACATCATCATAATTGACCATCCTTAATCAACCAATCTAATGCAAACACGACAATCTTTGTATACCACATATTAATAATGGTTGCAAGCTTGAATAAGTGTTGGTATTTTTTATTCTCTCAAAGTGACTTTATGCCCTCTTACTTCCCTCTAGCCCTTTAAATTTGCATTTTTGAGCATAAAACACACATTCCTCTTAATCTAGTATCACTAGTAAACTCTTTGAGGACCAATTAAATGCAACAATCACACTACAAAATTTCATCAAGTAACCCTACACCCATTTGCTTTTATACTCCCTTTATTGTTTTTGCCAATTTCTCCCAATTGCCCTTGGTTCTGGTCAAATCAACATGTACAGAGAAAACAATCCACTTTTATGCAAATGTAAAATAAATTTAACATACCCATTACCCTTGTTATGATTTTTACATATGTTCAAATATCATTTTATTCTTGAGTTATAACCCTAACTCTATGTCTTGCCCTAGATCTTGTATTTTGCCAAAAAAGATCATTTTTTTACACTACCATATTTTTCAAGGAACATATACTTTCAAGAAATATTGTCACAAGGTTCTCCACTTTTTCCAATTCTAATAGACTTAGCTCCAGAATAAATGGAGATAGCTCCGGAACCTCAGCCTATAGTTCCAGAAGTGACCCCCTTTGGTTTCTATATGACTTCATTTGTAAGGTTGTTTATCTCAAATAACAAGGATTAATTAGCATGTCATAAGCCCCTTCTTGAAAATTCTTGGAAATATCAATTGCTTGTTTTCTCTTTATCAACCTTCATCATCATTCTCCACTAATGCACCACTCATAACATAGTTATCCTCATTATACAAGACATTCAAGACAATCAAAATACTCATGTTTACCTCTTTTGTCAAAACTGTCCACTAAACCTTAAGACATGGGTTATTGCTTCAATCATGCTCAAAGTGTTCTAAGGACTCCCAGAAGATTCTCTAAGCTCCTTTAGTTCATATTTGGTCATTCCAACATTCTCCTAAATTATCAGGACTCTATTCAACACACAACTCATGATACTTCATGTTTTGCAATCTTGATAATAAACCCTTGCTAGGTTTTCCCAAAGTGACTGTCAAGCTTTACTCAAAGTGTAGAAGGTTCCAAGGCACAATAAGTGGTTAAATTAGCACCCATTATGCTCTTCTATGTTTCTAAAAAAATTCAAGAAAATACCTTTCTTTTATCACCTACTTACCTTGTAAAACAACATTATCCCTTTACTCTTCAAAATTGTGCAATACCCTTCCTTCAAACTATCAAGTATAAATTACATGAATTGATTCCTTTTGACCCAATTCCTTTTCAAACACCTGCCCCACATCTAAACAGACCTTATTTCTAAATTTAAACCAATTCCCATGGTGCATTTAGGAGATATTTGAATTTTACTCTAGAAACCCTAGCCTCAAACTATATAGGCCCGAGAGGTCTTCAACTAGCTATAACGTTTGTTATACTTTGATTCATGGAACAAAAAAATTCCCAAAGGTTTGTTTAGAGGTTCTCAACAAGGTTTCCTTACCAATATGGTTGGAGAAGCACGTGAAATTTCTCTTCATTAAATATTCCTATTGTCCTAACTGAATGATCACACAGTTACAATCATATAATGAATATTTTTACTAGCACAAAGCAAAGTAGTATTTTCTTGTTAAGGAATAGGCTCTTTCACCATGTATTTTACTCAATAAAATCAATGAACAACTATTCACTAAATCACAACAAGTTCTTTCTTGATGTCTTCACAGGAGCTTCATAGTCTTACTTTCTTGAAACTTAGAAATCATGCACTTATGATCCTTATAAATACTATACTTCTATACACTTGCATGACTTCAGGAAAATATGAAATGATATCTCCCTAGATCCTAAGCAATCACTATTCAAAATTAAATCAATAATGTACAAACATTGATCTCAACTATAGAACTGTGATTAACAATGATACAGTCATATGATTCTTATTTCAAATAAGGTTCAAATCTTCATAAACAACTATACATTGTCCCTGAGATGTCTTCCACTCTAACAAGAGAGAACTATTTGATATGGTTCAAGGAATTTACACTAATAACAATTACTCCTTTTTTAAGAAAATCAAACTTGCACAGAACCTTCAATGCACCTCAAACAACTTCAAACACAAACTTGCCAATAATGCATTCTGAGACATTAAGAACCAGTGATCATCATCTTACCAACATTTAGAAGCCATCAATCATAAATTTCACACCATTTCTTGGATATTTTACCTTATATTCATGATCTAACTCCTCAAGAAAATGATCTTCCTTTCATATGTAAAATAGAGTTCTTGTTTATAACTGTATTTTATTACAAAATTGTCTTCTCAGGCTCTTCTCCATGAGTCATTCCCTTCTAATGAACAAATAACTCTCCTTCAGTGAGTTTCTCTTACAAATACCTCCATACTCTAAACCCTAACTGATTTGATGTCTATATGTCATGACTCAAAGTCATATTTTAATACCTAGTTACATTCTTTTCTCCTTTTACATACTAGGAGTCTTCATAGCATGACTTGACAACATAAACATAACTCTTCAAATACCTAGACCACTAACTTATCAACATAGACCAAGAATGGTCTTTAAACCCCTTATAATTTCCAATTACAAAATAGAAGGGAAAGTATATTATTTGCATTTTTAAAATCTAGACTCCCTTACCCAACAATTTCATGAGTTCTAATGGACTTCTAAATGACTCAAACCCACTGCATTTGACCCCCTTAGACCTTCTTAACCATGATCAAGATTTCATTTACTCAAAATTTGACTCTCCTTCATGATGCTCATGTATCAAGAAGTTTCTTGCAGAAACTAAAGAAGTTTCCCATAGCATTTCAGAAAGTAGACTGGAAAGAGTTTATATGGCAGGTGTTTGGATCAGTTTTATGACTTATGTCATATTACAGTGCCTTATGTTTACAAAAATAACATATTATGTATAAAATTTCATATAATGATATGTTAAATACCATGGTTACTAATTATACAAAGTTGTTTATATTATTTTGTTTAGGATGCCACGAATAACAAAGTATGAACAATTGCTTTCCCTAGATGTTCAGGACGTGGGAAATGGGAAACCACATTTTTCTCAAGATGATCTTGAATTGACACTGATTGGGGAAGAAAATGGTCATAGGGATATTTGTGTGGAAATCCCTCTAGCACAGCTTGATGCCTTTATTAAAAGGGAAGGCCTTCTCGATAGCTCTGAGATGACATTTGTATGCAAGCAGAATAGGGTCCACCCTATTACAGAGGAACACACACCACCACATACTACCATTATGTATCACAGGTTTGTTTATATAAACTTTACGTTTCGTCATCCATAGGAATAGTGTAAACATATGTTATTGCCACATTCTTCAAATTCCATACCTAATATCAGTATGTATTTCCTTTTGTGTCAGCTACCATTGTGCTTATGGCCCTGGCAACAATAGAAACAAACCGCCTACTAGTGAAAGAATTAGGAGGTTTCAGAAAAAAAAATGTGGATGTCAATGCCATTTCAATGTGAGGGTTATGTTTGGTACACTAGATGTGGCACATATCATATATAATGATATGTATCACGTTGATAAGAATGGTGATTTTTTCCAAGGTGTAAAGGACATAAGCTTGGATCCACAAAGTGGTTTTTCTCTGAATTTATCAGTTGAATTTAAGCAATACATTGAATCTCTTTTGTTTATTGGTACATCTGTTGACACCATTATGGAAATGCACTACACGGATCTGGAGTTAGTGAGGATTGTCAACAAAAGAGATGAGTGCTTAAATAGGAAAGATGTGTTGAACGCATGGAGGAGGATGAAAAACATTAGATCCCAAAAGCACCAACACAGCAGCACTAGTATCAATTTATGGCATGTCACAGAAAGGGATACATTTTTTTAGTATCAGAGGTCGGTTAGGATTGACGTACCTTTCATTATGGGCCTTCAAACAACATGGATTCTTGAAATGACGGTTCGTCATTCCCACAACTCCATCATTGTAATGGATTCCACGTTATCAACTAATAAATATGGGGTAAGGACATTGTTGTCTCATTTCCATGCATAATTGATATTTTGATATATTTGTTTAAGTCATTCTCATACTAATGATAATTTTGTGTACACATTTGCATCAATACCAATTGTACATGCTTCTTGTTTTTTATGAGAAAGAGGTTGGGTTTCCTATTACATGGGTAGTTTCATCCCATAATAAAGTGGATGACACATATGTGTGGCTTGCTGAAGTCTACACAAGGGGGAAAATGAAAAGGATGGAATTGCCTATCAATACTGGTGTCCCCAAATTTCACCCTGAAATCTGAGACTACCCTATGTAAAAAAAATGTACTTTTAAAATAATGGGTCATTTTGTGTTTTTATTGCCAGAAAGTGTTTGTATTGTGTCAAGATATTCCCAGAGAGTCATATTAGCCAATTTCGCCAAATACCCAAATGCCCAAAATCGTTATATTCTGTCACTGGGGTTTGCCTACGGGAAATTTGTATTTAATTATTCTGAGCCCCGTTTGAGGCAAATTGTGCTCCGGTTTAACCCTGTTGTGATCTTACATGTCAATATTCTCATATACCAGTAGGGTTTTAACCAGGAATGAATCCTGGGCTTTATCTGTGACTTCTGGCAACGTTTTGCATTTTTGGTGTTTTCCCGTTTTGTTTTCTGTGAAATTTCTCTAGGTCAATTCCTTTGCTGGTTTAATCTAATTTCTTTCCTGGAGTATCTAGAGATCACCTATGGATGTTATGCCAGAAGGAATTTTTCACAGGAGGTCTGGTTCTCTCTGAAAAGACGAAGTCATGCACGAAAAAAGCTTCTTCTAGGCAGGTCACATTTTTGGGAAAAGAAGGTTTTAAGCTACAATGGGATTTTTGGTAGCAGCAGGCAGGTGGGAATTTTGTACCTGCCTAGCAGGGTACTTTTTCCCATGGAAGCAACGCCACTTAAGTCACAATGGGAAAATTAGAGGCAGCAGGCAGGTGGAATTTCTTACCTGCCTTGCACGGTGAAAATTCTCATTGTGAAATAAAAGAAAATCACTTAAGGCATTGATGGGATTTTCTTACCTGCCTTGCAGGGTAAATAATCCCATTATGAAAGTCAAATAGCTTAAGTGGATCATGGGATTTTTGGAGCTGCGGTGCAGGGTGAATAATCCCATTGAAAATTGGCTTTTAAAAATAGAAATGGCTTATGTCAAAAAGTGTGACCCCTTTTGGGATAGAAGGACAACTTTAAATGCATTAATTAATTAATTCTTTCTCCAAATTTGGCACCCAAGCATGAGGAAAAGTCAACAAGGGTAAAGAGGATAAAGGAAATTAGAATTAGAATTCTAAAATTAAATAAATATAATTTATTTAATGCAGCCCCCTTCATGTCAAAAAGTGCGACCCATATTGAAGAGGAATAATACTTTTTTAAAGTATTAATTGATATAATTAATTCCTATTTTTAGTGGATGAGGTCAAAGCACACTGTGAAGCTTAAGTGGACTAGAAGTAGTGAGCTAAAATTAAATAAATTTAATTTATTTAATGGCAGCCATGAACATGCACAAAATAGGCGCCCAGTTGAAGAGAAAAGCATGTTAATTAATTAATTAATTGCCAGGAATAGGAGGGGCAATAATTAATTATAGAATGATGAGGGTTATATAAGCAAGGGCTGCCATAAGGATGAATTAATTAATTCTTTAGCAAGGAAGTGCAGCCCAGGTAATTTTGGCGCCCCATTTGAAGAGGAATTTTACTCAGAAGAAGGTGTATTTACTGCTGGAAGCTTCAAAGTTTGGCGCCTAGGTTTGAAGGAGCTTGATTTGTGTCTGATTAATTTTCTGCATAGTGGTACAGGTGCTCAGGTGAAGTTGATAAAATTCATGCTTGCTTTGCATGCAAACAAAACATCAAATTTTGGGGCAGCAGGCTTGATATATGTAGATTTTTATAATTAAAATCAAGTGTTCATGTTCCGGTTGCCATCTTTGTTTGAATTAATTGTAGGAATTCATTACAGGTGCTTTTATAAGAGAAAGGGAGCTTAAATCAATGTCCAATACATTGAACATATCCTCTGAATCTGAAGAAATCTCCAGATCTGCACCAGTTGTAAAGAATTCTGACCGAATAAAGAGAAAAAGAATTGCTCAGACAAAGACAGATTCGGCCATGGCAAAGCGGGATGAAAAAGAAAGCACAATAGAGTCATGCATCACTTCTAAGTTTGCTGACATTGGAGATACAGATCTAGGTCCAGAACCTCTTTCTAAATTGATTGACAAATCTAGAGATGGAAAGACTTCCCTCATGCGTGCAGTCAAAAGCAGTGGAATCATTCGAACTGCAACATTTCCATTCACAACCCAGTTGCCAGAATTCATCATGGAGTGTGCTAGGTCTTACCATCCATTATCCAGATCAGTCTGAGATGCTGCAGGGAAGACAATAATTCGGTTGGATGCACAGTTCATTAATTATTATCTGAAGATTCCAGCATGAAAGGTGGTGACTACTATTAGCATACAAGATGTCGACAACAGATGGGAAAAGCATAAAGTTGACTGCGTGGGCATAATGAACAGTCAGATACATGAAGAAGCCCAAATCTCCTTCCAAGTTCCCAAGAACTCTTCCACGATCCAATCTGGTACAAGAGGTGGATGATATTTCCAAATTGTTATGCAGGGATTAAATGGTGAAGTGAATGCTCACAACTTCCGTGCATGGATGTATGCTTTCATCAAGACCGTTGAAATCAACAAAGAAGATTCAATAATCAATTGGTCAGAAATCATTAGTGACAACATTGTTGAGTAGCTCTGGAATGTGAGGAGTACTTACAGCTTCAAAATGACTTCGTATTTGGTTTATGCAGCAGCTTCCCAGGGTGTCTTCTCCAAGCTAGATAGATGTGGTGTTCTTTCCAAGGACCCTATTTTTGAGTGCTACCCACAACTTATTGTACTTGCATGCAATAAATATTACAAGTTGGTCAATGATGGATTCTTCTACGGATTCATTTACAGGCTGGATGGCGATCTAAAGGCCAACAAGGTGAGTAAAGGAAGCGTGGGAAGCTGTGTCCAGGATTGGTAGTATCTTCATCCAGTTTGCAGATTTTACATACCTCAGGGTCACCGGATTTTTAAGAGAACCAGTTAAGTTGCCCAGATACCCAAGTGATAGATTGGTCATCATGGAGCTGAGTAGACAACTCATGGAGATACATGACCTACAGTTGAAATGACACAAGTCTACAGGCTTCTTCCCGATCACTGTGGGCCATTATAGCTGCCAAAGCATTCATAAGGCCCGAGGAATTGAAGCAGAGATGTTCTCTGAGTACGAGAAAGAGTTCTTCCCAGCACAGCTGAAATTTTATCCATTTGGAGTGGCAAGAAAGACAATCTCCCAGGAGTACACGCACGTGCCTTCATTGGAAGATTTCTGGATGAAGTGCAGAAGCGAGTACGAAGTTAGAAAGAAATATTTTAGCAGGTTATCAGCACGGCAAGTGTTTGACTTTGGATTAGCATGGATACCTGCGGATCTTAAAGATGATGGGCCTGTGTTACTTGACACATACCATCGGATGGGAGGAGATAGAGATGTACTTCAAGGAGAGCATAGGTGGCTATCATACGATCAAGGAAAGGTCTACCATTGTTCTGGTCAATACTTCAAACTGGTTTGCTGACGAAGGGATATTGCCTTGATGAAGCATTGATGAATCAAATCACGGGAAACTTCGGCACAGAAGATTCCCTCAAGAGGAAGTACGAAGGAGAAAGCAACAGAAGGCCTAAAAGATTAAAGTGCACAGAAGGTCTCACTCGAAGGAGAAGATCACTTCTATGGCTATGGTGTTAGTTCCGACTTCTCCAGCATCAAGTACTTCACCGACTGTTGCACCTCAGTAGGATACTGCCATTCCTCCGTTGAATCTGGAAACATTCATCTTTTCTCCTCAACCACTCCATTTAGCACCTCTTCCTGAAGAAACATTGAAGCTATAGATGGCAGAATTTGAAAGAGCTTTGTCTTTGGATAATTCAGAGGATGGTAGCCACAACACTGTAGTAGTTTCAGATGGAGAGGAATCAGAGCATGAGATAGTGGTACACTCGGAAACTTATCATTCTATGAGTAGTAATTTCTTAGAATGGTTGGCTTTGCAGTTGGTTCCAGAGGCTAGAGAGGAAATCAACTTGGAGGAACACGACTTGCAGCTACTCCTGAATCTAGGTGGAAAAGACATAAAACCTAAAGTTGCTAAGGTAACTTTAAGGTTGATCATTGAGGAGTCAGGGTAGAAGTTTGCTGAGATGTCAATTCTAGCAAGGGAAGAAGGAGGATGAGCTCACGGAAGAAGACATAACAGTAACCAGAGTACCCATAGGTCAAGCCACCATAAGAAGGATTGAAGCAGGACACACAGACATTGATATATGCTCTATTCCTTAGGCTTGATAAAGAAAAGGTGGAGAAAGTTAAACTTCAGAAGTAGGTATCTCAGTTGTGTAAGATCATTGCCAAGGTTGCTAAATCTTCCACTCAACCAATTTCAACACAAAAGTAGGTGAGTGATCATCTGATGCAAGAAGTGGAAGATGCAAGTAACCAAGTTAAAGCTATCAATGAATGGAAAAGTTTGATCATTTGTCAAGCTTCTGTACAACTCGGAGAGGTGCCAACCCGCCTAAAGGTTATGAAAGATGCATCAGATCAGCTAAAGCAACTGGTGACAAGCACAATAGATATGAACACAGTTGCTGAGAGTAACCTGAGTACTTTGGCCGAAATAAATAAGCTGCCGAGAGAGGTGTTGATTGTGGAACGGATTGTGCCTGATGTATCAGTTGAGAAGGGGAAGCAGCTTGAGTTTGCAGTATCTTTCCGTTTGGATATCTACAGAATTATGCTGAAAAGGATGTAGGAACTTGAGAGTATGGCATCATCTTTACCAGACAATTTCATTGCTTTCACTAATGAGGAAGTGGTCGGGAACGTTACTTCATACACAAGGACCATTCCTAGCAAAGTGCCTAATTCCCTGGAAGGATCTCTTCTGATGGTGCAAGGGAGAATTGATGGAGCTATTAGGCCTTTCATGATGAATTCCATCATCAAACAGGTGGAACTGCAGTCAGATATTGAGAAGTTCAGGCCTAGCTTGGAGGATGTGGAAGCATGTATCAGGGTATTGAACGAAGGCTTGCTATAATTCAGGATAGAAAAGGAAGTTGTGGCTAAGACAGATGGGAAGATGTTGAATTACATGTTTGACAAGTATATTCAGTATCAAAACAAAAAGAAGATGTAGATGTTACAGCTGGCATGTCTTTCTTCTTCTACTCTTTCTTCTTCTATTTTCCACGTTCCCAGATGTAATTGTAAAACTTTAAAGTTATTGGTTTTGAAACCATTACTTTAAGTTATGTGGAACGATTCTATTAGTTAAGTGACAGATGTGTATAAGTTTGAATATGGACCCGGATGCATGTCACTTGAAGAGGAATTAGAGGGGGATGATTTCCAGATGTTATCTTTACTTTTTGTTTATGTTCCAGTTCAGTTGAGTTTCCCATTTGTATTTTCCCTTCTACATTCTATAAGTAGAAGAAGAACCTTCGGGTTAAGGATCAAAATTTGTAAGCAGCATTCTTGTGTTCCAGACTTTGTGCTGAAACCCCTGATAGCTATTTGAAGCAAAGGAATACAAAGGAGCAGATTTCTGGAGAACTTTGTGTCACGGTGCATTTTGTTTCTAGCTTTTAATCTTAGATCTACTTATAAACTTTGTGTTGTTTTAGATCTAAAACTGAAGTCGCCTTTGCTTATAATTATGTGTGTTGATATCTATTGGCTTCTGTCTATGTGCATGCAATCAACTTTGTAATCTATTGATTAGGTTGCACATCTTCCCTATTTCTTCCCTGTGTTATATTATTTCCTTCTTCTTTAGATATTTCCTTTCTTTGAACAGTTGCTTACTTGTTGCAAAACTATACAACTATGGTTCATGAGTTGCATGGTTAAAGTAAAACCCCATATAGATACTAGCATATTTTAATTGAAAAATCTTACATGGGAGCCTCACCGGTAAATGAGGGAGATTTATCTCATGACTACCTAGGTTTTCAGCTATGCAGAAAATCTAGCCAACAGTTTTTGGTGACTCCACTGGGGAACAACTATCTTTGTAGATCAAAGCTTATCTTTTGAAGATCAGAGTGTTTTCCATACAAATCTCAACCTAGTTGAACGTCCATTCACTTGATTTGTGAAGGCACAAGGAAGGATGGATCATTTCTTCAGATTACAGGAGAAATTCAACTTCAATCATCCTCCTCAAGTTAGAAGCCACATATCTAGTCTTTCACCAGGAAGGAGAGTGCACACTCATCTAGATCTGGATCATCTTCAGCATAATCCAGCATCTGGAATTATTCATCAAGACTACACAAGGAGAAGATGTGCCCCACTCATCATGTAGAGCCAAAATCAAAATTAGAACTAGATAGTACCTGTCCCATGGGGAGCAGCTTTTGGGCCACTGAACTTGACTCCACCTATGCATGATCTGCCCAAAGGATCTAGAAAGAATTTTCCAAAATTCTTTGGATATGGAAAGCAAAACTCGAATGATCATTTGGCAACATTCTTCATATCTTGTGGTGTGCTTGCAGTGGAGCATGAAGATGTCTCAGTCAGAATCTTCATTAAGACTCTACACGACTTGGCTGGAGAATGGTTCTATCGGCTAGCTCCTGAGCACCATAACCAACTGGGCCACTATGCGAGAGAAATTTTTGAAAAGATTCAAGCCTACAGAAGATGCTAGCACCTTAATCACTCAACTGACGCAGTTGAAGAAAGAGCCAAGTGAGAACATGCGGGGACTTTATTGCAAGGTTCCAAAGGATTTTATATAAAATCCCCACTTCTGCACTACATTGAGCGATGAAAATCAGAAGACGTTTTTTATAAACGCTCTGTTTGCCCGAAGTTGGATATCAGTTGAGAAGGGCAAGACCTATGAATCTACTTGAAGCACAAAATGTTGCCATGGAGGTTGAAGATGACTTGATCATGGCTGGAAAAATCAAACAATCATCCCACAAAGGTGATGGAGCTTCTTCAAGTACTTTAGATCCTTTGTTGCAAAGATTGGCTAATGATATGCTGCAAATCAAAAAGCATATATCTCAAGCAGGAAATGTGACCCCTTCAAGAATAGCTCCTACTCAGACCTTTAATGGTCAAAATCAAAATTGAAATAGACTTGTTGCTACACCACAACAGTTGGAAATTGAATCTGCTCCAAGGAATAACTTGGAAACTAATGAAAAATATATAGGCATTGACGAATCATTTGATGATGAAGACTTTGTAGATCCCGCTGGCGACTCCAATATTGGTTACCTGGACTACGAATCTGATGAGGGATATTATGAATCTTTTGAAGATTCTGATGGTCACACATTTGCGGTGTTCACAAGGTCCTAGACACGCCAAAATGTCGAAGCATCCACAAGTGGCCAAAGAAGAGAAAGAGAAGATCCTGGGCCGGATGTTACTATCCTAAAAAGAGGTAGTACACTACCTGCTTCATTAGCTCCCAAAGATAAATATGCAAATTCTTTCAATTCACAGCAGAGGGCCAACACGCATCCAGCTAAAGTAAATCAAGCTTTCGACATTATTGATCACATTAAAAAACCAAGGTCCAAATGTCAGAAGCTGAGTATTTGAGGGCATTTCCTGATCAGCTAAATAGATTGGTCAAGTATGTGCAAAGTAATGGTCCCAACCCTCCAACAAATAATACTTCACGGGGTATCTTGTCAAGTCCAAAGATTACTCCTCCTTCAAATAATGTGGCTGCAAGTTCTTCTCCCTCTACTTCTTCTCCTGCTACATCGGAAAGGATCGAGCCATTCTATGTATCATTGCTTATTAATGGATACAAATTGAGCAATTGCATTTTGGACTCTGGAGCTTCTGACAATGTCATGCCTGCCAAAGTTGTTGATGCCTTGGGTCTCACATTGACAAAAACCATCGAAAGATGATATTCAATGGAAAGGCAAGTGCCTCTTGTTGGGAAAATCAAAGATGCACAAGCAGTACTTGCTTCTTTCCCAGACAAGAGATTGCAAGATGACTATCCTTGTAGCAGACATCCCAGTGTCTTATGGCATGCTTTTGAGTAGAAATTTTTGTAAAGAGCTGGGTGGAGAAGTCAAGATGGATTGGTCTTGTGCACACATACCAATCAAAGGAGTTAATCAGAAGTTAGAACCTGAGAAAAAATCCAAGTACACAGTATCGAAGTCTGAGGATCCTAGATCTTAGATCTTGTTTCAAGAATCTGATCACGGAGTCTATTATCTAGAAATGGATAAAGAAGAAGTTCAACCTATGATCCAAGAACCACATCAACTTGATAATAAGGTTTGGTCTCTGGAATTTGATGGTAGTTGTTGTTCATTTGGATCTGGTGCAGGCATTGTTCTTATCTCTCCTAAGGGAAAGGTGCATGCACATTCCTTCAAATTGATGTTCGAAAATACTAACAACACGGTAGAGTATGAAGCACTGTTGTTAGGTATGGAGCAGGAAAGGACAATGGGAATCAAGCTCTTACATGCAAAGGGAGATGTTGAGCTGATTGTTAAGTAGATAAGAGGTCTCTACCAAGTAAAAAAGGACAAACTTCAGACATTATAGAGATCGAGTCTACTCTGCTATCCTAGATTTTTCAGCTTTCTCGGTATCTTACATTCCAAGAGAACAAAATTCTAGAGCTGATTCACTTGCAGTAACTGCAGCTTTGTTAAATCCATATCAGCCTCCCACATTTTTCAGACAAGGGGATTACAAATTTGAGATGGTCTTTCCACCCAAAGGTTCCTGATAACGTCCAACAATGGCAAGGTTTTTAATGATGACAAGCAGATTGTTGCATTTCTCCAACAAAAGGACAACTTCGAAGAGATCTACTATGAGGGAAGAAACTCACCTCCGAGACAAACTACTGTGGGAGAAATGGATGCAGATGTCTCAGGAAGTCAGGAGATTATCCAGCTAAAGGGAAATAAAATTCCTAAAGGCTTGGTATCTCTTGAGGAAATGTTCGACAAGCATGATCAGATGCTTAAAAAGAATGAAGAAAGTGGGGAAGGTTCTTCCTCTGATACACAGTTACTAAATTTGGGAGCAAGCAATGACCCCAAATTAGTAAATCTGGGTAAGTGTTGTTCAGAGGTAGAAAGAGAAGCTTTTACAAAGCTTCTTAAGAAATACATGGATGTTTTTGCCTGGTCTTACCAGGATCTAAAAACATATCAGCCTACAGAAGTTCAACATTACATCCCATTAAAACTAGAACAAAATCCTTTCAAGCAGAAGCTGCGACGGCATAACCCTACTATTTTCAGGACTATCTTTGTAGAGATCCAAAAGCTATTAGATGCAAAGATAATTTATCCCATACATCACTCTGAATGGTTAGCCAACATAGTTCCTGTGAGAAAGAAGAGTGGCGAGATTAGGTTGTGCGTAGATTTTCGCAACCTCAATCAAGCCTCATTGAAAGATAACTACCCCATCCCCATCATGGATCACACTCTGCAGGTGGTCACTAGATCTGAAATGCTTTCCATGCTTGATGGTTTCTTAGGCTACAATCAGATCAAGGTGTCTGAAGAAGATCAATACAAAACGGCGTTCATTACACCTTGGGGAACTTTTGCTTATCAGAAAATGTTGTTTGGTTTGATCAATGTTGGAGCTACGTTTCAAAGATCTATGGACTTAGCTTTTGCTCATCTCAAGGACATAAGCATAGTGGTGTACCTTGATGATCTGACAGTCTTTACCAAGAACAGAAGCATGCACATTTCAAATCTGGAAGAGGTTTTCATACAATGCCGCAAACATGGTATTTCTCTGAACCCTAAGAAATCTATCTTTGTTATAACAGAAGGAAAGCTACTAGGACACATTGTCTCTAAGGAAGGAACCAAGATAGATCCAGAACGTGTCAAATCTATTCAGACTTTGCCATTGCCAACATCCAAAAAAGGGGTTCACTCTTTCTTTGGTAAAGTTAATTTTCTCAGGAGATTCATCCCTAACTTTGCTGAGCTGACTCATCATATCTCAAATATGATGATGAAGACGTAAGATTTCAAATGGAGTCAGTGAAGGGAAGGAAGCTTTTGAGAAGATTAAGGAGGCCCTGTCAAAAGCCCCAGTCTTGGTTTCACCTGACTTTAGTAAAGAATTTATTCTTTATTGTTATTCCTCCGAACACACCATGTCAGCAATCTTGATGCAGAAGAATTAGGAGGATGTAGAAGCTCTGATTTCTTTCATGAGCATGCCTCTCAAATCTTATGAGTTGAAATATACTCCAATGGAAAAACATGCATATGCAGTGGTAAAGGCGTGTAAAGCATTCAGGTACTATATTCTTTCCTCACATATTGTGGTCCTGTTCCAGATACTGCAGTGAAATCTATTCTCTCCCAACAAGAGTTAGGGTTGTTAAGAGGCACATGGGTGACGAAAGTTCAAGAATACAACCTGGATATCAAACCTACAAAGCTGGTTCAAGGAAGAGGTCTATGCGAATTGATGACAGAGATGAAAGCAACAGTGCCAGAGGGAGATCAAGATCTGAAGATTTGCCTATGGTCCTTTTTATAAATCTGGTGGAAGAGCGGTACAGTAACATTGTCTATTTTCTGACTTATGGGGAATTCCCAGATCAACTTTCTCAAAAAGAGAAACGTACTATTAAACTAAAGTCCAAAGATTTTGTTCTTTGGGACAATGATTTATACAAATGAGGGATTGATGGCATATTTCTCTGATGCATAGATAAAGCTCAGCAGGATAAACTCTTAAAATAGTTTCACAACATGGCTTGCGGTGGTCATTTCTCAACCCAAGTCACTGCTCACAAGATCCTACTGAGCAAGGTATTACTGGCCCACACTTTTTTAAGGATACTGCAGAGTGGGTATCTAAGTGCCAAGCGTGCCAACACTTTGTTGGGTGTGTAAAATTACCCGCATTACCTTTAAAACCAATTGTAATTGAAGAACCCTTCCAGCAATGGGGAATGGATTTTATTGGTATGCTCAACCCAACCTCCAATGTCATCCATCACTATATTCTGACAGCTACTGATTATTTCAGTAAGTGGGTAGAAGCCATTCCTGTTAAGAATGCCACTTCCGCCGAGGTATGTAATTTTATAAAGGAAAATATTGTTATTAGGTTTGGCGTGCCCAATAAAATAGTAGCAGACAATGCTCCAAATCTATCTTCTGAGGAGCTGGTTGATTTCTGCTACACTCATGGGATCTAGTTGGTACATTCCTCCAACTACTATCCACAAGGGAATGGCCAGGCTGAATCAAGTAACAAAAATTTGGTGACTATCATGCGAAAGCTAGTAACTGAGAATCAAAGAACTTGGCATAAGAAGTTATTTGATGCATTATGGGTAGATAGGATTACACCAAAGAGGGCTATAGGCATGTCCCCTTTTCAGCTATTATATGGAAGAGACACAAAGCTTCCTCTTACCTTGGAACTTCCTGCCCTACAAACTTTTTAGAGCCCTAGAGGATTCTACATTCAATGATGCTATTGAAAAAAGGATAATGTATCTGACTGAATTGTGGGAGGTACAAACTCAAGTTGCAGATAGATTATCAGAGCATCAAAAGAAGATGAAATTTATCTTCGACAAAAAGGCCATGGAAAGAAAGTTTGAAACCAATGATTGGGTTCTTTTATGGGACAAAAGTAGAGAAACAAAAGGATTTTCTTACCTGCCTTGCAGGGTAAATAATCCCATTATGAAAGTCAAATAGCTTAAGTGGACCATGGGATTTTTAGAGTTGCGGTGCAGGGTGAATAATCCCATTGAAAATTGGCTTTTAAAAATAGAAATGGCTTATGTCGAAAAGTGCGATCCCTTTTGGGATATAAGGATAGATTTAAATGCATTAATTAATTAATTCTTTCTCCAAATTTTGCGCCCAAGCATGAGGAAAATTCAACAAGGGTAAAGAGGATAAAGGAGATTAGAATTAGAATTCTAAAATTAAATAAATATAATTTATTTAATGCAGCCCCCTTCATGTCAAAAAGTACGACCCATATTTAAGAGGAATAATATTTTTTTAAGTATTAATTGATATAATTAATTCCTATTTTTAGTGGATGAACTCAAAGCACAATCTGAAGCTTAAGTGGACTAGAAATGGTGAGCTAAAATTAAATAAATTTAATTTATTTAATGGCAACCATGAACATGCAGAAAATAGGTGCCCCAGTTGAAGAGAAAAGTATGTTAATTAATTAATTAATTGCCAAGAATAGGAGGAGCAATAATTAATTATAGAATGATGAGGGTTATATAAGCATGGGCTTCCATAAGGATGAAATAATTAATTCTTTACCAAGGAAGTGCGGTCCAGGTAATTTTGGCACCCCATTTGAAGAGGAATTTTACTCTGAAGAAGGTGTATTTACTGTTGGAAGCTTCAAAGTTTGGCGCCTAGGTTTGAAGGAGGTTGATTTGTGTCTAATTAATTCTTTGCATAGTGGTATAGGTGCTCAGGTGAAGTTGATAAAATTCATGCTTGCTTTGCATGCAAATAAAACATCAAATTTTGGGGCAGCATGCTTGATATATACAGATTTTTATAATTAAAATCAAGTGTTCATGTTCCGGTTGCCATCTTTGTCTGAATTGATTGCAGGAATTCATTATAGGTATTTTATAAGAGAAAGGGAGCTTAAATCAATGTCCAATACATTGATCATATCCTCCGAATATGAAGAAATCTCCAGATCTACACCAGTTGTAAAGAATTCAGGCTGAATAAAGAGAAAAAGAATTACTCAGACAAAGACAGATTCGGCCATGGCAAAGCGGGATGAAAAAGAAAGCACAGTAGAGTCATGCATCACTTCTAAGTTTGTTGACATTAGAGATACAGATCTAGGTCCAGAACCTCTTTCTAAATTGATTGAAAAATCCAGAGATTGAAAGACTACCCTCATGCGTGCAGTCAGAAGTAGTGGAATCATTCGAGTTGCAGTTTCCATAATTCATCATGGAGTGTGCTAGGTCTTACCATCCATTATCTAGATCAGTCTGAGATGCTACAGGGAAGACAATAATTTGGCTGGACACACAGTTCATCAATTATTGTCTGAAGATTCCATCATGAAAGGTGGTCACTACTATTAGCATACAAGATGCCGGCAACATATGGGAAAAGCATAAAGTTGACTGCATGGGCATAATGAATAGTAGATACATGTAGAAGCCCAGATCTCCTTCCAAGTTCCCGAGAACTCTTCCACGATCTAATCTGGTACAAGAGGTGGATGATATTGCCAATTTGTTATGCAGGAGAAATGACAAAGTGAACGCTCACAACTTCTGTGCATGGATGTATGCTTTCATCAGGACCATTGAAATCAACAAAGCAGATTCAATAATCAATTGGTCGGAAATCATTAGTGACAACATTGGTGAGCAGCTCCGGAATGTAAGGTGTACTTACAGCTTCAAAATGACTTCGTATTTGGTTTATGCAACAGCTTCATAGGGTATTTTCTCCAAGCTAGATAGATGTGGTGTTCTTTTCAAGGACCCTATTTTTGAGTGTTACCCACAGCTTACTGCACCAACATGCAATAAAAATTACAAATTGGTCAACGATGGATTCTTCTACGGATTCATTTGTAGGCTAGATGGCGATCTAAAGGCCAACAGGGTGAGAAAGGAAGCATGGGAAGATGTGTCCAGGATTAGTAGTATTTTTATCCAATTTGCAGATTTTACATACCTCAAGGTCACTAGCTTTTCAGGAGAACCAGTTAAGTTGCTGTTGTTGCAGGCTCACATCACCCCTGGATGCAGATCAGGCTTCTAGGTTGATCACTCTAGCATCCAGTGTGATTGCACAACATGGAAACCTCTCTCCAAGTGTGGGGACTTATAAAACTGAGAGAGGAATCTCCATATTAGAGGCTAGTTCCTCAAACTCCTCTGATTTAGATCTATATTTTGCAAAACTACAGAGGTTTAGATCCTAATCCTACTCTAAACTGCAAGGAGACAGGGATAGAAGTGCAAAAAATATGAAACTAACTGAAGGTGGTGATGCACCAAAAGGAGTGGTGAAACATTTCTGTCAAGAAAATAGACACAGACCAAAGTTTACAACATAAAACATACACAGACTGATAAGATATAATTTAGGATTTGAAATGAAGCAAATAATACAAACAAAGGATTGAAAACCATTCACAAAGCTTGCATTATCATTTCCAGTGTCAAAATCACTGCATTACAACCTCAGAGAGGTAAAAACTGTTACAATCTTTAGAGAGGTCTGATTCTTGCCTCAATCACTTGTTGGAGGTGAAAGAAGAAGTTGCTATGTCAAAATTGTTCCCTCTTTGAAATGAGCCAAATCTGGCTTTTTTATTGCATGGGTCGAGCCCAGGGGACAGAAAACGTACAAAAAACATGAGAACCCATCCCTCCTTGACTTCAGATGCATTAAAACGGCATGGGGGACCTTAAAAACCCATACCCTATCACTTTGACCGATTTACAGGAGAATGTGACCCATTCTGCATTAAATCTGGTCGCTGAAATGTCACTTCTAGCCATGAACACGCGTCAGAGCCGTTTCTCAATTTTCTCTCTCCAAACTACACCAAAATTCAAAAATTAACCCTAGAATCACGTAGAGAATTTCATAATATTTCCGTTGATATAAAGAACGTGTGAATCCGAGCTCTGGATCAAAAGATATGGAGATCTGAAGATCTAGGGCACAAAATAGGTGAAACTGTGTTTTGAAATTTTCCCGCGCTCTGCCACCTGGATGACACGTGTCAAGCGCTGATTGGATGCGTAATTCTCTCTCCTTCCCTATCTCGTGGGTTTTCCTGCTTCATTGGACATGTGTCCTCTTTTTATTGGCTCGGGTCAGTGCTTGAAACCTCACCCTTTGACTTTTGGACCTTTTTCCCCTGTGACACATGTCGTGATTTGATTGGTCCGTGGGTTTGTTGATTTTTTGCGCCCTTCGCGTCTTTTTGTCCCGGATGTCCCAGTGCTGTTTAGGACAAAAACCTCTGATCCACCCCGAAATGGGCTTCCTTGTCCCTTATCTGGCTGATGACACGTGGCGTTGCTTGATTGGCTTCCGGCTCCTTCGGTTATCCGTGTCCCACGCGTCCCTTTGTCCCAACTGTCCCAATACGAAATTTCTCTGTTTCGGGCGAACCGGCCGGTTCACGTCCTTCGCGTACCTTTGTCTCACTTTCTCCCGGACTGTCTGGGACAAATTCTTCCGGTTTGCCCGATTCGGCCGGTTCGCGTTCCTTTGTCCCACATGTCCCTTTGCAGTTAGTCAATTTTGCTTCCTCCATCGGCCGGATCAGCTTCTCGCGCCCTGCGCATCCTTCTGTCCCAGATGTCCCTTTGCTTCGCGGGCCGCCTGGAGGCTTTTCAGCTGATCCGCGTCTCGATGTCCCTCACGTCCCTACTGCTGCGAGGACTAGGACTTAGCCAATTTTCACAATTTTTTCTAGCCCAAGCTCTTTTTTTGCAGCCTTTTCACCTTTTCTCAGAACTTGCTCTTTTCAACCTGGACAGGAGAGTTAGAAAAAATTTGAGGGGACCCTGGAAACATGAATTTTTCCCTGAATCAATCCATTTTCCTGGGACTTGAGAATTCTGATGCATGTTATCAAATTAACCCTGGGGGGTGAATTTGGATAACAGTTGCCTTGATACCCGAGTGATAGGTTAGTCATCATGGAGCTGAGCAGAAAACTCATGGAGATGCATGACCTACAGTCGAAATGGCACAATTCTACAGGCTTCTTCCCAATCATTGTGGGCTATTATAGCTGCCAGAGAATTCATAAAGCCTAAGGAATTGAACCAGAGATGTTCTCTGAGTACAAGTAAGAGTTCTTCCCAACATGGCTGAACTTTGATCCATTTGGAGTGGAAAGGAAAAAAATATCCCAGGAGTACGCGCATGTGCCTTCATTGGAAGATTTTTGGATGAAGTGCAGAAGTGAGTACGAGGTTAGAAAGAAATATTTCAGCAGGTTATCAGCACGGTAAGTGTTTGACTTTGGACTAGCATGGATACCTATGGATCTTAAGGATGATGGGGCTGTGTTACTTGACACATACCATTGTATGGGAGGAGATAGATCTATACTTCAAGAGAGCATAGGTGGCTGTCATACGCTCGAGGAAAGGTCTACTGCCGTTTTGGTTAATACTTCAAACTTATTGTTGACAAAGGGATATTTCCTTGATGAAGCATTGATGAATCAAATCACGAGAAACTTTGGCACAGGAGATTCCCTCAAGAGGAAGCATGAAGGAGAAAGCAACAGAAGGCCTGAAAATATTAAAGTGCACAGAAGGTCTCACTCGAAGGAGAAGATCACTTCTACGGCTATAGTGTTAGTTCTGACTTCTCCAGCATCAAGTACTTCACCGACTATTGCACCTCAATAGGATACTACCATTCCTCTATTGAATCTGGCAACATTCATCTTTTCTCCTCAACCACTCCATTTAGCGCCTCTTCCTGAAGAAACGTTGAAGCTACAGATGGCATAATTTGAAAGAGCTTTGTCTTTGGATGATTCAGAGGATGGTAGCCACAAAACTGTAGTGGTTTTAGCTGGAGAGGAATCAGAGCACGAGATAGTGGTACACTCGGCAATTTCTCATTCTTCAAGAAGTAATTTCTTAGAATGGTTGGCTTTGCAATTGGTTCCAGAGGCTAGAGAGGAAATCAACTTGGGGGAACACAACTTGCAGTTACTCCTAAATCTAGGTGAAAAAGATAGAAAACCTAAAGTTGCTAAGGTAACTGTTGTTGCAGACTCACAGCACCCCTGGATGCAGATCAGGCTTCTAGGTTGATGTTCAGGCATCCAATGTGATTGCACAACATGGAATCCTTTCTCCAAGTGTGGGACTTGTGAAGATGAGAAAAGATTCTTCAGAGAAGGCTGGTTCCTATTCCTCTGTTCAGATGCATACAAAATATGCAGAGGGTTTACTAAAACCTAATCTAACTTGCCAAGGAGACAGGGTAAGAAAATGCATAGAATAAAACCTAAACTACAAAGGTGATGCACCGAGGAATATTAGACATTTGTTTTGCAAATTTAACACAGACCACATAAATGCAATACAAACACCATGCACAGGTAACCAAAATACAATAAGAGATCAAAACGACAGCAATGAATACATGAGAGGGTTGAGAATCAATCACAAACATATATATTATTGCTCAAAAGTCAATACAGTATATTGCAGTGGCCAAGAGGCAAAAGACTAGCATTACAACCTATATGAGAGGCTTGAAAGCTCCACAAACTCTCTTGTAAGCGAGGGAAGAAGGGAGGATGCAAAAAAAAAAATGTCCGACCCTTAAAAGGGCTCCTCTTTACAATATATATCAAGAAATGAGAGAGGAGAGAGGGGAAACTCAGAATCTACTCCAACCACTTCTTGGTAGCATTTAAATCATCTCATTATGATCCAAGCGGCGGATCCTGGCAAAACGGCGGGCTGTCTAACAGGAGCGGCAAGTTGTCTGCTATATTAAAGTTGGTTGTTGAAGCATTACACACGTTAGAGACATTTTCTTAATTTTCTCCCTCTAAACTACACCAAAATTCAAGATTAACCCCAGAATCATGTAGAGAATTTCAACAGCTTTCTGTTGATATAAAGAACGTGCAAATCGGAGCTCTGGATCGAAAGATATGAAGGTCTGAAGATTTAGGGCACAAAACAGGCGAAAATGGATTTTTAAATTTCTTTTCCCGTGTTCTGCCATCTGGATGACATGTGGCAGGCTCTGGTCCGCTGAGCAATTCCCTCTCTCCACCTTTTCATGGGTTTTTCTTGTGGGCCCCTTAAACTTGGACACGTGGCACTATTTCATTGGTTTGGATCAGTGCTCAAAAACTCGCCCCTTTGACTTTTGGACCTTTTTCCGGATTTTCGCGTCCACCGCGTCCTTTTGTCCCAAATGTCCCAGTGCTTCGCAGGCTGAAATCCTCCGATCCGCCCGAAATGGGCTTCCTCGTCCCTTTTCTGCCGGTGACACGTGGCGTGATCTGATTGGCTTTCGGCTCCTTCGGCTATCCGCGTCCCACGCGTCCCTTTGTCCCACTTGTCCTTGTGCTGCAATTTCCTTTTTCGGCCAAACCAGCCAGTTTGCGCCCTCCGCGTACATTTGTTCCACTTGTCCCAGTCCTTTGCGGGCCGCCTGGAGGCGTTTCGGCCGAACCGTGCCTTGGTGTCCCGAACGTCCCAAATATTTCTAGGACAAGGACTTAGCCGATTTTCACAATTTTTTTTTTTTGGTCCAGGCTTATTTTCTGCAACTTCTCGCATTCTTTTAGAGCTCGTTCTTTTTCAGCCTAGGACTTGAGAATCCTGATGTATGTTATCAATTCAACCCTGGGGGGTGAAGTTGGATAACAATTTGACGACTCAACGGGGTCATCTGCCTGCTAGATGAAAAGACCAGTTGTCTTTTTGCGATCCATTGGGCATGGAGTCATAAACAATGACCTGAAATGAGCCTGATACTGTAACTCCCTCCATGAGAGCACGCTGAACTGTAAAAACTCAAACTAGGAGCGACAAAACCTGTGCCAAAGCACTTAGGGAAATTGAAACCTAACTACAACAAGACAATGTGCATATGCACTTAGAGGAATTGAAATCTAGACTAATATTTACAAGGGTGAACCTTTTATTTTCAGTAGCAATGTTTGAGATAGATTCCATTTACTAGAATCTGCAGTTCTTCACCGTCCAATGAGGCCAATTGGAAATCATTGCTGCTCTTGCACTTTGTGACCATGTATGGGCCACTCCAAATAGCATCAAATTTTGAATGCCTTCCCAGTTTTGCTCTGTCTGCATCCCATTTCAACACTAGATCTCCAACTTGAAAAGATCTATCCCTGGCCTTTCTATCAAAGGTTTTCTTGATCAAAGCTTGATCCTTTTCCATTGCTTGGGATGCTTGATTTCTGATCTCTTGCAGCTCCATCAACTCTGCATATCTCACCTCCATGGGCTCAAATTCAAGTTACTCCAGCTACTTCATGAGTTCCAATGATGGTAACTCAGGTGACATGGGCAAGATTGGCTCTCTTCCATAGACAAGCCTGAATGGAGAGTTACCTGTGGATCTTTTAGGAGTGATCCTATCAGCCCATAAGGCTGATTTCAACTTGGTGTGCCAAGACTTTTGATTCTCATCAAGATTTCTCCTAATGATCCTTAACAAGTTCTTGTTTGTAGACTCGGCCTAGCCATTACCCTGAGGGGTAATAGTTCGATGAAGTGCTCAGGTAAATACCGTTCTTGATGGCCCACTCAGTCACCTTAGATCCAATGAATGCCAATGCATTATCAGAGATTATTGTGGCAGGTACACCAAATCTGGTTGTTATTCCCTCATAAAAGTCTAGGATGCTAGACTCATTTGCCTCTTTGAGTGCTACTGCTTCTGTCCATTTGGTGAAGTAGTCGGTGGCTGTCAGAATCCATTTATGCCCTTGGCTTGAATTGGGGTTAAACTCCAATGAAGTCCAAACCCCATTACATGAATGGCTGGTCAACTGAGATTGGATGCAATGGAAGGGCAGCAAACTTCTCTTTTCCTATGAAGAATGCACAATTCTTACACCTCTTGATCCATGCATAGCAATCACTGAAGATTTTAGGCCAATAATAACCAGCCTTCATGATTTTTAGAGCTGTCACTCTTGGTGCAAAATGGCCACCAGCTGGTCCACCATGAAACTCTTCCAACACCCTTTGAATCTGATATGTGCTAATGCATCTCAACAGCACTCCATTCACGTCTTTCTTGAACAAAACTCCATCAACAATGGCATACGGAACAGCCTGCAACCTGAAGTGTCTCCTTTGGGTCTTGTTCATCTCTAGGGGGCACTTGCCTGTACCTAGGAAGTGCATAATATCTTGGGTCCAGCAAGGAGTGGGGGAAGCATCGTCTTCTTCTTGATTGCCACTTGGCTCATGACTGTCCTGGACTGTCAAAACAGCCTCTTCTTCGTTGCATACTTCCTTTTGCTTCCCCAAAACTAGTTGCTCACACAGTCCTTTCCCTCTTACCAGCTTGGTGATCTTGATATCAATGTCATACTCCATGACACGGGAGATCCAACCTGCCCTTTTCTCATTCAAATCCTTGTTGAGGAGGAAGTCTTTAACTCCAGCATGTGAGACCAGCAACTGGACCTTGTTGTTTGAGACTAAATGCTTGAATTTCTTCAAGCTTATGATTACTACAAGTACATGCTTTTCAATAAAAGAGTACCTCACCTCGCAGTCGTCCAGGCTCTGGCTGAAAAAGGCAATCGGCTGCTCATCATTATCTTTGTTCTGCTGTACCAGAATGGTAGAGATAGTGTCATCACCTCCAAATGCATAGAGGATGAAATCCTTGGAGAAGTCTGGGTTAATGAGAGTTGGTGCTTGAGAGATAGCTTCTTTGATTGCCTTAAAACTCTCCTTGCCTTCTGTTGTCCACTTAAAAGCCATGCTCTTCTTTAACATTTTGGTGATGGGCTTGACAAGGGCTGCAAAATCTGGGATAAACCTGCGGACAAAATTGATCCTTCTCAAGAAGCTTTGAAGAGCCTTCTTGTGACTTGGCAATGGCAGTGCTCTTATGGCTTCAACTCTCTCTGGGTCAATTACCAGTCCCTCTTTCGAGACAATATGGCCAAGGAGCTTTCCTTCATGTGCAAGAAAGATGCACTTCTTGGGGTTCAAAGACACTCCGAACTTTCTACACCTATGAAACACTTGCCTGAGGTGAAATAGATGGTCTGCTACATTCTTGGAGAATACAGTGACGTCATCAAGGTATATCAGCACTATCTTATTGATCAAACCCTTGAACGCCATGTCCATTGCCCTTTAAAAGGTAGCACCAGCGTTGGACAGCCCAAATGGCATCTTCTTATAAGCATACGTGCCCCATTTAGTTGTGAAGGCTGTCTTGAATTGGTCCTCTTCTTTTACCATCACCTGATTATACCCTGAGTAGCCATCTCGGAGAGAGAATCTCTTTGAACCGGATACTACTTGCAATATTTGCTCCATGGAAGGGAGTGGATAATGATCCTTGAGAGATGCCCTATTGAGGTCTCGGAAGTCCACACACAACCTGATTTCTCCGCTCTTCTTCTTGACCGGAACCAAGTTAGCAACCTAGCTTGAGTGCTTGATCAGGAATATAATGCTTGCCTCTATTAGCTTATTTAGCTCTTTCTTCATCAGAGGCTTAATGTGAGGGTTGACTGGTCTCTACTTTTGCCTGATGGGCTTAGCATCTGGATCCAATTCTATGGTATGTTGTGCCAAATTTGGGTTGAATCCTCTCAAGTCTTCATAGCTCCAAGCGAAGACATCTGGAAATTCTTGGCAAAGCTAAACAAAATCATATTTCTCTTGTGAGGTACTTACTTTGCCAATCTGTAATGTTTTGCCTTCTTCCACTAAAATAGGCTCTGAATCCTCACCCTTTACTTGAATGTTTGCCTTCTCCTTCTGGAACTGATCATTCGGGTTGAAGATTGACTCCAAGGTTATGAGGCCTTTTGGTAATTTGTTAGTTCTCAACTGCACCACTTGGTCACCATACTGCTGATGCAACTTGTCTTGATTCCTGGCAGAGAACTCAGCTTCTTCTTATAGGAAATTGATGATTTGCTAGTCATTCTCAAACACTTTCCAACTGACATTGTTATCCGGCACTGAAGGCCTCACAATCACGTGGATGTTTGGTTGTACCTTGTCTTGTTGAATGCTTTTCGTAATGTCAAAGGCTGCCCCTACTACTGCAAGCCTGTCAGCAGCTTGATTCTCTTTCCTGGGAATGGATTTAATGCCAAAACCTTCAAAATATTCCATGAGGTCCTGCACCCTATTCTTGTAGCACCTGAGTAGATCATTCTTGGCAGCATGCCATCCCTTGACCTGATTTACAATCAATTCACTGTCCCCAAAGACTTACAGATTCTTTATTTTTCTCTTGATTGCCCAATGCATCCCTTGCACCAAGGCTTCATATTCAGCAGTGTTATTGGAGCATTCAAATTGAAATCTAAAAGATGAATAGTACTTTATTCCTTGGGGTGAAACAAGCATGGCTCCACCTCCTGCACCTTACCTACTCCTTGATCCGTCAAAAAATAGCTGCCATACCTCATTGTCATCATTATGGCTTGGCTTGGTGATGCTAGGAACAGGTTGATTTTCTTCGTGTATACAATACACTCCCAGCTCAGATTCTTGTACTTCTTGATAGGGATCAAAAACATGTATCTTGTTTGCCCATTCATAAAGAGTTAGATCCGGGATACTTCCAACCTTGGTGTCAGCCTCATCAGTACTAGGGTAATCTTCTTGATCAAATGCTAAGCAATTGGCATTAATCTGACATGGGGTGTAAGGCTCAATATGGAAGTTTGCAATAGGTTCAGATCTGATTGTGGCCTTAGTTCCATACCTTGTTCTAAACAGTATGTGAGACCAATCAGTAGACAAATACCCTCCAATCTTGGCTGTGAAGTCCCTGGACAAGCAAAGGGCAAAGAGTGGTGGAAGGTCTATGATTGATACATCTTGTAAGACAACAACATTTGGACATGCATGCAAGGTAAGACTCAAGTTTTTAATCACTCCAACTATTGCTATTGTTGTCCCATCCAATTGCACCACTCCTTTAGATATTACTTCATATTCGAGACCCAGCTGATCAGCTATTTGCTTGGGCATCACGGAGCTACTTGCCCCGGAATCAATCATGCAATTGTGTACTAGTTTATCCCCAATGATTAATGAAACATAGAAAGGAGGGGGCTTCAACATTTTACCTTGTTGTCCTCCATGACTTCCTTCAGGCTGGGTAGAATTTGTAAGCACTTTGTCTTGCATCTAAACCCACTGATTCGAAGTTTTCCAATCCTTCATGGCAGCTTGCAGCAGATCTCTTTGGCCTGGGATAGATAGGGACTCTCACATTGATATGTTAACGTTTGTCTTCTTCATCTGATCAATGATACTGAATGGTGATGAAGAATCTCTCTACTGTCCTTTGGTTTGCACGTTTACTCCCTGCACGTGGGCAGCAACAGCTGGCATTTGAGTTGGCCTAGGGGTTGTTCTTGGCTGCCCTTGTGTATTTGAAACTGGACTCTGCTTGCCAATCATTTGTGGAGCCATGGAAGGTTGTGGATTGGCTGGGGCTAATGGTTGTTCTTCACCCAGATTCCTCCTTTTTGAGCTTGTGTTGGCTGCAACACCTTGAGAAATTGCCTGATTCATGCCACAGAAATCTTTTTCTTGTCAGTTCACCAATGTAGTGTCATTTGGGGCTGATTGTTGTTGGAATGTTTCTGGTTGTTGGCTGTTTCCTTGACTGCCCTCACCCTCCACACCGGTAGTTGTCACCATTAGTGCTTGATTGAGAGCACCATTGAAGCACATGGATTGGTTGTGAGGCTCGTTGCATGGAAAGCACCAATCATATTCCTGAGCAATGTTGTTCTATGTTGGCACTAATGCCTTAGAGGCAGATATGGCATTTGGATTATAGGGCTGGAATGGTCTGTTAGCAGGAGGCCTTGCTTGATTCTGATTTGTATTTGCTAGTTTGTATTAGGTGGTCTTTGAGGCTGATATGGCTGCCTGTTTGGCTAAGCTTGAGGCTGGAAGGAAGGTCTAAAACCTTGAGCTTGCTGCCTTTTAAGTGTAACCAACTCATTACCTAGATTTTGTAGTTTCTTCATGACTTCTTGAAGCTCGTTTGAGGCACTAGAAGATGAAGTAGAAGCTTCATTTGAACTCTGATTTCTAGGAGTGGGAATAAAAGATAAATTAGGCACATGGCTAGTATTTGGGCTCTCTAGACTTGGATACAATGGCATTGGAGGCATAGGGGCTAGCTTTCTAGCTTGAATCAAATAATTTTCAGCCATAATGGCAATGCTATAAGCCATAGGGATAGTTATGCCTCCCATGGATTGAATCAACATAGAAATATCATAATTCAGAGCTTTGAGATAGTAAAGAAAAGCACCTTCTGCTGTTGGCCTGACTTCCACTGGAATTCTCTCCCAAGTCCTTTGAAATCTGAAATTAAAATCAATCAGCTGTTCATTAGGAGCTCTTTTGATAGTTGTTAGCTGCTCCAAAAGGGACAAGTTGTCTCCCTATTCCCCAAACTGCTCAGGGAGGGCAATACATAGCTGATTCCAATTTTGGATAGAACCTAAATTAAGGCTCCTAAACCATTGTAAAGCTTTCCCCTTGAATGAGGATGCCAGAAATTTGACAGTAACTTGCATCTCATTGATTTCATGGATTGCACAAATATTAGCAATGTCCTTGACATGATCACCTGGAGTGGTCTGATTTTCTCCAGTAATGTATGGAATGTTTTTCAATGATGTAACTGGGAACTGGGTGTTGTGCATTGAGAGCAAGTGGGCTGCTGCCAGTGAAATTAACATACGGGGTCGGTGGTCTGTGCCATTCTGATTGACCTGAGAACCCTTGTATGATTGGATGAAAGGCCTACCGGGTGGAGGTGTTGACAGAGGTTTTATTTGGTGGAGGTAGAGATCTTTGAATCTCTTCTTCCCCTTCTTCCTTGTTCTCGGAGATAGGTACAGATGATTCAAAAAACACTCCTTCCTCTTTGAGTTCTTGACCTGGTGGTGTATTCTTCCCATAAATTTTCCAGGCTTGGACTGCTGAAACCACCGGATTGGTGCTTCCCCTTGGGGTCACTAGATGTGTGATTTTAAGCTCCTTCAATAGATGGGACTTACAATAAGTGCACATCGAAAACTTGTTGCAATAAAAGTGAAGATCTCTAAGGTCCCACCAGGCGTGCCAAAACTGTTAGTCTGAAATCTTCACAGAACCCCCAACCTGTAAAAGATGAAGTGGAAGACCTCTAAGTGTCCCACCGGGTGTGCCAAAACTGTTAGTGTGCAGATTCACAGCACCCCCTAGATGTTGATTAAGCTTCTAGGTTGATCATAATCAGGCATCCATTGTGATTGCACAACATTGAATCCTTTCTCCAAGTGTGGGAATTGCAAAAATGAGAAAGGAATCTCCAGATAAGGATGGTTCCTATTCCTCTGTTCAGATGCACACGAAAAAATGCAGAGGATTTACTCAAAATCTAATCTAACTTCCCAAGGAGACAGGGTAAGAAGATGCATAAAATATAAACCAAAACTAACAAAGGTGATGCACCAAGGAATGATTAGAACACCTATCTTGCCAATTTAACAAAAACCACATAAAATGTGATGCAAACATCATGCACAGATAAAAAAAATTTGCAATAAGAGATCAAATCAGGAGGATGCAAATGAACACATGAGAGGGTTGAGAATCAATCCACGAACATGCATATTACTTTCTCTGAAGATTGATACAATACAATAAATTACAGTGGCCAAGAGGTGAAAGACTGGCATTACAGTTTATGAATGGGAGGTTTGAAAACTCCACAAATTCACCTGCCAAGCGAGGGAAGAAGGGAGGATGTAAAAAAAGAAATGTCCACCCTCTTAAAAAGAAGCCCCTCCCTACAATTTATAGGAAGAAATGAGAGAGGGAAGAGAGAGGAAACTCACGAATCTACTCACAAACACATCTATAGGTTGCATTTAATTCATCTCATTATGGTGGTAGCGGTGAGAACCTTAGAAAAACTTAAAAAGCTGGCAAACTGTATTTTGCGAGCTGTAAAACTGGTGTGTTGAAACGTTGGTTGTCTGAAGCCATTATCACGTGCCAGAGGTTTTTTCTTAATTTTATCTCTCCAATACTACACCAAAATGTAATATTGACCCCATGTAATCATGTAGAGAATTTCACCATCTTTCCATTGATATAAAGAACATGAAAATCCGAGCTCTGGATTGAAATATATGGCCAGGTCTAAAGATTTAGGGCACAAAACAGGCCCAAAATAGATCGGTGCGAAAAAAGTTTGAAATTCTGACCGCGTTTTGGTCTTCTAGAATTTTTTTGACATTTTCCCCCATGCTCTGGTCCACTTGGATGACACATGTCAGGCTGTGATTCACCTTTCCGTGGCTCATCGTTTGAAAATTTCTTATAGGGCGCTTCCTTTAATTTTTTGCCCACTTGGACACGTGGCACTATTTTATTGGCTCGGGCCTGAGGGGTGCACTTTTACCTTGCATCAAACACTTAGCAATTTTTCAAATATCTTCCCCTTGGCTGACACGTGGCATGTTCTGATTCGTCCGTGGGCATGCCTTGGTCTCTTTTGCGGCCTTTTCGTCCTTTTCACATCCCAAATGTCCCTCGCATACCTTTGTCCTGACTGGACCCAGATGAAAATCCTCTGACTTCGTTTGAATTCGGGCTCCCTTGATCCTATTTGCGGCCTTTTCCGGTTTTCTCGTCCCACGCATCTCATGTGTACTTTTGGTTCCTTCAACTGTCCTGTACTTCCTGTGCGACAAATTGTCTCACTTGATCCACCTGCTGCAGTGGACTGTCTTTCAGCCGAATCGGCTGGTTCACGTCCCGTGCACGTACTTTTGTCCCAACTTGTCCCAGTGCTTCGCATGAAGTAGCCGACTTAGGTGATTTTCCTTGCTTTCAGGCAATTTGGATTTTCACGTCGCCTCGCGTCCCGACATCCCGAACTGTGCCACAGACCGCCTGGGACAAAAATGTCTGACTTAGCTGATTTTCACAATTGCTTTTTCTGGCCCCAAGCTTATGTACAACGAAATTCTAGCAGTACGACTCAGAACTCGTTCTTTTTCAGACCCAAAATGCCTTAAAACAGTCCTGCCACCTGTATTTTTTGCATTTTCTCAACCCTGGGGGTGAAGTTGGAACTTCTTCTTGGATGGGAGAGTTAGAGAGAAGCCGAGGGGGCACCAAAAACATGATTTTGAGGTGTTAGTTCTATAAGAAGGAAAGGAGAAGGATGAGCTCACGGAAAAAGATATAACAAAAACCAGAGTACCCATACGTCAAGCCACCACAGAAGGATTGAAGCAAGACACAGAGACATTGATAGATGCTCTATTGCTTAGGCTTGACAATGAAAAGGCAGAGAAAGTTGAACTTTAGAAGCAGGTATTTCAGTTGTGCGAGATCATTGCCAAAGTTGCTAAATCTTCCACTCATCCCATTTCAGCACAAAATAGGTGAGTGATCATCTGATGCAAGAAGTGGAAGATGCGAGTAACCAGGTTAAAGTTATCAACGAATCAAAAATTCTGATCATTCGTCAAGCTTTTGTACAACTCGGAGAGGTGCCAACCTACCTAAAGGTTATGAAAGATACATTAGATCAGCTGAAGCAACTGGTAACAAGCACGATACATATGAACACAGTTGTTGAGAGTAACCTGAGTACTTTGGCTGAAATAAATAAGCTGCCGAGGGAAGTGTTGATTGTGGAACGGATTGTGCCTGATGGATCAGTCGAGAAGGGGAAGCAACTTGAGTTTGCAGTATCTTTCCATTTGGAGATCTACAGAATTATGCTGAAGAGGATGCAGACACTTGAGAGTATGGAATCATCTTTAACAGACAATGTCATTGCTTTCACTAATGAGGAAGTGGTCAGGAACGTTACTTCATACACAAGGACCATTCCTAGCAAAGTGCCTAATTCCCTAGGAGGATCTCTTCTAATGGTGTAAGGGAGAATTTATGGAGCTATTAGGACTTTCACGATGAATTCCATCATCAAACTGGTGGCACTGCAATCAGGTATTGAGAAGTTCGGGCCTAGCTTGGAGGATGTGGAAGCGTGTATCAGGGCATTGAACGAAGGGTTGCTGCAATTCATGATAGAAAAGGAAGTTGTGGTTAAGACAGATGGGAAAATGTTGAATTACATGTTCGATAAGTATATTCAGTATCCAAACAAAAATAAGATGTAGATGTTACAGCTAGCGTGTCTTTCTTTTTTTACTCTTTCTTCTTCTATTTTTTACGTTCCCGGATGTAATTGTAAAACTTTAAAGTTATTGGTTTTAAAACCATTACTTTAAGTTATGTGGAACGATTCTATTAGTTAAGTGACAAATGTGTATAAGTTTTAATATGGACCCGGATGCATGTCACTTGAAGAGGAATTAAAGGGGGATGATTGCCAGATGTTATCTTTACTTTTTGTTTATGTTCCAGTTCATTTGAGTTTCCCATTTGTATTTTCCCTTCTACATTCTATAAGTAGAAGAAGAACCTTTGGGTTGATGATCAGAATTTGTAAGCAGCATTCTTGTATTCCAGACTTTGTGGTGAAATCCCTTATAGCTATTTGAAGCAAAGGAATAGAAAGGAGCATATTTCCGGAGAACTTTGTGTCACGGTGTATTTTGTTTCTAACTTTTTTATCTCAAATCTACTTATAAACTTTGGGTTATTTTAGATCTAGATCTAAAGTTGCCTTTGCTTATAATTTTGTTTTTTAATATCTATTGGTTATATCTATGTGCATGCAATAAACTTTGTTATCTATTGATTGGGTTGCACATCTTCGCTATTTCTTCCATGTGTCTATATTATTTCCTTCTTCTTTAGATATTTCTTTCTTTGAACAACTGCTCACTTGCTGCAAAACTATACAGCTATGGTTCATGAGTTGCATGGTTAAAGTAAAACCCCATATAGATACTAGCATATTTTAATTGAAAAATCTTACATGGGTGCCTCACCGGTAAATGAGGGAGATTTATCTCATGACTACCTAGGTTTTCAGCTATGCAGAAAATCTAGCCAACAAATACATTCATTACGAATGATGTGGTTTCCGAAATACAAGTTTAAAGTAGAAATTTACTAATAGGTTTTTCTATAAATTTAATACACACAATTTACATCCCTAATGATGTTATGCGTGTATTAGGGTTATATTCGGTTGTCGTGTCTTGTTATGTATATGGCATGTTCATAGGGCTTGGCTAAAGAATATTTACAAGTTTGTTTTTCTTAATTTTTGTAATACAAAATTTACAGGCTTGGGTTGTTTTTTGTTTTTTTGCATTACTTATTGTCACACGACAAATTTATTTACAGATATACGAAGAAGGAGGTGGGGTCAGTAATTTTCCAGAGACTATGCGACATCATGTGTGTCATCAATGACAATGATCACATGATATTTTCCCTCATCGACGAGTTCGTGGATGAGGTCAAAGAGGAGACCATCTTTATGGAGTATTTTAAAAATACATGGTTGCAAGATGGATGTATAAGTAAGTGCTAACTACATAGGTATGTGTAGATTTAATAATTTTTAAGTCGTCTCTAATGGTTTTATTTTTTTCATGTTCAGCTATGTGGTCAAAGAATTTCTGCATCTTCACCCATACCAATCAAGATACGAATGTGTCCATATAATCTTACCATTGTTTCTTGAAGACCCGATACTTGTGTGATCGAATAAAAAAATGCACAAGGAGAATGGAATGGTTATTGTACACATTGGTATTTCAATTTGAACCCCATTACAAAAAAAAAGGAAGTTACAAGTATCGAGTTTCTTAACAAATTACAAGAAGGAGAAGGAACTTTTAACTGTCATTGAGAGGGCCAGAGTAATACCAGATAGTGATTGTTATGTAAACCATACTATTAAAGGGTCTTACATGGTTAGAATTCAAACATACAAGGACCGATGGTATTTCATTCGAAGATTTGGCCCGAATTTTTATGTTTTTGATTGTCCTTGGGCTAACAAAGGCAACACCTGCAAACATGTTTTGAAGGTGTCGCAACTTGAGGGGACACACGAGGGTAGTGCATCTACTAGGGATCCAAACTTTAGTGGTGATGGTGTATGTTTTCGTTTCATTATTTCAACTATTTCGTACCATTGTTATCCTCAGAAAAATTCATTGTACATCCTCTAAAAGTATTATTGTCATTGTAGATGACCATGTTGTTCATATTGCAAAAGAAGTTGAATGCATTTTGCCTAAAGCTGCTCCATCATAGCAGCCCCGAATTGTCATTGACAATACGTAATTTATTATGAATGAATAGTGGTTAATATGTCAACAATTTATCAATTACTAAATGAATTTTCTTTTTGGTGAGAGTTGAGGGTGATGAAGGAATTCAACAGGAAACAAAATACCTTAGTCTTGAGCAACATGTTAGAAACCATGAAAATGCATTGCAAGTGCTTAGTCAATCTAAAGAGTTTTTGAAATCATTGTTAGATGTGGTGCCAGATAGTGATGAATAAATTTTTGCTTTTGGATACTGTGTGCAACAATTTAAGATGATTTTATATGACTCTGGTTTGTTTCCATTTGATTTCATTCCAGATTGTAGTGCAAATGAGACTTCTACCACCTATTTGCGGCCATGGTTAAGTGCAAGTAGGAAACCTCGAAAGAGGAAGCAAAATGAGATCGTGGTTACATATTTGAACATTGATGCTCAAGAGTACAAGGAGTATACATTTCCTGATACAACTCATGGAAGGAAACTACTAAAGAAAACACAAAAATGGTCTGGTATAGCAATCAGAGAAAGTTGTGAGGCTATAGAAGAGAGTTTGGGTGAGTATGAATGTAATGTGTTTACAAGACATATTCATTGGAATTAAAAACACTTAAATTTTTGTTTTGTGAATCGCATGGATAACCCCCTCGACCGAAATTCAAGTTCCACGTTGTTGGCTCTCTTTTGGAATAGTGAATGCATCTTGAAGGTATATTTGCCTTTATGTAAAATAATGTTAAGTGTAGGGTTTTTACTTTTCTGTGGATTACACAGTCTTTTTTCAGTATGATTACGACAAATAATTTTTCATGGTGTTTCATCATGTTTAAGACAAATAATGTTAAATGTTGTATTATGTACGTTCTGAGTTTTACACATTTAGCTTTTATTGTATTATGCGTATATTTTGTGATCTTGTATCTAATAATGGTGGTATATGTTTTTTTGGTTTTTTGTTTTGCAGCTTATATGATGTAGGGGTGTGAAGAAGTCTTAAAGCAAGTGGTATAAGGTGTCACATTCAGTTAGAGTTGAATGAATATATTATAAATGGCTGAAATGTAATTGAATGCTCTCATTCTATCTGGATAGTGTCCTACTGTGTGAAGGTTTTCAAGAAGTATGTGAGGAAGAATCTGAGTTTTAGAATGATTTTTTGTAATCTTGGACTGTGCGGTACATTTTTGGTAACATTGTAGTCTTTTAATATTGTAATATTGTAACTCAGAACTGGTACATTTTTGTAATATTGTAACCTTGTAATATTGTAAGCCAGAAGTGGTGCTTTTGTAATATTGTAGCATTGTAATATTGTAACATTGTAACCCACAAGTGGTACATTTTTGTAATATTGTAGCCTTGTAATATTGTAATATTGTAACCCAGAAGTGGTACATTTTTGTAATATTGTAATGAAGAAAACTCAGTAGTTTGTATACGAAGAATCAATCTATATGTGTTGCACTCTAATTCTATGAGATTTTTAACCTTATCTTGTGGAATAGACCTAAGTTTTACATTAAATCTCTAAACTCTTCTCTTTCAATACATAGATGTATAATTAATGTGACTGTAGGTATAAAGGTACATCATCTGTTACGAGAATGGGTTGCTTTGATATGTAATGTATATGATTGAATGATTTGGGGGTTTCCTTATAGATGGAAATTTGTTGGAGGATTCATCTTTTAGTCATCAAGACATAGAGGATATTTGGGGAGTGACTTCAATCTTAGAAGCAATATACCATGTCCACTTTGTGAGTTTGACAATCTTGTTGATACAAACATTACAGTTGTGACAAGAATGTGTGCATAACAGTGATAGAGGAAATCTTAAATGCATTTGTTCATTGTATCCATAATTTGAAGGCAGATAAGGATGCATTTTGGAAGTTTTTGCCATAAAAAGGAAGACATGTAGTTTATTTGTTCTTGATTAATGAAATGTCATGTTCTGTGTGTTTATACAGTTTACATTAGAAGGATGTTGGTAAAGCTTATGGTTGTACGTACATCTCTTTGAATGCATGGTTGTGAGGGTCTGAGCATTTCCTTGTGTGCATGAGTGTGAATAATACTGATAGGGACCATTGGTAGCTATTGTAGACCTCTAAGACGAAGGTGTAAGGTGGATTTTAGGTTGATACTTCTTATTTATTGCAAAACAGAGAAGAAACCCTGTAGGGAGACTGTATGTACCCAAGGTTTACATAAAATATGTGCAAAGTTTTTCGAGGAGGTTGATCTCCCCATGTATAATAGAGTGGTTTATTTTTGAAAAATTTTACTACCCATACAGATTGTGCATTTGTTTTGAGCGAGTATATGTACTTACATACAATTTGTCTATTCAAAAATTTGAAAATCTCTTAAGTCATTTTTTGTTTCTTTGGTGTTTGTAGGAGATCTTGTTGGTTTGATAGGTTCCTTAGATGTTGTAAGGTCTCAATTATGGTTTGGAGGCTCTAAAATAAAACCTCTTATGTGAAATTGTAGCTCTTTTTTTAAGGTCACTCCTTGTTAAGTAATTGGCATACATGATGTCATCATGAAGAATAAAAGGTCACTTATGAACCAAATTCAAGCCAAGGAGGTATTTATGATTCTTTGTAATTGTTTTATTATTATTGATCAATCAATGTGATGCAGGAGTAATGGGTTTCATTATACCCTTCATTTAATCAACCAAAGGTTGATGTCATATCAAAACCAGGGGTGGTGTCTAAAGCTATATGCAACAAGTTAAAGTTTTTAGTAAACTAGTAATTGTGTGAGACTATTTTTTGGGGGGTTTTCTTAATGTTTTGAGTTTCCAGACAAAGCCTTATTGAAATCAGATTGCATCACACTTGTGGGAAATAAACACACTTTGCAAAAATCTAACACACTTGCATAAATCAAACACACTTTCATAAATCAAACACACTTGCATCAATAAAGCACACTAACCAATATTGCTTAAAGGAGATTTGCATGAAAGTAAATAAACACAAATTACAATAATATGTAGGGACAACATAAACTTCAAAACACAACAATGGAATAGACTTTACTGAAATGAAAAATTACAGAATTAGAGAATTTGCTATCTATCTATTCAGATCCCCTCAACAGAGTTAGAGAAGGGTTTTTACATACTTCCCACCTCTCTGGAGATTACATCAAAAAATGTATTATTAACAAATTATACTATTTTAAGCCTAAATTTAAACCAATCTGATCATAGCCAAAATAGCCATGAGATTGGGAGAAAATTTTGATATACAGTTGATAGTCATACATATGAATATTTGTCTATATTTGGTATTTTACAAAATTAGTGAGCATATGGTATTATTTCAATCTGAGGACTACATGTTTCACTGCTTTAATCCATTCTTACAGGATTAGGAATTCTTCCCTTTGATTTTGGAACTCCTTGAATGAGTTCCAGAACCAAAGGGGTAACTTCCAGAACTATATTCCGAGGTTCCGGAGTTATCTTCATTTCTTCCAGAGCTAAGCTTGTACGGATTCCATGAATCACTAACTTATCCAAAATGCTAAATATGCCAAAACCTGTTATTCCACGTAGAGTATGACCTATTCATTCAAAAAATGACATTTTCCACGTCCTTTGTTAGAGGATAAAAGGGTATTTTGGAACACTTTAATTTAATCAACAAAACTTAGAAAATCATATCCTGAACTTATATCAGATCCAATGAAAGTTATTAAATTCAATTAGCTTAATCAAGAAGGTGGCAATATGAAGTTATCATTTACAAAAATTGAGGTATATTTTGACCTCATCATTTCCCCCACACTTACTTGTTGCAAGTCTTATTGCAAACCCCTATACACCAAAAGTGGGGTCATATATCTTGGATTGCATTTTTTCACTTAAATCAAAAATCTAAAACTAAATTACCCAGGTATCTTTAGTTGTAGTGTTAAACCCACATCCAGCCTCTGTTTCCTACCACCACCTTTCAAATTCTACAGGATCCTGAGTTTCCACATTTTTCCATGGAGACATAGGTGTGAGAAGGAGAGGGGGACTACTTCTCATGTCAATCCACATACCTCCTTTCTCTCTTATGACTTGAGGAATTATTGTTTCCAAGGCTCTAACTCTTCCTTAACTCCACCTTAATTTTTTCAGAGAGATGGATTCCTTCCTCTTTAGGGGTATAATAAGGTGGTTCCACCTTTTACTACAAGTATAGAAATCTTGGTCAAATTGTTTTTTCTCATATGATGTAAAAGATGCAATATTTTGTTCCAGACTGGAAATATAATGATCTTTGAACTTGGAATTAAATGCAAGATTTCTGAAGTCCTTGGTTACTGAAGATGTACGTGGATACTGAGGTCTCATGTAGAGGCCAATTGTGATAGCTTTTAAAATATGTTATAAATCTCTCTGCCCCCAAGCTATTTGGTTTTGCAGAGTGGACATGAATGCTTGAAGCTAGCTCTCTCCAATATATAACTTGATTACGAAGCATGTCATATCTTCCAACATATAATCACACAAATGGAATTCACAAAGAAGGTTCTTTTGTTCAGGGATGGTTAATGAGTAAACAGCCATGAATTCTTCCTCGTCTTTTAGCTCATGTGGGAGGCCACATGCAAGCCTTCCCAATTGCCTTTTGATGAATTGTTCTTCTAAGAAAACATTGTATGCAAGAGAAGGTTTCCTACATGCAAGCAATTTTTCCCCCAACATGCATGCTACCTGAATATTTTCTGCACATTTAAATCTGGCATTTTCTTCCTTATAAAAATTTTCTTCCCATTCTTTCTTTTACTTCTTCTCTTCTTCCATTTTTACCTTCAACTCCTAATTCATTACCCTCAATTCATTCAATTTCCTGCAAGTATCATCCCAAAGTTGTTTGACTGGAAAGAAAGATAATTCCATTTGAACAACTTGGTTTATTGGATCTATTTTTACAGGAGAATCAGCTTGAGTTTCTTGATCCAATTACTCATGTGGAGCAAGTACTTTTTACTTCCATAAAACAAGTTATTTTTCTTTATCATCATCTGTTTCTTTTCTCAATTGTAATTCCCTATATTTAATTGTTGAGTGTTGTCTTAATAATTCCAACTCTTCATCCTTGTTTTCCATCTGAGTATTTAGTTGTTCTAGCTCATTTTGTAGAGATAGGATAAGAATTTATTTTTTTTCTACTTTGTGTTTGAAAAAAACCAATTCTTCATCATTTTCCCTTATGATAATTTCTACTCTTGACAAAAACAAAGCTTGTTTGATTTGTTGTTTCTCCTCTTCTGATATCAACTCCACATGAGTTGGATATCCTTCGTTCTCAATCAGAGGAGCCTTCCCTTTTAACTTCCAAGCTATAAGCTACTCTTCAGAACTCAGTTGTCTTGCAACATCCTCCTCTTCATTTATGGGCATGGAGAAATCACCCACCTCTTTAAATGATTTTCCTATTAACTCCTCATTTACCATCACTGATTGCTCCTTTTCTTTCGTTTGAGTTCCAAGAGGAGGTAAAATCCTCATACTGTCAAAAATGTTAGCAACTTCTTTTTCAATGACCTCATGTTCCTCAACATTTTCTACTCCCTTATGTGATTTTCCTTTTCTTTTAGGAGAAACCATTTCTTCAAAGGTATACTTCCTCATAGAGCTCCTTCTTCTAAATTGAATTTTGAATTCTTCTTTAGGTGGGTTGTCACAGTCAGAAATGTTGACCTTTTCACAGTCAATGAGATTAGATTTTGTTTCCTTAGGTTTGGAGGATGGTATGTTAGAGGTAGGGATTTGTTCCTCTTGAGAGGTTGGAGAGGCCTAAGTTACCTCAGGGGAGGTGGTTACTCTTTCATACCCTTTAATCCTTCTTGTTGAATCTTTTAAAGGAGTCTTTCAAGCTAGTTGCTTCAAAATTTCAAGATCAAATTCAATGTTTGAGGCCTCAAATTCACATACCCTATCAAAATATTTAGTGAAGGTTTATGGGGACCCAACTATAGAAACTTTGGCATAATTTTCTTTAAACTTGATGTCATGACTCCTAATTTCATCTGAGACTCTGTTTACATCTAGTCCACAAAATCAACTTACTAGGGTAGAAAAATCATTCACATTATCTTAATACTTACATCTGTTTATAGGTTCATGTTTCATTTTTTAACCAAATGCTCTTACTCGTAGCTTCTAAAGATGGTGAAAGGCTTAAAACTTCAACATACATGCATCCTCTTTCTGAAAATTCTCTTATTCCGAGATGACAAATCTTAGCTTATTGAGCTCTCAAAGAATGTGTTGTAGTGTTGTACATTTTATTCATGTTTGTATACATCTATACCATCATCGAGAACTTTCAAGTATCATTGCTATCACAATAATTGTCTCTTATCACTCTTGTTATATTCTTTGTCAACTTACGAAAATTCATAACACTGACATATATATACCCTATTCATCAAACATACATTTGCATGCAAACAACAAAACTTACAAAGCTCAACATAAGATTTCCACACAAAACAGTCTTACACTACTATACAAGGGATGCATCCCCTCCTATACTCCTCCACAACACATAAATGCATATCAGACTACTATACCAAGAATGACACACAAGAAAAACACATTTTTCCCACTCTCCTTGAAGAACCCTAGCACGCAAGAAGAAGAACACAAATGAGCCTCAAACTATTGTATTTGTTTGTCAACCTTCCCAGTATGCAAGAAAGGATATCAATAATGGATCTTTACATTTTACCTTTACATGTACAAATTTATCTAATCCCTACCATCCATAAAAATCTTCTCACACAAACTCACTTGCATGGACTTTGAAGAAGGTACTATGGAATGATGTAGTCTTAAACAAGTCTCAAGAATATTTTGTCATCAATAACTTACTCCAATCCTCACAACTATACAAACTGAAGCTCTTGTTAATCTTAATCCATTATATAATTATAGAATAAAAAATACAAGGATTACACCCTTATCAAAGGGAAACATACAGTCATACCTAAGTAATAAGGAATAATACTGCACAAGAATCAATCTACAAGAACCGAATGCCCACCAAATTGCTCAAGATCACCTTCTATTCACTTAGAGAATCAATAATCTGATATGAGACTGAGAAGTGTATACATATACATATGTAAATTCTGAAATCATGTCAAACTATAAGTGAAGATATAGGCCAATACGGCTAGTAAAGCAAGAACATAAAGAGAAGAGTCTCAAGTGATTACAAGGTAAAATAAAGGATCAACTTAAGACTTACCATGCCCTTCATTTCTTGCACCGCCACATCAACGATCAGCTGAAAAAGTGTCACTGCATCACCCACTTGTGACAAACCAACCTACAAAATAACAACCTTTTATTACAATGGTTTTACAACAAATACTACAAATTACAATTCACGCATTTTGTGTTTGCTTTTATTTACCTCATCTTCCTTTCTATTGGTTGGTTTCCCTACTACTTTTTTTACATTTTTCATATAGATGCAACAACGGCATGTCGTCCTCCTACATACATATTATATCAATGAAAATGTTAATGAAGGATTCATGAACAAGTGTTTAGATAACAAAACTAAATATAAAACGACTAACTTATGTTGCAATCACCTCTACTAGCTCTTTCAGGAATGACCCCCTCCGTTGTTGCATCCATCTCACCCTCCTTAACATGTGAATACAATGACATGCAACTTATAAGAAATAGATAATACTTATGTACTCACAATGAGAAAAGAGTGAAATGAAAACATTACTCAAACTTACTATGTTTTTTTGTTTTTCTCTCAAAGCCAATATGTCTTCCCTCCTCTTATCCCTTGCAGTCTCTAAATCATAGTCCCTCATGGCATCGTAAAAGTATTCTTGGAGCATTTGCTAAGATTTTTGAACGGTGCCTTCCCTTCCCTCTTACAAATGCATGGTATCACGTGTCACCTCTGAAAAATATAGCACACACATAACACACCCTCAATGTCTCCCTCTCTCTGTTCCATGTATTGCCTCCACTTTTCGGAGGCCCTCCAAGGATACTTGTCAGTAAACTTTCTCCCTTTCCTCTTAGGGAGAACATGAGATAGGGAATGGGTATTTGTCCTGTGGATATTTAGCATCCATAGACTGTAAAATTTTATGTTGCAACTGGGGTACTCACAATAATAAAGTATGAGATCCCCATCATCCTCCCTCCTATAGTGAAGAGGGGCCTATTCAATAACATCGTATAAACAATTATTCGCTAATGGAAATATATGAAAACAATAAATTACAATATTCAATTTGCTGATTTTACCTCATCAACGACAATACCATCCTCTACATGGCCTGGAGTAGCAACACTAGGTGCATCCTCCTACAATAATGATTCTAAAAATCACGTACTGTCATCACCAATCCGACACTATGATAATTCTTCACCGGGAACTCCTCGTGCTATGATTATTTACTAATGCACAGCCTTTAGTTTGGTGGATGTAATCTGGAAACAAAACAACAACCGAACACAAGAATACCATCGACTATGACAAGACGGAATGATGACAAATCTGAAATATCAAAGTAAATTATAATATTAACATGAAATTGTTACAATCTCACCCATGAGGTACTTCAACAAGACTATGGGAGAAACTTTACAATTACACCTCTCGATGGCTTCTTTAACACACCTTTAACTGATGGCTTCCTTTGCACACTTCCTACAATATTTCTCACTACTTCTTTCTATGCTAAATGAGGGGCTGACCTCTCTATTTATAGAACTTCCAGGCTTATCCATCCTATCTCTAAGATAGGATAAGAAATCCACTCTAACGAATTATATTCCATACCTTAACTCTTATCTGTACATGTAAGCTTATCTCTTAAGATAAGATAAACCTTATCATTTTACATGGGTTCCACATTTTTAGACTTTTTACAAATAAAATACACAAAATATTTATGACCTCACTCCTTGTCCTTATTACCAATATAATATTTCTAATTCCTAATCTCGTAGACCCTACTTCTCTAATTACCCAAACTTTGACATTTTAACATTACCGGACCACTTACGACAAATATTTACTTTTTACAACATTCCTATTGTACTTTGACTGTTACCGTACTCCACATTATTGGCGGCACCATACTGACGGTGCCGTTATCTTCTATCAGACACTACTACAACATCCTATTCCTAATACATACATTAATGAAATAGAAATTATGGAGGAAAATTTTAGTGTCGACATCTTCCCCCTTCCTAGCTTCTACTCTGTCCTTGGAGTAGACTTTTCTGGTGCTTGGAAAATCTTCAACTTGTCGTGGTTGACCCATTTTGTAATGGGAGTGCCATCCAATTCCTCCAGTCGGTACGTACCATTTTCATGCACAGCTGCTATTTTGTAGGGCCCCATCCATTTTGGAAGAGATTTTCTCTGTCTTCTTTTTTTGTATCTGGAATCATATACTAGGACCAAGTCATTCACATGAAATGGAGACCATCGGATCTTTTGATCAAAGTATTCCTTCTGCTTCATTTTCTTCTTATGGCTTGTATCCTTTGCTATTTCCCTCATTTCCTCTAGCAAATGAAGATGTACCAACCTTTCTTTTACTGAATCACTTTCATCCATCCTTTCATTTTTCATAACTCTCACAGTGGGAATATCAAACTCAATAGAAAGAACTGGATCAATGCCATAGGCCAACTGAAATGGGGAGTATCTTGTTGCTGACTTTGATGTTGCCCTATATGCCCACAATGTTGCATGAATCCTTTTATCCCATTTATGTACCTGCAAGGCTGCATCTTTTGCTAGAATTTGACACAACACAAAATTTGTTCGTTCCACCTGTCCATTTTTGCTTGGCTTGTATGTTGTTGCCTTCCTGCGCTTAATAGAAAACTTATTGACTAGGGCTTCTACCACCTCATTAATGAAGTGGCTTCCTTGATCTGCTACAATTTCTAATGGACAAACAAATCTAGTGACAATGCGTTAATACATGAACCTTGCCACTTCATCCATGGAAGATGTTTTCAATGGCCTAGCTTCAACCCACTTGGTTAAATAATCTGTGGCAACTACAATATACTTATTTTGGCGTGATGTAGTTGGAAGTGGACCTACAATGTCTATTCCCCACTTTTCAAAGGGACCAAGGGGAAGAATAGGACATAATGGAGCTGATGAAGTCTTACGGTTACCATGTGTTTGACAAATATCACATGTCTTACAATAATTATAACAATCTTTAAAAAGAGTGGGCCAGTGATAACCTGCATCCAAGATCCTTCTTGCTGTAAGTTGTCCAGAGAAGTGCCCTCCACATGTACCATTGTGAAATTCTTCTAGCAGCTCCTTTCCTTGATCACGTCCAACTGCCCTCTTGTACTGTCCATCAGGTCCTATTCAAAATAATGCTCCATGCAGAATAGAATATGGACGACTGGCTTGAGTAATCTTTCTCTTAGTCTTTGCATTGGCACCATCAGGAAACTTGAATTCATTTAGATAATTCTAAATATCTATGTATTCACTAGGGATTGTGTCAAGGAATAACAATGCTGCATCGGGAAAATCATCATCATCACAAGATGATCCTAAACCATCATAGGCTCGAGAGAGTGCATCTGCATTGACATGCTTCTTTCCTGGCCTATCTATAATATCAAATTCAAATTCTTGTAGCAAAATTATCCATCTTGCTATCCTCCCTGATGGGTTAGGCTTATTTACAATATATTTTAGAGCCTGATGATCTGTTACAACTAGAAATTTTTTCCCTGGCAAGTAATTTCTAAACTTCTTTACAGCAAAAATAATAGCCAGAGCCTCTTTTTCAGTTACAGTATAATTTACCTCAGCACTGCTCATTTGTCTGCTCCCAAAGTAAATTGGATGTTCATTCCAATTTTCATCCTTTTGGCTCAAATTACTTCCTAGTGCTGCATCTGAGGCATCAGTGTACACAATGAATGGCTTGCTCCAATCTGGATTCTTCAAGACAGGTGAAGACACCAGGGCTTCCTTCAGTTGTCCAAAAGCTTCATGCGCCTTATTTTCTGGTTCATAAGTAACATCCTTCTTCAAGAACTGGGTTAGTGGCTATGCAATCTTTGAGAAATTCTTGATAAACCTTCTATAGTAACCCACATGGCCTAAAAATGATCTCAACTTGCTTCTATTAAGAGGAAATGGTAAATCTTTGATTTTTGAAACTTTATTAGGATCAGTACCAATACCATCTCTGGATACAACATGCCCTAACAAAATGCCTTTAGAACATCCAAAGACACACTTTGTAGGGTTTAGTGAGGCTTGTGCTTCATCTAACCTTTGAAATGTTGTCTCCATTTGGTGCAGGTGGTCCAACTTGCTCCCATAAATGCAAAAATCATCTAGAAATACTCTGATGAAGGTCCCAATGTAGGGTTCGAACACCCTATTCATCAAACGCTGGAATGTTGCTGGAGCATTACACAACCCAAAAGGCATAACTCTATAAGCAAATGTTCCCCAAGGAGTGGTGAACGTGGTCTTCAGCTGATCTTTCTCTGCTATACGAACTTGGTTGTAGCCGCTATATCCATCAGCAAAACTATAGCACTCCTGGCCAGCTACTTCGTCCAAGATCTGATCTGAAAATGGAAGAGGGTAATGATCCTTCGTTGTTGCCTTATTGAGCTTCCTGTAATCAACACAAATGCGTAGCTTCCCATTCTTTTTTATTGAGATCACAATAGGAGAAACCCATTCTGAATTCTCCACAGCAAATATGAATCCTGCATCAAGCAACTTATCTATTTCTTCTTTTACAGTCTTGGAAAAATTAGGATTCATTCTATATGGCATTTGCTTTATGGGCTTAGCACCATCTACCAGCTCAATAGAATGTTCTACCCAACTTACTTGACGGAGTTCCTTGTAATCAAAAGTGAATAGGTGTATGTACCTTCGAAAGAGCTGGAGGTAGGATTCCTTCTCACTCTCCATCACAGCATCACCAATCTTTACTTGTTGGAGACGATCATCAACTTCTTCTTCAGATAATTTTATGGGGTCATGAGTTGGTGTGACTGGCAGGATATCCATGACTGAAACATCCACCTCGCTTTCTTCATCTTCAGTGTCCACTTCACTGGTACTAGAGTAATCAGAGGATGTCCAATCATCAATTTCATCACTTGAATCCACGGGTTCTGCTTTATGATGTCAAGGGATCACGTTTATCTTCACCCTCTCTCTACCACGTCCAAGTGTCATGAAACCTTCATTCCAGTAGTTTCTTGCATGAACTCTCCTTAGCCATGGTCTTCCCAGCAGCATTGGGTACGCAACAGTACCATTTTTCATCACCTGAAAGTCTACCACACATACAACACCCATAACAGATATTGCCACATTTGAAACTACACCTTCTGGTTTAGTTTTTCCCTTATTTAATGACCTTAACATAAGTGTTGAAGGGCGATCAATTTTTAAACCCAACATATTCATTACAGACTCGGTCATTACATTAACTGCAGCACCTCCATCAACTAAGACATTATGAATTGAAATACCATTACATAATACCTCAGCTTGTGGAGCATAGGGATCTGCCTCTGCCTCCAAAACAGGGACCTCAACCTCCTTCCTTCTTCGAGCATTGAGTCCACCTCGCAACTCCCGCCTCTTCTCAGAAGACATAGCCAAGAGTTGACCATATGTAATATTTGCAGGCCTTTTGGATAGATCTTCCAAGATGCAGTATGGTCCTTGCCCCTGTGAAATCAGAAAATCCTGCACACCCAACTTTCTTCTCCTATGTTTCTTACTAGTTTCTTCTTTCATCTTCTTAGGATCATTTCCATCTTGATTATCTTTTTGCTTTCTTTCTTTTTGTTACAAACACATCTACTTCATTATTTCTGCTCTTATCTACTACATCAAAAGAATTCACAGGTGCTTTTCCTTTATCATTATCTCCTTTACCAGATGTAGAAGCTCTATCTGGACAATTATACTTATAATGACCCTTTTTATAACAACCATAACAAACAACTTCAGAAATATTTCTTTTTGGACCTCTATCTCCTCCCTGAGAACTAAATTCCTTTCCTTGAAGAAGATTAATAGTTAACTGACCCATCTTTTTGAGTAGATCTTCATACTCAGTAGATGTACTAGGAGAAATATTTGTGCTCACCGGGAGTGGTTATGGATTCTAGACCAAAGGTGTTGGTGTAGGCTCTACTTTAACAACAATTTCTTTGGGATCCTCTTCCATGCTTTCTTCTTGCCTTCTTGCAATCTCCTTTGCTTGTTCAATGGTAGCTGGGCGGTCATATTTCACTCGTTGTCTGATCTCTGGCTTCATCCCAAGAATGAAGTGCTTATAGAGGAGATTATCCATGCCATTCATCAACCCATCTGCTAGTCCTTCCTTCCAGATCTGGGCATCGAGCTTCCTCCTTAGCTCTATAACACGAGCATGATAATCCCTTATCTTCTCCTTCTCTCCTTGGGTTAGCTTTGTGATATCAATCATGAGATCTGCATATCTCTGTTGTTCACCAAATTCTTCAAGAAAACTTTCAGTTAATAAATCCCATGAATTTTTCACATTATCACCTAGTGTTTCAAACCACCTAAGTGCTGAACCATCCAAAAAGGTAGGAAAAAATTCAGTCTGTTGTTCCCTTCTTATGAGGCCATTACAAATACAAGATCGTTTAAACTCTTGAATGAAAGAAGAAACATCTTCATTAGATTGAGCTGAAAAAACAGGAATCTTTCCCATTTTCAAAAGTAACCACCGTGAAATACCAACCCACAAGTATAATCAACAAGACTTATGTGCACAAATAATTGGAATTACTATAGAAATGACCACGGTGAACTATTGTAAAACTTGACTTACTGCGGTAAAAACTGATTTTACTGTGGTAAACACTATTCACGGTAAAAAGTGAAGTTATTGCGGTAAATACTATTCACGGTAAAAAGTGACTTTACTGTGATAAATACTATTCACAGTAAAAATGACTTTATCATGGTAACTACTATTCACGGTAAAAATGACTTTACCATGGTAACTACTATGCACAGTAAAAACAAGGTTACCCTCTAATTGATTTTTGACTAAGTGGGAATATCTCTCCAGAAAATCCACCAACGAGGAATGGTCCCGGCAACGGAACCAAAATGTCATCACCAATTCGGCACTATAATAATTCTTCACTGGGAACTCCTCATGCTATGATTATTTACTAATGCACAGCCTTTAGTTTGGTGGATGTAATCTGGAAACAAAACAACAACCGAACACAAGAATACCATCGACTATGATAAGACGGAATGATGAAAAATCTGAAATATCAAATTAAATTATAATATTAACATGAAATTGTTACAATCTCACCCATGAGGTACTTCAACAAGACTATGGGAGAAACTTTACAATTACACCTCTCGATGGCTTCTTCAAAACACCTTTAACTGATGGCTTCCTTTGCACACTTCCTACAATATTTCTCACTACTTCTTTCTATGCTAAATGAGGGGGGTGGCCTCTCTATTTATAGAACTTCTAGGCTTATCCATCCTATCTCTAAGATAGGACAAGAAATCCACTCTGACGAATTATATTCCATATCTTAACTCTTATCTGTACATGTAAGTTTCTCTTAAGATAAGATAAACCTTATCATTTTACATGGGTTCCACATTTTTAGAATTTTTACAAATAAAATACACAAAATATTTATGACCTCACTCCTTGTCCTTATTACCAATATAATATTTCTAATTCCTAATCTCGTAGACCCTACTTCTCTAATTACCCAAACTTTGACATTTTAACATTACCGGACCACTTATGACAAATATTTACTTTTTACAACATTCCTATTGTACTTTGACTGTTACCGTACTCCACATTATTGGCGGCACCGTACTGACGGCGCCATTATCTTCTATCAGACGCTACTACAACATCCTATTCCTAATACATACATTAATGAAATAGAAATTATGGAGGAAAATTTTAGTGTCGACAGTACTGAGTCATAAAAACCTGTTACACACATACACAATAAAATATAATCAAATTAAATTATTTTACATTAAAAAATACAACGTGAAATTAAAGTAATTTTACCTCCTCTATAGCTATATCGGTCTGTGCATGTGATGACACAACAGTGTTCAATGCAGCCGCTTCGTCATCCTTCACTCAACAATCCATACCATACAAAAAATTGTTACTACCATAATAAATAATACCAAAGTCCAACAAATTTTAAACAATCAATGTTAGAATGATTATTAGATAAAGTACACACACGTATCAAAGAACAGATCTGAAGGTAAAATATTTGCCTTTATCATTTTGATCTTCTAAGTTGAGGCCCAGGCACAGGTTCTTAAAATAAGATTGTGTTAGTTAATTAATATATTAGTTTTAACATAAAAGATAATATAATTATTTATTTTTCAAATGCAACAATGGAAAAGGAAAATGAAAAGCTTGTATTCTTACCTACGACGAAGATGCAATGTCTGTGACATGAAACTTCGTAAAATCCGACCGCAACACTGGCTAAATAACAAAAGATCACAAACAATCATAATTCAACTTAACAATAACATTTTGGACAAATATAGTGCCTACATGTATTTTCCTAAGAGTACACACCATAGTAGAGTATGTTGACTCCAAGTTCCGAGTATCTTGCGATAACTGTCACATTATATCTCCGATGAGCCGCATAATTCTTGCCATAAAAAAGCTATGTCTACCATTGCACACATGCTTCAAAAATAACACTTATTAAGCCATTAAATAACTACAAACATAATTGTACATAGCACAAAAAGGAAATACAATGTCATCCTTGGAAAGTGCTAACAATGCTACCACTTCTTCATTTATTCTGGCCCTAGACACTTGACATACATCCAACCTGCCTCTATTGAATTTTACATGTTCATATGAACATTTCACAAAGTGAGATACAATCTCTAGTGCTTGAACATGAAGAACAGAAAGATTTACATTGTTACATTGGTATACGCCATTCATTTGATTAACAAAAATCATATCATGAGAAAACACACAAATGTTTTGAACTTCATGATGTAATGCTTCCTCAAGACCCAATATCAAGGCCCTATACTCAACCTGGTGAATCATCATTTTGGCATCTCCCACAATGGTGTCTCTCTCTACTTTCTTGTTCCCATCAGGGTCATATAATATGAATGATGGACATGTCATATTTTCTGAGGTATTAGACACCCCGTGAATTTCCAATCTCCAAATGGAAACCATGTTTACCTTTACAGTGGACAAACATATATCGTAAGCAACAAAAGACAACATGTTTTTTCTTATTGCATTTTCAACACTAAAAATTTGAACTTTTCAATACAACTATCTATATTCCAATACATATATGTGTGTGTGTGTGTGTGTGTGTGTGTGTGTGTGTGTGTGTGTGTTGTGTGTGTGATGTGTGTGTGTGCATGTTTCTTTTTATGTGTTAGTTGTGGTATATAAATGTTTTGAAAAATATAAAATTTGCAACTTGTTTGAATTAATGAAAAATATGTATATGTATATGTATGTGTATGTAGATGTATGTGTATACAAATGCATATCCATATACAAACATATATGTACATATATGTACACGTATACATATACATATGTATATGTGATGGTCTCACATACATGGACGTTTGTATTGTCATATGATATTGTTTTTTGTTATATAGATACACATACGACAGAAATGGATGATCATGTCTTCATTCGCAATTAAATGACTGGGTTTTGATTGTGGCTAGTGTATATACTCTTGTATTGGTTGGCTAGCCAATCAATATGATGTCTATACTCTTGGTTGTTTTGATTTAAACATGATTATAGTTGTCATAATTGCTTTTTGTTTGAATGTGCCATGTGGCATAACAATTAGAACAACAGGTAATCAGTGCATCTTGTGCCCAATTTGTTCAACCATCATGTGACTTTGAAAATACTTAACATGTGAACCTTTTTTTCATCTATTTATTATAATAGTTTTTCAAAGTTAGAATTTTTATTGCAGTTAAGTTTTGATTCCTTTGATAATTTTGATATCCTAGTTGATTTACTTGATTCTATTTTGGATTTACACACTACAATTTTATATTTACTTATACACAAAAAAAAAGACATCTATGAATCTTGAATACCATATTATTATTATCCGTAATTTCTATTTCACCACATTCATTGAATAGCCAGCCAAGACAATTATATAAACAAATTTTTATCTCTCTTCTGTGGTATACACATAGTGTGTGTATCACAATCCAAAATACCATATATAAGTATTGCTATTGATACTATAAGTACATGTTTTTCTCTAAAAACTTCACAAATCTATAGAACAAAATAATAATAATAAATGTCTATTTGTGAACAACTTTAAAATCTGAAAATCGCATAGCGCTTGAAAGCACTATATCACATGACCCACATCCATATTCATGATGGCTCCGCATATGCCCCATACACATGCATCACACTTTTCCCAAGAGTCACCTGCCAATGCACAACACTACCATATGATAGGATAACACAAATGTCTTGGTATGTGAGACATATATGTATGTATATGTATACTCATACATATGTGTACATATACATGAATATGGATATGCATATGCATGTATAAACATACATATACAAATAAAGATATATATGTATGTATAGGATTGCATGGACCCCATACTAATGACCATAAGATGTCATACCGAATGACATACATGCATAGCTCTCTGTAGGACCAACATCCTCCTCCATGGCATCTAATTTGTCAACCTAGTCACCATTGGAGTTGGCTATCCTTACGACAAGATGGCATGGCTGCCTGTGGCTATCCTGGCGATAGGATGCCCATTCACCATGCATGCGCGAGGTGGGAACCACCCTGACTGAGGTGGTGCGGGTTTGGTTTTAACATAATATATGTGTCTAAAACAGAAGTGTGACATGGAGTAGGTGTTGGGTGGAGTGGTAGGCATGTATGCTTGTATTTAGGAGGTCATGGGTTCCAATCCCAGATATTTTTGTGGTTTGTGGGATTCAAAATCATGACCTCCTAAATACAAGCATACATTCCTACCACTCCACCCAACACATGCTGCATGCCACACTTCTTTTTCACACACATATATTATGTTAAAACCAAACCTGCACCACCTCAACAAGGGTGTGTCCCACCTCACACATGCATGCATGCATGGAGAATGCACATCCGGAGCATGTGCACGTTATCCTATCACCAGGATAGCCGCAGGTGTCATGATTCTCCGAAACAATCACGCAACTACATTCCCGAGGCTGATCCGAAGGCAGATACGAGCAAAAAAATGATGTGGCGAGGAAAGGACATTAGAAGTTGGCAACATTTAATGCAAATCTCTGTCAACAACTCATGTCAATTCTTAAGGCCGATTCCAGGGCACTATATGGAGAAGAGGCAATGATTACATGTGGTTATCATTGTGCTGCCATGTTGCACATACAAACAATAAACAATTGTGGCAGCTATAATCATGTGTAATCAACCCGTTGTGGTGACACATGGCACATTCAAACAAAAAACATTCATACAACGTATGTGAGACATATACATATACATATGCACATGTATACTCGTACATGCATGTACATGCACATGTATACTCGTACATGCATGTACATACACATGTATATGGATGTGCATATGCATGCATGACCATACATATGCAAGTACGCAAATATATTTACGTACATGAATGTATAGGTATGTGTATGTATTCGAGTAGGTGTCACAACAAATTCCTTGACTACCCAGCAAAGGGAAGAGTATAGACAAAAAGTTCTCTGTTATGTGGTATACACATTGCGTGTATACCACATACAACACTACCATATGATAATACAAGGTATGTGAGACAAATGCATATACATATGTACATGTATACTCGTACATACGTGTACATATAAATGTATATGGATACACATATATGCATACATAAGCATACATATGCACATTACACACACACACACACACACACACACACACACACACACACACACACACACACACACATATATATGTACATGTACATGTACATGTATAGGTGTGTACGTGTATATGTATATGTATGTATAGGTATGTGTATGTATTCAAGTGGGTGTCACAACATATTCCTTGACTACCCAACAAAGAGTAGAGTATAGACTTTTTTTTTCTTTGTTATGCGGTATACACACATTGTGTATACCACGTACAACACTATCATATGATAATACAAGGTATGTGAGACATGTACATATACATATGTACATGCATACTCATACATATGTGTGTCTAAAAACGTGTGAAGTGCCAGCTCATCCAAATCTAGCAACGACAAATTTGCTCCGGCCGGTAATGATCCACTTTGGCAGACAACTCTTGGGAAAAGTGTGATGCATGTGTATGGGGCATATGTAGGGCCATCATGAATATGTATGTGGGTCCTGTGATCTTGTCGCCATAATAGCGGGAAGAGTATATACAGTTTTTTATTCTTTTTTATGTGGTATACACACAGTGTGTAAACCACGTACAACACTAGCATATGATAATACATGGTATGTGGGACATAAACATGTACATATGTACATGTATAATCATACATACATGTGTGTATGTGCATGTATATGTATACGTATGCATTATAGTATCTATTGCAGCAGCAGATTCCTTGAGTTCCTAACAAAGTGAAGAGTATAGACAGTGTTTTTTTCTCTGTTATGTGGTATACATATAGTTTGTATACCACGTACAACACTACCATATGGCATATGATAATACAAGGCATGTGGGACATCTACATGTACATATGTACATGTATACTCATACATACATGTGTGTATGTGCGTGTATATGTATATGTATGTATTCCAGTATGTGTCACTACAAGAGATTTCTTGAGTGCCCAACAAAGTGAAGAATATAGACAAATTTTTTTCTTTGTTGTGTGGTATACAGACAATGTGTATACCACATACAACACTACCATATTGCATATGAAAATACAAGGCATGTGGGGCATCTACATGTACATATGTACATGTATACTTGTACATACATGTGTGTATGTGCATGTATATGTATACATATGTATTCAAATATGTATCACAACAACATATTCCTTGAGTTCCCAACAAAGTGAAGAGTATAAACAATGTTTTTTTTTCTCTGTTATGTGGTATACACATAGTGTGTATACCACTTACAACACTACCATATGGCATATGATAATACAAGGCATGCGGGACATGTACATGTACATATGTATATGTATACTCATACATACATGTGTGTATGTGTGTGTACATGTATACATATGTATTCAAATATGTATCACAACAGCAAATTCTTTGAGTGCCCACCAAAGTGAAGAGTATAGACATTGTTCTTTTTCTCTATTGTGTGGTATACACACAGTGTATATACCATGTACAACACTACCATATGGCATATCATAATACAAAACATGTGAGACACGTACATATACATATGTATGTGTATACTCGTGCATACGTGTGTGTATGTGCGTGTATATGTATACGTATGTATATATATGTATTTGAGTATGTATCACAGTAGCAGATTCCTTAAGTACCCAAATACACAATTTATTTTCTCTGTTATGTGGTATACACACAGTGTGTATACCATTTTGGCCTTCAATCTGTTTGCCATCTTTGCAGACTTGACTCCTCCGCTTGAAATTTATTGTAATATCATCCACGACAAGTGGTTCATCACTAGGCTATATATCTAGCATATTATCACCTAAATTATTTGATACTTTTGGTTCATTGATTGCAAGTATAGCTTGCTTTGGAGTGAAGTCTACATACAACATTGCCATATGATAATACAATATATGTCGGACATGTACATGTATATGTATACTCATACACGTGTGTGTGTGTGTACGTGTATATGTATATGTATGTATTCGAGTAAGTATCACAACAGATTCCTTGAGTATGTATATGTATGTATTCAAGTGGACAATTTTGTCAATTCTCCCAAAATCCTGTGAATAAAGTTGTAAAGTTCACGGTTTTTGGCGCCAAATTCATGTTTTGTTCCTTATTTGATCGGGTATACCGTATGGTGCAAGTAACCTTTGCATTAAATGTTGCCGACTTCTAACGTCCTATCATTTGTCTGCTCATATTTGCCTTCAGATCGGCCTCAGGAATGGAGTTACATGACTATTTCGGAGAATGGTGACTAGGTTGACAGACTGAACGCCACGGAGGAGGATGCAGGTCCCGCGGAGAACTATGCATGTGGGGCATGTGAAACACGTACATATACATATGTACATGTATACTCGTACATACATGTGTGTATGTGCGTGTATATGTATACATATGTATTCAAGTATGTATCACAACAACAAATTCCTTGAGTGCCCAACAAAGTGAAGAGTATAGACAATGTTTTTTATTTGTTATGTGGTATACACATAGTGTGCATACCACGTACAACGCTAGCATACGATAATACAGGGTATGTGGGACATAAACATGTACATATGTACATGTATACTCGTACATACATGTGTGTATGTGTGTGTATATGTATACGTATGTATTCTAATATGTATCACAACAAAAAATTCCTTGAGTGCTGAGCAAAGTGAAGAGTATAGACAATGTTTTTTATCTGTTATGTGGTATACACACAATGTGTATACCACATACAACACTATCATATGATAATACATGGTATTTGGGACATATACATGTACATATGTATATGTATACTCGTACATACGTGGGTGTATGTACGTGCATATGTATATGTAAGCATTCGAGTAGGTATCACATCATATTCCTTGATTGCCCAACAAATTGAAGAGTATAGACAAAACAATTTCTCAGTGGGACATATATACATGTGCATGTATACTCATACATATGTGTGTGCATGTGCGTGTATATGTATATGTATGTATATGTATATATTTGAGTATGTATCATAGCAGCGGATTCCTTGAGTGCCAAACAAATTGAAGATTATAGATGGTGTCCCTAGATTTCACCCTGAAATTTGGGACCACCCATTTGAAAAAAAAAATCGTTCTTTTAAAATAACGGGTCTTTTTGTGTTTTTATTGCCAGAAGATGTCTGTATTATGTTAGGATATTCCTAGTGAATCATGTGAGCCAATTTCAAACAATACCCAGATGCCCAAACTCATTTTATCCCTCCGCCAAATTTTGTCTATGGGAAATTTTTATTTAATTATTTATTGAATAAATAATGCCCCGTTTGAAGTAAATTGTGCTCCAGTTGAATTTTTGCATGCCAGTATTCACTCATCTCATTAGGGTTTTCACCCGAAATGAATTCAGGGCATTATCTGCGACTTCTAGCAACGTTTTTCACTTTTATTTCTTTCTTTTGCGTTTTTCTCCAGTTTTTTCCTTAGTTTCTCTTTCAAATTCCCCTAGGTCAATTCCTTCACCAGTATAGTCTGTTTAAATTCTTGAAGCATCTGGAGATCATCTACCGACACATCACCAGAAGGAATCAACCTCAAAATGCAAACTGCTAACCAAAAATGATGAAGTCATGCACAAAAAGCCTCACCCAAGCAAGTCGCATTTTTTGGAATTAGTGAGTGTGAGCTGCAATGAGATTTTTGGTAGCTGCAGGTAGGTGAGAATTTATTACCTGCCTTGCAAGGTACTTTTTCCCATGAAGTCAAAGTCACTTAAACTGTGATGGAAAAATTAGAGGCGATAGGCAGGTGATAATTTATTACCTGTCTTGCAGGGTGAAAATTCCCATTATAAAATAAAGAAAAATCACTTAAAGCACCGATGGGAATTTTCTGCCAACCTAGCAGGCTAACTTTTCCCATCAGAAGGTTTTATTCGCCCATACAAGTCACACTTTTCCAAAAGAAGTTATTTTTAATACAAGTCGCACTTTTTAGAAAGTCACTTAAATTGCAGTGGGAAAAGTGGAGGTGACAGGCAGGTGGGAATTTATTACTTGCCTTGTAGGGTAAATATTCCCATTGTAAAAGTCAAATAACTTAAGTGGAAGAAGGGATTTTTAGAGTTACAGTGCAGGGTGAAAATTCCCATCAGAAGTTGACTTCTTAATTTTAGAATTCACCCATGCCAAAAAGTGTGACCCATTTGGGCATTAAACAATGTTTTTAGTGATATTTATTAATAGTTGTTTTGCCTAATTTTGGCGCCCAGGATGGAGGAAAATTCAATGCATGAGGATAAGCCAAAGAGAACTGAAGGTAGCATGCTAAAAATAAATAAATTAAATTTATTTAATGACAACTAGTAGCATGCAAAAACAGGCGCCCAATTTAGGTGAATAAACATGTTTGTTCATTAATTAATTGCCAGAAATAGGATGGACAATTATTAAAAATAGAATGTTGAGGGTTATATAAGCATGGGATGCCGTAGTGAAGATGTAATTATTTCTTTTTGTAAAGGATTGCAGCCCGGATAGTTTTGGCACCCAAGGAAGGAGGATTTTTGCATCAAAAAGTGTTTTTCATTGCCATAAAGCTTCAAAGTTTGGCGCCTAGGGTTAGAAGAGCTTGATTTAAGCCTTGTTAATTATCTGCATGTTGGTATAAATGCTCAGGTGAAGTTAAAACTATTTATGCTTGCTTTGCATGCAAGCAAAGCCTCAAATTTTAGGGCAGCATGCTTTATATGCAGAGTTTTGTGATAAAAATCAAGTGTTCATGCTCTGGATTCCGTCTTTATCTGAATTAATTGCAGGTATTCATTACAGGTGATTATATAGGTGAAAAGAATTTCAAATCAATGTCAGGTCCATTGAATATATCTTCCAGATCTGAGGAAATTACTAGATCTGCACCAATTGCAAAGAATTCCGGCAAGATTAAAAGAAAAAGAGTTCAGACAAAGGTTTCTCATATAAAGATTGCTTCAGGCATGATGAAAGAGAAGGATCAGCAGAATCATGCATAGCTTCCAGATTTGCTGAAGTCAATGATACAAACATAGGCCCTGAACCTATCACTGATTTAATTGACAGATTCAGACCTCATAATTGCAAAGGCTTCCAGCAAAAATTCATCCTCTTGTTTCTGACACAGCGCATGTAGAAGTCAGTGCATGGGAAATTCCTTCCAGGATCTTGTGCATGTGCTCCCAATATTCCAGTTGAAGCCTTCATCGAATTTACTTTGCATGTACTAAAGAAGAATTGCAAAAGCTTCAAGGATAGAAGGGAAGACAGGTCAAAGGCAATACTCGCAAGCAAATCACAGTCACCTACTTCCAGATCCAGCTTGGTGAGAATCAAAGACAAAAGAGTCAACCGCATGCAGAATATGGAAAAAGAACAAGACTGGAAGTGTTGCAGCTTTCTTCTAATTTCTTTTCCTCTTTCTTCTTTTTTCTCTTATTTTCTTTGACAAAGTAATTGAGCAATTAAATTAAATTATAAAACTTAAGTGATTGGTTTAAAAGTTGTTGCTTGAAGAAGTCAATTACTTGGAGATAGGTGACAGACATGCAAAATAGAAGGTTCTATTTTCAGTTATAAATCATGCATGTCATGCAAAGATGAATTCTAGGAGGAAGATTGCCAGTTGTTTCCCTTTTCATAGCTTCTGCATGCGAGAATTCATTTAAAGCTTCCTATTTGTAATTGCCCTTGATACACTATAAATAGAGGAAGAACCTACGGGTTAAAGGATGAGAATTTGTAAGCAACATTCTTGTGTTCCAGACTTTGAGTTGAAACCCTTGATAGCTTTTTGAAAGCAAAGGAATAGAAAGGAGGCAGATTTCCGAAGAACTTTGTGTCAACGGTGCATTTTGTTTTTTGTTTCTTTCTAGATCTATTCATAAACTTTGTGTCATTCTAGATCTAGATCTAAAAGTTTCCCTTTTTTCTAATTCTGTATATCAAGATCTATTTGTTTTATCTATGTGCATGCAATCAACTCTGTAAACTATTGCTTGGGTTGCACATCCTCTCTACTTTCTTTTGTTTCCTATTATTTTCCTTTCCTGTAGATTTTTCCTTTCTTTTACAGTTGCTTACTTGCTACAGAGCCGTATAGCTATGGTTCATGAGCTACATGGTTAAAGTAATACCCACAAATAGATATTATGATATATAAATGACAAAATCTTACACGGCAGTCTCACTAGTAAATGAGGGAGATTTATCTCATGACTGCCTAGGTTTTCAGCTATGCAGAAAATCTAACCAACAATAGACAATTTATTTTCTTTGTTATGTGGTATACACACAATGTGTATACCAGATACACAGTGTGTATACCACATACAACACTAGCATATGATAATACAGGGTATTTGGGACATATACATGTACATATGTATATGTATACTCATACATACGTGGGTGTATATATGTGTATATGTATACGTATGTATTCAAGTAGGTATCACATCATATTCCTTGAGTGCCCATTAAATTGAAGAGTACAGACAATCATTTTTCTCAGTGGGACATATACATGTACATATGTACATGTATACTAGTACATACGTGTGTGTATGTGCGTGTATATGTATACATATGTATATGTATGTCTTCAAGTATGTATCACAACAACAAATTCCTTGACTGCCCAACAAAGTGAAGAGTATACACAATTTTTTTCTCTATTATGTTGTATACACACAACGTGTGTATACCACATACAACACTACCATATGATAATATAGGGTATGTGGGACATGTAAATATACATATGTATATGTATACTTGTACATATGTGTGTGTATGTACGTGTATATGTATGTGTATGATTATTTATGATTATAGCTGCCACACTTTTTTTGTTTGTATGTGCCATTCGACAGCACAATGACAACAACATGTAATCATCACATCTTCTCCCCACTTTATTCAACCATCATGTGAATATCAACAAAAAAATTTCTCTGTTATGTGATATACACACAGTTTGTATACCACATACAACGCTACCATATGTATAAGGTATGTGATAATAGACTACACACCGAAGCAAGTAGACTATATTGCAATCAATAATCCAAAAGTATCAAACAATTTAGGTGATAATATGCTAGATACAGAGGATAGTGATGAACCACTTGTCGTGGATGATATTACAACAAATTTCAAGCGGAGGAGTCAAGTCTACAAAGATGGCAAACAGTTTGAAGGCCAAAAGAAACATATTGATGAAGAACCTAATACTCATAATCAGAAAAGAAGAAGGTTAATAAGCCCACAATTTGATTTTCCCAAAATCTTTGAAATAAGTTCTCTTCCACTTTCGATTGTGGAAAAAGTTTAGAAACGTAATATTGAAAAATAAATTTCACCTCAGCCACATAGTAGTGTACATACAATGAACAGAAACATATAAGCATCTTGATAGAACATAAACAAAAACCTAAGTTTGATTTTGGCTTGCTATGGATGTTTTGATAGAATCTTGAAGCCTGTAAGCATGTAAGGGGATAAAGTGAAGAGTAATTAGGTGTCTTAGGTCCATATCAAGGTCTAGAAAGGCATAATGGGAGTTTATAAGTCAAGGACTTTCCTTTTGGTTAAGGAACTTAGCATAAGCGTAAGGATATTCAAATGAACAATAGGTCTAAAGTCTAGAATTCGGTTGGAAACTAATAGAAGGATTATAAATTGTGAAAATGTAACTGAATTATGCATTCCCAATCGATTGGAAATCAAGGAAGGTTTCAGGAAAGGAGAAAAACAATGTTTGTGTAAGCTTTGGTAATTGGTAATGGTGTATACATCTCTGTGATTTGTTGAATGTTCATAGAAATCTGATGCATGCTTGTTGGTAAGGCTATAAATGATCTATGAGAGAAATTATTTATAAGTCTTTTGAATTTTTATTGTATGTGTGTTGAGCTTCTTGGATGAACTGAGTATATTGATTAAACTGTGAAACTTTGATTCTACTGTGAGTACAATGATATTGGAATTTGTGAAAAGACTGTTGACACATTGCGGTGAGTGGAAAGTTATCCATGCATGATAGGAAGGTGCAAACTCAAGCCTAAAACAAACCTCTGCAATGTATTCTCAATTATGCAAATTGTGATATAAGATGAATGTGCTATGTGAAACAATTTGACTGAGATCATCTTTGCAAGTGTATGTGATAAGTTGCTCATTGTGCCATTAGCAAAGAGTATTAAGGGTTACCCTCAGGTCCAAAGAAGAAGAAACAAGATTGTAACTTGTATGTTTGAATCTTTTTGGGGAAGCAATATTGAAGGTAATTGTTTTCTAGACATGCTAGAAAAGACATAAATAAGCTTGAATCTATATTTGAGGCTACCCTGTTTTATGAGATCATGGTAAGAAATCAAACTTATTTCAAAGCTTTTGGGAAGATCAAATTGTTGGTAGGACTATGAATCCTTGAATGCATGTAGTGGGTTTTATGTTTTCTGTAAAAAAAAATTGCAGTTGGGATTCACTGTGGACGGTGCCAAAACCCTAAACTCTGCAACTTTATTCACTGTGGACGGGCCCAGTGCATAATGGTTTCGAAAATTAGTGTTCACCCCATCCATTTTTTGTTCTATTTGTTGTACATTCCATTTCAGTATAAGGACACAATCCCTTTTACAAGGAACAAGAACAAAACATGCATTTGTCGCCAAAAACCGTGAACTCTGCAAGTTTATTCGCAGAAGCTAGACATGAAACAACAAATATTTGTATAAAATTTATGCATAAACACAATTTTTTTTAAAAACTTGAACAACAAAAAGATTTCTATTTTTTTAAACCCTAACCCAAAATGGATATGTGAAAATTTAAATAACATCCATAGAACTGCAAAAAAAAACCCGATATAAACCTGAATGTAGCCAAGCGCAGAAAGGGAGTAGAAATACCCAAACAACAATTACATAAACGAGCTTCCGCCAAAGAGGGAGAGAACAACAATGGATTACATAAACGAAAATGGGGGAGAACAAGGTACAATTACGGAGGAGGTCGAATTAATTATGAGTTGACACCAGAAGGTGGCAGCGTTCTTTGCCATCTCATCGCTCTTAGAAAAACATGCAGCCAACTCATCGAAACCCGGCGACGACAAATTCACTCTGGCCAGCTAGGCTCCACATCGGCAGGCAACTCTCGAGAAAAGCGTGATGCATGTGGATGAGGCATATGGGGGCCATCATGAAAATGGGTGGAGGCCATGCAATCATGTCGCCAGGATAGCCACATGCCCCAAACTCTTTGACTCTTGTACTTCGATTTCTTAATTTTTTAAATAAAAAGAGCATTTGCAAGCCGCTCTATAAGTTGATATGTGGCACTTGCCTTGTGTTAAAAAATAAAAAATTCCAATTTAAAAAAAGGGAGGGAACCTATTAACTTGTCTTATTTTCCATCCATGTTTGGGGAGATGAGAGATCTGCAAGACCTGATGAAATTCGAAATGGCCGAGCCATGAGGGGAAGAATCCTGGGAAAACATTCTCAAAACCTGTTGAGAATCTAAATGGTTGTCCTAAAAAATTCTGCTCCGAAACCTGTTTTTTCTAAAACATTCTGAACAAAAGTTTTATTCATCAAGTGGCTGGCTTTAAAGCTAAGATCCCCAAGCTAAATTAAAAAATTGCTTCTTCTTCAATACAATTCAACAAAAAGTTGTGCTGAAGCGAAATAATGCCGTTCAAAATCTTGGCAGGAGTTTTGAAAGGGGTCGGAATAGCCTGCAAATTGGGTTTTATGAACCAGCAAAGGTCAACCACTTCCCTTTGTAAGAGAATAGCTAAATATGAACTTGATTATGCTCCCTTTTTCTGAATTTGATTATGAATTTTAGGAGAGACACTCTGAGAATGAAGTCTAGATTTGGAAGCGTTGATCTTCTGCTCATATATACGGACCTCATTCACACTTGTATTTCTACCTCAACAAACTGAAAATGAGATATTGATATTAGATTAGACGCAATTTCCATAGTTTTAAGGGAGCCTTTGGCTGTTGCTTTATTCAACTACCTGTTGAGGGCCTCGGCCAAAATGATGAACAAAAAGGTCTGAAAGTAACCAGCCGAGACCTCATCAACTAAAACCGAGAGAGTGAGGGAAGAAATGTAACTCCACACCCTTTTTTCGCACTCTTTTGAGAAGCTAAAAGTTTCCAAAACTCCAGAAATCTTACACTTGAATCTGCCATATGCGCATATCATGGGCAATCAAAATCGCGCCCAAAATCTTTCTTTTATCCACAAAACCCCATCTTTCTCTAAAATGATCTTAGGCAGGCATCTTTTCTACTTATTTGCCATGACTTTAGCCACAGTTGTACATAAGGCAATGAGTTGAAAAGCTTTAAAAAAAATTAGCATCTTCTTTCCTTGGGATGTGTGCCGAAAATGTCGAATTTCAAACTTTAAGGACTGATCTCTTTCTTATACATTTCTCAAGTACTCTTACTACATCTTCATCAACTATGTGCCAATGTTTATGAAAGGAACCAGCTCGGAAGCCATCCGGAACAAGGGCAAAAAACTGCATCTATGACCTCCTTCGAGATCTGCTTCAGCTGCACCGTGAATTCCTTGCCTATAAATCCCTCATCCAATCCAGCTGACGCAATCTGCTCCTAGGTGTTTTTAGGTATTTTAAAACTTTTTCCTCCAAAAATATCTTTAACTTCCTTCTGTTCCATCTTTTAACCTATTTCTTTACATTTTTTAGTTTCTGGGAGAAGATAAATCTCTTAGTCAAACTCTGTCACCGTTTTTTGAGATTTTCTCAAAGGATGGGTTGTGCATCCACATGAACTAAAATTTAAGAGGAATGCCTCTAGGTTGGCGATCCTCCTCTAGTTTCAAACTTACATGGCAATCATCAAATCCAATATAGCGGTAGACTTATGATCTAAGTCCCATTCCTGTATATACCCACTTTGAACTTATTAAGAATCTATCTGCTCTTTCCATGCTTAATTGGTTGGTATGCCTTATATTATTCCAATTGAACAAGCCTTTCTATGCTTCTATATCAACTAAAAAGGATTAAGACAAAAAGTAATAAAATTCAACATGACCTATGATACACTAACAACTCCACCCATCTTGTCAAATACTCTCAATATGGCATTGAACTCTCCACCTAAAAACCAACATATGTCTATGACTGCTTATGAATGATTCCCAGTTTTTCCAGCAATCGCTTTTATCTTCAACACTCATCGGCCCATATAAATTTGAAAAAGAAAAAAAGAAATCAACATACCAGTGAAGGTTTTTGGATTCCGTCACACCGCAACCCCTGCCAGCTGACACCCCAATATCCACAACTTTCTATTTACATTTCTGATTTCTTCCATGTTGCATCGGCTATGCTTTGAAACTAAGTTACTGAAACGTTTTGGATAAGGGAGCGGGAGCGGGGTATCCGATACGCGGAAACGGCAAATTTTTTTTTGACCCCGGATACGGCGTAGGATACGGCAGTACAAAAACTATATAAAAATTAAAATATATATAAATTTCAGCCTTTTAAATAGGAATTTAATTATTAACCACATATTATGCATATGAAAGACAAGTTATAAGCTAAATAAGTGAATAACCACAACAAACAAGCTAGGATACCGATAAAAACTTAGAAACTTAAAAGCTTAAAAGTTAAATTAAAATTTAAAATACTTAAATCAAACACAATGTGAATGTCATGAATCTCATGATATATTAAATTCAATCATAGATCAATATTCAAAGTTCAAACTATCTTTCGTTGTCAATATTCATCATATTCCTCTTCATCAAGAGGATCAAAACCAGCTACATCATCATCATTATGTGGTTCATTAGAATCGCACTAGGGCCACTGCCAGTTGCACCCCCTTATGCATGTAGGTCTCGTGGTGCTATAGAACTCGTCTCATCATCATATGCTCCATGGTGGGAAATGGAAGCATCCAAGTCAACTATCTCTGGATCAATGTCCCAATGTTTTGTTGACCCTTCCTTGTACTCTGGCTGCTTGTGGGATAAAAGGCGCAAGTTGGAATGTATGTATACCAAATCTTCAGCCCTTTTAACCCCCAATCTGTTGCGCTTCTGTGAGTGGATGAAATTATACGTACTCCAGTTGCGCTCAGAGGAAGATGAACTTGCAACCTATTAAGGCAACCCAAACTTCAAAGTCAATGCAAAGTTCAACTTCAGATTTAAACACTCAAACTTAAATTTTAAAAAACTAAAAGAAAAGAGAATAAAAAAATTAAAAACTTACCTGTGCCAAGACCTTGATTGCAAGAGGTTGCAAGTAAGCTGATGAAGTACCATGGAGGTACCACCACATATGTGCATCCATCTTGTATTTGCTCCGAAGAGCGAGAAGGCTATGACCCGTTTCTGCTATGAAATTGCCAAACTCTACCATAACCTGGTCTTGGGCCTCAGGATCAGGGAAGAGCCTAGCCAATGCCGCCATATATCCCTCACTGACTTCCGCATCCTTGTATGGTGCTACCCTCCCTGGCAAAGAAAGGATCTCTATGCTATAAAATCTAGGAGTCAATGCAAAAGCTAGTAGATGTAATGGGGTGGTCATTTTGTTCCACCGCTCAATGAGGATTGACTTCACTTGTTTGAAAAATATTTCCTCGGGATCTTGTTCTTTTGCATTTATGATGGCTTTTATCTTCTCAATCATTGAGTCGATGTCGTCATATATCTCTCCTAGACATGGTTGATCCGTGTCAGTAAACCGGATCATGCTCATAATGGGCTTCGTAAAACTCAACAGATAACCCACTCTATCCCACCAAGAGTCCTCTAAGATCAAGTTCTTCACTTTTTGAGCCCCTTGAGTGTTTGATTGCCTCCATACAGACCAAAGATTGGATGTTACCATCCTCATGAGTGCCTCTCGTACCTTCACTAGTCGTCTCAAGACGATTGTGTGTGATGCAAACTGAGTCTCAGCAACCTAATAAGAACGAGGAACAAAAATTAAAAATAAAATTTAAATTATAAAATTGAAAGCTAAAAGAATAATAAAAAACTTATATTAAATTTTAAATTAAAAAGAAAGAAAGAAATAAAGCTTGTCCTTACCTTCAGTAGCTCCAACTGCGAGAATGATCTAAAAATGCCCTGTGACATGTGGTGGTTGGTGACAAACATTTGGATTTCTTCAGCTTCTGCATACACTTGTTGGATCCACTCTATTTTGTTTGCCATTTTCTTTACCATTAAATTCAATGAATGCACAACACAAGGTGTCCAAAAAATATGCCCATACCGTGCCTCAACTAGCATCCCCGCAGCTTTGCAATTTTTGGCGTTGTCCGTTATCACTTGGACAACATTTTCAGGCCCCACTGCCTCAATGGACTCAAAGAGAATGTTGGCTATGAATTGGGCATCCTTCACTTGCCCCTCATAATCAACCGCTTTCAAAAACATTGCCCCCTTAGGGCATACTGCAATCACATTGATTAAAGGGCGGTTTCTTGCATTTTTCCATCCATCAGAAACAATGGACACACCAGTTTTGGTCCATGAGTCCCTAATTGGTTGCAAGGAGGTTTCCACATATTTTTTTTGTCTATCCAAAAGGGTGGTGCGGATCTTCTCATATCCTGGTGGTTTATACCCTTTTGGTGCCTCATTGATGGCTTTCACCATCTCATGCCAATAAGGTGATCTCACAACATTAAAAGAAAGACCATTAGCATATACACACCTTGCAATGCATTCATCTGCAATCTCCCTGTTTTCATTCTGAAAGGCCTTTTCCAATGGCCCTTTTGTCTTACTTTTCTTTCGTGCAAGGGAAACATCCTCATCTGTGGAGATAGGAGCCACAAAATGGATGTGGCATGGCCACAATTGGGGATCCACTAGGTGATGGAGCAACTGGAGGCCTTGCTGAACAAGATGAACCTCCTCTTTTGGCTAATGGATGACCCACTCTCATAGCCACTTTATACTCTGCATCCTCTGCTCTTTGATATATGCCAAAACATTTGTGTTTGGCACCCCAACATTATTCCTCCCCCTACATACTCTTATACCATTACCCGTTATGGCACACAAGTGGCTTTTCACCCTACTGTAAGAGCCTTTGAATAGTTCATCACACTCATTGCATTTCCATTCAAAACAACCACCACCTGCAAGTTGTCAAACTATTGTTACGTGCCTCCATAACGGTGAATTTGGGTCAAAGTCTTTGGCCAAAGATTGCCCAGAAGAAGCAGAACTTGTTGCCATTGTAGAAATACCTACAAGGTTTAAAAAAATTAAGCAAAGAAAACAATGGCATGCAATTGCATTGTGATTGAACAATGAAAATTAAAAAATTAAATGGAAAGAGCAAAATAAAAATGAACATAAGCAAAAAAATGTCATGTGTGAAAGATTAAATAATAAAAAAAATAGAGAACAAGGCTAGAATTAAAAAAAAACTTACCTTCACTTAGTAAACCACAAATCAAATCCTTACAAATCCTCCTTTGCAGCTCCCCACACTCCTACAAGCTTAGCAATAGCTCCGCACACTCCTACAAGCTTAGCAATAGCTCCTCAAACCCTAGACAAGCACAATGCAATTTTGGAGAGCCACAATGTGAGTTTGTTTGCTTTATGTTTTGTTTGTGTTGTTCTTTTGTTTTATTGTTTAGAGGTAACTTTTAGGTTTTAGATTAGAAGAATTTATAATTTTTTATTGTTGTGTGCCTTTAAAAACGTAAAAAAAAATTAAAAACAATAAAAAAAAAATGTTTTTTCCAACGCGGGAGCGGCCAGGGAGCGGGCAAGGGCTGCGGAAATGCCCGAGTACGGCCTGGGCCGTACCCGGGCATTTCCGCAGCCCTTGCCCGCTACCTGGCCGCTCCCACAGCCGCTCCCGCTCCCACTCCCGCTGCCTGTATAGGCGTTTCCAGTAACATAGCTTTGAAACTGAACTCATTGAACTCGGTTTCCTGAAGGAGCATGATATCTGGCCTATGATCCTGTATAAGCTGCTTCACCAGGCAACACTTGTCAGTGACATTTAAGCCATTGAAATTCCAGCTTATGGCCTTCATAGCACTTGGTGGAAGGTCTCTTCCTTCCACCCAAAATAATACCAGTTGAGTTCTTTTGCTATCTATTTTTTAGATGCAGTTAAAGAGTTTTTAATTGAATAATTGTATATTTACATTCTTTGGTTTTCACCCCCTAGTTCCTGCATCTCCATTAGCTGGTTCTAATCTTGTGGTAGGATTGGAAGGGATTTTGGAGATAGCCCTTTGGCTTCTTTGAATGGCTATTGGTCATTACTCACTTTCAACAGATTTATTCTCCTCATGTAATGTCTCTTTTGGGAAAAAAAGCAAAAATATGGATTTGGCCACAAACCCCAAGAATCAGATCTAAAAATATACCAACACCAAAGGGAAAATAATCTGATTTTTATGACAGCAGATCCAACAATAATATAAACCCTAACAGCAAACTGTAAAGGGACTTAAATGCACCATAAAACCATGTATAATAGCTGAAAAATACTTGTAAATAATTATTTCATGTACGACAACATTTATCCATTCAATTTGCAACACATAAATGGAGAAAAACCAAAGATAACACAATGTTGTAATTAAATTTGGAACAACAGGGCAGCCACATGCAAGGGCTGAAAACCCTAGATGAACTCCTCCAAAATTCACAAAACTATGGATTCCAACCTTATAAATGATATCAAATCTGATTATGAAAGAGAATAGAAGTTTTGTGCCGTAGAAGGCACCAAATGACACCCTAACACAAGTCGCTCCAACTAGGAGAGGCGTATCAATGCATGCAAATAATTGTAGATGACTTCCTTTTGTTTTCAATGCCCAAATCTGCACTTATGTTTTCACTTCAACCAAGGATGATGGGTTTTTGTCCACCAACCAGTCTCAAGAAGGGTTTCCATCCTTCTTGGAATGAACCACACAATTGGATTTTCGCCCAAAAGTGGAGAGAACTAAGAGCAACCAGCCCAAAGATCAATTTAGAGTAAATTTGTCAAAAATAGATAGAGTGCAAATGAAGTTATAACATTCCTTAAATACCCCAATCTTGGCGCCAAAGACCAAACATGCATGACCGACCTCCTTTAGGCTTATTTAATCTTTTAATTGACCTTTAAAATCCACCAAGCCAGCCGACCTGCTTTAATGAAGAAAACACTACAGAAAAACATTAAAAATTAGGAAAGAAAAATGCAATGAGAATGCAATTCCTTCCCTAGCTCATTCAACTTCATTGCCACAGAAAGGGAATGGCAAGAAGTCCATAATTAGGCTCTTAAGTTGAAAAAGGGGACATTACACCTCACTTTTGGTTTCCTTGACCCTACTTTTTGTCATAGTTGAATCACTTTGGTCTTTTGACATCTTTTCTAAACATTTACCTTCTTTACCCAATGGATTCTCCCTACAAATTTCCCAATTCTACAGCGTGATCAACAAATGTTTCAATTAATTCTATTACATGGCCTCAGATAATATCATCATGTCTTTGTTCCTTCTCCAGAGGCAATACTACCTTTTCATGCTCATAAAATCTATCCCGATTTCGCCACTTAGTTCTTTTTTTGCTCTGCAATTATATTTTTTTGGCACCTAGTTTTTAACAATCTCGAAGGGATTCCGGAGATCTTGAACCCCTTTACTTAATTGAATTATTTTGGGTCACATTATTCTTACGATTGCACATCATGTGGTCAATCCTATGACACAAGAAGCATTTAAAGGGGAGGCATTCATAATCAATCTCCTTCCATCAAGAAACTTTTGAAAATAACATATTCTAATTGCATTTGGAATTGGTGAAAGATGTACTAGGACACATACCCTGACATAGGTGGAAAATTTATTGTTCCTAGTTGCATCAGAAATACACACAAATATTCCAATCTGATTGCCTAGGGTTTTCAAAATATGATCTCTCCGAATCTAGTGGAATTATATAAAATCTTACTTAGATTAGGACATGTACTAGCGGCTCTGTATTTGGGTCAAAATGAGGTAACCAAGGCCTTCGATAAAGTCGCATTCTTGTAGAACAATGGCCTCCACGAAAGATTATCTCCTTGTCTTCCACATTAAAAAATAACAAAAAAAAAACTTAAGCTAGAAATTTAATTTCAGTTCTGGAACACTTCCTCCAATTCACCCCATCCATTTTTAGATCTTCCACTCCCAGATAAGCCCCAATAAACTTGCAAATTAGGGATTTTAATGACAATTCAATGAATTCATGTATCTGATAATAGAGCTGAATCCATAATACAAATTGTTAGGTTTTTTCTCACAACCCAAACTGAGAGATCTCCAACCTCTTATACCTAAAACACACCCCACACCTCCTTTACCTCCTCATGAAAGGTGTCAATGTAGTTTCCTTGTGAGTTATTTATAAATAATGGCAATCTAAACCCAAAAGCTGTTATTTTTTGAAGGAATATCGATTTTGCATGTAGATTAGCCATGTCCAATCGAAGAACCCTGTGCCTATCACTTCCAAATGCTTCCCTAACATTCTGGCTTAATATTTTCAGCTTGATGAATAGTCCACTTTAAGTCCCTGCTAGAGGATAAGAGTTTTTAACCGCAACTTCCTTTGCCTGCAAGGTTCAATGTATAATCTGTTTTTGTGATTGAATTGAAGGGGGCTTCTCATTGTTCTACCCTAGTCTTACTTGGTATTCAGTTATGCATTTTGACAGGTCTCAACTGGTTTCCCCTATTGGGTCTCCATTGCTGTCCCCTATGTCCAATTTGTGGCATTATCTCTAGAATTATCATGTGACACAAAATGCGACCCATGTAGTTTTGTTCCCAAGTTACCATCTTCAATGACAATATATAGTAGCATGTTTCTGGTTGAAACCCGTTTCTTTTCCCTATAGACTCAGTACCCTACTGAGACACTTTTTTATTCCTTATTTTTGTTTAGCTTACCACCCTTGAGAATCTTCTGCAGGTTTTGAATTTGTGTTTATAGTTTTTATCACTCTCAGAGTCTCAAGAGTTTTGTTCTTAGCATCGAAGGCTGAATCAGCATATTATTTGATATAAAAAGTGTCTTTTCAGAAAACGAGTGGGATAATAGCATGCAAAAAAACAGCTGAGAAATATTGAATCACATTGTTGTTAAATCCATTGGTTGTTCTCTTGCATTGAGAGCCTTTATATTTCTATTATTCACTGGAATAGGACAAGGAGGCATCATAGAGTTGCATATTATGGAAGAGAGCAATGTGAGTTCACAAGGGTTTATATGTCTGATTTATGGGCATGTGATCCATTGGAGCGGCAATGGGATCCCATCCCCTTCCTCTGCATACAAGAATATTATTGAAACTCCCATTGGAGTAGCGAAAGGGGTCTTCGTGTCATTTATTACATAAATAACAAGTAACCATGGAAGCTGCAATATTTTTGTTATTTTGATCAAAAGGAAAGTTTAGCATGCTTCCATGGTGACTTGATGTAGCAAGATGAATTTTTTTCTATTGCAGAAAATATATGATTGATTTCTTGGTTATAATGGGAAGCGTGAGAGGAAATCATGGTAAAAAGGTTGGGTGCCTATAAGCTTACTTTCACATTTCCCTTTCTTGCTGATTTTTCATTTTTGAAAGTTTGAGAGGAAGCCTCTTAAATGCTATGCTTTGTGTTCATTTTTTCACGTGAAATTCTGTTTTGAAAATCCTCTGTTGCCCTTCTTATACACTGCACTGCATTCCTATCCAAAAGGAATAAGGGGCATCTTTAAAGTATCAGAAATGTGGTCAATATATGGGTATTTAGGGTGACATGGTTGTCTATGGACGGGTATTGGCATTGGCACTGAATGGTCAGTTTGCACATTCCTATTCACCTTAGACTCACGTACGCACTTTGGGTGGCCAGGTGGAGAGTAGTCCGGACCTTGGTGAGCATGGTATGGGTAGAATATGGAGCTTCATTTGGGATTATCTTCATATTGATCCTTTCCTATCCTCTAATTTCATTTGAAAAGAAAAGATGAGATCCTCGTGACTTTCTACATTTTATATTTTTATCATAGGATGGTAATGCTATGCATTCATGTTTTGCCAAGACGTAAAAAAATAGTGGACTATGCATTGGGAATTGATGTCATTGCTTTAGAAAAGGATAGATCTCATGAGCCTGCATTATACGTGTTTGTCATACTTTCCCTGCACTTGAAAATGCTAAATGATGCCATATTAGTATGCATTTATGCAAAGACATTCCAAATGATATGATTCGCTAATTTTAGATATTTCTACTTGTCTAGAAGCTAGTGAAAGAAGGGCCTACAGTGTGGGTTTAGCAAACTTCGATTTGGGCTCTTGATGGTGTTTTGGGGGAGGATAAGAACATTTCTTTTCATCTGGACCCATTTTGAGATTATTTTCCATAAGAGAAAATCTTTACCAATGCTAATTTATTTGACCAATGTAGACTTTTATGCAACTGTCTTATAGGCTGGTTTTATAGAGTATGTTTACCTCTTTCGTATGTAGCACTATAGCTAGATCCATGGTTTAATATGTATACTGCTGTAAACTATCGTGAGAAGCCCATAGTAGCTGGATAACTTTGACAAACTATATCATTTTTAATGTGCTGTTTTCTAATGTATGGTTTGGAATGCTGCGTGGGAAGAAGAAACATTGTTTTGTTATCATCCCTTAAGAGTACGGGGGAAAGGTTGTATCATTTCCATCTGTGTAGGGATGTCTGAATTCAATTGTACACTTGATGGCATCATTGTTGGCTAGCATGTGGATATGAAAATGTGTGTGTCTCCACTTTGGACCTCTTGAGACTATTATTCCATATAGGATTACCTTACAAATGCTAATCTATTTGATCATTCAGATTATTGCCGATACCCTTGGAAAGTTTATTTTAGAAGGGTGCCGACCCATTCTCTTGGGTAGCATGGTATCTAAGGGTTTGACTTCATACTTGGTTGTAATCTCTTATTATTGTCTGAAAATGATAGCTGGTCAGCTATAGCATTCTAATCAGTTTTTTGTATTCCTTTCATATGTATGCATAACATGGAATGCTAGGACAATTGGAACATTGTTTCTTATCATCCATTAGCAAGGGAGGCAGATATGTGTGTAATATTCTCATCTGTAGATACAACTCTATGATGGTGTTCACTGCCTCTTTTATAAACGTTATATTGACAGCCAATTGAAGCTTCCACTTCTAGTTTAGATGTACCGTGGAGTCCCTCGCAATGATGTTTGGAATATATCATTTAATTTTAGAGTTTGTAATGACACTTGATTCTATTTTCACAAATTCTCTTTGGACCATCTAGAATGATGGACAATGATGTGTTTTAGTTTGATGCCTTAGTATATGCTTTCCCTTACTAGTTTTATAACTTATTGGGCCTTTGATGACAGCTTGAGATGCATGGAACATTATCTATTGTATCACAAATATGAGGTAACTTCGATGCTCAACCGTCCCTTCTACTCATGTTATGGTGCCCTTGTCCCTCATATCATTGCATGAAGGTAGCATTTTATTTAATTTGAATGCTTACTCCATTTTTCAAACATGATTTTTTTTTTGTTGAGTCTTCTTGGGTTCATGTTTACCTGATATGAGCAGTCAATGACAGAAATACACTTGAAGGTTGTTCTTTCTATGCATTAATCCATGGCGAGGATTGCTCAGACATACCTTTGAACTATTGGACATAATCCTTCATGGAACACCTTTTTCCAAAGCTTTCACATGCTATGCAGAGCTGAGAACATGTTTGTATCTAGTGTCAATTTTCATACAATAACTATTTTTGAATGTGGATATATGATCATTTGTTTCTGATGTACAACTTTGCATGATTGGTGGTGAACCCTATGGTTGCTCACATGTTTCTCTTAAACTAAAGCTCTTGTTTTTTGAGTTTCTAGATCCAAATATTTTGAAGTGTAGACAAATTTATCAAAGTTTCATGTCCTATGTCAAGGTATTGAGTTAGTTATTGCACTTTTAGGATTTCTCTATACTAACGCTTGCATTGATGACACTTTTCATGGTGTCCCGGGAAGCATACTTTCTTTGTTATTAAAATACTATATTGCGAAGCAACAGATTCACGATAGACCAGAAATTTAATGACATAGTGCCCAAAATTCAGAATTTACATCAGAAATGTCATTCAATAGCAAGCCTTCTCAACCTCAGCCATGCCTATAGAAGAGAACGATAGTGCTGATGCACTGACAGTTTCATCTTTATTCATTTCTCGCCCAAAATTGGGTAAATAAAATTTCAACATCGAAATGATTTATAAGCCATCTATTTCTAATATTTCCAAAAACTTGATTCACTAACGATCATCAAACTGTCCAATTTCTTGAAAAGTCTTGACAAATTCCGAATTCTGTTCTTCAAGGGAAGCAATTCTACATACAGCAAATCTGTCTCAATGCAAGTGAACATGTGTGTTGATGAAGAGAAAAACAATGAAGAACTAATACAATTGAATGGAAATAAGAAACCTAAAAGGTTAGTGTCTTTAGAAGATATTTTTGATGATCTTGATAGGTAGATTAAGATAGGGATGCTGAACGAAAATCTCACCACTATCCTAAATTAAGAAGTTTGAATCTGAATGATTGTTGTAACTGAAGGTAAATACCTTGGTTATGTGTTCTCAAATGAAGGAGCCAAAATTGATCCAAAGAGGGTAAAATAAATTCAGGAGCTGTCCTTTCCTATTAGCAAACCGAGAGCTCACTTCTCCTTTGGAAAAGTGAATTTTCTTTGAAGATCATACCTGATTTTGCAGAGTTAACAAGACACATTGCCCAAATGATGAAAGGGAAGACACCTTTCAGATGGAATGTTGACAGAAAGAAAGCATTTGACGAAATCCAGTGACATCCATAACAAGTACAGTAACAACCTAAGACTAGACAACCTAACCGACTTGTTTGAGGAGGCAAGGCTAGACAAAATAGAAAGTCTTCTGACCAAGATTCACAGTAGAAGATCCAACATCAAAAGGGGATTATAAATTTTGCAGGACTAAATGGGCTTCCCTCGTACCTAGTGGAAGTGTCAGGTCGGATGTAATGTCCCTTTCTAGGGCTGAAACTGAGAAGAAGGGTTTTGGCTCAAACCAAATGACAACTTCTGATTTTTATTACAGCCACTGGTCAATCACTTTAAACTTATAAGAATAAACTGAAAATGGCATTAGCAACAAAGATACATTTAAATATTTATGACAGCAAAAGAATTCATATGGCAGCCAACAATATCACCACTTAGCCCTAGTGATGAACTTGATTTTCTATTTCCTAGGGCGGCGAACTATATGGGCTTTTCAAGACAATATTCTTATGTAATATAGATTGAAAATCAATATAGAAATATCTCAAACACTTCATAAGTCCAACAAGATGAAATTTGAAGCAAATATATCTTTTATAATTTTAATTCAAGTGCAAACACAACTGAAACTTCAAAAATTCATAAATCCATTAATACTTGGAGTTTCAGCACAAACAAATGCTCAAAATGATCTTGGAGAGACTAGCTATCAAATAAAAGTGAAATCACAATTTCCCAACCACGGAAACCCCTCCAAAAGTGATCCCGAACTTCCCAGGTGGGTAGATCAAGTGGAGGAAGGGTGCCAACACCCTTGAAAGTGACTTAACTAGAGTAGAAGTGCCCTATGCACAGATAAACACCCTGCTATTCCAGAAATCAGCCAATGAAGTCCACTTGTGACTCCTGAATGAAGCCACCAATGCACACAAGAGGGTTTCCGTCCCCAAGTGTGATCCTATTGAAGGTTTTCATCCTCAATAGGTAACCAAGGAAGGGGTTTCGTACTTCAATCGCAAGAAGAGAAGCTACACTAACTCCAAAACTAAGTAAATGTCAAATGATGAATGATAATGATGAATGATAATGATGAATGATAATGATCCCCCTTCTCCATTCGAACCTCCTTAAGTACCCTTCTTTAGCGCCAAGGATGAATTAGAAGATCAATTTTGATAACCGACCTCTTAATGAAGGGGGGAAGTGCACTTTTAATCTTCACTTAAAAGGACCAACCTCATTAAAAGGGGAAGAGTATTTTTTATCTCCATTGTAGCTCTCAAGAAGACTGACCTTAATGAAGGAGAAGATAGAAGTTCATTTTTTCTTTGTCATTCACCTATTACCTAATCGAATCACTCTAAGCCATAATTAGTAATCAAATAAATAAGGAAAATACAATCACTTACAATTATGGCAACGTTCACCTCCCTTGCTTTTTTCCTTGAAGCCCACAGAAGGCGGAATGGGCCCAAGGCCTTCATAGTGACTAGCGTGGAAAAGGGGACATTACAGTCCTCCCTTCCCAAATTTGCTTTCCGTCAAGCAAATGTAAACTCATATGCCCAAGTATCATCATATCAAGGTAGAGGAACATGTTGTAGTTAGTGCTCCCATAATCTGGATCTCATGCCTGTTAAATGAAGGAGTTTCAATCCAAACAAACCATACCTCTCTGCCCCTTTCTTCAATTGAAGTCTCTTTATCTTCCACTTCAAATGGCAGCGACATCCTCTTTTCCTTTTCATACCAGTTGTACCAAAAATCTCTCCAACTGCCTGTAGTTTTCCATATAGAGCAAAGAATGATGACAATCATCCTTGACGTTATCCATCTGATTACAAGCTGTAAATCAATTTTGATGGGCTGGAACAAGTACAAAACGCCATAAAATACTGGGCCCGTCTCCAAGCAAGCTATGGTCCTGAGTTATGTTTTGTTCTTCCAGATTATCCTTCTATCCCACATCTCCAATGATGAAATCCGTCCTAAACGTGCTTGTTTGCTGCTGCCCATGAAGGTGCAATGCCTCAGCATCATGACATTGATATAACTTACAAACAAATCTTACTAGAAGGGACAATTTTCTGAGTAGTGTAGAAAACGAAAATCATCTTATAACAACTAAAATTTTGAGAACAACAAATCTATCATAAAAAACAATAGATACATTGGTTCTTAAAATTCAAGATTGTATAGCCCCACTTCCCCCAACTTGATGTTAGAATAATGGCCTTTCCAACAAAGAGCTCCACCTTGCACATACTTCTTCAAGGTTCCCCCACAAATGAAGTAATACTATTGCCTTCCCAAAATAACCAAAATTATCACACCATGATAAATTATCTAAGAGTAGACCCTTGTTTTTCTTTATGCCCTTGAGTGCTCTGTCAAATATGCCTCGTCTTTTCGTGTAGCCATGCTTGGAACTCCATCTTCTACTTGAAGTAGTGCCTTCCTATTCTTCCTTTTCTCCTTGAGTTCCAACATAAATTAAACACAATATATACCAATACTTATGCTCACCTCCTTTGGATGGTTGTTACTTGCTGATTTGGACTTCCCAATTGTTGCCACATCCAAGCTGCCCCTCTTAAATTTCTATTTCTTACTACTTGGTTTGATCAGACCATAGGTGTACACACAAGTGTTGTAATAGCCATGTACAACTCTAAATGTCTTCCAAGCAATGTCCAAGATGTTGGGATGTTGATTTGCTTATTCAATTGAAATTTGACCCTCTTACAACAAATCATTTTTTTTAATTTGGAAGAATTTATCCAAACCTGCACATCTCTTGCTGACCATAAAAAATAAGATTGCACCACCCAAGTACCTAAACTTGGGAGAAAAGCACATCATGGCTGTAGCATAGTACTTCCAACTCAAAATCTTGTATTAGTAACATAGGAAGATGCACAGTTGCAATACTTGAAATCCTTTCACACATCATGTTAAACCCCAAAGAGCTCATCATATATACAATCTACCACTTTCCAAGGAGAGTACTATCCATCCAAAATATTATTCAGAAAGAATCTTACCAGTTTCCGACTCTAAGCCTTCTTGCTGCAGGAACTTTGATTTCTTGATAACTTGCCTTGTAGTGTGAACTTGGCTTCAGAACACTCCAGGAGTAAATGCCTTCACAACTTGTTAGGATCCTACCAAGTTCAAAACGATCCTTCATAAAATTTCTTTTTAACTATATCATGAGTAGGCAATTTGAATGCAAGCAAGGATTCCTCTTTCTGATAACTCAAAGATCATCCGAACCAAACCTTTATTTTCATTCCACATAATCTTGAACTTGTATCGGAAATATCTATGTGCCTTGTGTTACTCA